>CM077159.1:118938840-120138840 GCA_039583875.1 Platanthera guangdongensis | reverse complement strand
CTAAGTGTCGACACATTGTTCTGGGTGTCGACACTTACTTCAAGTGTTGACTCTTCTGTTGAGTGTCGACACATTGTTATGGGTGTCGACACTTGTACTTAGTCTCTGCAGACTTTTGCTGAGTGTCGACACAGCCTCCAAGTGTCGACACTTTCTGATGTAGACACAGCTTCACTGGGTGTCGACACAACTGTTAAGTGTCGACACAGCTTCACAGTCTTTTCTTCACTGAGTGTCGACACAGCTCCTTGTGTCGACACTTTCTGTCTGGTGTCGACTCAGCATCCCTGGTGTCGACACAATGACTCCAAGTGTCGACACTGCTTGCCTGGGTGTCGACACAAGTCTTCTTAAGTGTCGACACTTTCCCTCTGGGTGTCGACACATGGACTTAGAAACTTTTTCATCATTTCCTGCAAATACTTAACCTGCACATGTAACTCAAAATACATCAAATACATTTTGATGTATATCATTGAGTTGGGTGAGGCTTCTTCAAATCAGGTACATTTGAACTAATGTACCCAACAACTGGGACACCAAGATTTGTGCCATTAGGGAAGTGGCCAAACTAGCTGATATACCTCCTCCAACTTTGTTTGGAAAACTGCTATCTTATGAGATGTAGTTAATGGCTAGAAAGGAGGAAGAGAAGAATACTAGAGTGGAGCACAAGGAAAAGTCTGTGGCCTTCAAGACTGAAGCCACTAAGAAGTATAGAAGCAAGTCTCCATCTCCATCTCAAATAATTGCTGAGGCTGTCACAGATAATTCAGATAGCAAGAATTCAGATAGCAGTGAAAGTGATAAAGACTTTGCTGCTTTTACTAGGCATTTTCAAAAATTTCTGAAGAAGAAACAGTGGAGGTCTAAGCCTTCCACTTCTCAGCCAAAAGATGACTACTATCAGAAAAGAAAGTCATCAAGGAATGACAGAAGCAGGTCCAAGCCAAGCAAAGCTACATCTTCAAAAATTGTGTGCTATTGCTGCAATAGACATGGATATGTAGTGGCTGACTGTCCTGAAAAGAGGAAGGAGTCAGCTGACAAAAAGAAGACTCAGGTTAAGAGCAAAAAGGAAAAGTCCTTTGTTGCTAAGAAAGACAAGAGTCTGACAGATCAGTCATCTTCAGAAACAGAATCAGAAGCTGAAGCCTACATTGGATTATTTGTTGAAGAGGAAGAAGATGAGTTCATGCAGCTAATGAACTCAATTTATGAGCATGAGGACCATCAGTGCAAGGGACTGATGTATTTATCTGAAGGAGACAAGAACCAGGATCAGCCTGGACCAAGTAAGGTACAAAGTTGTTCTTCTAGTTCAATTTATAGTACTGAGTCAGAATCAGATACATCTGCATCAAGTGATGTGGGTGGGTCTGAATCTGAAGGAGATATTCATCAGTTAATTGATGAATATAGGGACTTGTTGCAGGCCTTGAAGAAAAGCAAAACCTTGGCCAAAACTCAGGCAAAGGAGATTGCTAGTCTTAAATTGGCTGCTGCTGATTCAGACAAGTTGTTAGATCAGAAACTGAATGAGATAGCCAGACTGAAAAACATTAATGTTATTCAGATGGGTACTATTACATTTAAGAATGATCAAATTAGAAATCTGGAGGTTAGACTTCAGAAAGAGAAAGAGATAGTAGCAAGTTTTTCTATACCAAAATATGTTTTACCCTTGATAGATGAGTTTGTACCTCAAAAGGGTAAGGCTGGATTAGGATTTAAGAAAACAGCCTGGACTGCTATGTCCAAATCTAAAGGCAAAACCCCAGCACAAAACATAAAGCCTGTTGTAGATACTTCAGCCAGGGTAGTACCTAAACAAAGGTACAACAGGTTTGAGTGTTGGTGTTGTGGCAAGATAGGCCACATTGCCTTAGATTGTTGGCACAATTCTAGTGTCAAAGAGAGTAGAAAACTGCCTGCTAGAAGAGCTACAGGTTGTTTTGTTAAAGGTCAGACTTACCTGCACCAAGGACCCAAGAGTTATTTGGGTTCTAAGGTTAAGTAATATGTTTTGCAGGTGAGTCTAAGTGGTCATGCCCCTATATGGTACTTGGACAGTGGATATTCCAGGCACATGACTGGAACTAGGGGGTTGCTGAAGGACTACACACCTATCAAGGATGGCCCTAAAGTAACCTTTGGTGGTTCAGAAAAAGGAATCATCAAGGGATTTGGTAACATTTCTAGTAATTAGATTACAATTACTCAAGTGGCTTATGTAAAGGGTTTGAAACACAACCTCATTAGTATAAGCCAGCTGAGTGATTTAGGATATGACATCTCATTTGTCAAGAATGATTGTCATATCAAATGGTCAAGTGATCAAAAGATCATTTTGACAGGTTATAGAAAAAGGAATGTTTACTGTCTTGACTTTGTGTGTGAGAACAATGTTTCTCCTATTTGTCTTGTAGCTAATGAGAGAGTCTCTCATTGTGTCAAATGGCACAAGAGGCTAGCCCATCTAAATTACAAGACTATTGGTCAACTCTTTAGCAAAGAGTTAGTGAGTAATGGTCCTCAAGTTAAGTGTATAAAGGATGGGATATGCTCAGCTTGTCAAAAAGGCAAGCAGACCAAATCCACCTTTCATAGCCTTGAGAACAAGGATTCTGTGAGGTGTCTATACCTCTTGCATATGGATCTTTTTGGTCCTATGCCAGTTCACAGTCTAGGTAGGAAGGTCTACACATTTGTGATAGTAGATGACTATTCAAGATATTCCTGGGTGTTCTTCCTAAGACAAAAATCTGAAACCCCAAGTATCTTATATAGTTTTGTTAAACAAATTCAGAATGAGTTGGACAGTACAGTGGTCAAAAACAGAAGTGACCATGGTGCTGAATTTCAGTCTGAAAGTATGACAAAACTGTGTGAAGAATTTGGTATATTTCAAGAATTTTCTTCACCAAGAACACCTCAGCAAAATGGTATTGCTGAAAGGAAGAATAGAACATTGATAGAGGCTGGTAGAACTCTATTGAGTGACACTTCTCTCCCAGAATATTTCTGGGCTGAGGCAGTAAACACTGCATGTCATGTGATCAATAGGGCTACTATCACCAAGTGCCACAATAAGACTCCCTATGAGATCATGAAGGGCAGAAAACCAAATTTATCCTATTTCAGGATCTCTGGTTGCAAATGCTATATACTTAACAACGGCAAGTCTTATCTAACCAAGTTTGCTGCCAAATCCCAAGAGGGGATATTTGTTGGGTACAGCAACAATAGCAAGGCTTATAGAGTCTACAACTTGATTACTCAAGTTGTAGAAGAGTCTGTACATGTAGTCTTTGATGAAACAAGACTCATTAACAGTGAATTGCCAAGTAGTGTTTGCAGTTCTACAGGTTTAAATGAGAGGATGGACAAGCTTACCATTGCAGAAGATTCTACTGCAACTCAGCAAGTGGAAAATGGTGGCTGCTGTCCAGGGGGAGTACAAGACTCTCTAGATGCTGAAGAAGATCAAGAGGTCCAGCTTAATGAAGTGGCTGGAGGTGTTCAGCCTGAAGAAAGACTACCTCCAGCTAATAGACACTTAAAGGATCATCCAACCAATCAGATAATTGGTGATCCAAGACAAGGAGTGCAAACAAGAAGCAGGAATCTGAGTACAGTTCTTTACTCCAGTTTCCTATCACAAGTGGAACCAAAGAAATTTGAAGAGGCAGTTTTATACCCTCATTGGATTGAGGACATGCAAGAGGAGCTGAATCAGTTCAGGAGGTGCAAGGTCTGGAAGCTTGTTCCTAAACTAAAAGACCACAACATCATTGGAACAAAGTGGATCTTTAGGAACAAATTGGATGAGAATGGAATCATCATAAAGAATAAAGCTAGACTTATTGCAAAGGGATATAGGCAGGAAGAAGGTATTGATTTTGATCAAACCTTTGCTCCAGTAGCAAGACTGGAAGCAATCAGGATGTTCCTTGCTTGTGCAACATATCAAGGGTTCAAGGTATTCCAAATGGATGTGAAATCAGAATTCCTGAATGGAAATTTAAAGGAAGAAGTCTATGTTGAGCAGCCCTCAGGTTTTGTTGATTCTCTCAAACCTGATTATGTTTATAGACTTAGGAAGGCATTGTATGGGTTGAAACAAGCCCCAAGGGCTTGGTATGAAACCCTGTCTTGTTTCCTCATTGAGAACAAATTCTTACGGGGGAAAATAGACAAGACTCTATTCCTTAGGGAATCTAAAAGAAAGATTATACTAGTCCAAATATATGTTGATGACATAATATTTGGGTCTACTGAAAGTAATCTTTGCAGGAAGTTTGCAAAACTTAGGCAAGGAAAATTTGAAATGAGCAGTATGGGGAACTTAAGTTCTTCTTGGGTCTCCAAGTTAGACAGACTGAAGATGGCTTGTCCATATGCCAGTCTAAGTTCACCCTAGAGTTAATAAAGAAGTATGGTATGGAATCATCCACTACCATGAAAACTGCTATGGGGTCAAGTGTGTCTCTAAGCAAAGATGATGCAGGGAAACCTGTAGATGAAACTTTGTATAGATGGATAGTTGGCTCCCTATTATATCTGACTGCTAGTAGAGCAGATATCATGTATGCAACATGTGTCTGTGCTAGGTACCAAGCATGTCCTAAAGAATCTCATTTGACTGCAGTCAAAAGGATTTTGAGATATCTTAAGGGCACACCTTATCTAGGCCTTTGGTACCCTAGGAATGAAGATTTTCTACCAACAGGTTATTCAGATGCAGATTTTGCAGGTTGTAAGGAAGATAGAAAGAGTACTACAAAAACCTGTCAATTTCTAGGAGGAAGGCTGGTGTCATGGAGCAGTAAGAAGCAGACCAGTGTGGCAATCTCCACAGCTGAGTCAGAGTATGTGGCAGCAGGAAGTTGTTGTGCACAGTTATTATGAATTCAGCACCAGCTAGAAGACTATTGTATTCAAGTAAGTAGAATACTTTTGTTTTGTGATTCTACAAGTGTCATTTCTATTGGAAATAATCCTGTCTCACATAGTAGGACTAAGCACATAGAAATTAAATACCATTTTCTTAGAGAACATGTAGAAAAAGAAGACATTTCACTAGAATATGTTAAAACAGATAATCAGATTGCTGATATGTTTACTAAGCCCCTAGATGAAACCAAATTCAATAATTTTAAAATTAAATTAGGAATGTTGAACTTAGAATAGGTTCATAAAATTAGCTAAGTAAAATAGTGCCGACACAAGAAGTTGTCTGTGTCGACACATAGAAGTGGTGTCGACACATCTAGGAAGTCTGTGTTGACACTTCAGCGAAATGGTGTCGACACATGCAGAGTAGGTGTCGACACATCTAGGGTGGTGTCAACACTTAGATTTAACACTAATTTCGTCGAGTAGAGTTTCGACTAATCGTCGAGCTGAGATGTATAAGTGTCGACACATATATTCTGTCGACTATATTTGTGTCGACACATAGTTGTTGAGACATTAGAAGTAAGTGTCGACACTTTTCAACAGTGTCGACACATTTCAAGTATTTCGATGCGCCTTTTCACCTTCGATTTTAGAAAGGTATAAATAGGTCTTTCACATTATTTGTCGACACGCTCACCATAGTTTCGAGACCAAAGTTGTGTGTCGACATCTCTCTTCTCTAAATTCAAAATTTCTCCAAATCCTAATGGCGCCCAAGCTAGAAGAGAACATCAATGAAGGTTATGAGCTAGTATGACATGCCTTTGACGATGCGGAACCAGAAATTCAAGGTGTTGTAACCCTAGTTGCAGAGACTGGGTTAGAGTATCTAGTTTCAGAACCAATCAAGATTTGGAAGAAGGAGGTACTCGATTTCTTTAGTGCAGCTACCCTTGATGAAACTGATCTTAAGATTAAATCCAAAGTCCATGGAGTTAAGGTGAAAGTCACCCAGAAAAGTCTAAGAAAAGTTCTACATCTACCTAGAACTAAAGAAGAGGAAGATGTACCTGCATCAAAGATAAGGGAGGCACTGCAATGGTGTGGACTAGCTTCAAGCATGAAGATTGGATCAGTTTTTAATAGGAAAGGCATGAACATGCAAGGCAAGTTCTTGTCTGAAATAGTAGGAAAGCTGATTCTGAGCAAGCCAGGTGGGCATGATAGGATATCAGCTCACATGTTCAGTTTAATGACAAGAATCATTTTCAAACTAAAAACTGATTGGTCAGCTATGATGTTTGACAAAATTAAGAAAAGTCTAAAGAAGCCCAATCTGGGTAGAATTATGAGTTTGTACTTGGCTGGAACTATTCCAGAAGTGATGAACCAAGCTGTAGGTTCTAAGATAAACCATATGAGGAGAATGGATGTTAGGATTATCTCAAGGCGGGATAGGGTGTTGACAATGGACATGCCTACTCCAGAAAAGGAAGTTCCTCAACAGAAAAAGAAGAAGAAAGCCATAGTGGCTTCTGAATTCTCCAGTAGTTCATAGGAACAAGTAGTTTTCAGTTCAAATGAGGAAGCAGTTGATGTTACTGGAAGGTCACCAGTAAGGACTGAAGATGCCCAGAGGCAGGGGGAGCTACCATCTGCTAGCCCCATTCACCTGGATCCACTCCAGGGGGAGCCTCATCATGTGGATGAGCCAACTCACTAAGACAGTAAAATGTCAACTCAGACAATTCTTGAGGTAATAAATGAAGTTAATCAATCAATTTTTCATATTGATGATGAAGTATTGACTGAATCTTTAATTAATGTTGATCAGCAAACTCAGTTACATAGTCAACTACAAGATGTTGTCATGGAAGACACATCAGTTGCTGATAATGCTCCTGAGATAAGAGATTCTCTAGTCCATACTCAACAGGAGTTTACTCTAGAAGAGGTGTTCCCTGATTTACTACAGACTTATTTTGAGGGAGAGAAAGCAGCATTTGAGGGGGAGAAGGTCAATCTTGAGGGGGAGCATGTAGAGTTTCATGAGGAGACTGCAAGAAATGAGAATGAGGAGCAAAGGGTGTAGGGGGAGTTACCTAAGACAACACAGGACTTGCATCCTAATCCTAAAGATAGAGTAGACATTGCCAGTACTTCTGATTCTGAAGATGAAGAAGCTGCTAGAGCCTACAAAAGAAAACTTATGGTCTTCAAAATAAGCAGTCAGAGCTACAAGAAAGCACTGCAAACAATTGTTCCACAGCCTGCCCCAACAGCTGATTACAACTCCTTGTTGGTGGCTTTGCAGATCAAGATGGATGAGCAAAGGAAGGCTCTAGAAAAATATATGTGAAAGGGGAAACTAGATCTGATATACTCTAAAGGGGGGGGGTGAATAGAGTATATGGTGCTTTTTAAAAACACAAAGAAAACTTTTTGCAAAGCTTTACAACAATTGTTGTAATGAGTGTAAGCAGGGAAGCAGAAATAAAATTAAGCTATGCAGATATTAAGCACAAGAAAATCTAGGCCAGAAACAAAAAGAAAACATGCACAACCAGATGACACAAGGAAATATAGTGGTTCCCCAACTTGGGTACATCCACTCTTCTACCACCCTAGGTAGGAATCCACTGCAGGATGAGTTGATCAGGTGTCCTGGGCACCAATGAGCTTTTGATAAGGTGCTCAAAAACCAGATCAGATTTTTTGATCAGGTGTCTTTCCACCAATGAGCTTTTGACAAGGTGCTCAAAAACCAGATTCAAACTTTTGAAGGGAGTTTGAAAAACCCTTTACAGAATGGGGGTGAGAGAGTGATGGGAGTCTTCTCTTTCTCAAGCAACTGAGAAGACTATGTGGATTCAGTGATGTTGTCAAAGCTCCCCCTGAGTCCTTGAAGTCTTCAGGAAGATGAGCTTTGCTGAGGGTGATAGGCCTTCAAAGATAGATCTCCAGCAAAGGATGATTTCAGCAAGCTGAAATGTTGAGTGTCTGGAGTCTTGAGATGATGTTGGCCTTGAACACTTGAGAGCTGAAGAGATCTGAAGAATGTTTGGAAGCTTGATCTCTTTTTGATGAGTGTTCTTCTGAATTCTTGTTGACAGAAGATTGAGAGAGTCTCTGTGTATAGAGAGGTGTCCTCTACTTGTCTTTCTCTATTCTCTTGTTCTTTTCTCTCTTCGTTTTTGATTCAAGAACATTCTATCTTTTATTCTCTGAGTCTGAATAGAAACTTGCTCTGTCAAAGATAGCCGTTGGTCTGAATTAATTACAGCCTTAATTGTATAATTTCTCTGAAGGAAAGTCCACTGAATTGTTCCTTGAAAAATCCCTTGAAACTTGCTCCAGAAGTAAATGAAAACGGCTGGCAGATCTTCTGTCTTAAATGCAGAATAACTTCTATCTGATTTTGAATTAGAATTCTGAAAGATAACTGAAATCGTCGAACTGAGCTCTGCTATCGTCGAGCTGAGCTCAGCGAAATGAAAGATGTAAGCAGCAGAAAATCGTCGATCTGAGCTCAAAGATCGTCGAACTGAGCTCAGAGATAAGGATCCAGTGCAGAGCCAAAATCGTCGACCTGAGCTCAGCGATCGTCGAATGTAGCTCGACGATATTGAGAAGTTGAGCTCAGCGATCGTCGATCAGAGCTCGACGATATTTTGAGGCTTGAGCTCAGCGATCGTCGAATGGAGCTCGACGATCTGCCAAGGTTGAGCTAGACGATCGTCGACCGGAGTTCGACGAAACGTCGTGCTGAGCTCGACGATTTGGACTTAGTCTCCAGAAAAACTTAGGTCTTCAGGGCAGCTTCCAAACCTAGACTCCTGATCCCTTAGACTCAATTCTAATTGACCTATAATCTATACAGAAGGTCAAAACATAAATTCCTAGAGACATAGTGATCCTGACCCAAATTAGTAATAGGGTGTTCCAACAATCTCCCCCTATTTGGGTTAGGAAAACTATTTACAGACATAGGAAAAACAAACAACATATAAACAGAAAAATACAGAAACAACAGAAGCTAGACATTACAGAACCATCACAGAGATATATATGATATCCAGAAGGCAGTTTAGAAAAACCAAAAGTTGTCACCTTACAGAGTTATTCCTTTTCTTTGCCTTTTACCATTTTGATTTCCCTGTTAGGATTTAATGCTTCCTTGTTGGATCTTGTATCATCAGCTGCACCCAAATAGATTTGCTTTGAAGCCCTGGGAACCACTGCAGCTGGATGCAACTCCATGTACCTGTCTGCATCAAAAAACTTACTGGAGGCATATCTTTCTAACTCTTTTTGCCTTTGCTCTGACATGGTAGATATGTTGGAAGTGTCTAGCCCTTGTTCTTTTGCTTTCCTTATCTGATCCAAAGCAGCCAGTTCTTTCATCCTTGCAGTCCAAGCCATAGGATTTTTCTCAGGATCCTCAAATGGAACAGGTGGCTCATACCTGTTGGAAGTGGTTTCTTGAGGGGTCCTGGCAGTCACTGTATCTCTAAGCTTATAAGGGAATGGACCTGAAGATGTATCAGAAGAAACATGTCCACCCCTGGAATAAGGATGCTGCCTGGAGTGTCCTTTGGAGTAAACCTGAGTTTCTCTTTGATTTCCCCTATATCATCCCCTTCTAGAGTAGGACCCCCTAGATTGGCTTTCCCTTTGATATGTTCTTGCATGAGGCTGGTAGGGAGCCTGGCTTCTAGCAGAGCCTGATCTTGCAGAGCTGCCACCTGCACCTGCATCAGGTGGAGGTGGTGGAGGAGGATGAGGGTGCTTGGACTGAGAAGAATCTTTATCAAACTTCCTCTTCTTCTTCATTGCCTTTAACTGGTTCCTGGAGAATTGCATCCAATGCTCAGAGATTGGGCAATTGTGCAGAATATAATATGGAACATCATTATCATCTCTGACTTTGGCAGGAGGAACTCTCTTCAAGGCCTTACTTCTTGCCTTTCTTTTCCTTGCAATTGTGGCAGATGAGTCATCAGAAGCAGTATTATAATCCTCAGATTCAGAACTTTGTGCATCATATAAAGCATCAAGCTTTTTCATCAAATCCTCTTTCAGTTTCACAGCAGCTGATGGGGCAACAGAAACATCAGATGTAACAGATACAGAAGCAGCAGATGTTACAGCAGAGATTACTTCAGGAATTTTGGCAGCAGCAGGTTCAGAGACAACAATAACAACATCTACAGCAGGCTCAACATCAATAGCCTCTGTCATCAAAACATCCTGGGATGAGGGCTCAACAGCAGCAATTGAAACAATTTCTTCCTCAGTAGCAACAGCAATTCCAGAGGTAGACACAGCATTGTCTTCAGCAGCAGCAGCAGCAGCATCATCATAAGCAGCAGTCACTGACTGAATAAAATCAGAGATGATTCTGGGGTCACAGCAGGAGAAGGGCACTAGAGCCCTGGACAAATCTTCTGACTGGGCAGCAGGAACCTCTGGGGGCTGGTCAGCATAGACTTCTGGAAGGCAGCTGAAGTAAGCAGTATCAAAAGTAGACAGCAAAGACCTTAGGTCTATTGCAAGTACTGGAATGGCAGCAGTAGCAGAAGCAGAAGCAGAAGCAGCAGCATGAGAGACAACAGCAGGAGGAGCAGCAGCAGCAACAGCAGCATGGAAGCTGGCTTCATAGGGCATCTCCCCCTGCCTGGATGCAGAAACCTGTGCATCAAGGCACACTGCTAGGGGTGCTGCTATAGGGGTAAGGAAGGAGGACAGCCTGACAGAGAGAGCTGCCACTGATTGTTGTAGAGGAGCTAAAGAGGCCTCCAGGAGAAGGGAGAGCCTAGGTGCAAGGAGCTCATACAACTGATCAGCAAGGGCTGGGAGATCTACATGCTCAAGGGGAGCAGAGGTAGAGGGTACATGGAAGGCTGAGGGAGCTGGAGGAGGAGGGCTGAAGGGTGGAAGGGATGGCTCAGGAGAGGGTATGGTAGAGATGGAGGGGACAGGGATGGAAATTGAGGGAGTGAAGGTGGGTTGATCAAGAATCTGGTGGAGAAGGTCTTGGAAAGATGTGGAGGAGGATGGAAAATCTGGAGGAGAGGAGGGGGAATCATCCATGTAGGATTCATCCAGGAGAGTGAAAGTTGGAAGGGATGGGGATGAGGTGACATCTGGAGGGGGATAAGAGAATAAGGGAAGGAAGTGGTCTGCTGGTGGAGAGGAAATTGTTGCTGGAGATGGAATAGAAGTTGGAGATGGGCTGGAGATGGTAATTGTGGAGGTGGCTGGAGAGGTGGATGGAGCTGGAGGAGGAGAAGCAGCAGCACTAGCAGGCAGGTCCTCTGCAGGGGCAGAGGCCTGGGGTGGAGTGACTCCTAGAGTCCTGGTGCCTGAAGGGCCAGAAGAGGAGGGCCTGCTGGGCTTGGAGATTTGCCTGTCCCATTTCCCAAAAAGGGCACAGGTGAGTCTCTTGGAGGCATTGATGTGCACTCCAGAGGAGACTAGCAGGGTAGGGCATTTAGCCTGGAGGAAGATTCCCAGAATTCTTCCAAAATTCACAAAAGTTTTGTTGATCTTTTTCTTCAACAAATCAAAGAATACTTCTCCCCAGTTCAGGCTTTTGCTATCTACCAGAGCTCCCATAAGGCAGAGCTGATATCTGGAGATTGTATCATGAGCAGAATGCTTGGCCAAAAGGACCTTGCCTACTACATCAGCCAAAAACCTGTATTCCACAGACAGGTTTCTCTTAAACAGCTTGCTAGGGTTCCCCTCAGGATGACCCATCCTGGCAAGAACATCAGCAAACTCTTCTCCAGAAAGGTCAGCAGAATCTTCACCATTCCTGAAGCCAAAAACTTCTGTCAATACTGCTGGAGTCAGAGGTACCTGGGTGCCACCAATGGAGCCAACTATGGTGTTTGTTGTCAAGGTTGTGGGCAGTGTAAACCCATTCTTTAATCTCATCTGAGGCAAGTTTGATTCTGGTTGTCATCAAGGCAGTTAATTGCTGATCTTTGAATAAGGTGAGAATATCTTGGAAGATTTGATCTGTTGTGTTGAAGGAATCGAAATCGATGTCAAAGCCGACATCAAATTTCATGGCAGCGAGCACAGCAACAGAAACGGCCATGGTACCTGCAAAAAAATCAACAAACAAAACGACCAAGTGTAGAGCTGCTTGGAGGGAAGAAAAGTTTGCAGAGAAATTGAAAGCGCAAGAGAGAACGACGGCGAAAAATGAGTTTTATATTAGGGTTCGACGCAGAAAAGGGAAGATCGTTGAACTCAGTTCGACGATCGAGGCTTCTAAAGGAATCTGAAGAGACTCCAAAATCGTCGATCTCCGTTCGACGATCTGGAAAGGCGTCGAGCTCCGTTCGACGATCGTTCAGGGAACAAAATCGTCGAGCGTCGTTCGACGATCGTTGACCGAAGGAGACAGTTCATGCTGTCTGAGGAGGGCTGAACTCAGTTCGACGATTCTGGAAATCGTCGAACTCCGTTCGACGATCTTTGGGGAAATCGTCGAGCGCAGTTCAGAGATCAGAGAATTCTAGACTCTAAGGAAAAACAGAAATTTTGCCTAGTCTTGGTCAATTTTAGCTTTCAAAGTCTTGGGAATTATTTAAGACTTCCTCCATCTAACATTCCTAACTGATTTAGGAAGAAAGTGTGTTTCTTTTCATCCAAAGGCTTGGTGAAAATATCTCCCCTTTGTAAATCAGTTGGGATATATTGCAGTTCAATTTTGTTCTTTTCAACATTATCCCTTAAGAAATGATGCCTAATCTCTATATGTTTTGTCCTACTATGGAGGACTGGATTTTGAGCTATGGAGATAGCACTTGTATTGTCACAAAAGATTTTTGACTTTTCTAAGTTGTAACCATAGTCTAGGAGTTGATTTTGAATCCACAGTATTTGTGAACAACAACTGCCTGCAGCCATATATTCAGCTTCAGCAGTTGAAGTTGACACAGATGTTTGTTTCTTACAAAACCAAGAGACAAGTCTATCACCAAGGAACTGACAAGTTCCACTGGTGCTTTTCCTGTCAATTCTGCATCCAGCATAATCAGCATCAGAGAATCCAGTTAACTCAAATGCTGAATCTTTTGGATACCAGAGACCTAGATTTGGACAACTTTTAACATACCTGAGAATCCTCTTTACTAATGTGAGGTGTGACTCTCTAGGGCTAACTTGGAATCTAGCACATATACATGTAGCAAACATTATATCTGGTCTACTAGCTGTAAGATACAGTAAAGAGCCAATCATTGCCCTATATGTTGTCTGATCAACAGGTTTCCCATGTTCATCAGCATCCAATACAGCATTGGTAGGCATGGGTGTTTTCATACAAGATGCCTCAGACATCCCAAATTTCTTAACCAGCTCATTAGCATATTTGGTTTGAGAAATAAAGATGCCTCAGCATGTTGTTTGACTTGCAATCCTAGGAAGAAGGATAGCTCACCCATGCTACTCATCTCAAATTTAGAATGCATTAGGTTAGAAAACCTTCTGCATAGTTTTGAGTCAGTAGAACCAAAAATGATATCGTCTACATAAATTTGTACTAGTAGGGTATGGGACTTATGGGTTCTAATGAAAAGAGTTTGGTCTACTCTACCCCTTATAAAACCATTTTCCAAGAGAAAGCATGCTAGGGTCTCATACCATGCTCTAGGAGCTTGCTTGAGACCATATAATGCTTTATTTAATCTAAAAACAAAATCAGGATGAGTTGGAGAGATAAAACCTGGAGGTTGTCTGACATAGACTTCCTCTTTGATGTCTCCATTTAAGAAGGCACTCTTGACATCCATCTGATAAACCTTGAAGCCTTTGTGAGCTGCATAAGCTAAGAATATCCTGATGGCTTCTAATCTTGCAACAGGTGCAAAGGTCTGGTCGTAGTCAATTCCTTCTTCTTGAGAATATCCTTGGGCAACTAGCCTTGCCTTGTTCCTTATTATTACTCCTTGATCATCCAGTTTGTTTCTGAATACCCATTTTGTTCCAACAATGGAATGATCCTTAGGCTTTGGCACTAGTTCCCATACTTTGTTCCTCTCAAATTGATGCAACTCTTCTTGCATGGCAATGATCCAGTGTGGATCTTGCTCTGCATCTTGAATGGACTGAGGTTCAATTTGAGAAAGGAAGCAGGTGTGCAACAGGTTTTGGTTGACCTGATTTCTGGTTTGCACACCAGCTGAGATTTCTCCAATTATTTGGGTAATTGGATGGTCTCTTGATGTTACTAAATCAACAGGGGGTGTTGATTGTTCACCAACCTGTGTTGTTGTTTCCTCTTGTGGTACAACAACTGGCTCTTCAGGTTGTGCTTCAATATGTTGAGCATTGCTTTCATCTTCACTGCTTTCATCTTCTTGAGCAACCTGTAGCTTGTTCATATCTTCAACTAGAGAGTGTTCCTGCAAAGGTTCTATGGTAGAAGAAATCTTCTCCTTGAAAGACATGTTAGTTTCATCAAAAGAAACATGAACAGATTCCTCAATTTTTAATGATGATTTATTATAAACCCTATAGGCCTTGCTGATCATGGAGTATCCCAGAAACACTCCTTCATCAGCTTTGGCTTGAAATTTTGCTAGATGTTTCTTATCATTATTGTGAATATAACAAATGCAACCAAAAATTTTGAAATAGTCAACTTTAGGTTTCTTCCCTTTGAGTAATTCATAGGGAGTCTTTCCCTTCAGTTTATGTATCAGGCTTCTGTTCAGCACATAGTTGGAGGTGTTCACTGCCTCTGCCCAAAAGGATAGAGGTAGATGAGCATCTGACAACAATGTAGTGGCAGATTCAATAAGGGTTCTATTTTTCCTTTCAGCTACCCCATTTTGTTGAGGAGTTCTAGGAGCTGAGAAAGTATGCCTGATCCCTTCACTCTGACAGAACTCTTGCATAAGAAGAGAATCAAACTCTGTCCCATGATCACTTCTGATCAGGGCAATGTGAGTATTGAACTCAATCTTTACACATTTGAGAAACTCTGTCAGACACTTAAAGTTATCAGACTTCTTCCTTAGAAAGAACACCCAAGTGAATCTAGAGAAGTCATCTACAATCACCAAAGTGTAGGATTTCCCTCCTAGGCTTTGTACTGTGATGGGTCCAAATAGAT
This sequence comes from Platanthera guangdongensis, assembly GCA_039583875.1. NCBI lineage: Eukaryota > Viridiplantae > Streptophyta > Magnoliopsida > Asparagales > Orchidaceae > Platanthera > Platanthera guangdongensis. The sequence continues at coordinate 120,123,803 of CM077159.1, read as the reverse complement.
CCATGTGTAACAGATACAATATCCTAGGTGAATCACTCTTATTAAGTGACTTAAAACTGTTTTTAGTTTGCTTGCCTAATTGACAAGCCTTGCAGAGTCCTTCCTTCTTGTAGGGGCCAGAAGGTAGTCCTCTAACAAGATTGTCCTTGGAGAGCCTAGCAATAGTTCTAAGGTTTAGGTGTCCTAGTCTCTTATGCCATAAAACATTTGGTCTATAAACTGAATTGAATAAGCAGATATCTATAGAAGTTGAAAGAAAATCTACAAGGTAGATGTTACCTTTCCTTTTACCTGTCAACACAGTGGTGTTGTCCTCTGACTTGATCTTGCATAGAGTTTTGCTGAAGGTCACCTGGTAGCCTTCATCACATAGCTGACTGATGCTGATTAGGTTGTGCTTCAGTCCTTCCACATATGCTACCTTCTTGAAGGTTACAGAACCAATCTGGACTGCTCCATATCCTTTAGTTTGTCCAAAGTTGGAGTCACCAAAGATAACTTTGGGTCCAAGCTTGGCTCTAAAGGAGTTGAGGTTGTCCTTGTTCCCTGTCATGTGCTTTGAGCACCCACTATCCAAATACCATTGCTGGTTAGATGTTGGATAGGTCTTCACCTGCACATTAAGCAATTCACTTGTTTTTGACCCAGTTTACCTTGGGCCTAGGTTGATAACCTTTAATTCAGAAATGAGAGACATCCCTGGCTGACTCTTATATCCTTCAGGATGATATCTCCTTGGAGGTAAAATCCATTCAGTATAAGGGTTAAATGTTTGGGATGAAGAACCCTCAGGATTCAATTTTGACTTGCCATTGAAAATTTTTCCAGAGCTCTGACCTCTGTTCGACGATCTTGGAGCTGAGTTCGACGATCTTGGGTCAGATCGTCGAGCTCCGTTCGACGGTCGACTATGGCTGAGGTCAGGTATATGGGATCGTCGACCAGCGTTCGACGATCTTGGCTTAGATCGTCGATCAGCGTTCGACGATTTGTCCTGAGATCGTCGAGCTGCGTTCGGCGATCGTCGATCTTCATTCGGCGATCGTCGATCTCCGTTCGACGATTTGTCTGGACTTTAGTTTTCTGAGGCAGATCAGAATTTTTCCTGGCAACCTCTACAACTCCCTTTCCCTTGTCAGAAATGAACTTGATAGGGGTTGTTAGAACAATAGGTTGGCTGGATGAGGCACCCAAGCCCAGTGTACTGTTGAATCTTGAGTTCACTGTGCTTGTGATGTCCATCAGCTTGATGCTTCTCCCATTGAGAGATTCTTCAAGCTTCTTGGCCTCAGAGAGTTCACTCTTCAGTGAAGCTATCTGTTCCCTATGGTTCTCCAACTCCTGAGAGAGCTTGAGGTTTTCTGATTTTAAAGCATTGTGTTCAGACAATTGATTTCTGAGAGAGATGATCTCTTTCTCAGACTTTAGCAGGTCTAAACATAGTGCTTTAAATTCAAGCTTAAAATCTTCTGAAGTGAAATCAAAAGAGTTGATTACCTGATCTTCTTCAGGTTGAGTTTCTGAGTCTGACTCTGACTCCTCTTCCTCTGAGTTGTGTTGAGAGGCATTGATTGCCATCATGCAGAATTCTTTTTCCTCTGCATCATCCTCATCATCACTTGAGCTGGAAGAGGCCTGTGACTCCTCTTCAGTCTCACTCCAGGATTCAGCAACAAATCCTTTCCTTGTGTGCTTATTTTTGCTGGAGGAAGGTTTGTTACTTCCATGCCTTTTGGAGTCCTTCTCCTTTCTTCTTTCTTTTCTGTCCCTCCTGTCCTTGTTCTTGTTTTCTGGACAGTCAGGAACCATATGCCCTGGTTTCCTGCAACCAAAGCAAATAATGTCTTTGCTATTGCCAGTGGACTTGTCATACCTTGGCTTATCTTGCTCCTTGTATGATCTTCTTCTGAAGTCCTTTCTGGCCATCTTATAGAATCTTTTGGCCAACAGGCTGAGAAGTTCATCATTGCTTGTGGCCTTTTCTTCAGGCAGATCCTCAGCTGCCTTGAATGCAATAGTCTTCTCCTTTCTTGTGGCTGGAGAAGCAGCCTTTTGTTCTTCTTCTCTGTTCTTGATGAGTAGCTCATAAGATTTGAGCTTACCCAACAAGGCTTCAGTGGTAATCTCATTTAGGCTTCTGGCATCTTTAATTGGCCAGATTCTTGAATCCCAAGTGCTGGGGAAGCACATTAGGATCTTGTCATTGAGTTCTGTCAGTGAGATTTCTTTGTCTAATGTCCTCAGTTCACTGACAATTAGACTCAATCTATTGTACATGTCTCCCACTGACTCAGTTTCTCCCTTCTTAAAGTTCTCATATTGGGAGATGAGATGAGATCTTCTGTCCTTTCTCTCATCAGCTGATCCAGAAACTATTTCTGAGAGCTTGTCCCAGATCTCCTTGGCTGAATTGCATTCAGCTACCTTCTGAAAAATGTCATCTGACATTGTCTGAGCTAGAATGTTCATTGCCTTGGCATCAGCCACTTTCCACTTTTTGATGTCAGCATCTGTTCCTGATGGGGGTGGAGCAGCATTAGTGCTTGTACTCTCTGGAGGTCTTGGACACACTGTTAAGACAGAATTAAAAATATCTTCGTCAATAGAGTTCATGTATAATCTAATCCTTGCTTTCCAAAGTGCAAACTTTGACAGATTTCACACTGGAGGTCTGGTGCTTGCATAATCTTTGTTTTGGGCCATGATTTGTAAAAACTAATATTAAAATATAGAGGAAGGATCTAGTTTGGGATCTTGGGGTTCAGGTGTTAGCCTGTACAACCAAACAGATATGGTATGTTTAACCAACCTGGCTCTGATACCAATTGAAAGGGGAAACTAGATCTGATATACTCTAAAGGGGGGGTGAATAGAGTATATGGTGCTTTTTAAAAACACAAAGAAAACTTTTTGCAAAGCTTTACAACAATTGTTGTAATGAGTGTAAGCAGGAAAGCAGAAATAAAATTAAGCTATGCAGATATTAAGCACAAGAAAATCTAGGCCAGAAACAAAAAGAAAACATGCACAACCAGATGACACAAGGAAATATAGTGGTTCCCCAACTTGGGTACATCCACTCTTCTACCACCCTAGGTAGGAATCCACTGCAGGATGAGTTGATCAGGTGTCCTGGGCACCAATGAGCTTTTGATAAGGTGCTCAAAAACCAGATCAGATTTTTTGATCAGGTGTCTTGCCACCAATGAGCTTTTGACAAGGTGCTCAAAAACCAGATTCAAACTTTTGAAGGGAGTTTGAAAAACCCTTTACAGAATGGGGGTGAGAGAGTGATGGAGTCTTCTCTTTCTCAAGCAACTGAGAAGACTATGTGGATTCAGTGATGTTGTCAAAGCTCCCCCTGAGTCCTTGAAGTCTTCAGGAAGATGAGCTTTGCTGAGGGTGATAGGCCTTCAAAGATAGATCTCCAGCAAAGGATGATTTCAGCAAGCTGAAATGTTGAGTGTCTGGAGTCTTGAGATGATGTTGGCCTTGAACACTTGAGAGCTGAAGAGATCTGAAGAATGTTTGAAAGCTTGATCTCTTTTTGATGAGTGTTCTTCTGAATTCTTGTTGACAGAAGATTGAGAGAGTCTCTGTGTATAGAGAGGTGTCCTCTACTTGTCTTTCTCTATTCTCTTGTTCTTTTCTCTCTTCGTTTTTGATTCAAGAAACATTCTATCTTTTATTCTCTGAGTCTGAATAGAAACTTGCTCTGTCAAAGATAGCCGTTGGTCTGAATTAATTACAGCCTTAATTGTATAATTTTCTGAAGGAAAGTCCACTGAATTGTTCCTTGAAAAATCCCTTGAAACTTGCTCCAGAAGTAAATGAAAACGGCTGGCAGATCTTCTGTCTTAAATGCAGAATAACTTCTATCTGATTTTGAATTAGAATTCTGAAAGATAACTGAAATCGTCGAACTGAGCTCTGCTATCGTCGAGCTGAGCTCAGCGAAAATGAAAGATGTAAGCAGCAGAAAATCGTCGATCTGAGCTCAAAGATCGTCGAACTGAGCTCAGAGATAAGGATCCAGTGCAGAGCCAAAATCGTCGACCTGAGCTCAGCGATCGTCGAATGTAGCTCGACGATATTGAGAAGTTGAGCTCAGCGATCGTCGATCAGAGCTCGACGATATTTTGAGGCTTGAGCTCAGCGATCGTCGAATGGAGCTCGACGATCTGCCAAGGTTGAGCTAGACGCTCGTCGACCGGAGTTCGACGAAACGTCGTGCTGAGCTCGACGATTTGGACTTAGTCTCCAGAAAAACTTAGGTCTTCAGGGCAGCTTCCAAACCTAGACTCCTGATCCCTTAGACTCAATTCTAATTGACCTATAATCTATACAGAAGGTCAAAACATAAATTCCTAGAGACATAGTGATCCTGACCCAAATTAGTAATAGGGTGTTCCAACAATATGGATGAAGGACATAAATCCCTTCAATTTGATCTGGCTCAAGACATCAAATCTATAAGATTTGAAGTTAATCTGAATAAGAAAGAAATGACTGATTGTTTCCACAACGGAGGCAATGCAGTGGTATATCTGGCTACTCATCAAGAGAAGATAAAGACACAGGTTGATGATATGACAGTGAAACAAGGATATGTCGTGGAAAATCAGATTAGGATGAATGATAATCTGACTGCCTCTCATAATGTCATTGTAAGTGAAATGAAAAATATTGCTAATGCACAAACTGAGGCTAGAACTACAGCCAAAGCAGAGTTTGCTAAGCAATTACAAGAAAACCTAACTGCTATAAAAACTGCAATTGAAGATTCTCAAAAGGCTATTACTGAAAAGCTCCAAAAGTTAAAACCTTTTTATAAAGATGGTGTTAACTATCTGAATGCTCAGATAAGATTTCAGAAGGATGATTTTAGGGATCATATAGAAAGAGAAGTCATAAAGGGGGAGAGGGGTATTAGTCAAAGCAGGCTCTGACCATGCTAAATGGATTTCAAACAGCATCAGAGCCACCCTTGGATATCCACCCTTGTGTGATGATGACAATGTTGCTGAATCTGGGATAAATCCTGCATATTTTGGAGGTGAGCCAGCTGAAGTTGCTCAAGTGATCTACCCTTCAGCAGATTTTGAAATGATACATCAAGAGATACAATCTATGTATAGCCCTCCAGAAGGTGCTCAAAATGTGATCATTGAGAAGGTAGTACAGCCTGTGCCAGAGGCAGTATTAAAAGAGCAAGAAACCCTTTTGTCCAAGAAGAGGTTCAGAGAACAGGCTGAGTTAAGGCCTGATTTTGAACAGTGGAGCCAAACTTTTAGAAATATTATACTGACTGCTTGGAAGGCTGCAAAGGATAATATCCTAGAAAGGGGCAAATGGTATTCTGAGCAAGAGTGGAGAAAACATGAAGCTAGGCAAGAGTCCATAGTTCAGTACAGAAGGAAGGCTAAACTTGAGGAAGCTACCTACTAATGCACAGGAGCCTAGCAAGTATTTCCCTAAGCCTTATCATTATTTTGAGAGACAAAAGATAAGGGCTGAAGAACAGAAGAAGAAAGATCTTAAGGGCAAGAAGCCTGCTGATGATAATGATGCTCCAGTTCAAGCCAAGATTCAATCTGGAAAGGGCATTGTCATCAGGGAGCCAGAGCAGCCATAAAATAGAATTTTCTTAAGTTTACAACTTTGTAATCATTTGCATTAAAATCCATGTAAACTTTTGATTAATGAAACTATTGGAAGTTGTAAAAAAACAATGTTTAATGTTCAATCTATTACATTATTATTCTAAGAAGATTGTTTATACATGTTTTGTTTAGTATTTACCCTGTCATATAATACTGTTATACATCATATTGAGTATTTGTTATGAATGGTATATATCATTGACTAAGGGTTATGACTTCTCCAAATAGGTGGAGATTGTTGGGTACATTGGAAAATGTGTACCAGATTTGAAGAAGCCTCACCCTACTCAATGATATACATCAAGGTGTATTTGATGTGCTTTGAGTTTATATGTGCAGGTTAAGTAATTGCAGGAAATGCAGAAAAGTTTCTAAGTCCATGTGTCGACACCTAGAGATGCAGTGTCGACACTTATGAAGGCTTGTGTCGACACCTAGAGAAGCTGTGTCGACACTTGGAGTATTTGTGTCGACACCAGGAAAGGCAGAGTCGACACCAGAAGAAAAGTGTAGACACATACATGTAGTGTCGACACACTATGAAGAATACTCAATATATATCATGTCGACACTTAGAGGCAGTGTCGACACCCAGAGAAGCTTAGTTGACATCCAATGTGTCGACACCAGGAAGTTGTGTCAACACACTGAAGGCATTGTCGACATCAACTGTGTCGACACACAGGACTTGTGTCGACATACAACAAGTTTCAACACAGTTAAAGTAAAGAAGTACTTGTGTCGACACAAAGGAGATGTGTCGACACTAAGCTAGTATCAACAACAAAAGAAGTTGTGTCGACACAAAGGAGATGTGTCGACACACAGCAGAATTCAACTAAGTTTTAAAGAAGAAGTACTTGTGTCGACACACTCAATCAGTGTCGACACATTCAACAGAAGCAGTGTCGCGAAGCTATTACAACAACAGAAGGAGTTGTGTCGACACCACCAAGGCAAGTGTCGACACTTAGTCCACTTGTGTCGACACTTGGTCTATTTATGTCGACACATAATGAAGATCAGTCTCGACACATTCAGACAGAGACAGTATTTTCAAGAAGTGACTGGATGACTTGACAGTTGTCATTTCAGCCGGTGTACTGCAACTATCAGAGCTGTCAGAAGTTTGTTAGAAACCGGATCAGCCGGTTACCTTGGAGGAAGACTATATAAAGGCCTTTCTCCTTCAAATAAAAAGAATCAATCAAGAGATTTTTTTTCAGACGATTAAGAAGATCAATACAGATCCAGAGAAAACTGTAAATCAGTATTTTGAAGAAACTTCAGATTTACTTGGAGAGAGAGAACTTCAGTAATTGAAGTCAAGAAAGAGACTTGTTAATCAAATTTCTTAAGAAGCAAGTTCTGAACCAGACTGCAAAGTAGGATCCAGATTTAATTCTCCATCCTAAGAAGGAAGTTTCCAGCCGGTCTACTTTAAGAAGATCAACTTTACTGAGTTCAGACTCAAGAAGCCTTGAAGAAAGCAAAGACAAAGTTGATCTCAGGAATCAGTGCTATCAAGAACTGATCAAGAAGGTTGCCCTCTTCATTCTCTCAAACTGAGTGGTGATCTAAAAACTTTTTATTATCTTTTTGTAGGATCCTAAGGGATCTGAGTTGTAAGCCTAAATTTATAAAGGCTGAGGTAGAGCTTTTGAGCCTGAGTGTAGGAGAATCAATTCTTTGAGTGTGGGCCTTGTTGAAGGCTGAGGTAGGGCTGTTTAGCCTGAGTGTAGGTCTTGTTGAAAACTGAGTGGTAGGGCTTTGTGCCTGAGTTGTAGGAGTGGGGACACTCTGAGTTGTAGGAACCTATTTGGGGTTCTGAGCTGTAAGATCTGAGTATCTGAGGAGAAGTGCAGAAGTTAGGCCGAATCTAGTACACTACTAGATAGACGAAGGGGAAAGTGGATGTACCCAGACCTTGGGGACCACTATAAACACTGTGTGCACTCTGTGAATGTTTGTTTCTGTGGTTGTTGTGTTGTGATAGCTGTAGAATTTGCATTTGCTGCTTAAAGTACAAAACAGTTTGTCTGCCTTTAAAGTAAAAAGAAAAAAGTACACCTATTCACCCACCCCCTCTAGGTGGTTAGGCACTATTTCTTTCAACATCCTCTGTCAGGCTGCCTGTGGTCAGGAAGGTTACCAACGGGTCCACCCATGAGGATCGCCGACCTACCTCCATCAACTCCCCTTCCTCAATTGCTGGCCGAAAAAGTTCAGTCAAGGTCCCTCCTCCCCGAGGTCCAAACTTCGCCAATCGATCGGCGGACGCGCTCTCCTCCCTGGGGACATGCTGGATTGAGAATGACCGGAACCTACCGATGATCTCCCTTACCTTGGATAGGTATTTTATGAGGGTAGGCTCCCGAGCTTCAAACTCTCCTCGAATCTGCAACGCAACTACCATTGAGTCAGTGAAGGCCTCCACATCCTGGATCTCAAGCTCCTTTGCCAAGCGAAGGCCGGCGATCACGACCTCATACTCTGCTTGGTTGTTGGTCACCAGAAAGTGGTAAGCCACTGCATGCTCAATCGCAACTCCCTGTGCGCTTATCAACAACACTCCTCCCCCGAGGGAATGTTTTCCCGAGGCCCCATCAACCATCATCTTCCACGCTTCCTGTGGCTGCTGCTCTCCCTCCTCAACTTCGACAACATAGTCCGCCAGAAAGTCCGTCACCGCTTGGGCCTTAATGGAGAGTCTCGAAAAAAGAGATGTCGAACTCGCTTAGTTCGATGGACCACTTGGCAAGTCTTCCCGAGTGCTCTACCCCTTCAAAGATCTTGCGAAGTGGATGGTCGGTCACCACCATAATCGAGTGTACTTGAAAATACGGCGGGAGTTTCCTTGCAAAGACGACCAAAGCGTAAGCCAACTTTTCAAGGATGGGGTAGCGGAGCTCTGCCTTCTTCAAGATCCGACTGACGTAGTAGATTGGCAATTGCTTCTTTCCTTCTTCCCTTACTAGGATGGAGCTCACCGCCTCAGCTCCTACTCCAAGGTACAAGGTCAGGTCCTCCCCTTCTTTTGGGCTCTGAAGCAAAGGAGCCTGAGAGAGCTGTCTCTTCAGCCCTTGGAAGTCTTCTTCGCACTCCGCGGTCCACTCAAACCTTTGGTTCCCTCACAGCACCTTGAAGAATGAAGAACACTTGTCACCTGACCTGGAGAGGAACCTGCTCAGCCCAGCCAGTTTGCCTGTCAAGCGTTGGACCTCCTTGGCATCGCGAGGTGATTCCAAATCCAGGATGGCCTTTACCTTGTCCGGGTTGGGTTCCACCCCTGCCGGAGTCAATAGATGCCCAAGGAACTTCCCGCGGCTGGCCTCGAAGACACACTTCAAGGTGTTCAGCCTCATCTTGAATCTCCGCAGGGTGGCGAACGTCTCTTCTAGATCCTACAGGTGCGAATCCACACACTTGTTCTTGATCATCAGGTGGTCGACATAGACCTCCAAGTTTCTCCCCCTTTGATCTCGGAAGACCCGATCCATCATGCATTGGTATGTAGCCCCTGCGTTCTTCAACCCAAAGGCCATCATTTTATAACTGAAGCATCCCTCCCTCGTGATGATGGAAACATCCTTGACATCAGGAGGGTGCATCCGGATCTGGTGATAACCTAAAAAAGCATCCAAAAAGCTCATAATATAAAAACTGACTGCTGAATCAACCAGCGCGTTGATCCGAGGCAGGGGGTAGCAATCCTTAGGGCATGATTTATTTAACAAAGAAAAATCGATACACATTCGCCATTTCCCACCCCCTTTCTTAACCATTACCACATTGGAGATCCAGCCTGGATACTGGATCTCTGAGATGAAGCCGGCCTCCAGGAGCTTCGTGACCTCTTTGCGGATGGGCCCCTCCAGCTTGGTGGCAATGGCTCTCATCTTTTGACGTATGGGATGAGTGCGGGGATCCAGGTTCAGGCGGTGGCAGGCCACGTCTGCGTCGATGCCCGACATGTCTGTCGTGCTCCAAGCGAATATGTCGATGTTGCTTTGAATGCAGGCCTGTACTCGCTCCCGATCCTCGGGACTCAAGCCTTCGCTGACCCGCACCCTCTGCACCTGCCCTGCGCTAGTGAAGATCTCCATCTCCACTACTTCTTAGCCGGCTCCAGCCGCGACTGCTCCCACCCGATCCTTGCTTCTTCTTCCAGCTCCAACTCCTCCCTTCCTACTTCCTCCTCAATCTCCATCGCCTCCTCCGGCCCCTCCTGCTGTTGCTCGACTTCCACGCCCCTCCGGGCCCCTCTCTCCACTCCTCCTGCTAACTGCTCTTCTACCTCCATCGCCTCCTCCGGCCCCTCCTGCTGCTGCTAGACCTCCACGCCCCTCTGGGCCTCTCTCAGGTTTCTCCTGCTCCTCCGCAGTCTCCTTCCTCACCTCCTCTAAGCTCATCCACTCTTCCTCGACGTCCTCCTCCTGCTCCGCCATCTCCCTCTCTAGCTCTTCTGCCTCGGCCATCCAGGATACTGTGTTGACCGCCGTCACATAACATTGCCTCGTCACCTTCAGATCCCCCCTGATCCTAACCTACACCCCTCCGTTATTGAACCTAAGACATTGGTGGAAAGAGGAGGGGACGCAGCGAAAGGCGCTGATGAGGGGACGTCCAAAGATGACATTGTAACTACTCGGAGCGTCCACTATCACGAACCTGCAGTTCCGTGACACACCTCCCAACTTCACATGCAGCCCTACTCCTCCTTCTACTTCATTCCTCTCTCCAGAAAATCCGAACAGCGGTCCATCCGAAGCCAAGATCCTTTTCCCCTCAACCCTCATCTCATCAAAGGCCTTCTGGAAGATAACATTTAATGAGCTCCCGTTGTCCACCAGTATCCTCGAGACCATGAAATTCTCCACCGCCGTCTGGATCACCAGGGCGTCACAGAACGGATCTTCATAGTCCGGCATGTCTTCTGACAAGAAGGTGATCTTTTCTTCCGGTGGGGGAGCCTGGGAGGTAGAGGCGACCCCCCTTCGGTACATGGTTTGAAGGCTCCCCTTGCTGGTTGCTTTTATCCCCACTCCTCTGTGGATCACCCTGATTCCTCCCAGGGTTCCCACGTCTAACCGGTCTTCATATCTATCCTCCATATCCCCCTGCTGTACTTCCACGATCCTAACCGGCGGATCCTGCCTCCCTGCTCCTCTTGCTTCTCTCAACTCTAAGAACTCAGGGCAGGTGGCCGTCGCGTGACCCTCCTCCTGGTGGAAGTTACAAAAGAGCAACGCCGCCCTACCCCTTCTTCCTTCTCCTCCTCCTCTTCTCCCAGCTCCTCGAACTCCTCTCCTTGCTTCTCTTCCTCTTCCCACCTTCATGGCCTCTTGTGGCGGCGGGATGTGACCCCTTTGCTCCTGCATCCACGTCGGTTGGTCGAACCTCCTTGGTTCTCGTAAGTTATCTCTCCCCTGGTAGCCTCCTCCTTGGCCCTGGGGGCGGCCTTCCTGGGGCCTCCAACCCAACCGGTTGTTCGGCTCCCGGGCCCCCATCCCTGTTGCTGCCCATGTCTTCGGGGTTCTTCCCTCATTCTTTCTTCTCTTTGCTCCCTCTACTCTCTCGGCTCCTTCACATCATCTTCCGCCAGCCTAGCCAACTTCCTGGCGAACACTGGATTTGCCCTCTCGAAGTATATCTCTTTCGCCGCCCTCTCCATGAGCTCCTCAAAGGAGAGGGGGGGCACTCTCTTCAACTCCATACTGAAGAATCCCGGCCTCAGCCCCAGGTTAAAGGGGAGCATCAGCGCGTACCCTGGGACCTCTTGGACCAGGAGGATCTATTCCTGAAACCGGTCAACGTAGTGACCCAGTGTCTCATCCTGCTTCTGCCTCACTACAAACAGGCACTCCACGTCTTTCCACTTCTTTGATGTTGAGAACCTCAATAGGAAACTTCTTCGCAGATCTTCAAAACAGTAGATCGACCTTGCTGGCAACTGGTGGAACCAGTCCCGAGCCTTCTCCTTCAACGTGATGGAAAATAACCGACAGTTGAAGGCATCCGTCATCTACCTTATCGAAACAACATCTTCAAACCATTGCACGTGTTGTACAGGGTCATCCTTCCCCGAGTAGTAGGACATGTCCGGCTCCCGGAAACCCTCCGGTACCGGAGCTGAGATGATGAGCTCGCTGAAAGGGCTCTCGCCTCCTGCCTGGTGAGAGGGCACATCCCGCAGCCTTGGCTGGCTGGCCCGATCCGCGAGACCTTGCCCAGGGAAGAGTTCTCGCACAGTCGCCTTCCTCTCGCCCAAATTTGCCAGAGTCTCCTTGCCTGGGCGCTAGCCTGGGAAGAGCTCCCGCGCGGCCACGTCCCTCTCCCCAGCCTCCACCAGGACCTCCTTCCCCGGGCGCTATCCAGGGGCATTCTTGCCCAAGAGCGGGACCTCCTCTATCGGAACCTGAGGTGTGGCCCACTCGCTCCGGGCCGAGAAGGCCAAACTGATGGTCTGCAGGACTTCTCTCCTGAAGTCCTCCAACATCTTCCTCGTCGCCTCCTCTCCCTGGGTGGGGGAGCCTACAGAACCAGACCCTTCACCTTCACCTCCAGCCATGGGACAAAACTCAAGGCTTTATTGTATCAACTGCCTTCCACGCTCACCGCACCAGAACTGTTGAAGCCAAAAATGACCTCAACGGGAGTTCAAAACTGGGGTGCAGCCAACACCTACTTCTCTCAAGCCTCGACCCTCGACTAGTTGCAAAGGACCTAAGACTAACCTAAAGCCTCAGCAGAGAGGTCCCACCTCACACCCGGAAGATCTCTAAGAGCTTACCCTTCAAAGCCAAACGCTGGGCTAGGAGCTCCTCAGAGAGTACTGGAGATTTGGAGGATAATGAGAGCTTGCTTTCTAAGGAGTCCTTATGGGTCTATTTATAGCCTTTTGCTGACCTGAGATTACCAAAATACCCTTAGCTGGCCTGCCAATAGTCAAAACTCGCTATTTATAAAGTACTAAATGCAGCCCCTGGGGGCATAAGGGTAATTTCACCTGAGGGTAATTAGGTAATTTTACCCCGGGCCCTGGGCCCCACTCGGCGAGAACTCTGAGCCGAGAACCTTCCTGTCCAGAGCTTGGCGCAAGCGATCTCGCCTGCTTATGGGCGAGAGCTCCTCCAAGGCGGGAGCTTGGCGCAAGCGCAAGCGTTCCCGCCCACTCATGGGTGGGAACTTCTTCAGGGCGGGAGCCCGAAGCTAGTCCAATCCTGACTGTTGGTGCCTCCGGGTCCTACTCAGCGAATATGGGGTTGTACACTTCTCTTGTTGTCTCCTTTGGTAGCTGAATGGCTTAGGATAGTACTTTGGAGGTCTTGGAGGAGCAGCAGAGTTGTTCCTTCCAAATTTTCTATCATACGGTCTCCTCTTAGTCATAGACTTTTCATATAATTCCCATTCCTGGGAGCTGTAATGAATATTCCTGCTTTCATGGAAGTCCATAACAAGTTTGAGAGTATCCAAAATGAGAGACTTTGAGGTAGGAGACCATATCTCTGCAAACTCTGGAGCTTTTCTCTTTTCTGAATCAGGAACTGGGATTGACCTGCTGGCAGAGGCACCATCACCATATTTTCTCTTCTTCTTTAAAGTCTGGATTTCTGGACGGGTCTGGAGAAATATATCTACAGGGTCATCCTCCCAAAGTTGAGCATATGAATCAGGAGGAGGACTTTCATGGCCTTCAGGTCTAGGAGAGAAGGAAGGTTGTTGGGCTTGAACAGGAGCAGCAGCAGTTAAGGGGTTTAGGTGGTGAGGAATGATATTAGGATCAACTGGGAATTCTGGAAGAATCTAATTGTGCATCCAAACAGCTGTGTCATAGGTATAGAACTTGACACTCTGAATTTGTCCTAAAACATCATCATGGATCTCTTTCATTTTTGCTTCACATAGCTCTTGCTTGAGTGCATCTGATTTGTCTAGGTATTCCTTCACTGGGCTTTCTGACTTAACTAGTCAATGTAGTTATTGCATCTTCTTTGAAGGTTCCAACTTCTTCACAGATCTTCATCTTTGTAGCTTCAGCTCTCTTATCCAATTCTATCTGATTGCTTGCAAGGGTTACACCTTGCTCCATTACTTGACCAACACTAGTAATAGTGTGATCTAGAGACTTTCCACCAATTTGGAAAAGATGTCTGAGCTGATCAGTATTGTGCTGGATCTCGGCAAATCCCCTGCTCATTTCAGTCTCTAGAGTAGTGACTTTGTCAGTAACAGCTTTTAGTGAAGCATTAAAGTAGGTTATCTGTTCTTGAAGCAGAAGGACAACTTGATTCATCAAATCACTTGAAGGAGCAGCAGCAGGAGGAGCAACAGAGGAGGCAACTGGAGGAGGAGGAGCAACCCATGGAGCTATCTCTTTAATTACTATAGAGCTCTCAGCTTTGGTAGTATGAATTAGGGCATCCCCTTCATCAGTGAGCATGGGGATGGTGAAGTCCAAGTTTCTCAATGAAGCTTCAGCTGGTTCAAGAGTTTTCTCTTTCTTATCTGAAATGAAAATGATGTCATCTTGCTCTTGATTTGCAGCAGTAGACTGTGGAGTGGGGGATGGAGAATGAGATGGAGATTGTACTGGAGTGGGTTGCTTGGGAACTTCATCAGTTGGTACTTTTAGTAGAGGAAGAAGGGGTTCATCTACAGTCAGCTCATCAATCATCTCACTGATTGCAGCTTCAGTTGACAGTAGGGCTTCTTGAAGTTGTGCTTCAAATGGAGTTTCTTCTGGAGTCTGAGGTGGAGGAGGAGTAATTGCTGGAGGTGTAGGTATCCATGCTGTAATAAAAGGAGCAGGCTCCCCCTCAATAGATGCACCAGAGGAGCTGGCAATTAGATGTGGAGAGGGAGATGGGGTCCTATCCTCTGTGGCTGGAATCTCGTGAACCATGGCAGCCTGAGTTGGATTCTGCAGTTTCAACTCCTGTCTTTGAATGGAAGATATAGAAACTTTCTTCATGTGATGGAGGACTGTTCCTTGGGAGAAGCTGAAGATTTCTAGATTGATTTCATGGAGGAGGAGAGAAAAAATCCTAGCATAATTTGGAGCTTTAATGCTGTCTTTTATTTTGTCCAAAATCATCATCCCAAACTGAAATTTCTTCCGGCAGACTATGGATTGCATAATGTCAAAGAAAGAGAGAGATATCTCTGATAGAACTAGTTTTACAGAGAAGGACCTTCCATATAATGTCCACCAGTAATTTTCCTTCAGGATTCAGCTGAGACCTTTTGATGTATTCTTCATCAGGAGAAATGTCATAGAACATACATGTCCTGTCAGATTCATGAGGCCCAAGATGATCTTCTTCATCCACGATCGGTAGTCGAAGTTGTGAAACAGAGGTCTTAGCAAGTTTGATTTTAATTCCTCTGACTTTCGACTTGAGAACTGCTCCATGTCGCTTGACCTTGACATTTCTGAAGAACTCGGCAACGTCTGGAAACAAAATTTTACAGGGATCTTGGAGAACAAAGGTAAGTCTGGCGGTGTCGAGAAGTATCATAAGATTGTGAAAATCATCTGAAAGTTCTGCGATACCGGCGGCAACCAGTTAGGAATCGATGCCAATCTTTGAAGAAGAGGCCATGATCCAGAAGGTCTTGGAAAAACTGCGGCGGGGAGGAAGATGACGCGGCTCTGCAACTTTTTGCGGAAGGCGAAACGACTGTCGGCTTACTCGAGAGAGAAAATGATTTCGTGTAGAGAATAATTTTGGAATTTCCAATTTATATAACCCTAGGTTTATGTCTAATTAAGAGATAAATGATGGAATCATACCTTAGAAGTGGGGGCATAAGCCTCGGGTTGCGAATAAGGAAATTTGAATCAAGGAGAAAAAGTTGGTTGGCGGATACTCGAGAGACTGGATATTACTCAAGTAAAGATATTGAGATACTCGAGTAGATATGGCTGGAAGTACTCGAGTGATGTCTGAAAGTACTCGAGTAGATAGGTTGAAGTACTCGAGTGAAGTTTTATTATTCGAGTCAATGATTCGACTACTCGAGTAAGTCATTCTGCTACTCGAGTAGGTTACTCGAGTGGCTTATAGGTTACTCGAGTAGGTCAAGTAGATTACTCGAGTAGATCATTTTCTTACTCGTGTACTTTGCTTCTTACTCGAGTCAAAAAGTTAGTGATTTGTAGAATTCCAACTTTTGACTGATTCTTTATCTCTGAACCTTCTTGTGAGTCCACCTTCTCTAATATTCTTTGTTGAGCATTCCAAGTTCTGTTTTGAAGAACGAGAACTTGGTCTCATCCAGCGGCTTCGTGAAAATGTCTGTAATCTACCTGTCTGTAGAGACATACTATAGATCTATGTCCCCATGCTCCACATGTTCCCGGATGATGTGATACCTCATCTCTATGTGCTTTGTCCGGCTGTGCGAGACTGGGTTGTTGGCTATTGCAATTGCGCTGGAAGAGTCGCAGAATAATGGAATGTTCTGGAACTTCATATTATAATCTTCGAATTGATTCTTTATCCATAGCAGCTGTGCACAGCAACTACCTGCAGAGATATACTCTGACTCAGCTGTTGAGATTGCTACACAATTCTGCTTCTTGCTACTCCAGGAGATAAGCCTTCTTCCTAGGAATTGGCAAGTCCCGAAAGTGCTTTTCCTGTCATCTTTGCTTCCTGCAAAATCTGCATCTGAAAAGCCTTAGCTCGATATCATTACTTCTTGGGTACCATAAGCCAAGATTTGGCATACCTTTAAGGTATCTCAAAATCCGCTTTGCAGCAGCGTAGTGAAATTCCTTAGAGTTCACCTGAAATCTAGCACATACACATGTTAAAAACATTATGTCTGGTCTACTGACAGTAAGGTAGATTAAGGATCCAATTATGCTTCTGTACTTGGTTTCATCAAAAGGTTTCCTTTTTCATCCTTATCCAGAGACATAGTTTAACCCATTGGAGTCCTCATCGAGGTTGCGTTCTCCATTCCGAATTTCTTAATTAGCTCTTTGGAGAACTTGATCTATGAGATGAAAATTCCATCTTCAGATTGTTTCACCTGAAGACCTAAGAAATACTTCAGCTCGCCCATACTGCTCATTTCAAAATTCCCTTGTATAAGTTTTGAAAACTTCTTGCAGAGGTTGTCGTCAGTAGAGCCAAAAATAATATCGTCGACATAGATTTACACTAGTAAAATCTTGCCTTTTATTTCCCTAAGAAATAATGTCTTTTCTATCTTTCCCCTTGTGAACTTGTTCTCAAGTAGAAAGCTAGACAGCGTCTCATACCAAGCTCGAGGAGCTTGTTTCAGACCATATAAAGCTTTATGCAATAATAAATGTAATCAGGAAAGTTAGAATCAAAAAAACCTGGAGGTTGTTGCACATACACCTCTTCTTTTATGTCACCATTAAGGAAGGCTGACTTCATGTCCATCTGATAGACGGTGAAGCCTTTGAGTGCAGCATATGCTAGGAATAACCTGATGTACTCTAGCCTTTCCACTGGAGCGTACGTCTGGTCGAAGTCGATTCCTTCTTCTTGACGATATCCTTTAGCGACGAGTCTAGCTTTGTACTTTATGATTGTTCCATCCTCGTCCATCTTGTTCCGATAAACCCATTTTGTCCTGATGACATCCTTACCTTTGGGTCTTGGAACAAGTTTCCATACTCGACAGCGTTTGAACAGATTTAGTTCTTCTTCCATCATCATTATTCACGACGCGTCTGAGTTTGCTTCCTAAAACTTCTTTGGTTCAACCTGTGAGAGAAAACTTAAATATAAATTCTCATTAGTTGTACCTCTACGAGTTCTGACACCATCCCGGGGATCCCCTAAGATCTGGTCCATGGGGTGATCCTTCAGATGTCTGAGCTCTAGGTTCCTTGCATCTGGATTATCTTCAATCACCGGAGTGACTTCATCAACTTGGACAACTTATTCATCTTGATCATCATCCTCTCCAATAGGGGTTGGAGTGGTGATCTTGATGAACTTTTCACCTTTATCTTCAGACGGTTCATCCAATCTAATTTCTTTCAACTTTGTACCTACATATTCAATGAACACACAAGAAGAGTTGCCTTGCAGCAAGCTCGTCTCATCAAATACAACATGTATTGATTCTTTTACAATCAGGGTTTTTCTATTAAATATCTTGTATGTCTTACTATGACTACTATATCCTAAGAAAATATCTTCAAAACTCTTTTCGCTAAACTTGGTAGTATGATACTTGTCATTGTTGAGCACGAAGCACTTACAACCAAAAATTCTAAAATATGACACAGTTGGTTTCCTGCCCTTTAGAAGTTCGAAGGTGTCTTATCGTGGTTTTTGTTTATGAGTGCTCGATTTTGCACGTGGCATGCAGTGTTGACGGCTTCAGCCCAGAAGTATTCCGGAAGTGAAGCATCACTCAACATGGTCCTGCAGGCCTCTATGAGTGTTCTATTTCTTCTCTCAGCCACTCCGTTCTATTGTGGAGTACGAGGCGAGGAAAACTCATGTAATATACCCAAGCTTTCACAGAATTCTGTCATGGCCCCAGACTTGAACTCTGTTCCATTGTAACGTCTGATTTTGACTACAGAACAGTTGTATTCATTCTGGACGTACCTTACAAAATTAGTAAATATGTCGAAGGTATCTGACTTGTATTTCAGAAAGAACACTCATGCAAAGCGCGAGTAATCATCAACAATTACCAACGTATAATCCTTACCTACCAAGCTTCTAACTTGCAGTGGACCAAACAAGTCCATATGGAGTAGATGGAGACATCTGTTAGAATCTTTTCCAATAACGCTTTTAAAGGTAGCCCTTGTTTGCTTGCCTTTTACGTATACATGATAAGGTCTATCTTTGACATACTTGACATTTCGGGCATCACGTACGAAATTCAGTGAAAATAATTTATTAATAGTTTTGAAATTAATATGTGTTAGTCTCCTGTGCCATTGGTCACCAAGAGATGTACTATCTTTTGCTAAAAAGCACACTGGTGTAGAAGAGTCTATACAAATGAAATTTAAACAAAATATGTTTCTGATTCGAGTGCCGGATAGAATCATTTTCATATTGTCAACAGATTCTATCAAGCACTTATTAGCATGAAACTCAACTTTGTATCCTTTATTGCAGAGTTGGCTTATGCTTATAAGATTGTGTTCAAATCCTTCAACATGTCCTTCTCTAGACACAGCCGGCCAACACAAAGAACTACACGACCTTGGACACGCCCGTGTCTTAGGTCGTGTACCCCTATATAGACACCAAAAGTTCTCTTGGACACGACCAGCTCGATTACGATTTTCGGGGCATTACAAATCTCCCCCACGTAAAGAATTTCGTCCCGAAATTATGTAAAGGTACACAAAAATTTAAATGTTACCTGAGTGAAATAACTCGGGGTATTCTTCCATCATAGTCTGCTCTCACTCCCAAGAAAGCTCCTCACGTCCGCAGTTATCCCAACGGACTTTAACCATTCGAATTTCCTTATTGCGGAGTCGTTTAACCTCCAAGTCTTCAATGCGTACTGGCTTGACCTTCGTCATCAACCCATAATCAAACGGCACTTGATCGACCACAACGACCTGCGAAGTCTCTTGCACCGCCTTCCACAACACTGATATGTTGAACACATCATGTAGCCCACTCAACTCCACTGACAGCTTCAATCGATACGCTGCTTTGCCAACACGCTCCGGGATTTCAAACGGTCCAAGGTATCTTGGACTCAGCTTCTTCAAGCATCGAACCCGTGAGACACCCTTGAACGGCTTGATTTTCAAATACACCCAGTCGCCAACACCGAACTCCATGTTCCTATGCTTTGCGTTATAGTATTTTGCCTGCCTCTCCTGAGCGATCTTCAACCGTTCCTGAACTGTACGTATCATTGAAGTGGCGTCTTCTACCACTTGATGTTTGTATAACTTCGATTCGCCTGTCTCCAACCAAGACAACGGTGTGCGACACTTTCTCCCATACAAGGCCTCGAAAGGCGCCATTCCAATACTCGCCTGATAACTGTTGTTGTATGAAAACTCCACCATGTACAGGTGATCTTCCCACTGTTTTCCAAAATCCAAAACGCACATACGAAGCATGTCCTCCATCGTCTGGTTGACCCTCTCGGTCTTACCATCCGTCTACGGATGAAAGGCTGTGCTAAAACTCAACTTAGTTCCCAACAGACTATGCACTAGCCTCCAGTCGTTCGATGTGAAGCGTCCATCTCGGTCACTAACAATACTACGGGGCACACCATGCAATCGTACAATCTTATCCAAATAGAGTTTAGCTAACTTTTCCACCGAATCTTCCTTCCTATTTGGGATGAAATGCGACACCTTTGTCAATCTATCTACGACCACCCAGATGACGTCATTTCCCCTCTGCGACTTTGGCAAACCATGCACAAAATCCATATAAATGTCATCGAATTTCCACTCCGGGATAGGTAGGGACTTCAAGAAACCTCCGGGCTTCTGACACTCCGCCTTTACCAAGGCACACGTCTGGAACTTGGCCACATAAAGTGCTACATCCTTCTTCAATCCTGGCCACCAGAACAACTTCTTCATGTCTTTATACATATTCGTGCTCCCCGGGTGGATTTAGAACTTGGTATGATGAGCCTCGTACAACAACTCCTCCCGAAGATTACCCGCACTAGGAACGCATAGGCGACCATCCCTCCTTAGCAGTCCATCCTTAACAGCAAATTAGGAATTTGACCCATCCAAAAATTCATCTAAGATCTGCTTCATGCTGCTATCCTGAACCAATGCCCTCCGAACTCTATCAGCTAGGTCATACTGCACCTCTGTCCAAAATAATTTCGCCTCAGCACTAGACTGCTGGTCGACGCAAGTTATCTCCAATGCCTCCAATTCGCGGACCAAACTCTCATCATGTACCGACAACCAGCTGGCTCGCGCAGGAACCCTGCGACTCAACGCATCCGCCACTGCATTTCCTTCCCAGGCACATAATGTATCTCGAAGGTGTAGTCCCCTAGGAACTCCATCCACCTCCGCTGCCTCATGTTCAGGTCCTTCTAATCTAACATGTACTTCAGACTCTTATGATCGGTGTAGATATCGACCTTCACACCGTATAGATAGTGCCTCCACAGCTTTAGAGCAAATATCACGGTCGCTAACTCTAAGTCATGGACCGGATAATTTCGCTCATGAACCTTCAATTCTCGTGAACCATGGGCTATCACACTACCATGATGTAGCAAAACACAGCTCAAACCCTTCAGTCCCACTCGGTGAACATAAAATAGGAGCCGTGGTCAACCGCCTCTTCAATTCTTCAAAAGCCTGCTCGCACTCCAGCGACCACACAAACTTTTGATCCTTTCTTGTCAATGTCGTGAGTGGTAGCGCTATCTGCGAGAAGTTATCTACGAAGCGCCTGTAGTAGCCGACAAGCCCCAGAAAGCTCCGGACTTCCGCTACTGTAGTCAGTACAGGCCACTCCTGTATCGCCACTATCTTCGCCAGATCCACCGTTATCCCTTCTCCACTAACAACATGACCAAGGAACGCTACCGAGGACAACCAGAACTCACACTTGGACAACTTAGCATACAACTGATTTCTTCTCAACATCTCCAACACCATATGCAGATGCTTATAGTGATCTTCCTCACACTGCGAGTACACCAGGATATCGTCGATAAATACTATCACAAAACGATTCAGGTACTCTTTGAACGTCTTATTCATTAGATCCATAAACATGAATGGCTCATTAGTCAACCCAAACAGCATGACCGTGAACTCGTAATGCCCAAACCGTGTGCTGAACGCTGTCTTTGGGATGTCGCTTTCCCTTATCCTTAACTGGTAGTAACCAGATTTCAGATCTAGCTTCGAATATACAGTTACCCCAACCAATTGATCAAACAGATCGTCAATCCTTGGGATCGGATACTTATTCTTCTTCGTAAGCTTGTTCAACTCTCGATAGTCAATACAGAGTCGCAACCTCTCATCTTTCTTCTTAACGAAGAGGACCGCTGCGCTCCAAGGCGATGAACTTGGACGCACATACCCTTGCTCCAACAACTCTTGCAGTTGCACCTTCAGCTCCGCCATCTCTCTTGGCGCTATCCGATACAGGGAGCGTGACACCAGTTTGGCACCCGGCACCAGCTCAATAGTAAAATCAATCTCCCGCTACGGAGGGGCTCCTGGGAGATCATCCAGAAACACATCAGGATATTCAGACACAACTAGAATACTGCTCAAACTTGGTTTAGGCGTTGAAGCCTGCACTAATGTGACAAACAGCTCTGCACCAGACCGAACTGCCTTGATCACCTGAAGGGCCGACATCAAAACCTTACCCGAACCGTTCATGCCCGCAAACGTAGTCTCCCGATCAGTATTCAGTCCCAACTTAACCTCTTTTTGGTTGCAATCAATACATGCTCGCTGCTCCGAGAGCCAATCCATACCAAAGATTACGTCGAACTCCACTAACAGTAGTACCGATGCTTGCAAGTCAAACTCCTGATCCCCAATCCGAATCTTAACCACACTGACTCTATCCACGCGCATTGAGCACCCATTGGGCAACAGCACATCCAACTTGTCTTTAGCCATCGAGAAAGGGACTACGATGCGCAATACGAATCATTTAGACAAGAAGGAATGCAAAGCTCCTGTATCAAATAGGTCTCTCGTCGGACAATCACAAATCAACACAAAGCCTAGCACCAACAAATATAAGCTAACATATAAAAAGGTAACAAGTATATAAAATTAAACTGCTATAATTTAACTCATACATGTCACCACGTCAGCTTATTTTAAGGCCTCTTGCAGACCAAGGTTGTAAACTCTAAGCTGGGCTGGAGCATGGTGGGACGCGGTTGACTCCACCGCCTTCCCTTTCTCTTCGTAGGTTGCTCCAGGCTTCCTCTCGGACTTTGCACGTCCGCTCCAACACTCACGAGTGAAAGATATTGTCCCTAAGCACCGAGAGGGGGGGTGAATAGGTGACTTGAATCTTTTTAACTTTTTAGGCAGCAAACAGATAATATCACAGAATTATATCTAATTTAACACAGCACACATTCAGCAATCACAGCAACTCAGCAAACACAGTAGACACAGAGTTTTATAGTGGTTCCCCAAGCTTTGGGTACATCCACTTTCCCTCTTCGCCTATCTAGCAGTGTACTAGATTCGGCCAAACTTCTCCACTAACTCAGAACCCAAATCAGGCTCCTACACCTCAGGCCTAAGGCCCTACAACTCAGCTTTTCCACAAAGCCTACACTCAGCCACAAAGGCCTACACTCAGCCACAAAGGCCTACACTCAGCCACCAAGGCCTACACTCAGCCACCAAGGCCTACACTCAGAGATTTTACTCTCCTACCCTCAGCCTTTATAATTGCAGGCTTACAATCTCAGATCCCTAAGGATCCTACAAGTTATAATGAATACAAAATGTATAAACTCAACAACTTAGATGAAAGAGAGATAAGTTGTGAGATTCTTGATGAGTTCTTGGAAGAACTCAGCTGAAATCAATCTGACTTGGCTTTCTTCAAAGCTTCTTGAAAGTAGAACACAATAAGACTGATTCCTCTGCAGTTGATCCTTGATCTCTGCTTCTTGAGACTCAGACCAATCTGAATCCTTCTTCTCAGCTGGGTTCCAACAGCTGATTTCTTGGATGAAGCTCTCTCTCTCCAACTTCTTAGATCTGCACTTGATTCTTCAAGGAATAGTTAGATCTTCTATGTTGAATACTTGATCAATAATTTGAACTTTGACAACTTCAACAACTCTTTGATCAATCAATTTCTGTAGACAGCATAGGCCTATTTATAGGCCTTCTTCATGGTAACCGGCTGGTCCGGTCCATAACTGAATTCTGACAACTCTGACAGGTGCTGTAGACCGGTTGGAATGGCAGCTGTCAAGTCATCCAGTCAGTTCTTGAAAATTCTCTGTCTGTCTGAAAGTGTCGAGACTTTCTGTCTTTAAGTGTCGACACTTATAGACCAAGTATCGACACATGTTGTCTAAGTGTCGACACTAGTCTACAAGGTGTCGACACAACTCCTTGTGTTGTAGATTTTGTATCTCGACACTACTTCTTCTTCATGTGTCGACACTGAAATTGAGTGTCGACACAAGTACTTGTACTTCAGTATCTTTGCTGAATTCTTCTAAGTGTCGACACAATACCTTTGTGTCGACACATCTTCATGTGTTGAATCTGTTAAGTGTCGACACTACTTCTTGGTGTCGACACATATCTTCAGTGTTGATACTTGTTGAGTGTCGACACATTGCTCTGGGTGTCGACACTTTCTTCTTCTGTCGAGACTCTGGTTGAGTGTCGACACAATCCATTAGTGTCGACACTTGTACTTAGAATATTCTTGAACTTTGTTGATCTTTACTAAGTGTCGACACAGCTCCTTGTGTCGACACTTTCTTCAAGTGTTGAGTCTTCAGCTAAGTGTCGACACATTGTTCTGGGTGTCGACACTTATTTCCAGTGTTGACTCTTCTGCTGAGTGTCGACACATTGTTCTGAGTGTCGACACTTGTACTTAGTCTCTGCTGACTTTTGCTGAGTGTCGACACAGCCTCCAAGTGTCGACACTTTCTGATGTAGACACATCTTCACTGGGTGTCGACAATACTGTTAAGTGTCGACACAGCTTTACTGGCTTTTCTTCATTGAGTGTCGACACAGCTCCTTGTGTCAACACTTTCTATCTGGTGTCGACTCAGTATCCCTGGTGTCGACACAATGACTCCAAGTGTCGACACTGCTTGCCTGGGTGTCGACACAAGTCTTCTTAAGTGTCGACACTTTCCCTCTGGGTGTCGACACATGGACTTAGAAACTTTTTCTTCTTTCCTGCAAATACTTAGCCTGCACAAGTAAACTCAAAACACATCAAATACATTTTGATGTATATCATTGAGTTGGGTGAGGCTTCTTCAAATCAGGTACATTTGAACCAATGTACCCAACAATCTCCCCCTATTTGGAGAAGTCATAACCCTTAGTCAATGATATACACCATTCATAATTAAATTACAAAATGATGTAAACCAGGATTATGTAAACAGGAAAGTACATCACATGTATTCAAACAAACATGCATAATCAGATAACATCTCAGAACAATTATGAAATAAATTTAACACATAGCTAATTTATCACACAACACATTGTTCCAATACTTTGTCATATTCATTTTCAAAAGTTTACAGTATGTTTATCATCAAAAAGATTACATAGTAAACTTTAAGTAAAGTCTAATTCTATGCTTGATCAGCATCTTTGATCACTATCCCTTTTCCAGATTTTATCCTTGCTTGTACAGGGGCTTCAGCATCTTCTGTTTCAGCAGGCTTCTTACCTTTCAGCTCCTTCTTCTTGAGTTCCTCAGCCTTAATCTTTTGTCTCTCAAAGTAGTGATAAGGCTTGGGAAAGTACTTGCTAGGCTCTAGAGCTGTAGGAGGTAGCTTTCCCATCTTGGCCTTTCTTCTAAATTGGACTATTGCCTCCTGCCTGATCTCGTGTTTTCTCCATTCAGCCTCAGAAAACCATTTGTTCCTGTCATGCACATTATCCTTGGCAGCTTTCCAGGCAGTCAAAATAATATTTCTTGAGGTAGGGCTCCACTGCTCAAAGTCTGGCCTTTGTTCAGCTTGTTCCCTAAACCTCTTCTTAGACAATCTAGTCTCCTCTTCTTTCTGCAGTGCCTCTTGCATGGCTTCAGATATAGGCTGAACAACTTTCTCAAGAATGACATTGGATTTCCCTTCAGTTGGGCTATACATGTGATGAATATCAGCTTGCACCATTTCAAAATCTGGAGGAGGATAGATAACTTGAGCCACTTCTGGTTGCTCCCCTCCTAAATATGCAGGATGAATTCCAGATTCAGCAACATTGTCATCATCACAAAGAGGAGGATAGCCCAGTGTAGCTCTGATGGAATTAGATATCCATTTGGCATGATCAGAGCTAGCTTTGACTAAAACTCTCTCCCCCTTTATGACTTCTCTATCCATGTGATCTCTGACATCATCCTTCTGAAATCTGATTTGATTATCCAAGTATCTGACTCCATCTTTAAAGAAAGGTTTGAGCTTTTGAAGTTGTTCAGAGATGGCCTTCTGGGAGTCTTGAATGACAGTCTTAACTGCAGTGATTTCTTCTTGAAATACTTTGTCAAATTCAGCTTTAACAGTAGCAGTAGAGGTAGAAGGTCCAACAGCTATGTTCCTCAGTTCTGTGACAATAGCATTATGAGATTCTATCAAATTGTCATTCATTCTGAGTTGATTTTCAAGTACATATCCTTGCTTCATAGCTATGTCATCCACTTGTGCTTTTATCTTCTCCTGGTGTGTAGCCAAGTACACTACTGCATTCCCCCTTTGTGGAAGCAGTCTGTCATCTCCTTCTTGTTAAGATTCATTTCAAATCTTATTGATTTTATGTCCTGGGCAAGATCAAACTGTAGTGATTTGTGCCCTTCATCAATATATGTCTCTATAGCCTTCCTATGTTCATCCAGTTTAATCTGCATAGCCACCATTAAAGCACTATAATCAGCAGTTGGAGCTGGCTGTGATAAAGGCTGTGGTGCAATAGATTGTAAGGCCTTCTTATAACTTTGGCTCCTTCTCTTGAACACATAAAGCTTCTTTTTCTTAGATTTTTTTGTCTCCTCATCTTTAGAAGCTGAGGAGCTGGCTATATCTACCCTTTCCTTAGGGCTTGGGGGCCTCTCAGTCTGCACATCTGGTGCCTTCTCAGTGTCTTTTCTTGTAGGCTCTTCAAGAAATACAACTTGCTCCCCCTCAACTGGAGCATTCTCTACTTCAGCAGCAGCATTGTCCTTGTCAAAATCTGTTTGATCCAGATTTAAGAAAATATCTTCCATGGTATACTCTTGTGGTGAATGAGCTGGAGAAATTCTGGGCTCTTCAACCACTAGATCAGATACATATTGAGCTGCAGCAGATGTGTCTTCCATGACAACATCTGGGACTTGACTAGCAGGCTGTGGTTGCTGATAAACATCAGACAAATCAGTATTTTCTTTAGGAAAAACCAAAGCATTAAGCTCAGTAATTACCTCTAGAATTGTGGTTGTAGCTTGCTCACTTTCAAGAGGAGTGGGCTCTTCTACAACTAGGGGCTCCCCCTGGATGTTATCCTTATGTATGGGGCTAGCTTGAGGTAGCTCCCCCTGAATGTGATCTTTGTGTATGGGGCTAGCTTGTGGTAGCTCCCCCTGGATTTCAGCATCCACTTGTTGTGCTGGAGACTTCACAGCAGTTCCTGTGTCTTCTTCATCAGGTGTGAAGACCACTTGTTCTTCACTTTCAGAACTGCTAGTGGAAACCTGTGCCACTGGAGCAGTTTTCCTCTTCTTCTTGGGGGGTGATACTTTCTCAGGAACTTTCTTCTCATGGGTTGGCATCTCTTTAGACAACACCCTGTCCCACCTGGAGAAAATTCTCAGATCCATTTTCCTCATATGATTTATTTTACTTCCAGCAGCCTGACCCATAACTTCAGGTATAACACCAGCAAGGTAAAGACTTAAAATTCTGCCCAGGTTGGGCTTCTTCAGACTTTCCTTGATTTTCTCAAACACTATAACAGACCAGTCAGTGTTTAAAGTGAAGATAATCCTGGTCATAATACTAAACATGTAGGCAGACACTCTGTCATGCCCTCCTGGCTTACTGAGGATTACTTTGCCAACTATCTCAGAGAGGAATTTCCCCTGGCTATTCATTCCCTTCCTGTTAAACACAGATCCTATTTTCATTGTAGAATCTAGACCACACCAGGTCAATGCTTCTCTTGTCTTAGAAGCAGTTACTTCATCCTCTTCCTTAGTTCTTGGTAGCTGCAGAATCTTCCTCAAGCTCTTAGGTGATACCTTCACTTTCTCACCATGAACCCTGGATTTAATCTTGAATCCAGTTTCGTCTACCTTAGCTCCATTGAGGAATTCCAAGACTTCCTTCTTCCAAATTTTTGTTGGCTCTGAAACAAGATATTCTAACCCTGAGTCGGCCACTAGGGTTATCACGTTCTTGATTTCCTGGTCAGCATCAACAAATGCGTCGCGCACCAGCTCGTAGCCCTCGTTGACGTTCTCCTCAAGCTTTGGCGCCATTAGGGTTTGATGAATTGGACTGGAGTGAAGAGAGGTGTCGACACAAGTTTTGGTCTCGAAAATTTTGAAAGCGTGTCGACAAACTAAGGCAAAACCCTATTTATACCTTTCTAATTTTGAAGATGAAAAGGAGGGCAGCCAACTTAAATTGTGTCGACACTGGCAATAAGTGTCGACACTGACTTATAATGTCTCGACACATATGTGTCGACACAAGTTTAGTCAACAGATTATATGTGTCGACACTTGTTTATGTGTCGACACCACTTAACTCGACACATAGTCGAGACTTTACTTAGATAATTCTGAGTAAACACTATGTGTCGACACCTCCGTGGTTGTGTCGACACCAACTTGTCATGTGTCGACACTAATATTCTGAAGTGTCGACACCAACTTTCTAGATGTTTCGACACCTTTTCCCTGAAGTGTCGACACCAATTTTCTGTGTCGACACAGAGATCTCTGTGTGTCGACACCTTTTTACTTAGCCATTTCCAATTCTATAAACTTACTCTAAGTTTATCATTCCTAGTTCAATTTTAAACCTATTGAACTTAGCTTCTTCTAGGGGTTTAGTATACATATCAGCTAATTGATTATCTGTTTTAACATATTCAAGTAAAATATCTTCTCTTTCTACATGCTCCCTAAGAAAATGATATTTAATTTCAATATGTTTTGTTCTACTATGGGATACATGATTATTGGCTATTGAAATAGCACTAGTAGAATCACAGAAGAGTGGAGTTCTACTTACCTGAAATCCATAGTCCTCAAGCTGATGTTGTATCCACAGAAGTTGAGCACAGCAACTTCCTGCAGCCACATATTCTGATTCTGCAGTGGAGATAGCCACACTTGTTTGCTTTTTGCTACTCCAAGAAATCAGTCTCCCACCTAGGAATTGACAGGTTCCAGTAGTGCTTTTTCTATCTTCTTTGCATCCTGCAAAGTCTGCATCTGAATAACCTGTTAGATCAAAATCCCCATTCCTAGGGTACCAGAGGCCTAGATAAGGAGTGCCCTTTAGATATCTCAATATTCTTTTGACTGCTGTCAAATGAGACTCTTTAGGGCAGGCTTGATACCTAGCACAGACACATGTAGCATACATGATATCTGGTCTACTTGCAGTCAAGTATAATAGGGAGCCAACTATCCCTCTATACAAGGTTTCATCTACAGGCTTCCCTGCATCATCCTTGCTAAGAGACGTACTTGACCCCATAGGAGTCTTCATGGTGCTGGATGAATCCATACCATACTTCCTTATGAGTTCTAGGGTGAACTTGGACTGGCATATGGATAAACCACTCTCAGTCTGTCTTACTTGGAGACCCAAGAAGAACTTTAGCTCTCACATACTACTCATCTCAAATTGACCTTGCATTAGCTTTGCAAACTTTTTGCAAAGTCTACTTTCAGTAGACCCAAATATAATGTCTACATATATTTGGACTAGAATAACTTTGCCTCTAGATTCCCTAAGGAATAGAGTCTTGTCTATTTTCCCCCTTGTGAACTTATTCTCAATGAGGAAACTAGACAGGGTTTCATACCAAGCCCTAGGGGCTTTCTTTAACCCATATAAAGCTTTCCTAAGTCTATAGACATGATTAGGTAAAGTAGAATCAACAAAACCTGAGGGTTGTTCCACATAGACTTCTTCTTTAAGATTACAATTTAGAAATGCTGACTTGACATCCATTTGGTAAACTTTGAATCCTTGATAGGTTGCATAGGCCAGTAACATCCTTATGGCTTCCAGTCTGGCTACTGGAGCAAAGGTTTGATCAAAATCAATACCTTCTTCCTGCTTATATCCTTTAGCAACCAGTCTTGCTTTGTTCTTAATGATGACTCCTTGTTCATCCATCTTGTTCCTATAGATCCACTTGGTTCCAATTATATTGTGGTCTTTAGGTTTAGGAACAAACTCCCAGACCTTGCATCTCTTGAACTGATTGAGTTCTTCTTGCATAGCCTCAATCCAAAGAGGGTCTTTGATGGCTTCTTCAAACATCTTAGGTTCAACTTGGGATAAGAAACTGGAGTAGATTGCTGCATTCAGGTTTCTGCTCCTTGTTTGTACCCCTTGTCTTAGATCTCCAATAATCTGCTCTACTGGATGATCTCTAAGATGCCTATTGGCTGGAGGCATCCTGACTTCTGGTTGAACCTCTTCAGTTTCATCATCTTGCTGTACTCCTTGTACTTCTTCTGCATTTGGTACATGTAGTACTCCCCCTGGACAACAGCCACTGTCTTCTACTTGCTGTCTTGCAGTAGATTCTTCTTCTAGAGTGAGCTTGTCCATCTTCTTTGTTAAACCTGTGGGGCTGCATACACTACTAGACAACTCATTGTTAATAAGTTTAGTCTCATCAAATACTACATGTACAGTTTCTTCTACAACTTGAGTAGACAAGTTGTAGACTCTATAAGCCTTACTATTGTTGTTGTACCCAACAAAAATTCTCTCTTGGGACTTGGCAGCAAACTTAGTCAAGTAAGAATTTCCATTGTTAAGTATGAAGCACTTACAACCAAAGATCCTGAAGTAGGATAGGTTTGGTTTCCTGCCTTTCACAACCTCATATGGGGTCTTGTTGAGGCCTTTAGTTATGGTAGCCCTATTGATAACATGGCATGCAGTATTTTCTGCTTCAGCCCAGAAGTATTCTGGTAGTGATGTATCACTTAATAGGGTCCTACCAGCCTCAATCAAAGTTCTATTCTTCCTCTCAGCAATGCCATTTTGCTGAGGTGTTCTTGGTGAAGAAAACTCTTGAAATATCTCAAAGTCTTCACATAGTTTTGTCATGCTATCAGACTGAAACTCAGTACCATGGTCACTTCTTATTTTGACCACTGTACTATTTAGTTCATTCTGAATTTGTCTAACAAAGCTATAGAAGACATTGGGTGTTTCAGATTTCTGTCTTAGAAAGAACACCCAGGAGAACCTTGAGTAGTCATCTACAACTACAAAGGTATAGACCTTCCTACCTAGGCTGTGAACTGGCATTGGACCAAAGAGATCCATATGCAAGAGGTATAAGCACCTCACAGCATCTTTGTTTTCTATGCTTCTAAAAATGGATCTAGTCTGCTTGCCCTTTTGACAAGCTGAGCAAATACCATCTTTAACACACTTAACTTGAGTACCATTCCTCACTAACTCTTTGCTAAAGAGTTTGCCAATTGTCTTGTAGTTTAGATGGGCTAGCCTCTTGTGTCATTTGACACAATGAGAGACTTTCTCATCTGCTACAAGACACACTTGAGAACCATTTGTCTCACACATAATGTCTAAGCAGTAGACATTCCTCTTTCTATAGCCAGTCAAAATGATCTCTTGATCATTTGACCTCTTGATATGACAACCATCCTTAACAAATGAGATGTCATAACCTACATCACTTAATTGACTTATACTTATTAGGTTGTGTTTCAACCCTTTAACATAAGCCACTTGAGTAATGGTAACTAAGTTACTAGAAATGTTACCAAACTCTTTGATGATTCCTTTTTCAGAACCACCAAAGGTAACCTTTGGACCATCTTTGATTGGAATGTAGTCCCTTAGTAGTCCCTTTGTTCCAGTCATATGTCTGGAACATCCACTGTCCAAGTACCATATTGGGGCATGGCAACTTGTACTTACCTTACTGGGTCCTGGCTGCTCCAGGATTTTGTCACTTTCAGTCAATGCCATTAGTCCTTGGCACTGACAGTCTTCTTGCTCATAAATAGAATTCATAATCTGCATGAACTCTTCTTCTTCTTCCTCAGCAAACAGCCCTATATATGCCTCAGCATCTGACTCAGTTTCTGAAGAAGAAATATCTGACAGGGTCTTCTCCTTTTTGGCAACAAATGACTTTTCTTTCTTGCCTTTGAAATGAGTCCTTTTCTTGTCACTAGACTCCTTTCTCTTCTCAGGACAATCTGCTATCACATGACCTTGTCTATTACAGCAATAGCACATAATTTTTGATAGTGTAGCTTTGCTAGACTTTGACTTTTTCTTGTCTTTCTTTGAAGACTTCTTTTTTTGATAAGAGTCTTCCTTTCCCTGTGAAGTAGAAGGCCTTGTCCTCCATTGTTTCTTCTTTAAGAATTCTGGAAATGTCTTGTAAAGGCAGCAAAGTCCTCATCACTTTCACTGCTTTCTGACTTTGTGCTGACTGACTCATCTGACTCAGATTCTGCTGCTTTTGGTGGAGGAGAAGGTGACTTACTTCTATACTTTCAGGGGACTTCTGATTTAAAAGCCACTGTTCTTTCCTTGTGTTCATTTCTTGTGGATTTCTCTGATGTAGGCCACTACCGCGGACACTAGACGGGTAAGGGGAAGAAACGAACGCCACGCTCAACCCACAATCTCTCACGCACTAGATTTAATCGCAGCGCACTCGCAAGCGTATTATCACAGTTCACCAACGTACGGTAGCCACTCCGCGGGAAGGTCGAGCGAACGGCGATAGGCCGATGTTCTCCCAAGCTAAAAGGACCAATATTGGGTCCGACCGAGCGAAGGTTGTACAAAAGAGATCTACCCAAAATACGATCGAAAAATGGTAGATCTCTCCCAACAAAAAAAACGGGGTTCGCCAAACCCTTGTTCGGAAATAACGCGGTTAAGCTCTATGCAAAAATCCAAAGAAAAACACACGAAGAATCTAACGATTCAAATCTAACGCAAAAATTTTTCCGTCCACTAGAATATCAAGAGGGAATCACACGTGAGTGGAGAGGATCATTACCCAAGTCGGAATAGATGATTCCGACTACCCTTGAAGGGTCGCTCTTCCACGGTTCCGCCGGAGTCGCGCCGGATGGAGAGATAGATCGTCCGCCTTGGCCGCTTCACACCAAAGTCCAGATTTCTCGCCGTAGAAGGAGACCTTTCCGGACAAAGCTTCACGAGGAGATGGGTGGCCGGTCGGTTTTTTGGAGAAGGTGGAGGCCGGGTTGTGGGTGGTGAGAGGAGGTGGGGCTTGGAAGATGGAGATGTGTGGGCTGGCCGAAACTTTTAGAGGGAGAGTGAGAGATGAGGGTGGCAGCTTGTGAAGAGAGGGGAAGGGAGAGTGCTGGCCGAACTTTTAGAGAGAGAGAGAGGGGGAGTGAGGGTGGCGGCTAGGATATGTAGAGAGAGAGGGAGAGAATGTTTAGAGGGGAAAAGACTAGGGTTTTTTTCTTTCTCATTCAACTTAATTTAAACCAAACATACATGCCTATATATAGGCTTAAAAATAAGTCTAGGCTATATGCAGCCCAAAATAAAAATAAAACAACACACTAAATGGCTACATGCAGCCCACAATACAATATCCCAAATAAAATAGCATAAAGAAAATAAGATAAATCTAAAGATAAATTTAACTATATATTTGTCTTGCGCCGAGGGCGGAAATTGTAGCGCCGCTCCATACGAACACCTCGGCGACGCGAGTCCTTTGTTGGAGACGAAGGAGGGTCTTCCGTTAGAGTGCCGTCATCAACCACTTGGGGGTCGTCATCAACTTGGGGGCCGTCATCAATTTGGAGGCCGTCGTCAACTTGGGGGCCGTCGTCGCCACCAATCCTCCCCCGCTTGAAAGGACTCATCACCGATGAGTTGTCTTGAAGATACCGGCGGAGAAGAACACCATCCAAGAGAGCCATGTCCGCCTCCGGGAGCCAAGAGTCATCAGAGGCGGGGCGATCACGCCAGCGGATCAAGTAGCGGCGCACATCGCCATCAGCAGTGGGAAACACGCCATCCTGGAGAATCCTGTCGGGCAAAAATGCGGTCCTGGCAAACCTGGGAAAAGCATTAGGCAGCAAAGGGGGAAAATCTATATCATCAACATGTAGCGTACCTCCGTTGGAGACCGAAGGAGAGAGCGAGCCCTTACCCCCCTCAACCCCATACCCATGAGAATCTACAGTGGAACTAAACGGAGAGGAAGATAGTTCTAGTGGCGGAGCAATATATGGCGTTAAATCCGAAACATTAAAAACAGGGGAAATACCCCAATCAGTGGGCAATTCCAAAAGAAAAGCATTGTCTCCCAACCGTTTTAAAATCCGAAAAGGGCCAGCTCGCCGATCCGCTAACT
The DNA here is from genome assembly GCA_039583875.1 of Platanthera guangdongensis. NCBI lineage: Eukaryota > Viridiplantae > Streptophyta > Magnoliopsida > Asparagales > Orchidaceae > Platanthera > Platanthera guangdongensis. Next base: position 120,089,834 of record CM077159.1, on the reverse strand, counting down.
TTTTTTAAGGTGCCCGTAGGCAACCGTTTAGGGATGAGACGTACCATTACTAAATCGCCCACTTTCAAGGGAGACACTCTCTTATGGGCGTTGGCATGAACTTGATAAGACGCGTATTGAGTGGTAAGCGTTTCATTTATGCGTTTGTGAAGATCATGGATGTGAGAGGCAAAGTCCTGTGCAAATTGACTTGACTTAAACGATGGCGGTAACGGAAGCAAGTCAAGGGGCACAAGAGCTTTATAACCGTGCACGATCTCATTCGGGGACAAACCCGTGGACCTATTTTTGGAATTATTATATGCTAACTGAGCATGAGGGAGGATAAGGTCCCATGTACCCTTGTGGTCTCCCACAAGGCATCGAAGCAAACTACCTAAACTTCTGTTCACAACTTCTGTTTGCCCATCCGTCTGCGGATGGTACGCGGAAGAGAATAGAAGTTTGGTGCCCATAATCCTCCACAGGGTCTTCCAAAAATAACTAGTAAATTTCACATCCCTATCAGTAACAATAGACTTCGGAACTCCTCGATGGCCTACCACCTCTTTAAAATATAATTGCGCGACGTGGGACGCGTCGTTGGTTTTATTACACGCGATAAAATAAGCCATTTTAGAGAAACGATCGACAACAACTAAGATAGAGTCGTGACGTCTAAATGTGATTGGGAGGCCGAGAATGAAGTCCATGCTAACGTCTTCCCAAGGAATAGACGGAATCGGAAGAGGGGTATAAAGCCCCGCATTAGTTTTGTTCCCCTTAGTCAGTTGGCACGCTCGGCAACTACCCACGATCTTACTAACCATGGACTTAAGACCGGGCCAATAAAACTTGTCTTCAACTAACGTGATCGTCTTGTCACGGCCAAAGTGTCCCCCTAACCCTCCTCCATGCAATTCCCACACTATGAAGTGGCGTAGGGAGGAACGGGGGATGCAAAGCTTCGAATGGTTAAATAAGTAGCCGTCCCGAATGTAAAAAGAAGTAATGGTCGTCGGCGAGTCATCTTGGGTGGCGAAATAGATATCCTTAAAATCTGGGCAGTGGACGTACTCGTCCTTAATCCTATCGAAGCCAATCACCTTTACTTCTAGCGTGGAGAGCAATAACGAAACACGACTAAGGGCGTCGGCTACGCGGTTGAGAGTCCCCTTGAGGTGTTTGATAATGAAAGTGTACTCCTGTAGATAGGAGACCCATTTGGCATGTCTAGGACTAACCTTAGTTTGAGAGTTAAGAAACCTTAGCGCTTCATGATCGGATAAGATGACAAACTCCTTAGGAAGTAAATAATGCCGCCAATGTTGGAGGCATCGAATGACCGCGTAAAACTCCCGATCATAATTGGAATAATTCAATTTTGGACCTGCTAGTTTCTCACTGAAATACCCCATAGGATGGCCTTCCTGACTCAACACTCCACCAATTCCCACTCCAGACGCATCACATGACAACTCGAAAACCTTGGTAAAATCTGGTAGCCGCAAAAGGGGGGCTTCCGACATACGCGATTTAATTAATTGGAACGCCGCAGCGGCTGAGTTTGTCCATGTAAATTCACCCTTTTTCATGCACTCGGTAATAGGGGTCATAATACTACTAAAATCCTTAATAAATCGCCGATAAAATGTAGCGAGCCCGTGAAAACTCCTAACATCCCGAATGTTGGCGGGCTCGGGCCAATCTCTAATGGCTTGCACTTTCTTGGGGTCTACGTGGATCCCCTTCGAACTCACAATATAACCGAGGAACTCAACCGATGTCACATGGAAGGTACACTTCTTAATGTTCACGAATAATTTTTCCGATCTCAGCGTGGTAAGGATGTGTTGAAGTATTAGACCGGGCGGCTTAGCGGTCTGATCCAGCGGTTTGTTAACCGGGCGGTCTGGCGGTCTATCTGGTGCCTGGAGACCGAGCGGTCTATCGGTCTACCTCTGCGGCCTGTTCTATCCTGCTGGAGTTGCCGAGCGGTTAGCCCATCTGTCTAACCGCGCGGCCTATGCGGTCTCCATTATTCTAGCCGCCCAGTACTGTAAATGTTTAGTCCCACATTGTTTGTATACTCTCTTTCTTATCTCCTCCATTCTATATAAGGGAGGTCATACCTTTGTAAATGATATCTTTTTTGGATAATAAAATTTCAATTATTCAAAAGTTTATTCGCTTGTCTTCTTCTTTTCGCTTCTTTTCTCTACTTTCTAACATGGTATCAGAGCACACGGTCATTTCCCTCTGATTCTGTGCGCTCTCTGTTGTTCGCGGCTTGTTTTCCGCATTCTGCGACTTGCTTCGCGACTTGGCTTCTCTCTGTCCGCCCGGCTTGTTTCTGTCCGCTGCCCTGTTCGCGCGGCTTGCTTCTTCTTCTCTTCTCCTTCTGCTCTTTGTCGCAGCGACCTGTTCCTTGTCGCCGCGCTTCTTGTTCTTCCCTCCCGCTCCGACTTCCTAGTCGTTGCGGTCTATCCCTATCCGCGCGTGTTGTCTCTCTACTCGCGGCTTGCTGCTGTGATCTGCCTGACCGTGCGGGCTGTTCCTTTCTCACCCGCATCTTGGTCGCGGTCATCAGCTCTTCTCCTCTTTTCTGTTCGCTCGGCCTTTTTAGTCCGCGCGACCTCTTCCCCGCTGTGCCTTTGACCGCCTTCTCGCCGCTGCTGTGATCTGCCTGACCGTGCGGGTTATTCCTTGCTTACCCGCATCTTGGTCGCGGTCACCTGCTCTTCTCCTCTCTGCTGTTCGCTCGGCCTTTTCAGTCCGCGCGACCTCTTCCCCCTGTGCCTTTACCTGTTTCAAGCCGCTACTATTCGCGCGGCTTCGTCTGTTTTTCTAACCGCTTCAGTTCGCGCGGCTTCTTCTGCTTGCCGGGTTCTATGACTACCTCCGGTCTCACCACTACTCCTGCAGCTCCTTCTCCTCCTCCTCCTTCGGGCAACCTTGGCACTCTGTCCAAGCTTGTTGGCTCCAACTATCCCGATTGGAGTGTTTCTTTCACCTTTCTCCTTCGTTCTCAACGCAAGCGTCATCACCTCACCGATGACCCTCCTCCTCGCACCTCTCCTGAGTTTGATGACTGGGATGCGAGTGATGCTCTTGTTCGCACCTGGCTGGCCAACAGCCTTTCTGATGAGTGCCTTCCCGTCATTCGCCATGATGAGACGGTCAAGGCTGCCTGGCTTCACCTCGCTGCTCTCTATTCTAAGGGGGGCCAGACGTCCCGCATTTATACTCTCTATGCGGACCTCTTCGCCCGCCCTTCCATGTCCCCAGCTGCGGCTTATCAGCAGGTTCAGGCTCTTGGGGCTGAAATCCTCCAGAATCGCCCCTTCTCCGCGGACTTGGCCGACCAGCACAAACACTTCCAGGAACTCCTGGTTGTTTGTTATCTTCTTCGTCTTCCCGACTCTTATGATATGATCCGCCAGCAGATCTTGGGTGAGGCGGAATCTCCTACTTTGGATGCCACTGCGGCTCGCATTGCCGCTGTTACTTCGCTCCTCCAGCGGCCTCTGTTGGCCTCCCCCCCTTCCCAGGACTCCTTTGCTCACCAAGCTCAGCGGGGGGGCCCTAGTGGCCGTGGCTCCTCTGGCGGACGGGGTTCCTCCCGCTTCTTCTGCTCTCACTATGGTCGTACTGGCCATACTGTTGACCGCTGCTGGCAGAAACATCCTCATCTTCGCCCTTCCGGTGATGCTCCTTCTTCTTCGGCCTCCGCCTCTTCTAGGCCGTCTGCCTCTGTGGCCACGACGTCAGGTAGTGCCCACGTCGTTACCCAAGGTAAATGGCTGATTGACTCCGGTGCCACCAACCATATGACGGGCAACCCTCATTGCTTCTCCCGTCTTGAGACCCATGACCGCTTACCCCCAGTTCGTGTGGCGGATGGTTCCCCGTCTCCGGTTCATGGAACGGGCATGGTTCAACTCACTCCTTCGCTTTGCTTGGAGGACACTCTCTATGTCCCGAAGTTCCCGTGCAATTTGTTATCAGTTACTACTTTATGCCGGCAACTTCAGTGCTCCGTTTTATTCACTCCCACTACTTGTTCTTTTCAGGACCCGAGGACCCAGCGGACGATTGCTACTGGGACTGAGAGCGGCGGCCTCTACTTCCTCGACGATGTTTCAGCTCTTTCTGCCTACTCCTCCTCCACCGATCTCCTTCAGTGGCATCTTCGTCTTGGACATCCTCCTCCTCGGCTCATTCGTCAGCTTCTGCCCCACTTACCTCCCACCAGTTCTCCGCTCAACTATGATGCGTGTCAGCTTGGCAAACATCATCGCTCCTCCTTCCCACCGAAGCAAGGCCGTGGCTCCTCTCGCCTTTTTGATCTTATTCATTCTGATGTATGGGGTCCTGCTCCTACCCTCACAGTTGGTAGGGGCAGTTCCTATTTTGTCACTTTTATCGATGATTTTACTCGATGTACCTGGGTGTATCTATTAAAGGATCGCTCTGAGCTATTTTCTGTTTGGCAATCTTTTTACTTTATGATTCAGAATCAATTTGCTATTTTTATTAAAGTCTTACGTTCTGATAATGCCAAGGAGTATCTGTCTCATGAGTTCTCCGCTTTCTTTCACCAACACGGCCTCATTCATCAAACGACTTGTGTTTACACCTCCCAACAGAATGGGGTGGCGGAGCGTAAAAACCGTCACCTGCTTGATGTTGCGCGTACTCTCATGACGCAGATGCACGTCCCTCGCTCCTACTGGGGCTACGCTGTGCTTCTCGCTTGCTATCTCATCAATCGCATTCCCTCCACGGTCCTCCACGGCCGGACTCCCTTCTCCCTTCTCTACCCCCACCAGGAACCTTTTCCTCTTCCTCTCCGTATATTTGGCTGTACGGCCTTTGTTCACGCTCCCTCCGCTACCCGCGACAAGCTTTCCCCCCGTTCCACCAAGTGTGTCTTTTTGGGGTATTCTACCACTCAAAAAGGCTATTGCTGCTTTGACCCTCTTCTCCGCAAGCAGTTTGTCTCCGCAGATGTGACTTTTTTCGAAAATGCTTCCTATTTCTCTCCTTCCTCTTCTCTTCCTTCTCTTCCTTCTGATATCTCCGTTTCTTCCACACCTCTTCACGTTTTCCCACCTTCGTCTACTCCTCCACCCACTCCTTCCCAGTCCGTCTCCCCACCCACCCCTCCACCCTCCTCTCCGCTGCCGTCTCTCTCTAGTCCCGGGCCAGCCTTCTCCGCCACGGACGCTCCGGTCGCTGACGCTCCTGTCGCCGACGCTCCCGATGATCTGGATGTTCCCATTGCCCTTCGCAAAGGGGTGCGGGCGTGTACTCAACACCCGCTCACGGCTGTTGTTTCTTATGATCAGCTTTCTCCTTCTCGCAGGTCGTTTGCCTTGGCTATCTCTGCTACTTCTACTCCTCGTACCTACCAGGAGGCTCTCGCTCTCCCTCATTGGAAGTCTGCCATGGATGAGGAGATGGCTACTCTTACTGAACGGGGTACCTGGACTCTGGTTCCTCCTCCCGTGGGCACTGATGTGGTTGGCTGTCGCTGGGTCTTTGTTGTGAAGTTTCGCCCCGATGGCACTGTGGACCGCTACAAAGCCCGGCTGGTGGCCAAGGGCTTTACTCAGACTTATGGCGTTGATTACTTTGATACCTTCTCTCCGGTTGCTCGCCTCAGCACCATCCGGGTTCTCTTTTCTGTGGCCGTTAACCGGGCTTGGGCTATTTCCCAGCTTGATGTGAAGAATGCCTTTCTCTATGGCGATCTTCAGGAGGACGTCTATATGGAGCAACCTCCTGGGTATGTTGCTCAGGGGGAGACACGTGTCTGTCATTTGAAGAAGGCCATTTACGGCCTAAAGCAGAGCCCTCGGGCATGGTTCGAAAAATTCAGTGGTATTGTGGCAACCATCGGCTTTCAAAGGAGTTCGGCCGATCACTCCTTGTTCATTCGCAAAACGGCCTCGGGACTGGTGGTTTTAGCCGTATATGTGGATGATATTCTCCTTACTGGTGATGATCAAGATGGGGTGGACTTGACGAAGAAGCACCTCCGACAGCACTTGGTCACGAAGGATATGGGCTCTCCAAAATACTTTTTGGGGATAGAAATCTCTCGTAAGCCTGACTCCTTGGTTCTCTCTCAACGGAAGTATGCCCTTGATCTTCTTCAAGAAGCAGGCTTGACAGGTGCCAAACCAGCTCATCTTCCCATGGCTGTTGGAGAGGACAAAACGTGGACGGATGACTCGCCTCCTCTATCTGATGTCACACGGTACAGACGTTTGGTAGGCAAACTCATCTATCTCACGGTGACTAGACCAGACATCGCCTACGCTGTAGGAAAGGTCAGTCAGTTTATGCAAGCTCCCAGGGAGTGTCATCTTCAGTCCGCCCTGAAGATTTTAGAGTATATCAAAGCAGCACCGGGCAGGGGGTTACTCTTTCAGAAGAATGGCCATTTGAGGGTTGAGGCCTACTCAGATTCCAGTTACGCAGATGACAAAGGCGATCGTAAATCCACGTCAGGTTTTTGTACCTTTGTTGGAGGAAATCTCGTAAGTTGGAAGAGCAAGAAACAGTCTGTTGTTTCCAGATCCAGTGCCGAAGCAGAATACCGGAGTATGGCGTCGACTACATGTGAGTTAAAGTGGTTGCGGGCTCTCATGCTTGACCTGGGCGAGGTATATGATTGTCCTCTCCCTATGTTCTGTGACAACAAGGCCGCTATACACATATCCAGGAATCCGGTCTTTCATGAGAGAACGAAGCATATAGAGGTTGACTGTCACTTCATTCGGGAGGAGATCTTGAAGAAACAGATTTGTACTCCTTTTGTCACCTCTGACAAGGAGTTGGCAGATATCTTCACCAAGCCGGTTTCTACTTCCTTCTTCCGCATTTGTGACAAGCTGGGCATGATTGATATCTATGCTCCAGCTTGAGGGGGAGTGTTGAAGTATTAGACCGGGCGGCTTAGCGGTCTGATCCAGCGATTTGTTAACCGGGCGGTCTGGCGGTCTATCTGGTGCCTGGAGACCGAGCGGTCTATCGGTCTACCTCTGCGGCCTGTTCTATCCTGCTGGAGTTGCCGAGCGGTTAGCCCATCTGTCTAACCGCGCGGCCTATGCGGTCTCCATTATTCTAGCCGCCCAGTACTGTAAATGTTTAGTCCCACATTGTTTGTATACTCTCTTTCTTATCTCCTCCATTCTATATAAGGGAGGCCATACCTTTGTAAATGATATCTTTTTTGGATAATAAAATTTCAATTATTCAAAAGTTTATTCGCTTGTCTTCTTCTTTTCGCTTCTTTTCTCTACTTTCTAACAGGATGGTTCGTAAATGTGACTCATGATCAATCGTGGAGGTGCTAAATACCAAAATATCGTCAAAATATACCACGATGAATCTTCCCATATAGGGTTGGAAGACGTGGGTCATCATCCTTGAAAACGTGCTCGGCGCATTGGAAAGTCCAAACGGCATAACTAACCACTCGTAGAGCCCTTCCTTAGACTTAAAGGCGGTTTTCCACTCGTCACCTTCCCTAATTCGGATTTGATGGTAGCCACTCCTAAGATCCAATTTCGAAAAAATCGTGGCACCGGCTAACATGTCCAATAAATCATCCAAGCGTGGGATGGGAAAGCGATATTTAATAGAGATTTTATTAATGGCTTTACTATCCACACACATCCTCCAAGAGCCGTCCTTCTTGGGGGCAAGTAAGGCGGGCACGGCACACGGGCTCTTGCTGTGGCGGATAAAACCCTTTTGCAATAAATCCGAGATCTGGGTTTGCAACTCTAAGTGCACGGAGGGGTTTAGCCGATAATGTGGGAGGTTGGGCAATGAAGAGCCCGGAATGAAATCAATGGCATGTTGGATTTCCCGCAACGGGGGTAATTCAGCCGGTAGCTCTTCCGGGTATACGTCCACAAACTCTTCTAGGAGTTTTCTCAACGCCGACGGCAAGTCCTCAAAATGGACTGCGTCTTCCTTAACTTGTAGGCACACTAAGGCATAGAGGACCCCATCTACGAAGGTAGTACGCTTCAATTCTTTCCTTCCTATCAGGCTCAACGTCTTCTTCTCGACCGGGACGACCGTATCCTTCGAGGGGGCCGAAGGATCCTTTGGCGGGGCGGGTTTTAAGAGTATGGTCCTGCCATTAAATTTAAACTCGTAAGTGTTGGCCCGACCAAAGTGGGTGACGTCATGATCGTACAACCAAGGGCGACCCAACAATACATGACACGCATCCATAGGGATGACGTCACACCAAATCTGCTCAGAATAAGCTTTGATGGTAAGGGGTACCAAGCATCGCTTCGTCACAGGGAGGGACGACTTGTCTACCCATGCCACTTTGTAAGGGTGAGGGTGTGGCTCGGCAACAAGAGACATTCGCCTCACCGCGGCTTCAGAAATTACGTTCATGCAACTACCGCTATCGATGATCAACCTACACCATTTTTCACCACTCTTAAAATTCAACGTGAAAATGTTCGTCCTATTCCAATCGTCTAATGCTCGAGGGGTCGCCATGATACACCTCATAACCATCATACGGGGGTCATCCTCCATATCACTAGGCACTCCGTCCGACTCGCTCTCTTCGCCCGCCTCGTAAGTAATGTCGTCGGCCCCACCGGCGGAATCTAACAGGGCTAATGGTCTGGGTGTAGTAGGACAATCACTAGCATAGTGCCCTTGGATCCCGCAAGCGTAACAGGTGACATTCGTTCTGTTGACCCGACCCACCGGGACTCTCTCACCATAGGGGTTTCTATCATTCCTAGCCGTTACGACTATGGAGGTCGAGTCGGGGGACTGATACTTTCCTTTAGCCTTATAGGTGGCGGTGGGAGGCGGCCCTAAAATGGACTTCCCCTTTTGGAACGAGCGAGACTTGCCCTTAATCGCGTTGTGCTGCTCAATATCTAATGCGGCATTGAAAGTGGTGTGCAAATCGGTGTGACCATAACGCAGAAGCTTTCCTTGGATATCGGGGTTTAGTCCCTTACGGAACCTGGAGAGAGTGACCTCGGGCATCTCTTTCACGTCGCATCTAACCATCATGTCCTTCAGCAAACTCATATACTCAGACACCGACCTAGTCCCTTGCTTAAGGGTGGCTAAATCATCGAACATTTGTGTTCGATGGTAAGTAGGGACGTACTGTTCCGTTAGCCTAGCCTTCATTGCATCCCATCCTATGGGCAACGCTCCGTTCTCGACCCTCATACGCCGCTCCTCATTCAGCCAAAATATTTTGGCGCGCCCTAGCAACTTCATTCTCGCTACTCGCACCTTATCCGCGTCGTTCAGGGTATACCACTCGAAATAACATTCGATCTCCATGATCCAGTCCTGGAAGACTTGGGGATCTCCTAAACCATCGTAGGATGGTGGCTTGACTCGGACGGCCCGAGTAAGGTCAAACTCGTACGGTGCTCGTGGGGCGTTCTCATTAGGGGGGTGGGGGTAAGGGTTGTGATGCTCGCCCACCCGTGGGTGACCGGGTTGATTACGGGGTGCCCCGTGTGGTAACCCCAATCCGTGAAGTGCTTCCCTAATGGCCGTCAACTGCTCCGTGAAATCCTGACGGAGCTCCTCAATCTCCGTGAGGGGACGACCTTCACCCCGGTCATCATCCATATTAGACGACGATGGAGGATATTCCGTACCGAGCTTAGTACGCATGCAAATGGAGGACAACAGATTTCAGGCAGAACGAAGAAGGAATTAATCCCGCTTAATGACTATAGGAAAATAATTTTTTTTTTTTGATTTTCTTACAGGAAATAAAAAGAGGATTATTAAAAAATTTTATTTTGATTTTTTTGGCTGAAAATTAAGAAAACTACGCCGCTATTGGCAGACCAAAGATAATTTTTTTTGGAGATTTTTTTTTTTTTGTGACAACTAACGCGCAAACACAAGTGCAGGTTAACGTGCTAAAAGAGGGGAGGGTGCCAATTAAAAAATTGACAAGAACCTCGCTTTGATACCAAAATTTGATGTAGGCCACTACCGCGGACACTAGACGGGTAAGGGGAAGAAACGAACGCCACGCTCAACCCACAATCTTTCACGCACTAGATTTAATCGCAGCGCACTCGCAAGCGTATTATCACAGTTCACCAACGTACGGTAGCCACTCTGCGGGAAGGTCGAGCGAACGGCGATAGGCCGACGTTCTCCCAAGCTAAAAGGACCAATATTGGGTCCGACCGAGCGAAGGTTGTACCAAAAGAGATCTACCCAAAATACGATCGAAAAATGGTAGATCTCTCCCAACAAAAAAAACGGGGTTCGCCAAACCCTTGTTCGGAAATAACGCGGTTAAGCTCTATGCAAAAATCCAAAGAAAAACCCACGAAGAATCTAACGATTCAAATCTAACGCAAAAATTTTTCCGTCCACTAGAATATCAAGAGGGAATCACACGTGAGTGGAGAGGATCGTTACCCAAGTCGGAATAGATGATTCCGACTACCCTTGAAGGGTCGCTCTTCCACGGTTCCGCCGGAGTCGCGCCGGATGGAGAGATAGATCGTCCGCCTTGGCCGCTTCACACCAAAGTCCAGATTTCTCGTCGTAGAAGGAGACCTTTCCGGACAAAGCTTCACGAGGAGATGGGTGGCCGGTCGGTTTTTGGAGAAGGTGGAGGCCGGGTTGTGGGTGGTGAGAGGAGGTGGGGCTTGGAAGATGGAGATGTGTGGGCTGGCCGAAACTTTTAGAGGGAGAGTGAGAGATGAGGGTGGCAGCTTGTGAAGAGAGGGGAAGGGAGAGTGCTGGCCGAACTTTTAGAGAGAGAGAGAGGGGGAGTGAGGGTGGCGGCTAGGATATGTAGAGAGAGAGGGAGAGAATGTTTAGAGGGGAAAAGACTAGGGTTTTTTTCTTTCTCATTCAACTTAATTTAAACCAAACATACATGCCTATATATAGGCTTAAAAATAAGTCTAGGCTATATGCAGCCCAAAATAAAAATAAAACAACACACCAAATGGCTACATGCAGCCCACAATACAATATCCCCAAATAAAATAGCATAAAGAAAATAAGATAAATCTAAAGATAAATTTAACTATATATTTATCTTGCGCCGAGGGCGGAAATTGTAGCGCCGCTCCATACGAACACCTCGGCGACGCGAGTCCTTTGTTGGAGACGAAGGAGGGTCTTCCGTTAGAGTGCCGTCATCAACCACTTGGGGGTCGTCATCAACTTGGGGGTCGTCATCAATTTGGAGGCCGTCGTCAACTTGGGGGGCCGTCGTCGCCACCAATCTCCTCTTCTTTCCTCACTGTCAACTGCATTTCATAAGACAACAGTTTGCCAAACAGTGTAGGTGGAGGAATTTCTGCCAACTTATCCATTTCTCTAATGACACAGATCTTGGTGTCCCAATCTTTAGTTAGGGACCTTAGAAACTTGTCATTTAGTTCATAATTACTGAACTCTCTGCCATAGGACATGAGTTCATTCACTGTTCTGTAGAACTTCTTATAGCACTCAGTTATGCTATCACCCTTTCCTTGTCTAAAACTTTCATACTCTTGATTTAGCAAGGATTTTCTGTCTTGCCTAACTTTTTCAGAACCCTCCATATACACAATAAGAGTATCCCACATCTCTTTGGCTGTCTTACAGTGTATTAGATTCTGAAAAGTTGCATCATCTATGGCACTTACTATAATGTTTTGAGCCCTTTTGTCCATGGTGGCTAGGACAATCTCATCCTTGGTCATTTCAGAGAAATCTTTTGGTGTTCTCTGATTAGCATCTAGGACTGACACCTTCATGGGCACATATGGCCCTTCCTTTACTGTGATATAAATCCTAGGGTTTGAGGCTTTCATAAACAGCCTCACCCTTTCCTTCCATATGCCAAAGATTTCCTTCCTACATATAGGTAGTTTCATGGATCCCAATTCCTTGTGATTTTCAGTGGAACCCATGGTTCTTGATTTTCTTGAATCTGTACTTGACTTAACCTGAATCTGCCAACAGGATGTCCTCAGACAGTTATGTCCTTTTTTTGAGGAACCTCGCTTTGATACCACTTGAAAGATATTGTCCCTAAGCACCTAGAGGGGGGGGTGAATAGGTGACTTGAATCTTTTTAACTTTTTAGGCAGCAAACAGATAATATCACAGAATTATATCTAATTTAACACAGCACACATTCAGCAATCACAGCAACTCAGCAAACACAGTAGACACAGAGTTTTATAGTGGTTCCCTAAGCTTTGGGTACATCCACTTTCCCTCTTCGCCTATCTAGCAGTGTACTAGATTCGGCCAAACTTCTCCACTAACTCAGAACCCAAATCAGGCTCCTACACCTCAGGCCCAAGGCCCTACAACTCAGCTTTTCCACAAAGCCTACACTCAGCCACAAAGGGCTACACTCAGCCACAAAGGCCTACACTCAGCCACCAAGGCCTACACTCAGCCACTAAGACCTACACTCAGCCACCAAGGCCTACACTCAGAGATTTTACTCTCCTACCCTCAGCCTTTATAATTGTAGGCTTACAATCTAAGATCCCTAAGGATCCTACAAGTTATAATGAATACAAAATGTATAAACTCAACAACTTAGATGAAAGAGAGATAAGTTGTGAGATTCTTGATGAGTTCTTGGAAGAACTTAGCTGAAATCAATCTGACTTGGCTTTATTCAAAGCTTCTTGAAAGTAGAACACAATAAGACTGATTCCTCTGCAGTTGATCCTTGATCTCTGCTTCTTAAGACTCAGACCAATCTGAATCCTTCTTCTCAGCTGGGTTCCAACAGCTGATTTCTTGGATGGAGCTCTCTCTCTCCAACTTCTTAGATCTGCACTTGATTCTTCAAGGAATAGCTAGATCTTCTATGTTGAATACTTGATCAATAATTTGAACTTTGACAACTTCAACAACTCTTTGATCAATCAATTTCTGTAGACAGCATAGGCCTATTTATAGGCCTTCTTCATGGTAACCGGCTGGTCCAGTCCATAACTGAATTCTGACAACTCTGACAGGTGCTGTAGACCGGCTGGAATGGCAGCTGTCAAGTCATCTAGTCAGTTCTTGAAAATTCTCTGTCTGTCTGAAAGTGTCGAGACTTTCTGTCTTTAAGTGTCGACACTTATAGACCAAGTGTCGACACATGTTGTCTAAGTGTCGACACTAGTCTACAAGGTGTCGACACAACTCCTTGTGTTGTAGATTTTGTATCTCGACACTACTTCTTCTTCATGTGTCGACACTGAAATTGAGTGTCGACATAAGTACTTGTACTTCAGTATCTTTGCTGAATTCTTCTAAGTGTCGACACAATACCTTTGTGTCGACACATCTTCATGTGTTGAATATGTTAAGTGTCGACACTACTTCTTGGTGTCGACACATATCTTCAGTGTTGATACTTGTTGAGTGTCGACACATTGCTCTGGGTGTCGACACTTTCTTCTTCTGTCGAGACTCTGGTTGAGTGTCGACACAATCCATTAGTGTCGACACTTGTACTTAGAATATTCTTGAACTTTGCTGATCTTTACTAAGTGTCGACACAGCTCCTTGTGTCGACACTTTCTTCAAGTGTTGAGTCTTCAGCTAAGTGTCGACATATTGTTCTAGGTGTCGACACTTATTTCCAGTGTTGACTCTTCTGCTGAGTGTCGACACATTGTTCTGAGTGTCGACACTTGTACTTAGTCACTGCTGACTTTTGCTGAGTGTCGACACAGCCTCCAAGTGTCGACACTTTCTGATGTAGACACATCTTCACTGGGTGTCGACACAACTGTTAAGTGTCGACACAGCTTTACTGGCTTTTCTTCATTGAGTGTCGACACAGCTCCTTGTGTCGACACTTTCTGTCTGGTGTCGACTCAGCATCCCTGGTGTCGACACAATGACTCCAAGTGTCGACACTGCTTGCCTGGGTGTCGACACAAGTCTTCTTAAGTGTCGACACTTTCCCTCTGGGTGTCGACACATGGACTTAGAAACTTTTTCTTCTTTCCTGCAAATACTTAGCCTGCACAAGTAAACTCAAAACACATCAAATACATTTTGATGTATATCATTGAGTTGGGTGAGGCTTCTTCAAATCAGGTACATTTGAACCAATGTACCCAACAACGAGCAAAATGCCCCATCTTTCTGCAGTTATAACACGCTCTTGGGACTCGACTTATGGTTGCCCCCGCCGCACCAGATGAAGGGGCTGAGCTCGAAGTCTTCAGCTTCTTGTTCCATCTGCGGAAACCCGACTTTACATTTGGTACTTTGAACTCCGACTTCTTTTCCCCTGGGTCCTTCTTCTCTTGCACTTTCTTCACGACATTTTCCAATGACCGGGCCGAATTGACCAAGGCTAGGAAGCCCTGCGCCTTAGGCCCAACAAGGAGTAGCTGTAGGTCTCCACGTAGACCCTCATAGAATCAGTTGGTCCTCCGCTCCTCTTCAGTAAACATAGCGCCAGCATAACGACCCAACCGCATAAACTCGTGGAGATACTCATCTACGCTTCTGCCTCCCTGAGTCAAACCAAGGTACTGATTCTCCATCTCAAGCTTCTGAGGAGAGGGTAGATATTTGGCCAAGAACAACCTTGAAAATTCCTCCATAGGCACATCCGCAAGTTGCCTTCCCACTAAGAGGTGAACCTCCAACTCGTCCCACCACAGTCTCGCCTCACCAGCCAAAAGGAAGGTCGCTATGGTGGTCTTCTGCCACTCAACATTTTCTATGGCCATCAAGACCCTCTTAATCGTAGTGAGCCAATCCTCAGCTTGAGTTGGCATTCCAATCTCGTCGAACCTTGGAGGATTAAAGCTCATTACATGCTTGAGCTGCTTCTCCGTAGCTCTCCTTGGTGCTACCTGATCAACTGTCGCACGCTCTACCACTCCCAGCTCTGCCGCCGTAATAGATTCTTGCTTATTAACAGGTGGTACATGGTGCATTTGCCCTGCAGGTTGGGCATTTATCATAGCAAAGACTGCTTCAGCAACCAATTTGATGGTTTCCGCTGAAGGAGGTGTTGTAGGCACGTACCTCGGTGCACTACTTTCCGCCGATTACGGGCGTTCCGATTGCCCAGCACCGCTCCTAGCCGCCTATAATAGGAAAGACCCTTGATTAGACGACAAATAGATTGTTAAAAACAATCA
This sequence comes from Platanthera guangdongensis, assembly GCA_039583875.1. Classification (NCBI taxonomy): domain Eukaryota; kingdom Viridiplantae; phylum Streptophyta; class Magnoliopsida; order Asparagales; family Orchidaceae; genus Platanthera; species Platanthera guangdongensis. Next base: position 120,074,685 of record CM077159.1, on the reverse strand, counting down.
TTGGAACACTCAGATTCCTCAAAATAAGAGCATTTTTCATTCCTAGGTGGACATTAATGGGTTCTTTTTGATGCTATAACGATGACGCACACATGTGGTCACCACCCCTTAAAAGAATTCGTCCACAAATTTATTTAAGTTGACAGGAACGAAAAGTCTGATACCAAATTATAACACCCCCCATCCGTCGTATAGCATATAACAGAAGGTCCAGCTAGAACCCGATGTCATATACCACGAACAGTCGGAAGGGTTACATAAGAATACCAAAACCATACAACTATAACTACTTTCCCTACACAAAGCATTCTAGAAGAAGCTTTTAAACAGTTATAAAGAACTCATAATTGAAATATCAACTATCATGAATGTCCACAACTACCACAGGAATGAAATAACAAATACATTGAAATCACTTGGCCTTATGGCCTTACAAGAGTTTCACTTAACAAAATAGTGTCTTACATACATCGGCTCGCAGGCCGGCCACACATGACAAAATAAAATACAACTATTCGCTTTGGCCTTCGAGGGCCAGCTCAGCAACATGGGCTTCAGCCCGCTATTTGGTACTCGGCTCCTCAGCACCTGCAAGCAACATTCCACCGCACGGTGGCAAACAAAGCAACGGTCAGCGAAAGCCGATTAAATTATAACGACCCCGCCCCTTACACGGGACGACGGTGCTCCTTCCCTGCATTTTATTAGCCCAGCTAAACAATAAAGTACAAACGTACTTTGCCACAGGTGTAGGCTCGCACGGCCAAACACCGCGTGCACTCAGGGCACATTAACGGTGAATCCGGTCAATTCCGTGGCTTCACCACCATCCCCAGGATGGCAATAACGTGAGCATTTTAGCCTTTCTGACCCCTCTCTAAGGCTCCCGACTATGCCAACGGCCAGTCCCTCTATGGGTCTCTCGCACCGAACCACATAGCCCAGGTCCGATTCCACTTGCTCGTTGCTCACACCGCGTAGTTCACCCTAATACGTATGCACGAGCCAAGCTTCTCTTAGATCCCGCATCAATCCAAACCTCACATAACCCAGTTATGTACAAGGTCGGCTCCCCGACCGCCAAGTTAGCAGAATTTCGTTTCCGCTCAGTTTTCCGGGTGCGCCTTGGAGTTAATCCCCAAGGATCCCTGCTACAATCTACCGTATAGAAACTAGAAAACACAAAACACAGAGTCTTCTCCAACAAACCGTACAAAATGCAACATCACCGATCCAGACCAACATGTCCAGGTAGGCTTTACACACAATGCCTTTGTCCGTACTTCGCTTCCGGACTCTATATGCAACACAAGGGGGACTATTCCTGTAAACCCCAAGGAACACCGCACACTCACCGCACACTCGCGGGAGCGGGTTTCCTTATGCAAAAGAAGGAGAGCTTCATATGATCAAGTAGAGAATCGTTACCCTTGTAGTGCGCTTTTGCGCCATGGAAAAACTCTATGGATAAAAATCTTCGCAATGGAATTTCCTCCATAGATCCGCTCTCGGTTCTCAAAACGGTGCTACGATGCTCCGCCGGCGGCCGGAATCCTCCCTTTCCTTCCACCTCTCTCCAACTCCTTAGAAAGAGAATTTTAAAGAGCAAATGAGGAGTTAAACCCCCATTCCCGACCTTATCAGAGCAGGAACACACTTGGGCCGTTGGATCTTAATTAAAGAAAACGAACGGCTCAGATCCGCCCAAAAATCCTCAAACCTGGGCTGAACACAGCCTCGCACACGGCCGTATCCCAGGCCGTGTGCCTCGATCCAGACACGATCGTCGAGCACAGAAGCTGACACGGGTCGAGACACGACCGTGTCTCCACCTGACACGCATGTGTCGGTTTCCGACACGCTCGTGCACTAGGGCCGTATCACCAGTAACCGCCACGCCAACCGACACAACTCGTGGGAACATGGGTGATGACACGGGTATGCACATGCCCGTATCATTTGACACGCCCGTGTCACGCTGCCGTGTTTCCTGCCGTGTCCTTCTCTAGACACAGGCGGCCAACACAAAGAACCATATAGCCTTGGACATGCTCGTGTCCTAGGCCGTGTACCCCTATATAGGCACCAAAAAATCTGTTGGACACGACCAGCTCGATTACGATTTTCGGGTCATTACAAATCTCCCCCACTTAAAAGAATTTCATCCTGATATTATGTAAAGGTACACAAAAATTTACATGTTACCTAAGTGGAATAACTCGGGGTATTCTTCCATCATAGTCTGTTATCGCTCCCAAGAAAGCTCCTCACATCCGCAGTTATCCCAATGGACTTTAACCATTCAGATTTCCTTATTGTGGTGTCGTTTAACGTCCAAGTCTTCAATGTGTACTGGCTTGACCTTCATTGTCAACCCATAATCAACCGACACTTGATAGACCGCAACGACCTACGAAGGCTCTTGCACCGCCTTCCGCAACACCGATATGTGGAACACATCATGTAGCCCACTCAACTCCACTGACAGCTTCAATCGATACGCTGCTTCGCCAACACGCTCCAGAATTTCAAATGGTCCAATGTATCTCGGACTCAGCATCGAATGTAACATCCCACTTGCAATTAAACCCCTCTACTTAGGTTGGGTTAGGGAATGTGGTGGGGCATGGGTTTAGACTAGGTTGAACCATGAGATTAGGGTTCAGTCACATGGGGCCCACAACAGGGCCCAAGATAATTTAAGTCAAACCAGCCCAAATTGGGGGTCCTAGCCACACATTGATTCCACCACTGCATCCCTAGCCCTAACACCAACCTAAGGGAACCATAAGCCATATCACAAGGTGTAACGCCCCGAAACTCAAAGGAGCGAAGGGGGGGACGTTTTGGGCCAGTTTGGGTTCTGGCAGCAGGCACACGGCCTGGGACACGGGCGTGTCCCAGGGCGTGTCGACCCGTGTCGACACTTAGCCGCGAAGTCGTCGAGATTCTCTCGACGATTCGTCGAGACTGGGCACACGGCCTGCGACACGTGCGTGTCGCAGGGCGTGTCGACCCGTGTCGACACTTAGGCGCGAAGTCGACGAGATTCGCTCGACGATGCGTCGAGACAAGGCACACGGCCTGCGACACGGGCGTGTCGCAGGGCGTGTCGACCTGTATCGACGATCGTCCCGGTGAGTCGACGAGCTTTACTCGACGATTCGTCGAGACAAGGCACACGGCCTAGGACACGGGCGTGTCCAAGGCCGTGTCATCAGATCGACGATTTTCGCTCGACGAAATGTCGAGACCGTGTACACGGCCTGGGGTCCAGGCGTGTCAAGGTGACACGGGTAAGGACACGGGCGTGTCCTAGAACCCGTGCAGTGCTCGGGTTGATTTTGGGGAAAAATCATGGGGTACACGGCCGGCCACACGGCCGTGTGAGGTGGAACACGGGTGTGTCAGCTCGAACACGGGCGTGTTCGATACCCGTGTGAGGTCCCAGGAGATTCGATTTTGACGGCGAATGAGGCACACGGCCCTGGACACGGGCGTGTGCCAGTCCGTGTTCGGTCCAGATTGGGCATTTCAGCCCCGAATCGAAGCCGTTCATTTCTTTAACTGAAGATCCAACGGCTGGGGGTTGTTCCTGAAGGGATATACCCGTGAATGGGCTTTCAAAACCCTTACTTTTCTTAAGTGTTCTCTTTCTAAAGCCTTAGAGAGAGAGAAGATCCAAGGGAAGAAGAAGGAGCTAGATCCCGCCATTGGAGGAGCTTCGGAGCTCCGAATCGCGAACAGACTCCGGATCCGCGGAGGCAACGCTAGTGCGGTGGTTTTCATTCGATTACTTTTCCATGGCGCCAAAGAGGAACGCAAGGGTAACGATCCTCATCTTGAGCATGAGTAGCTCTCTTTCATTGCATAGGAAGCCCGCTCTCGCGAGTTTGCGGAGAGTTGGAGGCGTTCCTTCGGGTAGATATGTGAAGTCCCTGTTGTTTAGAGTCCGTAAGCGAGAACGGACGTAGGCATGATGTGTGAAGCCTACCCGGACATGTTGGTCCGGATCGGTGATGTTGCATTGTGTTGGAACACCCTATTACTAATTTGGGTCAGGATCACTATGTCTCTAGGAACCTTTGCTTGACCTCCTGTATAGCTTAAAAGGTCAATTAGAATTGAGTCTAAGGGTTAGAAGTCTAGGTTTGGAAGCTGCCCTGAATACCAAGTTTTTCTGTCTGGAGACTAAGTCTGATCGTCGAGCTCAGCACGACGATTCGTCGAACTCCGGTCGACGATCGTCTAGCTCAACTTCGACAGATCGTCGATCTCCATTCGACGATCACTGAGCTCCACTTTGACAGATCGTCGAACTCCATTCGACGATCGCTGAGGTCAACTTCATAATATCGTCGAACTCCATTCGACGATCGGTGAGCTCAGATCGACAATTTTGACTCTGCCTTGGATCTTTATCTCTGAGCTCAGTTCGACGATCTTTGAGCTCAGATCGACGATATTTTGCTGCTGTGTATTCCCAGATCGCTGAGCTCAGCTCGACGATAGCAGAGCTCAGTTCGACGATTTCAGATAACTTCCAGAATTCAAATTCAAATCAGTTAGGAGTTATTCTGCAATTAATTCAGAGATTTGCTAGCCGTTTTCATTTAATTCTGGACCAAGTTTCAAGGGATTTTTAAAGGAATGTCTCTGTGGACTTTCCTCCAGAAGAGTTTATGCAATTAAGAATGCAATCAATGCAGACCAACGGCTATCCTTGACAGAGAATGATATTCTATTCAGGACCAGAGAATAAAAGATAGAATGTTTTTGAATGTCTAACAAGAACAAGAAGAAGAACACACACAATAGAGAGAGAGAATACTGATTACAGAGAAATATTCAAAAATCTTCTGTCACAAAGAATTCTCAAGAACACTCATCAAAGGAGATCAAGCTTTCTCAAAATCCTCAGATCTCTTTAGTTTTCAAAGTGTTCAAGGCCAACATATTCCAAACTCCAGACACTCAACATTTCAGTCCCTTTTACTGAAATCATCTATTGCTGGAGCTCAATCTTTGAAGGCCTATCACCCTCAGCAAAGCTTTTCTTCCTGAAGATTTCAAGGATTCAGGGGGAGCTTTGACATCAATCCACATAGTCTTCTCAGTTGTTTGAGAAAGAGAAGACTTCCATCACTCTCTCACCCCCACTCTGTAAAGGGTTTTTCAAACTCCCTTCAAAAGTTTGAACCTGGTTTTTGAGCACCTTGTCAAAAGCTCATTTGTGGCAAGACACTTGATCAAAAAATCTGTTTTGGTTTTTGAGCACCTTATCAAAAGCTCATTGGTGCCCAGGACACCTGATCAACTCATCCTGCAGTGGATTCCTACCTAGGGTGGTAGAAGAGTGGATGTACCCAAGTTTGGGAAACCACTATATTCCCTTGTGTCTTCTGGTTCTGCTTGCTTTCATTTTTGTTTCTGGCCTTGATTTTTCTGTGCTTAGTTCTTGCTTAAGCTTAGTGCTGTGATTAGATTTATTTTTGCTTCCCTGCTCACACATATTACAACAATTGTTGTAAAAGTTTGTAAAAGTTTTTAAAGCACCATATACTCTATTCACCCCCCTCTAGAGTATATCAGATCTAGTTGCACTTTCAATTGGTATCAGAGGGAGGTTGGTTTAACATACCATATCTGATTGGTTGTACAGGCTAACACCTGAACCCAAAGATTCCAAACTAGATCTGTTTTTCTTTGGTATTTTATTATTAGATTTTGTTTTCACAAATCATGGCCCAAAACAAAGATTATGCTAGCACCAGACCTCCAGTGTGCAATCTATCCAAGTTTGCACTTTGGAAGGCAAGGATTAGACTTTACATGAATTCTATTGACGAAGACATCTTTAATTCTGTTTTGACAGTGTGTCCAAGACCCCCAGAGAACACAAGTACAAATGTTGTTCCACCTCCATCAGGAACAGATGCTGACATCAAAAAATGGAAGGTAGCTGATGCTAAGGCTATGAACATCCTAGCCCAGACAATGTCAGATGACATATTTCAAAAGGTAGCTGAATGTAATTCAGCCAAGGAAATTTGGGATAGACTCTCAGAAATAGTCTCAGGCTCAGCTGATGAGAGAAAGGACAGAAGATCCCATCTCATCTCTCAATATGAGAACTTCAAGAAGGGAGAGACTGAGTCAGTGGGAGATATGTACAACAGACTAAGTCTAATTGTCAGTGAACTAAGGACATTGGACAAAGAGATTTCTCTAACTGAACTTAATGACAAGATCCTAATGTGCTTCCCCAGCACTTGGGATTCAAGAATCTGGCCAATTAAGGATGCCAGAAGTCTGAATGAGATCACCACTGAAGCTTTGTTGGGTAAGCTCAAATCTTATGAGCTACTTATCAAGAATAGAGAGGAAGAACAGAAGGCTGCTTCACCAACCACAAGAAAAGAGAAGACCATAGCATTCAAAGCAACTGAGGATCTGCCTGAAGATAAAGCTACAGGCAATGATGAACTACTCAGTCTGCTGGCCAAAAGATTCTACAAGATGGCCAGAAAGGACTTCAGAAGAAGATCATACAAGGAGCAGGATAAACCAAGGTATGACAAGTCCATTAGCAATAATGAAGACGTTATTTGCTTTGGTTGCAGGAAACCAGGGCACATAGTTCCTGACTGTCCAGAGAACAAGAACAAGGACAGAAGGGACAGGAAAGAAAGAAGGAAGGAGAAAGACTCCAAAAGGAATGGAAATGGCAAACCTTCTTCAAGCAAAAATAAGCATACAAGAAAAGGGTTTGTTGCTGAATCCTGGAGTGAGACAGAAGAGGAGTCAGAAGCCTCTTCTAGCTCCAGTGATGATGTGGATGATGCAGAAGAAAAGGAGTTCTGCATGATGGCAATCAATGCCTCACAACACAATTCAGAGGAAGAGGAGTCAGAGTTAGACTCAGAGACCCAACCTGAAGAAGATCAGGTAATTAGTTCTTTTGATTTTAGTTCAGAAGATTTTAAATCTGAATTTAAAACACTGTGTTTAGACCTGCTAAAGTCTGAGAAAGAGATTATCTCTCTCAGAAATCAATTATCTGAACACAATGTTTTAAAGTCAGAAAACCTCAAACTCTCTCAGGAGTTGGAGAACTGTAGGGAACAGATAGCTACACTGAAAAGTGAGCTCTCTGAGGCCAAGAAGCTTGAAGAATCCATTAATGGGAGAAGCATCAAGCTGATGGACATCACAAGTACAGTGAACTCTAGATTTAACAGTACACTGGGCTTGGGTGCCTCATCCAGCCAACCTATTGTTCTAACAACTCCCATCAAGTTTATTTATGACAAGGGAAAGGGACTTGTAGAGGTTGCTAGGAAAAATTCTGATCTGCCTCAGAAAACTAAGTCCCAACAGAAATCGTCGAACGTAGATCGACGATCGCCGAATGAAGATCGACGATCGCCGAACGCAGCTCGAACGATCTCAGGAAAAATCGTCGAACGCAGATCGACGATCTCAGCCAAAGTCGTCGAACGCAGGTCGACGATCTCATATACCTGACCTCAGCCATAGTTGACCGTCGAACGGAGCTCGACGATCTGACCCAAGATCGTCGAACGCAGCTCCAAGATCGTCGAACAGAGGTCAGAGCTCTGGAAACCTTTTCAAAGGCAAATCAAAATTGAATCCTAAGGGTCCTTCATCCCAAATCTATAACCCTTATACTGAATGGATTCTACCTCCAAGGAAATATCATCCTGAAGGATATAAGAGTCAACCTGGGATGTCTTTCATTTCTGAATTTAGAGGTTATCAACCTAGGCCCAAGGTAAACTGGGTCAAAAACAAATGAATTGTCTTATGTGCAGGTGAAGACCTATCCAACATCTAACCAGCAATGGTATTTGGATAGTTGGTGCTCTAAGCACATGACAGGGAATAAGGACAACCTCACATCCTTCAGAGCCAAGCTTGGACCCAAAGTTATCTTTGGTGATTCCAACTTTGGACAAACTAAAGGATATAGTGCAGTCCAGATTGGATCAGTAACTTTCAAGAAGGTAGCTTATGTGGAAGGACTGAAGCACAACCTAATTAGCATCAGTCAGCTGTGTGATGAAGGCTACCAGGTGACCTTCAGCAAAACCTTATGCAAAATCAAGTCAGAGGACAACACAACTGTGTTGACAGGTAAAAGGAAAGGTAACATCTACTTAGTAGACTTTCTTTCAACTAATGTAGATATCTGATTGTTTAATTCAGTCTGTAGACCAAATGTTTTATGACATAAGAGATTAGGACACCTAAACCTTAGAACTATTGCTAGGCTATCCAAGGACAACCTTGTTAGAGGACTACCTTCTGGCCCCTACAAGAAGGAAGGACTCTGCAAGGCTTGTCAATTAGGCAAGCAAACTAAAAATAGTTTTAAGTCACTTAATAAGAGTGATTCACCTAGGATATTGTATCTGTTACACATGTATATTTTTGGACCCATCACAGTACAAAGCCTAGGAGGGAAATCCTACACTTTAGTAATTGTAGATGACTTCTCTAGATTCACTTGGGTGTTCTTTCTAGGGAAGAAGTCTGATAACTTTAAGTGACTGACAGAGTTTCTCAAATGTATACAGATTGAGTTCAATACTCACATTGCCCTGAATCAGAAGTGATCATGGGACAGAGTTTGATTCTCTTCTTATGCAAGAGTTCTGTCAGAGTGAAGGGATCAGACATACTTTCTCAGCTCCTAGAACTCCTCAACAAAATGGGGTAGCTGAAAGGAAAAATAGAACCCTTATTGAATCTGCCACTACATTGTTGTCAGATGCTCATCTAACTCTATCCTTTTGGGCAGAGGCAGTGAACACCTCCAACTATGTGTTGAACAGAAGTCTGATACATAAACTAAAGAGAAAGACTCCCTATGAATTACTCAAAAGGAAGAAACCTAAAGTTGACTATTTGAGAGTATTTGGTTGTATTTGCTATATTCATAATAATGACAAGAAATATCTAGCAAAATTTCAAGCCAAAGCTGATGAATGAGTGTTTCTGGGATACTCCATGATCAGCAAGGCCTATAGGGTCTATAATAAATCATCTTTGAAAATTGAGGAATCTGTTCACATTTCATTTGATGAAACTAACATGTCTTTCAAGGAGAAGAATTCTTCTACCATAGAACCTTTGCAGGAACACTCTCTAGTTGAAGATATGAACAAGTTACAGGTTGCTCAAGAGGATGAAAGCAGTGAAGATGAAGGGAACGCTCAACATAATGGAGAACAACCTAAAGAGCCAGTTGTTGTACCACAAGAGGAAACAACAACACAGGTTGGTGAACAATCAACACCCCCTGTAGATGTAGTAACATCAAGAGACCATCCAATTTCCCAAATAATTGGAGAAATCTCAGCTGGTGTGCAAACCAGAAATCAGGTCAACCAAAACCTGTTGCACACCTGCTTCCTATCTCAAATTGAACCTCAGTCCATTCAAGATGCAGAGCAAGATCCACACTGGATCATTGTAATGCAAGAGGAGTTGCATCAATTTGAGAGGAACAAAGTATGGGAACTAGTGCCAAAGCCTAAGGATCATTCCATTGTTGGAACAAAATGGGTATTCAGAAACAAACTAGATGATCAAGGAGTAATTATAAGGAACAAGGTAAGGCTAGTTGCTCAGGGATATTCTCAAGAATAAGGAATTGACTACGACCAGACCTTTGCACCAGTTGCAAGATTGGAAGCCATCAGAATTTTTCTAGCTTATGCAGCTCACAAAGGCTTCAAAGTATATCAGATGGATGTCAAAAGTGCTTTCTTAAATGGAGACATCAAAGAGAAAGTTTATGTCAGACAACCTCCAGGTTTTATCTCTCCAACTTATCCTGATTATGTTTTTAGATTAAACAAAGCATTATATGGTCTCAAGCAAGCTCCTAGAGCATGGTATGAGACCCTAGCATGCTTTCTCTTGGAAAATGGTTTTATAAGGGGTAGAGTAGACCAAACTCTTTTTATTAGAACCCATAAGTCTCATACCCTACTAGTACAAATTTATGTAGACGATATCATTTTTGATTCTACTGACTCAAAATTGTGCAGAAGGTTTTCTAACCTGATGCATTCTAAATTTGAGATGAGTAGCATGGGTGAGCTATCCTTCTTCCTAGGATTGCAAGTCAAGCAACATGCTGAAGGCATCTTCATTTCTCAAACCAAGTATGCAAATGAATTGGTTAAGAAATTTGGTATGTCTGAAGCATCTTGTATGAAAACACCCATGCCTACTAATGTTGTATTGGATGCTGATGAACATGGGAAACCTGTTGATCAGACAACATATAGAGCAATGATTGGCTCTTTACTGTATCTTACAGCTAGTAGACCAGATATAATATTTGCTACAAGTATATGTGCTAGGTTCCAAGTCAGCCCTAGAGAGTCACACCTAACTTTAGTAAAGAGGATTCTTAGGTATGTTAAAAGTTGTCCAAATCTAGGTCTCTTGTATCCAAAAGATTCAGCATTTGAGTTAACTGGATTCTCTGATGCTGATTATGCTGGATGCAGAATTGACAGGAAAAGCACCAGTGGAACTTGTCAGTTCCTTGGTGACAGACTTGTCTCTTGGTTTTGTAAGAAACAAACATCTGTGTCAACTTCAACTGCTGAAGCTGAATATATGGCTGCTGGCAGTTGTTGCTCACAAATCTTGTGGATTCAAAATCAACTCCTAGACTATGGCTACAACTTAGAGAAGTCTAAAATCTTTTGTGATAACACAAGTGCTATTTCCATAGCTCAAAATCCAGTCCTACATAGTAGGACAAAACACATAGAGATTAGGCATCATTTCTTAAGGGATAATGTTGAAAAGAATAAAATTGAATTACATTATATCCCAACTGATTTATAAAGGGGAGATATTTTCACCAAGCCCTTGGATGAAAAGAAACACACCTTCTTCCTAAATCAGTTAGGAATGCGAGATGGAGGAAGTCTTAAATAATATCCAAGATTTTGAATGCTTAAAAATTGACCAATACTAGGCAAACATTCTGATTTTTTCTTAGTGTCTAGAATTTTTTCTGATCTCTGAACTGCGCTCGACGATTTGCCCCAAGATCGTCGAACGGAGATCGACGATTTCCAAAATCGTCGAACTGAGTTCAGCGCCTCTCAGATAGCATGAACTATCTCTTCCGGTCAACGATCGTCGAACGGCGCTCGACGTTTATGTTCACTGAACGATCGTCGAACGGAGCTCGACGCTCTTCAAGATCGTCGAACGGAGATCGACGATGTTGAAGACTCTTCAGATTCCTTTAGAAGCCTCGATCGTCGAACTGAGTTCAACGATCTTTCCATTTTTGCGTCGAAACCTAATATAAAACTCATTTTTCGCCGTCATTCTCTTTTGCGCTTTCGATTTCTCTGCAAGAATCTTCTTTCCCTCCAAACAGTTCTACTCTTGGTCGTTTTGTTTGTTGAGTTTTTGCAGGTACAATGGCTGTGTCAGTTGCTGTCCTAGCTGCAATGAAGTTCGATGCTGGGTTTGACATTGATATAGAATCATTCAGCACCACTGACCAGATTTTCCAAGACATACTGGGTCTGTTCAAGGATCGGAATTTTTCTGCTATCATGACCACCAGGATAAAGCTGGCTTCAGATGAGATCAAGGAATGGGTTTATACTGCTCATAATCAAGATAACAGCACCATAGTTGGGTCCATAGCTGGCAATCAGGTACCCTTGACCCCAACCATCTTAACAGAAGTTTTTGGATTGAGAAATGGAGAAGAATCTGCTGAGTTATCTGGAGAGGAGTTTTCTGACCTGCTTGCCAGGATGGGTCATCCAGAGGGAAACCCTAGCAAGCTATTCAAAAGGAACCTGTCTGTTGAATATAGGTTCCTGGCAGATGTGGTGGGAAAAGTGCTACTGGCAAAGCACTCAGCCCATAATACTATATCCAGACATCAGCTCTGTCTCATGGGAGCTCTGGTGGATAAGAAAAATCTGAACTGGGGAGAGGTGTTCTTTGACCTCATCAAGAAGAAAATAAACAAGAGTTTTGTAAACTTTGGAAGAATTATTGGAGTTTTCCTGCAGAGCAGGTGCCCTGCCTTGCTGGTCTCCTCTGGAGTTCACATAAATGCCTCCAAGAGACTAACCTGTGCCCTCTTTGGCAAGTGGGACAGGCAAATCAGCAAGCCTAGCAGGCCCTCCTCCAGTGCTCCTTCAGGCACCAGGACTCAAAGAGTCACTCCTCCACAGGTCTCTGCCCCTGCAGATGACCTGGCTGCTGCTGTTGCTGCCTCTCCTCCTCCTCAAATTCCCTCCACCATTCCAGCTCCATCCACCATTACCATATCTAGCCCATCTCCAACATCAACTCCATCTCCAGAACCCATTCTACCTCCACCAGTAGACCAATTCTAACCACTGTTCTCCTACCCTCCACCTGATATCACCTCTTCACCATCCATTCCATCCTTCACCCTACTGGATGATTCCTTTATGGATGATTCCACCTCATCTCCTCCTGACTTCCCTACCTCCTCCTCTTCATTCCAAAATCTCCTACACCACATCATTGATCAACCAACATTCACTCCCTCCATATCCATCCCCTTATCCTCCATATCCACCCTACCAACACCTCAGCCCTCCATTCCCCAATTCTCCAGCCCTTCCCTTCCAGCATTCCCAGCTGTTTCCTTTCCATCTACCTCTGCTCCAACTGTTGAGCAAGTAGATCTCTCAGCCCTAGCTGACAGGCTGTATGAGCTGATTGCCCCCAGGCTCTCTCTACTATTGGAGACCTCCTTGGCTCCTCTACACTTGTCAGTGGCAGCTCTTTCTGCCAGGCTCTCCTCCCTCTTCCCTCAGGCAGCACCTACAGCAGTGTGCCTTGATCCAGATGTCTCTACATCTAGGCAGGGGGAGATGCCACATATAGAAAGCCTTCTTGTTGTTTCTGCTTCTTCTGCTGCTCCTCTTGTTACTGCTGCTGCTGAGCCTCCTACTGCAGTTCTTGCAATAGACCTAAGGTCTTTGCTATCTGCTTTTGATTCTGCCTTCTTTAGCTGTCTGCCAGAGAGTAATGTTGTCCAGCCTCCAGAAGACTTATCCAAGGCACTTGTGCCATTGTCTTGCTATGACCCTAGCATCCTCACTTCTTTTGTACATTCAGTCATTGCTGCTGCTTCTGAAGAAAGGACTGATCTTGCTTCTGAGATTGTTGATGCTGCTGCTGCTGAAGATATTCATACTGCTGCTGAAGTTCCAACTGCTTCTGATGAGCCAATATCCAAGGACATTCTGATGTCAGAGGCCACTGAAATTGAGCCTGCTGTAGTTTTTGATGATGTTTCTGCTACTATCAGTGAAGTTGTTGCTGCTATCAACTCTCCAGTTTCTGTTGTTGAGAGTGAATCTGCTGTTTCTGCTGTAAGTGAGACTGTTACTGCTGCTGTCACCTCTCCTGCTGTTGTTGTTGTTTCTGCTTCACCTCCTCCATCTGCTGCTGTCTCTGCTGCTGTCCCTGCTGCTGCTATCTCAACTTCTGCCTCATCTGCTGATGTTCAACTAAAGAAAGATCTTATGAAGAAAATTGATGCTCTATATGATGATCAGAGTTCTGAATCTGATGAATTCAAAACAGACTCTGATGACTCATCTGCTACCATTGCCAGGAAAAGGAAGGCAAGGAGCAAGGCTATGAAAAGGGTTCCTCCTGCTAAAGTTAAGGATAATAATGATATTCCTTATTATATCCTTCATAATTGCCCAATCTCTGAACACTGGATGCAGTATTCCAAGAACCAGCTGAAAGCCATGAAGAAAAAGAGAAAATATGAGAAGGGTTCATCCCCATTTAAGCACTCCCATCCTCCTCCACCACCTCCTCCTAATGCAGGTGCAGGTGGAAGCTCTGCAAGTCAACCCCCAGCCAGAAGCCAGGCTCCCTATCAACCTCATGCCAGATCCTATCAAAGGGAAAGCCAATCCAGGGGTTCATATTCTAGGAGAGGAGGATATAGAGGTAATCAGAGAGATATTCAAGTATATTCCAAAGGGTACTCCAGGCAGCACCCATATTCTAGGGGAGGACATATCTCATCTGATACATCATCAGGTCCTTTCCCTTATAAGCTAAAAGAGACTGTGTCTGCCAGGCCTCCTCAAGACAATCCTTCCAACAGGTATGAGCCACCTGTACCTTTTGAGGACCATGAAAATAACCCAGCTGCTTGGACTGCAAGGTTAAAGGAAGTAGCTGCACTGGACCAGATTAAAAAGGCCAGAGATCAAGGATTAGATTCTTCCAACATTTCTACAATGTCTGAGCAAAGATAGAAAGAATTAGAAAGATATGCTTCAAGTAAATTCTTTGATGCTGACAGATACATGGAATTACATCCTGCAGCTGTGGTTCCCAGGCCTTCAAAGCAAACATATTTGGGTGCAGCAGATGACACCAGGTCCAACAAGGAAGCCCTAAATCCTAACAGAGAAATTAAAATGGTTAAAGGCAAAGAGAAGAAGTGATATTGTAAGGTGACAATTTCTGGAACTTTTGATTATCTGGATGCCATATATATATATATATATATATATATATATATATATATATATATATATATATATCTGTGATTCTGCTGTCTAGCTGTTGTTTTTATGTTTTGCTGATTGTATGTTGTTATTCAAATTTTTCCAAAGTCCGTAAATAGTAATCCTAACCCAAATAGGGGGAGATTATTGGAACACCCTATTACTAATTTGGATCAGGATCACTATGTCTCTAGGAACCTTTGCTTGACCTCTTGTATAGCTTAAAAGGTCAATTAGAATTGAGTCTAAGGGTTAGAAGTCTAGGTTTGGAAGCTGCCCTGAAGACCAAGTTTTTCTGTCTGGAGACTAAGTCTGATCGTCGAGCTCAGCACGACGATTCGTCGAACTCCGGTCGACGATCGTCTAGCTCAACTTTGACAGATCGTCGATCTCCATTCGACGATCGCTGAGCTCCACTTTGACAGATCGTCGAACTCCATTCGACGATCGCTGAGCTCAACTTCATAATATCGTCGAACTCCATTCGACGATCGGTGAGCTCAGATCGACGATTTTGACTCTGCCTTGGATCTTTATCTCTGAGCTCAGTTCGATGATCTTTGAGCTCAGATCGACGATATTTTGCTACTGTGTATTCCCAGATCGCTGAGCTCAGCTCGACGATAGCAGAGCTCAGTTCGACGATTTCAGATAACTTCCAGAATTCAAATTCAAATCAGTTAGGAGTTATTCTGCAATTAATTCAGAGATTTGCTAGCCGTTTTCATTTAATTCTGTACCAAGTTTCAAGGGATTTTTAAAGGAATGTCTCTGTGGACTTTCCTCCAGAAGAGTTTATGTAATTAAGGATGCAATCAATACAGACCAACGGCTATCCTTGATAGAGAATGATATTCTATTCAGGACCAGAGAATAAA
Organism: Platanthera guangdongensis; assembly: GCA_039583875.1. Classification (NCBI taxonomy): domain Eukaryota; kingdom Viridiplantae; phylum Streptophyta; class Magnoliopsida; order Asparagales; family Orchidaceae; genus Platanthera; species Platanthera guangdongensis. Next base: position 120,059,210 of record CM077159.1, on the reverse strand, counting down.
AGATAGAATGTTTTTGAATCTCTAACAAGAACAAGAAGAAGAACACACACAATAGAGAGAGAGAATACTGATTACAGAGAAATATTCAAAAATCTTCGGTCACAAAGAATTCTCAAGAACACTCATCAAAGGAGATCAAGCTTTCTCAAAATCCTCAGATCTCTTTAGTTTTCAAAGTGTTCAAGGCCAACATATTACAGACTTCAGACACTCAACATTTCAGTCCCTTTTGCTGAAATCATCTATTGCTGGAGCTCAATCTTTGAAGGCCTATCACCCTCAGCAAAGCATTTCTTCCTGAAGATTTCAAGGATTCAGGGGGAGCTTTGACATCAATCCACATAGTCTTCTCAGTTGTTTGAGAAAGAGAAGACTTCCATCACTCTCTCACCCCCACTCTGTAAAGGGTTTTTCAAACTCCCTTCAAAAGTTTGAACCTGGTTTTTGAGCACCTTGTCAAAAGCTCATTGGTGGCAAGACACCTGATCAAAAAATCTGCTTTGGTTTTTGAGCACCTTATCAAAAGCTCATTGGTGCCCAGGACACCTGATCAACTCATCCTGTAGTGGATTCCTACCTAAGGTGGTAGAAGAGTGGATGTACCCAAGTTTGGGGAACCACTATATTCCCTTATGTCTTCTGGTTCTGCTTGCTTTCATTTTTGTTTCTGGCCTTGATTTTTCTGTGCTTAGTTCTTGCTTAAGCTTAGTGCTGTGATTAGATTTATTTTTGCTTCCCTGCTCACACATATTACAACAATTGTTGTAAAAGTTTTAAAAGCACCATATACTCTATTCACCCCCCTCTAGAGTATATCAGATCTAGTTGCACTTTCACATTGCATAATGCCGGAGAAGACTCTGTGCTATTGGTTGTTTTTCGGGTTTTCTACGTGGTAGATTGCAGCAGGGAGCCTTGGGGACTAACCCAAAGGTGCACCCGGAAAACTGGGCGGATACGAGATCCTGCCAACTTGGTGGCTTGAGAGCCAACTTGAACATAACCGGGTTATGTGACTTGTGATGGAAATGGGACTCGGCGGAAGTTTGACCCGCGCAAATGGCTTAAATTGTCGTTGCGATGTGAGCACGGGTTAGATGGAACCATACCCGTTCTATGTCGTTCGGTTAAAGAGACCTAAAGGCACGTGACACTTACCGTTGGCATAGAGTAGGGTCTTCGGCGGTCAATGACTTAAATTGTCGTGACCCAGGCCAGGAAGACAAATTGCTCATAGGTTTGGCCGTCCAACTGGCGGTGGTGAGTCCGGAATGTCTATGGCTTTAATTGACGTGACATCGACCGGTTCACCGAGAATGTGCCCTGAGAGCACGGGGCGTGTGGCCGTGCGAGCCAACGCCTGTGATGTATTGGCTATTGTTATAAATTGCTTGCTTATGCTAATGAAATGCAGGGAAGGAGCATCGCCGCCCCGAGTTGGGGGCGGGATCGTTATAATTTGGTCAGCATTGCTGACCGTTGCCTTGTTTTGCCACCGTGCGGTGGTTTGTTGCTTGCAGGTGCAGCTGGACCAAGCGGTCAATAGCGGGCTAAAGCCCGAATGCGAAGCCGGCCCTTGAAGGCCTATTTTTGGAAGTGTTTACAGCTTTATTCATGTATGACCGGCCTGCGTGCCGTGGTTTGTAAAACATGTAATATTCAAGTGAAACATTTTGTAAGGCCTTAAGGCTTGTTTTGGGTATTTTGTATAACATTCCTATTGTGTATTAGTGGACATTCGTGCTTTAATGCAGGGTTATTTGTTTACAACTTTTATAAACTGCTTCCGCTAGAATGCTCTGTGTAAGGCCTAAAGAGGAAAATAAGGGTCAAGCTCATTCCCAATGGGCAAAGCCCACTAACCATAGCCCATGACCAGCCCAAGTGGTCAAGGACAACTCCTAACCCCCAAAATCAGGAGAGAGAGTACATGCAAAGGGGTAGAAAAGGAATTTGGAGAGGAAAGAGGAGAGAGAAGAGGAATAAAGAGAAAGGATGGCCACATGGCCACTTATTCAGCTGCCTAAGCTTGCTGGCCGGCCTCCTTAGGCAATTCTAGAGGAATTTGGAGCATGGTGGCCAATTGGCACCATGGGTGGAGCAACCAAAGCTCAACCCGAGCTCCCCCTTGGACTTATCTTTCCATACACCCCCTCTCAGCCCAATCCAACCACACCATCAGCTTCAGAGAGGGGAAACAACTGGAGAACGAGTCCTGGAACAAGGAATTTGCTGGAGAATCGAGGAAACAGGGAGGAGTTGCGGAGCAAGCTTGGCCATGGCTCACCGCCGCCAAACTCGCCGCCAAGCCTCAATTCGGGTTCGTTTCACCTCACCTCTACCCGTACTAGGATCCTAGATCTTTTAGGGGAGATATCGGGGTAAATTGAGCCCGATGACATGTGAGAATGGAGTGAATTTCTCGAGTTTTTCTTCTTGCTTGGGATCGCTGGAGGAGCCGCCTCCGTCCGCCTCACCGCCAGGAAACGCTAGCCCCCACCTCAACGGAGGTGGTGGCAATAATCGCCGGCGGTGGCGCCGGCCCAGGTGGCCGAAAATTGCCAGCAAAAATGACCCAGCCAGGCTCAATCTCAGCCGTTGCTGATCGGGGATGATGACGGGATTCCGTCCGTTTTTTATTTAAATAAATGATTAATTTAACTTAAGGAATTATTTAATAAGTGTCACACATTTTCAGTGCTCTTGCATGCTAACTATAGGCATCGTAAATGAAAATTCAGACCCAGACACCAAAATGAAAACTGTAGGCCTAAGGCTTACCTTCAAATTGCCACCCTAAACATGAGATTTTGAGCTGTGGGGCTCCCTGTAGGGCTGTTCATCTAGGACTGGTCCTAGGCAAGGGAAAAAATTCAATTGCATGCCCATGCCAAACCAGAAGTCCACATGACCCAAACTTTTGGGCATCTTCTTCATTAGGTCAAACGTAGACCCTGTAAAAATATGAAAATTGTTGGAGGAAGTTTTCCTATAGTTTTTGTGAAAATATATATAATTAAATTAATTGAATATTTGGAGAAATACAACTCCAACTGGCCTGAACTTTTGGCGGCATGTATATTGGGCCAATATCATGCCATGATAAAAATGTCAGCCTCTTTGTCCCTCTGCATTTTGGGTAAACCCACTTGCATGAGTGTGATGAATGTAGACTTGGGGTGCCTTTAGCAAAAATCTATATAATGGGGATTTAGCCCATTTGGAACATCAAACGTCTATGAAATCTAGGTCAGAGGTCTATTAGGGTGAAATATACCATCAACAAAAGAAATGGGATTTTTGGGATCAAAAATCCCATTATTTTGAATTTTTGAATATTAGGTCATTTAAAGACAAAAATTTGAAAATAGGGTTATTGATAAGTTAAAATTTTAAAATTTGGATAAGAACTCAAGGGAGTCATTTTTAACACCTGGAAAATTTTATAGGCCTGTTAGATGATTATAATTTGGAAATATGTAGAAATTACTATTTTGCCCTTTTATGGTGATTATTTAAAAAGGATAGAAATTCAGCACGAAAATTATGGAAAAATTCCTAGTGTTTTAAATATATATTTGTGACCTTGTGTAATTTTCAGGATATTTTTGGATGCATCTATAGGTTTAAAATCCAATTAGTGGCATTTTTGTAATATTTGTCATATGAATGTTGGTAAACCAAATTAATGTTTTGGACCTTGAAATTTTGTATTTAGTATTATTTCAGAAATTCACATATGCAGTAATTTTCCTAGAATTTTCAGAAATATATTTGATGTACTTCATTTGTAAAGTGGCCAATTCATGGATTTAACTAAAATTGAAAATTAAATGGAAATATAAATGGGAAAAATTACAAATCTTGGAAACCAGTCATAATTAGCCTATATGATTATCAGGAAAATTTATTAGACCAGGGGGATCATTTGATATAGTACTTCTTGTATAAAGTGATATAGACCACTTAATTAAAGGATTTAATTTAGGGTCTTTATGACTTAGAAAAAAATAGTGAAAACTCCACATAGTCAATATCATATATCATACCATCCATGATAAATGATTAGGGGCACTTGGTCAAGAAAATTGGAAGTCGTACTTTATGGGTCGTATTAGGTCATGGGTAGTGACTAGCACAGTTAGCCTAAACCACTAGGACCACAGGGGGATATGATTAACCATGGCAGTGAGAATTGCATTAGAGGAATAAACCCTGGTTGGTCTCCTATAGGTCACTACTGGATCATGAGGGGTGGAGTGCAAACCATAAGGACAGTGGTTAAAACGGAGATCGACGGAAGACCGCTGATTTCCCCGGTAATATCTTAAGTCATTAGGATTGTTCTAGAGCAACAACGAGAGCTGGGGCTAAATTATAGGTAGTCATCAACTAAAGTAAATATCCTTGAGAAAAGGAGCTTTGGGCATAATATCATCGTAGTTCCTAGTGCTCCCGAGAGCCCCTAACTGGGTATAACCTGGGCAGTCTTGGGATTAACCTTAAATCACTAAGTATAATAACTCGTAGACAAGAGTAGTCTAATAGGTTAAGACATTGTGGTTCATTCTTGCCCGTGATGGGTTTGAGGGATTCTGATTAAAAGCACTATTGTGCATTCTCACCTGTGAAGGGTTTGTGGTATTTGAATAAAAGCACTATGTGCAATCTCACCCGCGATGGGTTGGAGGGATTCAGGACGGGTTGGTCCTGCGAGCTGGAGGCTCGGGTTGGAATATCTTGCATGTGCATAAACTGTGGCGGGTCATGCGATATTGGGCCAATCGTCACACTGATGGCAGTACGGTGGCTCTGGCGAGGTGTGATGGTTTGACGGGCTAGTGGGTTGTTTTTACGCTGTAGTCTGGAGGACGATCCCCGAAAATGCACACTCGACCAAAAAGACTGGTGGGTAGCCAGCAAATAGTACGTGGAGACTCTAGAGTGCACCTAGGACATGTACAGAGGCGTATGTGAGGTCTAGGCCTGGTAGTTCGATACCCGCCTAGGAGTGGAGACGCCTGCTCCATTGCGGCCGTAGCCACAACGGTGGTAGCAGAGAGTGATGTTAGCTCCGAAAAGCGGGAACTAAAGGCCTGTGATCACAGAGTCATTGTGTGTGAGTTGCACTTGCATGACTCATAAATAACTGCATGCATTCATTCATATTAGGGAATACGCTTCATGGATCCTTATCATATAAATTAGTATGGGCTCTTTTATATGATAAGTTAAATTTGGAAACTCTAACTTATATGTTTGTATTGGAACTCATATAAGTTAGGGTACTTCTGTGATGTATATTAACAGTAGATTTTTATACTTCAGTTACTGCACTTTACTTATTTCCAGTTTTACTTACTGTACGTGTTTCTACAATTGGACTATATACATAAAACTGCTAGTGTAGATTTACTATTTACATTCACACTTGGTAGCATAGATTCCTTATCACCTGCTTCCCTTTTTATACCCCTTGTTGTCCTCCGCTTCGTCCTCCCGCATGGTGCCTAGGAGTTGTGAGGCGAGGTGCGGAGGAAACGACTTAGTCTTTTTGACTAATGGTCTGTAACCAAACTATTTTTAGGAGCTCGAGGAGATGGAGCACGAGCACGACCTGCAGGACGAGGGGACAGGACGTGAGGAGTTGAAACCACCACCACCTACTACTTTTACTGCAGAGTTTCCTCAGGTGGGACGAGTACGTGGATAGTTTTGCTTCCGCATTTTGTTGTGTGAGGAGAGTTGATATTCATGTACAGGGCATAAGCCCTTTTACTCTTCTTATTATTTCTTCTCATTGTGGACTGTATGTACTTTCATTTTATTATATGATATGTACTGTGACTATGGACTGGTTTGTATTTTTTTACTGATATACTTCTTATTCTCTTTGGCCAACAGGTTATGTGATCATTTTAGCCGGCAGAATCGGCGTGTTGCGGTGTCGACTACCCCGTGTGTTAGTGCCACCGTAAGACGGCGGTTCTGGGCATATGACCGGGAGCCTCCTTGGTAAGGGGTGGGGTCTTATAAACTGATATCACTTGAACAAACGATCATATGAGAAAGAAGTCCACAACACTGGACCACCCCGCTCGAGCATTAGTTTGCAGACAAACTATGCAGCAGAAGCAGTGGTGTACCCATGTGTAAAAAGTCACATAAAACAGACCATTAAATACAATGAGTTAGTCCAGTTTTGTTTAACCTTACATTTATGCAACCTCCACAGGTCGATGCACCCCAGAATGTGGTTCCTCCCCCTCCGGCTGCCACTCCCTTTCTACAGACAGAGATGGGGCAAACTTTGACGGCTATCCTGGAAGCCTTCAAAGCCCAACATGTCCTGACTCCGCAGCCAAATCCGGGGTCAAGCTGGTTGAGTGCCTTCGAGAGCCTGTCCCCGCCGATGTACCGAGGGACAGAGGATGCTTTGAAGACTGAGGAATGGTTGGAGGCCATATATGAGATATTGGTATGCATCAGCTGCCCGGTCATCCAGGCAGTTTCTCTATCCACCTCTGTATTAGATGCCCATGCAAAAAGATGGTGGAAGTCCATGCGAGAGTCCACTTATGCTGATTGGGAGCTTTCAGACATCTCATGGGAGGAGTTTAGTGAGACATTCTTGGAGCATTATGTGTCCACCATAGACAAAGATGCACTGGAAGAGAGGTTTCTGAACCTCAAGCAGGGGAACAGATCTGTGATTGAGTATCAAAGAGAGTTCTCCCATCTGGCTAGATATTCGGGGATCCATGACATGGATGACAGGAAGTACGCCAAGAGATTCTATCATGGGATCAGAGATTCCTTGAGGCATCCCCTACTATTCATCTCTCAGGGCACCTCGTCACAGATCATAGAGATGGCCAAGAAGCTGGAGGCAGAAGAGCTGATGGTGCAGAATAGAGGAAAGAGGCTGCTGAACGGGTCATCACCCGAGGAGAATAGCAGGGGATCCCAGCGAGGCAGAGTCATTGGATATAAGAGGGGTGGGGGACGTCGTCATCCCAACTTCAGGCAGGAGTAGGGGCCTCCTACAGTGTTAGCTCCCACACCTCTACAGGTGCATGACCCGATGAGGCAAGATGACCGTGGCCACTGACCGGTAGTTTGTTTTGGATGCCACCAGCCTAGGCATATTAGATCGGAGTGTCCGCATCGATTTCATCCACCTCCTCCTCCTCAACCTCTAGTGGCTCCTCCAGTACAGCAGGGCCAAGGCCGAGGATGAGGTCGAGGCCGAGGTCGAGGATATCACGACCGAGGGCGAGAACAGAGCAAATATACGCACTAGACCTCGCCGAACCGAGGAACCCAGAGGAGGTCATCACAGGTACTTAGATTGTTATAAATTTAAAGTTTTATTTATGTAACACCTGATTTTTTAAAAAAATAATAACAGTTTATTTGAACCCAAACAACTCAGGCATAGTCATGATCAGCGGCAAGCCCGCTCGTACCTTGTTTGACACGGGTGCCTCCCACTCGTTTGTTTTTGAGGCCTTTATAGAAGGTCTGGAGGGTGTGGAAAGATTTCCAGGCATGGAGATGAGGGTGCGTATACCCGATGGGTCAGAGCTATGGACCTCTGCCCATTGCAATATGGAGGCCGAGATTGGTGGTAGGACATTTGAGGCGCCAGCGACGATCCTGCGACTGCCAGATTTCGACTTGATCTTAGGCATGACGTGGTTACACTGGAACTATGCCCAAATTGATTGCCCGTCAAGAAGGATCACTCTGAGGCACAGCGACTCCTACGTCATTGTCAAAGGTATCAGACCTATCTCTCATATATTATTATCATCTGTACAGGGTGTAAAGGCCCACCATTAGGGAGAGGAGGTGTACATTATATGCTTCGAGATGGCGGGAGCAGAAGCTTCCCTTGCTGACATCCCGGTGTCTTGGGATTTCCCCTATGTATTCCCGGAGAAATTTCCTAGATTACCGCCAGCTAGGGATGTGGACTTCCGGATACAGCTAGTGCCAGGAGCAAGGCCCGTATCTCAAGCACCATACAAGATGGCTCCTAAGGAGTTGGTAGAGTTCAGGTCCCAGCTGCAGGAGTTAGTAGAGTCGGGCTTTGTTCGACCCAGCTCATCACCCTGGGGAGCACCAGTATTATTTGTCAAAACAAAGGATGGGTCATTGCTGCTCTGCATCGACTACCGAGAGCTGAATCGGCTGACAGTCCGGAACACTTACCCATTGACCCGGATCGATGAGCTATTTGACCAGCTTTAGGGAGCCTTCTAGTTCTCCAAGCTGGACTTACGATCAGGGTATTATCAGCTGTGGATTCAGGAGGAAGACATTCCGAAGACATCATTCATTTCCCGCTATGGACTGTACGAGTTCACGGTGATGCCTTTCGGGCTCACGAATGCACCTTCCACATTCATGAGTCTGATGAACCGTGTTTTCGAGCCTTACCTGGATAGATGCGTCATAGTATTTATTGATGATATCTTGATCTATTCTCGGACGAAGGAGGAGCACATGCAGCATTTGGCACAGGTACTGGGGAGATTGAGGGAGCACCAGTTGTATGCGAAGTTTTCCAAGTGTCAGTTCTAGCTGCAAGAGGTGGCATTTCTGGGACATGTTGTCAGTGGAGCCGGGTTGGCTGTGGATCTGGCCAAAGTACAGGCAGTGCGTGATTGGACGCGGCCAAAATCAGCTTCTGATATACACAGCTTCTTGGGACTCGTCGTGTATTACCGCAAGTTCGTGGAGGGGTTTTCGAGGATAGCACTTCCCCTCACGACATTGATGAAGAAGGAAGCAGCATTTGTGTGGACCGAAAGGTGTGAGTCATCATTTCAGGAGTTAAAGAGCCGGCTTACCTCTGCCCCTATCCTTGCACTTCCATCTGGGAAGGAAGGATTCCAGATTTACACTGACGCTTCTTACTAGGGGATGGGTGTTGTCTTGATGCAGTACGGCCACATTATTTCTTATGCCTCCATGCAATTGAAGAAACATGAACAGAATTACCCGGTGCATGACTTGGAGCTCGGGGTGATCGTATTCGCACTGAAGATATGGAGACACTACTTGTATGGGGTTCATTGTGATGTCTACTCGGATCACAAGAATCTCAAATACGTCGACATACAGAAAGATCTGAACCTTTGGCAGAGGAGATGGCTGAAATTTCTCTGCGATTATGATTACAAATTGCACTATCATCCGAGGAAAGCAAACATTGTGGCAGATGGGTTGAGTAGGAGAGCCGACACTACTGGACCGAAGCCCCAAGTGATGTAAATGGGGTTGATGCAGATGATGGATGATATGCATATCACCATGGTTTCAGAGGATGAGCCAGCAGTCTACTGGGAATATCTGAACTCCTTGATCGGTGAGAATGATCTTTGGGAGCCCATCTTGACGCAGCAGAGGATAGATGCAGCCTTAGAGCCGATATTTAGAGCCCTGGAAGGGGGCAAATTCGGGGATTATACACTGCAAAATGATATCATTCATTTACGTCGGCGTATTTATATACCCGCAGGCGGTGTCATTCGAGAAGATATACTTAGAGAGGCGCACCACTCTCAATATTCAGAGCATCCCGGGATCACGAAGATGACAGCTGATTTGCGGTGACACACGTATTGGCCAGGGATGAAGAGAGAGATCATTGATTATGTGACACACAGCGTGACATGTCAGTAGGTAAAAGCGGAATGCAAGAGCCCGGGTGGATTATTACAGCCATTACCTGTACCAGAGTGGAAATTTGAAGATATATCTATGGATTTCGTGCACGGATTGCCACACTCCCACTCTGGGCACGATTCCATATGGTTCATCATCGACAGGATGACCAAGGTGGCCCGATTCATCCCGATCAGGAAGGACTGCCCAGTTGTTGTTTTGGTGAGATTGTTTGTGGAGCAGTTCGTCAGGTACTATGGCATCCCTAAAACGATCGTCTCGAACCGTGATGGTCGGTTCACATCGATGGAGTGGAGGGTTGTACATGCTTACTTGGGTTCTCGGCTCACTTTTAGAACCGCCTTACATCCGCAGACCGACAACCAGACCGAGCGGACCATCCGGACCATGGAGGATCTGCTTCGTCTATACATATTGGATACAGGGAAGCCATGGGAGAGACTGTTGCCCCTGATTGAGTTCTCTTAAAATAATAGTCACTAGGCAAGCATCAGGATGACGCCTTACGAGGTTTTGTATGGAAGGAAGTGTCGGACGCCTCTGTCTTGGGTTCATGATGTGGACACGAGGAACATTGAGGATACGGAAACTAAGATTCGACTGATCAGGGAACGAATGTTGGAGGCCCAGAGTAGACAGACCAAGTACTATGATGCGCTCCATCAGAAGGTGGAGTTTCAGGTGGGAGACATGTTATTCTTGAAGATACATCATGTGCATGGTATCTCTCGGATGCAGAGACACAAGAAGCTCAGTCCACGATATATGGGGTCGTACTTGATTCTGGAGCGGATCGGCCCCTTGGCCTACAAGCTAGAGCTGCCACCAGAGCTGATAACCTTGCACGACGTCTTCCACGTCACCTCGCTACAGAAAGCTCTCCTTCGTCCAGAGCAGCATATTCCCACTACAGCAGGCCTGCTAGCGTCCGATAGATCAGTTCAGTTGGAGCCAATCTGGATCAACGATACAGCGGTCCGAGTGTTGCGAAAGAAGACGGTTCCTCTTGTGAAGGTGTTGTGGTCTAATCATGGACGGGAGGAACACACCTGGGAGCCAAGGGACCTTATGCTAGAGCGGCACCCAGAACTTTTCACTGCAGGTATGCCTTAGTTTTATCTTTAAAATTCCTTAATTTTCATGCTTGGAAACCCCGTAGACCCGAACTTGAATTTCGGGGACGCAATTTTTTTTCTTTGTTTATTGGAATTTGTAACATCTCACTTGCAATTAGACCCCTCTACTTAGGTTTGGTTAGGGCATATGGTGGGGCATGGGTTTAGACTAGGTTGAACCATGAGATTAGGGTTCAGTCACATGGGGCCCACAACAGGGCCCAAGATGATTCAAGTTAAACCAGCCCAAATTGGGGGTCCTAGCTGTACATTGATTCCACCACTGCATACCTAGCCCTAACACAAACCTAAGGGAACCATAAGCCATATCACAAGGTCACCAATTGACTAGAGTTGACCAAAGTCAACCTTAGTCTTAATTTGGTCAAACCCCCACCTAAAGCCCCAAATAGTCCAAGTGGGGCACCACCATAGCCCAACCCAAGTTGGGTGGTATCATAGGGTCCTTGACCTTCAGGTGGGGTCAGCCCACTCATCAAGTTGACCAAGTCAACTCTAAAAGTCAACTTGGTCAAACATGTGGCCTAAAGAGGAAAATAAGGGTCAAGCCCATTCCCAATGGGCAAAGCCCACTAACCATGGCCCATGACCAGCCCAAATGGTCAAAGACAACTCCTAACCCCCAAAATCAGGAGAGAGAGTACATGCAAAGGGGTATAAAAGTAATTTGGACAGGAAAGAGGAGAGAGAAGAAGAATGAAGAGGAAGGATGGCCACATGGCCACTTATTCAGCTACCTAAGATTTGCTAGTCGGCCTCCTCAGGTAATTCCGGAGGAATTTGGAGCATGGTGTCCACTTGGCACCATGGGTGGAGCAACCAAAGTTCAACCCGAGCTCCCCCTTGGACTTATCTTTCCATACACCCCCTCTCAGCCCAATCCAACCACACCATCAGCTTCAGAGAGGGGAAATGACTGGAGAATGAGTCCTGGAACAGGGAATTTGCTGGAGAATCGAGGAAACGGGGAGGAGTTGTCGGAGCAAGCTCGGCCATGGCTCACCGCAGCCAAACTCTCCGCCAAGCCTCAATTCGGGTTCGTTTCACCTCACCTCTACCCGTACTAGGATCCTAGATCTTTTAGGGGAGATATCGGGCTCAATTGAGCCCGATGCCATGTGAGAATGGAGTGAATTTATCGAGTTTTTCTTCTTGCTCGGGATCGCCGGAGGAGCCGCCTCCGACCGCCTCACCGCCGGGAAACGCTAGCCCCCACCTTAACGGAGGTGGTGACAATAATCGCCGGTGGTGGCGCCGGCCCAGGTGGCCGGAAATCACCAGCAAACATGACCCAGCCAGGCTCAATCTCAGTCGTTGTTGATCGGGGACGATGACGGGATGCCGTCCGTTTTTATTTAAATAAATGATTAATTTAACTTGAGGAATTATTTAATAAGTGTCACACATTTTCAGTGCTCTTGCATACTAAATATAGGCCTCTTAAATGCAAATGCAGACCCAGACAACAAAACAAAAACTGTATGCCTAAGTCTTACCTTCAATTTTCCACCCTAAACATGAGATTTGGACCTGTAGGGCTCCCTATAGGGTTGTTCTTCTTGGACTGGTCCTAGGCAAGGGCAGAAATTCAAATGCATTCCCATGCCAAACCAGAAATCCACATGACCCAAAATTTTGGGCATGTGCTTGATTAGGTCAAACTTAGACCCTGTAAAAATATAAAACTTTTTGGAGGAAGTTTTCCTATAGGTTTTGTGAAAATTAATATAATTAAATTAATTGAATATTTGGAGAAATACAACACCAACAGGCCCCAAATTTTGGTGGCATGTATATTGGGCCAATATCAGGCCATGATAAAAATTTCAGCCTCTTTAAGCCTCTGCATTTTGGGTAAACCCACTTGCATGAGTGTGATGAATGTAGACTTGGGGTGCCTTTAGCAAAAATCTATATAATGGGGATTTAGCCCATTTGGAACATCAAAAGTATATGAAATCTAGGTCAGAGGTATATTAGGGTGAAATATACCATCAACAGAATAAATTAGATTTTTGGGATCAAAAATCCCATTATTTTGAATTTTTGAATATTAGGTCATTTAAAGACAAAAATTTGAAAATAGGGTTATTGATAAGTTAAAATTTTCAAATTTGGATAAGAACTCAACTGAGTCATGTTTAATCCCTGGAAAATTTTATAGGTCTGTTAGATGATTATAATTTGGAATTATGTAGGAATTACAATTTTTCCTTTTATGGTGATTATTTTAAAATGATAGAAATTCAGCAGGAAAATTATGGAAAAATTCCTAGTGTTTTAAATATGTAAATGTGATCTTGTGTTATTTTCTGGATATTTTTGGATGCATCTATAGGTTTAAAATCCAACTAGTGGCATTTTTGTAATATTTGTCATATGAATGTTGGTAAAACAAATTACTGTTTTGGACCTTGAAATTTTGTATTTGGTGTTATTTCAGCAATTCACATATGCAGTAAATTCCTAGAATTTTTAGAAACATATTTGATGTAATTCATTTGTAAAGTGGCCAATTCATGGATTTAACTAAAAATGAAAATTAAATGGAAATATAAATGGGAAAAATTACAAATCTTGGAAACCAGACAAAATTAGCCTATATGATCATCAAGAAAATTTATTAGACCGGGGGGATCATTTGATATAGTACTTCTTGTATAAAGTGGCATAGACCACTTAATTAAAGGATTTAATTTAGGATCTTTATGACTTAAAAAAAAATAGTGAAAACTCCACATAGTCAATATCATATATCATACCATCCATGATAAATGTTTAGGGGCACTTGGACAAGAAAATTGGAAGTCGTACTTTATGGGTGGTATTAGGTCATGGGTAGTGACTAGCACAGTTAGCCTAAACAACTAGGACCACAGGAGGATATGATTAACCATTAAGGTGAGAATTACATTAGAGGAATAAACCCTGGTTGGTCTCCTATAGGTCATTACTGGATCATGAGGGGTGGAGTGCAAACCATAAGGACAGTGGTTAAAACGGAGATCGACGGAAGACCGTTGATTTCCCCAGTAATATCTTAAGTCATTAGGATTGTTCTAGAGCAACAACGAGAGTTGGGGGTGAATTATGGGTAGTAATCAACTAAAATAAATATCCTTGAGAAAGGGAGCTTTGGGCGTAATCCCATCATAGTTCCTAGTGCCCCCGAGAGCCCTTAACCGGGTATACTCTGGGCAGTCCTGGGATTAACCTTAAATCACTAAGTATAATAACCCGTAGACAAGAGTAGTCTAATAGGTTAAGACATTGTGGTTCATTCTCTCCCGTGATGGGTTTGAGGGTTTCTGATTAAAGGCACTATTGTGCATTCTTACCCGTGAAGGGTTTGAGGGATTTGAATAAAAGCACTATGTGCAATCTCACCCGCGATGGGTTGGAGGGATTCAGGATGGGTTGGTCCTGCGAGCTAGATGCTTGGGTTGGAATATCTTGCATGTGCATAAACTGTGGCGGGTCATGCGGTAGTGGTCCAATCGTTACACCGATGGCAGTACGGTGGCTTTGGCGAGGTGTGATGGTTTGAGGGGCTAGTGGGTTATTTTTACACTGCGGTCTAGAGGACGATCCTTGAAAATGCACACTCGACCAAAAAGACTGATGAGTAGCCAACAAATAGTACGCAGAGACTCTAGAGTGCACCTAGGACATGTACAAAGGCGTATGGGAGGTCTAGGCTTGGTAATGTGATACCCGCCTAGGAGTGGAGACGCCCGCTCCACTGCGGCCGTAGCCACAACGGTGGTACCAGAGAGTGATATTAGCTCCGAAAAGCGGGAACTAAAGGCCTGTGATCACAGAGTCATTGTGTGTGAGTTGCACTTGCATGACTCATAAATAACTGCATGCATTCATTCATATTAGGGAATACGCTTCATGGATCCTTATCATATAAATTAGTATGGGCTCTTTTATATGATAAGTTAAATTTGGAAACTCTAACTTATATGTTTGTATTGGAACTCATATAAGTTAGGGTACTTCTGTGATGTATATTAACAGTAGATTTTTATACTTCAGTTACTGCACTTTATTTATTTCCAGTTTTACTTATTGTACGTGTTTCTACAATTGAACTATATACATAGAACTACTATGGTAGATTTACTGCTTACATTCATACTTGGTAGCATAGATTCCTTATCACCTGCTTCCCTTTTTATACCCCTTGTTGTCCTCCGCTTTGTCCTCCCGCATGGTGCCTAGGAGTTGTGAGGCGAGGTGCAGAGGAAATGACTTAGTCCTTTTGACTAATGGTCTGTAACCAAACTATTTTTAGGAGCTCGAGGAGATGGAGCACCAGCACGACCTGCAGGACGAGGGGACAGGACGTGAGGAGTTGAAACCACCACCACCACCTACTACTTTTACTGCAGAGTTTCCTCAGGTGGGACGAGTACGTGGATAGTTTTGCTTCCGCATTTTGTTGTGTGAGGAGAGTTGATATTCATGTACTGGGCATAAGACCTTTTACTCTTCTTATTATTTCTTCTCATTGTGGACTGGATGTACTTTCATTTTATTATATGATATGTACTATGACTGTGGACTGGTTTGTAGTTCTTTACTGCTATACTTCTTACTCTCTTTGCCCAACAGGTTATGTGATCATTCTAGCCGGCAGAATCGGCGTGTTCCGGTGTCGACTAACCCATGTTTTAGTGCCACCGTAAGACGGCGGTTTAGGGCATAAGACCGGGAGCCTCCTTGGTAAGGGGTGGGGTCTTCAAATACACCCAGTCACCAACACCGAACTCCACGTTCTTATGCTTGGCGTTATATTATTTTGCCTGCTTGTCTTGAGCGATCTTCAACTGTTCCTGAACTATACGTATCATTGAAGTTGCATCTTCTACCGCTTGACGTTTGTATAACTTCGATTCGCCTGTCTCCAACCAATACAACGGTGTGCGACATTTTCTCCCATACAAGGGCTCGAAAGGCTCCATTCCAATACTCGCCTGATAACTGTTGTTGTATTCAAACTCCATCATGTACAGGTGGTCTTCTCACTACTTTCTAAAATACAAGACGCACATACGAAGCATGTCCTCCATCGTCTGGTTGACCCTCTCGGTCTGACCATCCGTCTGCGGATGAAAGGCTGTGCTGAAACTCAACTTAGTTCCCAACAGACTATGCACCAGCCTCCAGTCGTTCGACGTGAAGTGTCCATCTCGGTCACTAACAATACTGCGGGGCACACTATGCAATCATACAATATTATCCACATATAGTTTGACTAACTTTTCCACCGGATCTTCCTTCTTGTTTGGGATGAAATGCGGCACCTTTGTCAATCTATCTACGACCACCCAGATGGTGTCATTTCCCCTCTGTGACTTTGGCAAACCATGCACAAAATCCATAGAAATGTCGTCGAATTTCCACTTCGAGATAGGTAGGGACTTCAAGAAACTTCCGGGCTTCTCACACTCCGCCTTTACCAAGGCACACGTCTGGCACTTGGACACATAAAGTGCTACATCCTTCTTCAATCCTGGCCACCAAAATAACTTCTTCATGTCTTTATACATCTTCGTGCTCCCCGGGTGGATTGAGTACTTGGTATGATGAGCCTCATACAACAACTCCTCCCGAAGATTACCCGCACTAGGAATGCATAGGCGACCGTCCTTTATTAGCAATCCATCCTTAACATCAAATTGGGAATTTGACCCATCCAAAGATTCATCTAAGATCTGCTTCATGCTGATATCCTGAACCAATACCCACCGAACTCTATCAGCTAGGTCATATTGCACCTCTATCTAAAACAATTTCGCCTCGACACTAGACTGCTTGTCGACGCAAGTTATCTTCAATGCCTCCAATTCAAGGACCAAACTCTCATCATGTACTGACAACCAGTTGTCTCGCGCAGGAACCCTACGACTCAACGCATCCGCCACTGCATTTCCTTTCCCAGGCACATAATGTATCTCGAAGGTGTAGTCCCCTAGGAACTCCATCCATCTCTGATGCCTCATGTTCAGGTCCTTCTCATCTAACAGGTACTTCAAGATCTTATGATCGGTGTAGATATCGACCTTCACACCGTACAGATAGTGCCTCCACAGCTTTAGAGCAAATATCACCGCCGCTAACTCTAAGTCATGGACCGGATAATTCCGCTCATGAACCTTCAATTGTCGTGAACCATAGGTTATCACACTCCCATGCTGTAGCAGAACACAGCCTAAACCATTGCTCGAAGCATCACTATAGATTTCGAACCCTTCAGTCCCACTTGGCGAACATAAAATAGGCGTCGTGGTCAACCGCCTCTTCAATTCTTCAAAAGCCTGCTCGCACTCCAGCGACCACACAAACTTTTGATCCTTCCTTTTCAATGTCGTGAGTGGTAGCGCTATCCGCGAGAAGTTCTCTACGAAGCGCATGTAGTAGCCGTCAAGCACCAGAAAGCTCCGGACCTCCGCCATTGTAGTCAGTACAGGCCACTCCTGTATCGCCACTATCTTCGTCGGATCCACCGCAATCCCTTCTCCACTAACAACATGACCAAGGAACGCTACCGAGGACAACCAGAACTCACACTTGGAGAACTTAGCATACAACTGATTTCTTCTCAACGTCTCCAACACCATATGCAGATGCTTGTAGTGATCTTCCTCACACTGCGAGTACACAAGGATATCATCGATAAATACTATCACGAAACGATCCAGGTACTCTCTGAACGTCCTGTTCATCAGATCCATAAACACGGATGGCTCATTGGTCAACCCAAACGGCATGACCGTAAACTCATAATTCCCAAACTGCATACTGAACGCTGTCTTTGGGATGTCGCTTTCCCTTATCCTTAACTCGTAGTAACCAGATTTCAGATCTAGCTTCAAATATATAGTTGACCCAACCAATTGATCAAACAGATCGTCAATCCTTGGGATCAGATACTTATTCTTCTCTGTAAGCTTATTCTACTCCCGATAGTCAATACAGAGTCGCAAGCTCCCATCTTTCTTCTTAACGAAGAGGACCGGTGCGCTCCAAGGCGACGAACTTGGACGCACATACCCTTGCTCTAACAACTCTTGCAGTTGCACCTTCAGCTCCGCCATATCTCTTGGCGCTATCCGATACGGAGAGCGTGACACCGGTTTGGCACCCGACACCAGCTCAATAGTAAAATCATTCTCCTGCTGCGGAGGGGCTCCTGGGAGATCATCCGGAAACACATCAGGATATTCAGACATAACTAGAATACTGCTCATTTCAAATAAGGACTCCACTTGTCCAAGAAGGAAGATCATTACCCTTGTAGATTGCGTAAGAGCCATGAAATTACACGAGATCCGGATGGAAGCATTCACAACACCTTTCTCCCTACAGATCTAGCTTCGGCTCACGACTCTGACCAAAAGAGCTCCTTCAATTGCTGAGTTCAGCTTTCAAAAAGCTACCTCCAAGATCACCTTTCTTGATCACCTTTCTTGATCACCTTTCTTCGCCCCCTTCTTTCTTAAGGTTCAAGAGAAAGTGAGAGTGTGTGAGAGAGAGAGAGAGAGTGAAAGAGAAATGACTATCCCCTTCCTACACTACTCGGGTTAAGATACACGAGAAGAATCCTGGCCTTAGGATCTTCAAACCAAAACAAATGGATGGCCCGATTTAACTAACCATTCTTTTTCAATTCGCTACTGCGCGTTGTAGCACGTTATCTCCAAGCGGTAGTTTAGGAAGTCGAGGTGGTCTTATCCAGCACCGCTTTACCATTTAACGGCCACCTCAGCATCACTCGACATGTGGCATGCAATCTCCACTTGTATCTCTATCACCTAATGTTAGCAAATTCGACTTCATCAATTTTTTGACTACATTGATTCAACTGGATCGACTGCACAGATTCGACTAGATCGACTTCATCACTACCGCCGGCATTATTGCTACCGCATAGCATTAGCAACTCCATGCTACTAGTTGTTATTACGCCATCAATTTGACGCCATTGGTTATTCTTGATACCATCAACTCGACGTCTTCTACCGATAGCGGTATTTTGCTATCATCAGACGGAGCTTCCAGTAACTAGAAAAATAGTTATTTTCAAACATGGTAAACCTGAGGTGTTACAAATCTCCCCCTCCCCCCCCCCCCCTTGAGAAATTTCGTCCCAAAATTCAAACAGTTCAAAAAAAAACAACCAAGAAGTATAAAATATAAAAAATTCACCTCAATGAAAAGCTCGGTGAACACCTCGATCATGGTTTGCTCGTGCTCTCATAATAGTTCCTCACGACCACAGTTGTCCCAACAGACCTTAACCATTCTGATCGACTTGTTCCGCAGCTGCTTGACCTTCGTGTCTTTGATTTGAATGGGCACGACCTTCGTTGTCAACCCACTATCGACCAACACTAGATTTGCAACAACCACTTGAATAGGCTCTTGCAACGCCTTCCGCAACACCGATATATGAAACACATAGTGCAAAGCACTTAGCTTTTCTGAAAGAGCAAGCCGAGAGGCAGCTTCACCAATCCATTCAATAATTTCAAATGACCCAAGGTATCTCAGACTCAGCATCTTCAAGCGTCGAATCCTGGATATACCTTTGAACATTTTGATCTTGGGATACGCCAACCACAAACTCAACATTTTGGTGCTTGCCATTATAGTACTCTGCCTGCCTATCCCAAGAAACCAATAGTCGTTCCCGAATCAAATGTATTGTCGAATTCACATCTTCGACTTCTTTACGCTTATACATCTTCGATTCACTTGTTACTACCCAAGTCAACGGAGTCCGACACTTCCTACCGTATAAGGCCTCGAAGGGCGTCATCTTAATAATCATTTGGTAGCTATTGTTATAGGCGAAGTCGATCATTTCCTCCCACCTCTTCCCAAAATCTAAGGCGCACATGCGAAGAATATCCTCCATTGTTCTGTTTACCCTCTCGTCCTGACCATCCGCTTGTGTATGAAAGGCCATGCTGAACTTCAGTTTGGCATCCAATAATTGATGGATTAGCCTCCAATCTTTTGAAGTGAAACGCCCGTCTCAATCACTGACAATGCTACGATTGTATACTCTGTTGGCCAAGATTGTATACTTTGCGCTGAGCTATAGTATAATGGGATGTAGTTGATTCCACTATTTTTCCCTTCTCAGCATAAGATGTTCCTGCCTTTTTCTCCGTCCTCGGAAACCCACAACGACACTCTCGGGCTTTCTGTCACATCTTGCCACAAGTATGAAAAATAATTGGGCCTCGCCAAAAAGTTTCTCTAGACACAACAGAAGAAGGAGTTGGTCGAGAAGATTTGGACATTTTATTCCACCATCAATACCCAGACTTTAAAGAGCTCAATACTTTGAACTTTGGATTCTTCATGCTTAAGTCCTTACTTTGGAATCTTTTCAGATCCTGCCACAGGGATCGTGCAGTATTTATAAGCGTCAAAAAGCCTTGCGTCATCGGGCCTGAGAGAAGTAACCTCTTATCATCATGCGTACCTTCATAGAACTTGTTTGTCTTGCACTCCTCGTTAAGAAACGTAGAGCCCGCATACCACCCCAATCATTTAAACTCATGCAAGTAGTCATCAATAGAACTCTCACACTGAGTTAACCTCTGGAACTTATTCTCCATTGCAATCCTCTACGTAGATGGGAGATACCTTGCCAGAAAAAGTCTTGAAAATTCCTCTATAGCGACCTCAGTCAATTACCTTTTAGCAAACTGATGTAATTCCAGCTCATCACACCAGAGTCTTGCCTCTCATTCCAAAAGAAAGGTAGCTACAATCACCTTCTGTCTCTCCTATGTCTCTGTCACCGTCAAGGTTCTCTTTAATCATAAGAGTCAGTCTTCGTCGTATGTGGGGGATCCAGTTACCTTAAACATTGGAGTATGGAAGCTTAGAAAATACTTCAGTTGCTTATCCGTCGCTTTCCTCGCCGTCAAAGGCTCATCAGGCACTTGCCTTATAACTACCGGCTCAACTACGCCAACCTGCTCCATGGTAACCTCAGGGGCATGAGTCTGTACATGCCCTGTTGGTTGTGAATTGATAAACACTAACACAGCTTCAACAACCAATATTATTGTTTACATGAAAGGAGGAGGTGTGGGCACCTCAGCTGGTGCACTACTTTCCACTGAGCACTGAGGCGGGGACTGTCCTACATGACTTCTAGTCACCTATAATCATGAAATACACAATTAAGCGACTAAACATATTGTAAAACATCAATCACAAGAACATAGGTTCCACAAACATGTATATTTTCATTCCTAATTGAACATTCATGTGTTCTTTCATATTATAATGATAATGCACATACACTTCCTCACCACCCCTTAAAAAAATTCCACCACGAATTTGAAGAAGAAAGATCAGCACCATAAGCTTATACCAAATTGTAACATCCTCAGTCGTCACATTGAATATAATAGAAGGTCCGGTCGGGGTCCCACACCATATTCCACTAATTTTCTGTGGAGTTATGCATTGAAACTAAAACATTCACGTATCCTAACTCAGAGTTGCATTCTAGCCGAAGCATTAATTACATAAGAACTCAACACCCAGAATCTCCACTAATCAATCATAGGATTAACATAAAAATACACAAAGAGTTTGACATTAAGGCTATGTTTGGCTCAGCTGTAGCGACTGCAGAAGCAGTGGTGAGAAGTAGTGGTGGAATAATCAGTTGTTTTACACAGTGGTGGTAGAATCTGTGAAACTGTTTGGATGAACAGCTTTTGCAGAGTTGTTTCAAATAGAGAGCAGAGGAATGATACCGCCATATCACAGTGAGACAAAAACTGATAATATAGGAAGAAATCAGAAATGCCAGAAATGACAAATAGGGTTTCACAGGGGAGGAGTGTAGGGGGCGGCGTTCACCGGGGAAAAATGGAAAAGAAAATCAAATTTTTGCCTGTTCGCCGGAGGAGATGGAAAGCCAGAGGAAATGGAACGCCGAAGGAGATGGAAATGCCGAAGGATATTGTACAACCCCATATTCGTTGGGTGGGACTAAGATGCCCCAAGGACCCGGATTAGGCTAGTCTTTGGCTAGCTCTGAGCTAAAACCGGATCAGATAAGTAAGTAGGTGAGAAGGTTCCTACCCAGGGCAGGCAAAAGGGCTTGCGCCTCGGGTCGGCGGGAGCCCTCGAGCCCTTGGCATTGAGTGATGCTTCTCCACTCAATGCCCCTTCAGTCTTTAGGTTCCCGGTCAGGGCAGGCGAAAGGGCTTGCGCCTTGGGTCGGCAGGAGCCCATCAGCCCTCGACGTTGAGTGATCTTCTCCACTTAACGCCCCTTCAGTCTTTTGGCTCTTGCCCGGGGAACTAGGGAAGGCTCGCGCTCGAGGCAAGCGGGGGGCCTGCAGAGATCAGCGAAAAGGTTTCCGCCAGGAGGGGTCCAGGGGTGAAATTACCTGGATGCCCCTAGGTCTGCATTTAGCTCCTCAGAACAGTGGAGTTTGGCTATTGGCAAACTAGCCCAGGGTATTTTGGTAATTTTAGAGCAGCAGAATTATGTTTTTTGCAGTCCAAATATTAGAAATCTATAAATAGACTCATAGAGTTCCTCTGAAAACAAGCTTCTCACATTTTCTAAAATCATTCTGGTGCTTTCTAAGGATGTCCTAGCCCAGCAATTGGCTTTGGAGGGGAAGCACTCAAGGATCTTCCAGGTTAGAGGGGGGCCTCCCAGCTGAGGCTTAGGGTAAGTTCCAGGTGCTTCATCACCAGTTAGGGGTCAAGGTTTGGGAGAAGTAGGTATTAGCTACACCCCAGGGTCTGAACTCTCATTGAGGCCAGTTTTTGGCTTCAACATTTTTGGTGCGGTGTGCGTGGACCGTAGCTGACACAAGAAAATCTCAAGTTGAGTCTTGTGGTTGGAGATGAAGGAGAAGGAGCTGGCTCGGGAGGTTCTCCCTCTCGGGGAAGTGGGGTGACGTTGGGGATGCTGGAAGACTTCAGGCAGGAAGTCCTCCAAACCATCCACTTGGTGTTGGGTACATTAGAAAATGTGTAACATATTTGGAGAAGCCTCACCTAACTCAGCGATATGCATCAAGTTGTATTTGATGTTGTATTGAGTTATCATGTGCAGGTTAAGTAAATGGAAGAAAATATTTTTCTAAGTACAAGTGTCGACACTAGGGAATGGATGTGTCGACACCAAGGGCCAGATTGTGTCGACACCCAGAATTTATGTCGACACACAGAAAATTTGTCGACAACGCTGTGTCGACACTAAGGGCCAGATTGTGTCGACATCAACAGGACTTGTGTAGACACACAGAGAAGCTGTCGACACATTCCAGAATTCTGTCGACAACGACTGTGTCGACACACAGAACTTGTGTCGACACACACTAGAATTCTGTCGACACCCAGAAGTTATGTCGACAGTGAAAGCAGAAATTGTGTCGACACCCATAAGTTATGTCGACATTGAAAGCAGAAGCTGTGTCAACACCCAGAAGTTATGTCTACACTAGAAGCAGAAGCTGTGTCAACACACAGTACTTGTGTTGACACATTTAACAGATGCTGTGTCGAGTACCAGAAGAATGACTATGTCGACACATGGAGTGTTGTGTCGACATCATCAAGACTTGTGTTGACACTTAGTCTATCTGTGTCGACACATGTGAAGCAGTTTGCTGAATGGTTCATAATGAGTTGGAAAACCTTAACCAACCGGTCTAACACTTTTGTCAGAACTATCAGAAGACTGTTACAAACCGGATCAGCCGGTAATTAGGAGGAAACTCTATATAAAGGACTGCCTCGATACAACATACAATTAATGAAGTGAAGTAGTGAAAAATAGAGAAGAGAAGCAAGGAACACTACATTAAGAAGTGAATTCTTCAGAGAGAAGTTTTCTACAACAAGAAAAAGGGGAAACCCTTACGAAGGCAGATCCAGATCAATCTGCAAGGAAGATTCAGATTTCATTCTGAATTCAAGAAGGAAGCTATCTGAAGATCAACTTCTACATCAAGTGAAGATCAACCTTATTTTGTTTTATCAAGAAGCTTTGAAACGGCTAAGTCAGGTTGGATCTGAAGATCAGTCCATTCAAGAACTGATCAAGAAGCTAACCAGTGATGAGATTCATCTGGTGCAATTTCTGTATCACATTATCAAATTATTTCTGGTAGGATCTGTTGTTAGATCTGAGATGTAAGCCTGTAATTATAAAGGTTGAGGTAGGGCTTTTGCCTGAGCTATAGGAGTGGGGTGTCACTCTGAGTTGTAGGCCTATGAAAGAGGCTGAGGTAGGGCTATTGCCTGAGTTGTAGGAGTGGCGTTTCACTCTGAGTTGTAGGCCTATGAAAGAGGCTGAGGTAGGGCTTATGCCCGAGTTGTAGGAGTGTGGATTCACTCTGAGTTGTAGGAACCATTCTTGGTTCTGAGATGTAAGATCTGCGAATCTGAGAAGTGGAAGGAAGTTAGGCCAAATCCAGTTCATTACTAGATAGGCGAAGGGGGAAAGTGGATGTACCCAGACCTTGGGGAACCACTATAAATCTGGTGTATAATGTGCTGTGTTCATTATTCTGTGATTTGAATTGCTATAGTGCTGAGATAAATTTTGTTATTTGCCTAATTTTTTTGAAGAAAAATTTAGAACCTATTCACCCCCCCTAGGTGTCCAGGCTCTTGAAATCAAGTCTTTCAAGTGGTATCTGAGGGAGGTTACTCAAAGTTTGACCTAACAGTCTGAGTGAAGATCCAATGCAAATAACAGATTTCAAGAATGGGGACAATAGAGAATCAGAAGGAATTTGGATCTATGAAACTGCCTATCTGCAGGAAAGAATGCTTTGGCATATGGAAGGAAAGGGTCAGGTTGTTCATGGAGGCATCTGATCCAAGAATCTACATCATAGTACAAGAGGGTCCCTTCATTCCAATGAAGTTATCAGTTCTGGATGCAAATGTTCAAACCCCTAAGAGCTATTCTGAAATGACTAAGGATGAGATCATCCGGGCAACATTAGATAAAAGAGCACAAAACATTATAGTAAGTGTTATAGATGATGCCACATTTCAGAATCTGGTGCACTGTAAAACCTCCAAAGAAATGTGGGACATCCTAATTGTCTACATGGAGGGAACAGAAGAAGTCAGAGAGGACAGTAAATCTATGTTGAATCAAGAGTATGAGAGCTTTAAACAAGCAAAGACTGACAGCATAGCTGAATATTACAAAAAGTTCTTCAGGATTGTTAATGAGCTGATGACCTATGGCAGAGTCTTCGGCACATATGAACTGAATGACAAGTTTCTGAGATCACTAACAAAGGACTGGGACACAAAGATATGTGCCATCAGATAAGTGGCCAAGCTTGTTGATACTCCTCCACCCACACTATTTGGAAAGCTGCTATCATATGAAATGCAGCTCACTGCCAGAAAAGAGGAGGAGAAAAGAAGTAGGCCTGAATACAAAGAAAGGTCTGTAGCCTTCAAGGCTGAAGGCACAAGAAAGGGTTGGAAAAGGTCTTCTTCGCCACCCAGAAGGAGTCCTGAGGCTGAAGAAGAAAATCTTGACAACAGCACATCAGATAGCCACACTTTTGATGAGGACTTTGCTGCCTTTACAAGGCAATTCCAAAGGTTCATGAAAAAGAAGAAATGGAGAACCAAGCCATCAACATCTTTTTCTAAGGATGAGTATTACAAGGAAAAGAAGACTCCCAAGGAGGACAGGTATGCATCAAAACCTAGTAAACAAATTAATACTAAGATTGTGTGTTATTGTTACAACAGGCCTGGACATGTCATAGTTGACTGTCCAGACAAGAGGACTGAATCTAAAGATAAGAAGAAGCATCAAGTGAAAGGCAAGAAGGAGAAATCCCTTGTTGCTCATAAGCAGAAGAGTTGGACAGACTCTTCATCTTCAGGATCAGGAGATGAAGATAATGCAGAAGCATATGTTGGGATAATCTCAATAGAAGAGGATTCTAGGGAACTAAAATTTCTACAAATGCTGGACTCCATAAATGGAGTAGAAGATTATTGCTATAAAGGACCGATGGCTCTATCAGAAAATGATCAGTGCTAGGATCAGCCTGGTCCTAGTAAGGTATACAGTTCTCCCTCAGCTTCAGATTACTGCACTGCATCAGATTCAGAAACTTCTGCATCAAGAGATGTGGATGGTTCTGAATCAGATGGGGATGTGCATCAACTCATTAATGAGTATGGTGGGTTGTTGCAAGCTCTGAAGAGGAGCAAGTTTCTTGTTAAGTAGTAGGCCAAAGAGATTGAGTCTCTGAAGCAGGCTGCATCAGATACATCCTTGTTGTTAGATTCAAAACTGAAGGAGATTGTCAAAATGAAAAACATTACTGTTATTCAGATGTGCACAATCTCTTTCAAGGAGAATCACGTCAAGAAACTAGAGGCAAAACTTCAGCAAGAAAGAGAGTTAGTGGCTAAATTCTCTAAACCAAAATCAGTCTTGCCCTTAATAGATAATTTCATTTCTCATAAAGGGAAGACTGGTTTAGGTTTCAAGGGTAGAACTAGGGCCACCAATTTTCATAGAAAAGGTAAGGCCCCAGCTCAGCGACTAGCTTCTAACCCCCCTATTTTATTTAGGAAAGTGATGCAACCAACAAACAGGTATGATCATGATAGTACTCATGGTCACTGTGAGGATGAAGGAATCATGGTCAAGGGTGCAAATGCCCATAGATCACACTGTAGGCAAGCCCATCAGGTTCAAGAGGAAGTCTTGGGGTTTACTGCTCCAGCACCTACACTCAATAGAACTACTGGCAACAAAGTAGTAAAGTCTGTACCTAAGAGAAGGTATAATAGGTTTGAGTGTTGGTGCTGTGGCAAAGTGGGCCATTTTGCCAGGGATTGTTGGTTCAACACAAGTGTTAAAACCAAGAGTAGTCTACCTGCCAGAATAGCTGGAGGATTTCAATCTAACAATGACCTAGGACACAATAATAATTTGGGTTCTAAGGGTAAGTGATTCTGTATTTAATGCAGGTGAATCCAAGTGACCATACCCCTATATGGTACTTGGATAGTGGATGTTCCAGACACATGACTGGAACAAGGAGAATGTTGAGGGACTATGTACCCATAGAGAATGGACCCAAAGTAATCTTTGGTGGATCAGAAAAAGGAATCGTCAAAGGATTTGGTAACATCTTTAGTGATTCAATTACTATCACTAAAATGGCTTTTGTGAAGGGTCTAAAACATAACCTGATCAGCATAAGTCAACTTAGTGATCTAGGTTATGACATCTCCTTTCTCAAAGGGGAGTGCCAAATAAGAAGGTCAAGTAATCAAGAGATTATTTTGACCGGCACTAGGAAAGGGAATGTTTATTATATTAACCTAGATTGTGAGTATAACAACTCACCCATTTGTCTAGTTGCAGGAGAAAAAGCTTCACTATGTGTCAAATGGCACAAGAGGCTTGCCCATCTGAACTATAAGTCTATAAGACAGTTGTTTAGCATGGGGTTAGTGAGGAATGGTCCTCAAGTCAAGTACATTAAAGAGGGTGTGTGTTCAGCTTGCCAAAAGGGCAAACAGACTAAGTCCTCTTTCCATGCACTTGATATCAAAGATTCAATGAGGTGTTTATATCTCTTGCATATGGATTTGTTTGGTCCTATGCCAGTTCATAATTTTGGTAGGAAAATATACACACTAGTTATTGTGGATGATTATTCTAAATACATATGGGTTTTCTTCTTGAGGCAGAAATCTGAAACCCCAACTGTTTTCCATACTTTTGTTAGACAAATTCAGAATGAATATAACAGTTCTGTGGTCAAAATCAGAAGTGATCATGGAACTGAATTTCAGTCTGAATGTATGACAAAGTTCTGTGATGAATTTGGGATTCATCAGGAATTCTCCTCACCTAGAACTCCTCAGCAAAATGGAGTTGCTGAAAGAAAGAATATGACTCTAATTGAGGCAAGTAGAACACTACTTAGTGACACTACTCTCCCAGAGTACTTCTGGGCTGAGGCAGTAAATACTGCATGTCATGTTCTCAATAGAGCCTCCATCAATAAGAAACATAAGATGACTCCCTATCAGATTTTGAAAGGCAGAAAACCAAACATTTCCTACTTTAGAATCTTTGGTAGCAAGTTTTATGTTTTAGTTAATGGTAAGCACTACCAAACAAAGTTTGCTGCCAAGTCCCTAGAAGGGATATTTGTTGGGTACAACAATAATAGTAGGGCATACAGAATCTACAACTTAACTACCCAAGTTTTAGAGGAATCTATTCATGTTGTATTTGATGAGTCTAAGTTGATTAACAGTGAATTGTCTAGTTCTTCCGTTAGTTCTACAGGTCTAACAGACAGGCTGCATAAGCTGACCATCAATGAAGAGGTACTAGCTAAGCTGAATGAAGAAAAAGATGCTTGTTGTCCAGGGGGAGAACAAGACTCACTGAATGAAGAAGACAATGAGGAGCATCAGGTTGAAGAAAATTAAGAAGTCCATGAGGTTGACAGATTTCCTCCAGCAAGAAGACACTTAAAGGATCATCCTACACACTAAATCATTGGTGATGCAAATCAAGGTGTTCTTACAAGAAGCAAAAGTATGAACACAGTCCTATGTTCTAGCTTCTTGTCACAAATAGAACCCAGAAAGTTTGAAGAAGCCATGCTAGACACAAACTGGATTGATGCTATGCAAGAAGAGCTGACTCAATTCAAAAGGTGTAATGTATGGGAACTTGTTCTTAAACCAAAGGATCACAACATCATAGGAACCAAGTGGATTTACATAAACAAACTTAATAAGAATGGCACTATAATTAAGAACAAGGCCAGATTGGTAGAAAAAGGTTACAGGCAAGAGGAAGGGATTGACTTTGATCAAACTTTTGTCCCAGTGGCAAGGTTATAAGCTATAAGATTGTTCTTAGCATATGCTGTCTGTCAAGGGTTTAAGGTATATCAAATGGATGTAAAGTCAACATTCCTGAATGGTGACTTAAAAGAGGAAGTCTATGTCGAACAACCCTCAGGTTTTGTAGACTCTCATTATCCTGATTATGTGTATAGTCTTAGGAAAGCTTTATATGGTTTAAAACAAGCCCCAAGGGCTTGGTATGAAACCTTGTCTGCTTTTCTTATTGAGAATAAGTTCTCTAGAGGAAAGATAGACAAAACTCTATTCTTTAGGGAATCTAAAGTAAAGATAATCCTAGTCCAGATATATGTTGATGACATTATATTTGGTTCTACTGAGAACAATCTTTGTAGGAAGTTTGCCAAACTTATGCAAGGAAAGTTTGAGATGAGCAGTATGGGTGAGCTGAAGTTCTTTTTGGGACTTCAAGTTAGACAGATTGATGATGGATTTTCCATATCTCAGTCTAAGTTCACCAAGGAGTTGATTAAGAAATATGGTATGGACTCAGCCTCCACCATGAAAACTCCTATGGGAACAAGTATGCCTATAGGCAAAGATGAGGCAGGGAAACCTGTTGATGAGTCTTTGTATAGAGGGATAATTGGCTCCCTACTTTATTTGACTACTAGTAGACCTGACATCATGTATGCAACATGTGTCTATGCTAGGTACCAAGCTTGCCCAAAGGAATCTCATTATACTACAGTTAAGAGAATTTTGAGATATCTTAAGGGCACACCTAATCTAGGCCTTTGGTACCCAAAGAATAGAGATTTCCTACTAACGGGTTTCTCAGATGCAGACTTTGCAAGATGCAATGAAGACAGGAAAAGTACAACAGGAACCTGTCAATTCCTAGGAGGAAGGCTGGTGTTATGGTGTAGCAAGAAGCAAACAAGTGTAGCTATATCAACAGGTGAGTCTGAGTATGTAGTTGCAGGTAGTTGCTGTGCACAGCTATTGTGGATAAAAGCACCAACTAGAAGATTATGACATCAAGGTATGTAGAATTCCATTATTTTGTGATTCTACTAGTGCAATTTCTATTGCTAAGAATCCTGTATCACACAGTAGAACCAAGCACATAGAAATTAAATTTCATTTCATCAGAGAACATGTTGAGAAGGAAGATATTAGTGTAGAGTTTGTGAACAAAAATAATCAATTAGCTGATATATTTACAAAACCTCTGCATGAAATTAAATTCAATTATTTTAAAATTGAATTAGGTATGTTGAACCTAGAATAAGTTAGCATAAACTTCTCTAAGAAGAATTAGTAAGTACAAAATTTCTCAGGAAATTTGTCTAAGTACAAAGTTTGTGTCGACATAAGCAACATTGTGTCGACACACTCAGTATATTGTGTCGACAAAGAATAAGGATGTGTCGACACAGAAACAATATATGTGTCGACAGAAGAATAAGTGTCGACACAACCTTATCGAGACCTTATATCTAGAGGATTTTTTTATGTGTCGACTCTAACATAAGTTTGTCGACACCTAGTCGTGTCGACTTATCCTAAGTTTTGTCGAGACCTAGGTCATCTTTGTTGACACATGTAAAATTTTTGTCGACTAAGGCCCGTCTTTTGACCTGCCCTTTACGCTAACACTATAAATAGGTCAAGCCAAATTTTGGTCGACTACGCTTTCAAAATCTAGGCTCCACACCTTGTGTCGACAAAGTCCTTCTCTTCTTTTCTCTTTCATCTCTCAAAAATGGCGCCTCATCAAGATGATAAGGTAAATGAAGGATATGAGCTGGTTCGTGGAGGATTCACGACAGCTTCACAAGAAATAAAGGATGTCGTTACCCTAGTTTCTGATAATGGATTAGAGTTCTTGGTCTCAGAACCAACAAAAAATTGGAAAAAGGAAGTCATGGAATTCTATTCATCTACTACTGTGGACCCAGAAGGGAAGAAGATCAAGGCCACAGTTCAGGAATCCTGAGTTAGACTAACTCTAAAGAATATCAGGAAATCACTCCAACTCCCCATGACTAAGGATGATGATGAAATTATACCTTCCAGGACTAAAGAAGCACTAAGCTGGTGCGGGCTGAATTCTAATACCAAGTTTGGATCATCCATTGCCCGTAAAGGGATGAATTCCCAAGGAAAGTTTCTGTCAGAGATAGTAGGCAAAGTGATACTGTGTAAAACTAGTGGACATGACAGAATTTCAGTCAACATGTTCAATCTCATGATAAGGATCATTTTCACCATAAAAACAGACTGGGCATCCATAATTTTTGACAAAATTCAAGAAGTAGTAAAGAAACCAAATCTGGGAAGGATTCTAAGTTTATGTCTCACTGCAATAATACCAGATGTTGTGAACCAACTCTCAGGAACCAAAATCAACCACATGAGAAGAATGGATGTGAAGATTCTATCTAGATGGGATAGAGTGTTGACAAAGGAAGTTTCTACTCCACAAAAAGCTGTTAAGAAAGATAAACAGCAGAAAAAGGCTATTCCACAAGCAGAATCCTCCAGTGATTTTGAAGAAGAAGTGGTCTTCAGTTCAGATGAAGAACAACAAGAATCAACAAGGAGATCATCTGCCACTGAGGATGTAGGAGATGGTCAGATGCAGGGGGAGTATGTTCCAGAGAGCACCATCCCACTGGATCAAGGTCAGGATGTGCCTTCTCTAGGGGGAGCCAATGAACTTTCCCCAGTTCAACAAGAAGTCTTGCCTCCAGAAAGTGCTCCAGAGAAAGAGCAAGCTGCTTTAGAGAGTGAAACAGCCACTCAAACAATTCCTGAGGTAATAAATGATATTAATCAAACTATACTAGATACTGATCCAGACTCACTCACTGTGTTTCTGAATAATGTTGAACAGACACACCATGACAACATTCCTGCACAGGATGTATCTATGGATAATACATCTACATTAGATGATATTCCATCAAATATTCAAGCTACAGATATTCCTTCAGTTCAACAACAACAAGAATTCACTCTTGAGGGATTATTTCCTGATCTACAAGAAGTAAGAACTGAGGAAATAGTGCCAAGGACTGAGGAGGAGGAGAAAGGGACTCAGGGGGAGTTACCAAGATCTGACAAGGAGCTGCCCATAAGTCCTAAGGACACAGTAAATCTAGAAAGTTCTTCTGAATCTGATGATGGAGAAGCATTAAGAGCAAAAAGGAGAAAACTAATGGTTTATAAGAAGAAAAGCTCAACTTATAAGAAAGCTTTACAGACAGCCTCACAACCCTCAGCACCAACAGTTGATTTCAGTTCACTGTTGGTGGCTCTTCAAATTAAAATGGATGAGCAAAGAGCAGCCATGGAGAAATATATGGATGAAACTCATAAAGATTTACAATTCTCCTTGGCTCAAGATATAAAATCAATTAGATTTGAGGTAAACTAGAATAAGAAGGAGATGACAGA
Source organism: Platanthera guangdongensis (assembly GCA_039583875.1). Lineage (NCBI taxonomy): Eukaryota > Viridiplantae > Streptophyta > Magnoliopsida > Asparagales > Orchidaceae > Platanthera > Platanthera guangdongensis. The sequence goes on along the minus strand of CM077159.1, from coordinate 120,027,013 downwards.
TTGCTTCCATAAAGGAGGTAATGCTGTAGTTTTTCTAGAAAAACAGCAACAAGAGGCAAGGACACAGATTGATGATATAGTGGTCAAGGAAGGCTATGTCCTAGAAAATCAACTAAGGATGAATGCTAATCTTACTGAATCACATAATGTGATTGTAACTGAATTAAAGAATACTGCAACTGCACTGACTGCGGCAAGGGCTAAAGAGAAATCAGAGTTTGATAAGAAACTTCAAGAGGATTTAGCTACTTTTCAATCTGCCATTCAAGCCTCTCAAAAGATTATATCTGCTCAGCTACAAAAGTTTAAAGCCTATTATACAGAAGGAACCAAAATTATCTAGTTAATCAGATCAAGCTCCAAAAAGATGACTTAAGAGATCATATTGAGAGAGAAGTCATAAAGGGGGAGAGGTTGATAGTCAATGCCAGCTCAGAGTATGCCAAATGGATAATAAATGTTGTTAGAGCAACTCTGGGATATCCAACCCTATATGATGATGACAACACAGCTGAGTCAGGAATTCAAGTTGCAGGAAATGAAGGGGGTCAGCAATAAGTAGCTCAAATCATATATCCACTCCTATGTGATGATGACAATACAACTGAGTCAGTAATTCAAGCTGCAGGAAATGAAGGGGGTCAGCAAGAAGTAGCTCAAATCATATATCCCCCTTCTAACTTTGAGAAAATTCAACACCTAATTCATCATATGTAAAGCCCTCCAGAGGCTACTAAGAATGTTATCATTAAGAAAGTAGAAATGTTAGAGGCAGCTTTGCATAAAGAGCAAGAAGCTCAACTCTCAAAGAAAAGGTTTAGAGAACAGGCAGAGTTGAAGCCTGATTTTCAGCAATGTAGTCCTACCTCCAGGAACATTATATTGACTGCTTGGAAAGATGTGAAGGACAAGACCCATGAAAGGGGTAAATGGAACACTGAGCAAGAATGAAACAAGTATGAAGCCAGGCAGGAAGCCATTCTTCAATACAGAAGGAAAGAAAAAGCTAGGAAGTTACCTGCTAATGCTCTGGAGCCTAGCAAGTACTTCCCCAAGCCTTTTCATTATTTTGAAAGGCAAAAGATAAGGGATGAAGAACAAAAAAATAAAGAACTCAATGGCAAGAAGCCAGCTGAAGATACTGAAGCTTCATTTCAAGCAAGGGTCCAGTCTGGAAAAGGCATAGTGATCAAGGAGCCTGATCAGCCTTAGGATAAATTGACCAGATTCTTATAATATTGTAATCTTCAGTTTTTAACTTCATGTAATCTTTTGACAACACACTTTTGTGAAGTTTAAACAAAACAATGATTTGTGCTTATTAAGTTAGTATCATATTCTGTGATGATATTGTTTACCTGTTTTGTTTATATGTTACCCTGCCATTGAATGCTTTTATACATCATATTGCTATTTTATTATAAGTGATGTATATCATTGACTAAGGGTTATGACTTCTCCAAATAGGGGGAGATTGTTGGGTACATTGGAAAATGTGTACCAGATTTGGAGAAGCCTCACCTAACTCAGTGATATGCATCAAGTTGTATTTGATATTGTATTGAGTTATCATGTGTAGGTTAAGTAAATGGAAGAAAATATTTTTCTAAGTACAAGTGTCGACACTTGGAAATGGATGTGTCAACACCAAGGGCCAGATTGTGTCGACACCCAGAATTTATGTCGACATACAAAAAATTTGTCGACAACGCTGTGTCGACATCAATAGGACTTGTGTCGACACACAGAGAAGCTGTCGACACATTCCAGTATTCTGTCTACAACGACTGTGTCGACACACAAAACTTGTGTCGACACACACCAGAATTCTGTCGACGCCCAGAAGTTATGTCGACAGTGAAAGCAGAAGCTGTGTCGACACCCAAAAGATATGTCGACACTGAAAGCAGAAGCTGTATCGACACCCAGAAGTTATGTCGACACTGGAAGCAGAAGCTGTGTCGACACACAGGACTTGTGTCGACACATTTAACAGATGCTGTGTCGAGTACCAGAAGAATGACTATGTCGACACATGGAGTGTTGTGTCGACATCATCAAGACTTGTGTCGATACTTAGTCTATCTATGTCGACACATGTGAAGCAGTTTGATGAATGGTTCATGCTGAGTTGGAAAACCTTTACCAACCGGTCTGTCACTTTTTTCAGAACTGTCAGAAGACTGTTACAAACCGGATCAGCCGGTAATCAGGAGGAAACTTTATATAAAGGACTGGCTCGATACAACATACAATTAATGAAGTGAAGTAGTGAAAAATAGAGAAGAGAAGCAAGGAACACTACATTAAGAAGTGAATTCTTCAGAGAGAAGTTTTCTACAACAAGAAAAAGGGAAACCCTTATGAAGGTAGATCCAGATCAGTCTGCAAGGAAGATTCAGATTTCATTCTGAATTCAAGAAGGAAGCTATCTGAAGATCAACTTCTACATCAAGTGAATATCAACCTTATTTTGTTCTATCAAGAAGCTTTGAAACGGCTAAGTCTGGTTGGATCTGAAGATCAGTCCATTCAAAAACTGATTAAGAAGCTCACCAGTGAAGAGATTCATCTGGTGCAATTTCTGTATCACATTATCAAATTATTTCTGGTAGGATCTGTTGTTAGATCTGAGTTGTAAGCCTATAATTATAAAGGCTGAGGTAGGGCTTTTGCCTGAGCTGTAAGAGTGGGGTGTCACTCTGAGTTGTAGGCCTGTGAAAGAGGCTGAGGTAGGGTTGTTGCCTGAGTTGTAGGAGTGGGGTTTCACTCTGAGTTGTAGGCCTGTGAAAGAGGTTGAGGTAGGGCTTGTGCCCGAGTTGTAGCAGTGTGGATTCACTCTGAGTTGTAGGAACCATTCTTGTTTCTGAGCTGTAAGATCTGCGGATCTGAGAAGTGGAAGGAAGTTAGGCCAAATCCAGTTCATTACTGGATAGGCGAAGGGGGAAAGTGGATGTACCTAGACCTTTGGGAACCACTATAAATCTGGTGTATGCTGTGTTGTGTTCATTATTCTGTGATTTGAATTGCTATAGTGCTGAGATAAATTTTGTTATTTGCCTAACGTTTTTGAATAAAAATTTAGAACCTATTCACCCCCCCCCCCCTCTAGGTGTCTAGGCTCTTGAAATCAAGTCTTTCACTTGGCCTTCTCGGAAAGGAGCGAGTGGGAAACACCTCAGGTCCTGGTGGTTCCCACTCCATCACTGGGTAAGAACGCTCCCGGGAAGCATCCCAAGAAGGAGGTTCTGGCGGAGGCTGTAGAGAGGGATTTCCCCAAGCAGGAGCTATTTCTCGGGCAGACCAGTGCAGATAGGGCTAGCGAGTTGAGGTCGCACGATGAGCCCTCTCGGCAGGCTGGGGGCAGTAGCCCCTTTAGTGAGCTCATCATCTTAGCTCCGGTTCCGGAGGGGTTCCGGGAGCCAAACATGACCTACTATACGGGGAGGGACGATCCCTTGCAACATGTGCAGTGGTTTTAGGATGTCGTTTCCATAAGGCAAATGTCGGATGCCTTCAAGTGTAGGCTCTTCGCCATCACTCTAAAGGAGAAGGCCAGGGACTGGTTCAACCAGTTGCCTGCAAGTTCAATCTACTGTTTTGAGGAGATGCCACGCGGGTTATTGCTGAGGTTCTTGACATCCAAGAAGAGTAAGAAGGGAGTAGAGTGCTTGTTTTCCATCAAGTAGAGGCCGTAGGAGATGCTGGGATGCTATGTTGATAGGTTCCAGGAGGAGATTCTGCAGGTTCAAGAGATATAGGGATACACCGTGATGCTTTCCTTCACCCTTGGGTTGAGGTCAAGCTTCTTTAGCATGGAGTTGAAGAGAGTTACCCCCCCCCTCTCTCCTTCGAGGAACTGATGAAGATAGCGACAAAGGAGATTGAGATTGAGGCGGCCAATCCGGTGTTTGCCAAGAAGCTAACCAAGTTGGCGGAGGATGTCGTAAAGGAGTCGGGAGCAGCGAGGCAGATGGAGCAGAGAGAGGAGAGGATAAGAGAAGAACCCCGAGTATAGGTGCAGCATCAAGGCTGGATGCAGTGTGAGCCGGACAATAGGTTAGGCTGGAGGCCCCAGGAAGGTCACCCTAAGGGACAGGGCGGTGGTTTCCAAGGAAGGGACAAAAACCGCGAGCAAAGGAGGTTCAATCAGCTGGTCTTGAGGCAGGGACAGAGGGCCCCCATCCCGCCACAGTAGGAAGCTATGGAGATCGTGAGAGGAAGAGGAGGAAGGAGAGGAGATCGAGGAGGAGCGAGGAGAAGAGAAGTTAGGGTGATGTTGCCCTTCTATGACTTCCACCAGGAAATGGGTCATGCAACGGCCACCTGCCCGGAGTTTTTGGAGATGAGAGGGGCTAGGGGGCAAGCTCAGCAGTAACTGCCTGTGAGGATTGAATAAGTTCTATCAGGAGGAGGGGATAGTTATGAGGATCGGGTGGATGTGGGAGCCCGAGGAGGGATCAGGGTGATCCATGGGGTAGTTAGGATAGAGGCCACCTGTAAGGGGAGCTTCCAAACCATGTATCAAAGGAGCGTCGCCTCGACCTCCCAAACTCCCCCCCCCCAGGAAGAAAAAATCACTTTCTCAGCGAAGGACATGGACGACTACGAAGACCCATTCTGTGACGCCTTGGTGATCCAGACGGTAGTAGCGAATTTCAAGATCTCCAGGATTTTGGTAGACAATGGGAGCTCTGTGGATGTGATCTTCAAGAAAGCTTTTGATGAGATTAAGGTGGAGGCTCGGAGGGTTCTAGACTCGGATGGACCATTTTTTAGGTTCTCGGGGGAGCGGAAGTTGAAGGAGGGGTGGGGCTGCATGTGACGTTTGGGGGGTATCAAGGAACTGTCGGTTTGTCATCATTGATGCTCCGATCAGCTATAACGCAATCTTTGTGCGGCCTCTCATCAGCGCCTTTTGTTGCATCACTTCCTTGTTTGATCAGTTCCTTAAGTTTAGTAGTGGCGGAGTGCAGGTCAGGATCAAGGGGGACCCAAAGGTATCAAGGCAGTGCTATGTGACTGTCCTCAACACCATTTCTTGGATGACAGAGGTAGAAGAGTTGGAGATGGAGATGGCGATGTAGGTGGAAGATGCGGAAGAGGGAGAGGTGAGCCTAGACGAAGCTGGAGATTAAATTGAGGAGGGGGTTGTGGAGAAGGAAGTGGCGAGCCTAGGTGAGGCTGGATAGAAGACTGTGGGGGAGCAAAGGGAAGAGGGAGAAGTAGGGGGTGAGGCCCAGAGGGGTGAAGAAGTGGAGTGGTAGGGGGAGAGCCTGTTGGAGCGATGGAGGTGGAGAAGGCAGGAAGTGAGGAAGAGTTTAGGCAGGAGGAGGAGGGAGACGGCAGGGAACATTCCCGACTGGATCCGGCAAAGGAAGTCATGGAGATGGAGGTCATCAGCAATGCAGGGAAGACAGAGAGGGTGAGGGTCAGTGGTGGCCTGAGCCTTGAAGACTGGGCAAGGATGCGGGAGTGCATCCAAAAGAACGTCGACGTCTTTTCCTGGAGCGCGGCTGACATGTCGGGCATCGACACGAATGTGGCTTGCCACCGCCTGAACCTAGACCCCAAGACGCGTCCCATTCACCAAAAGTTGAGGACCATCGCCACCAAGCTGGAGGAGCCCATCCGCGAGGAGGTCAAGAAGCTTCTCGATGCAGGTTTCATCTTGGAGATCCAGTATCTATGTTGGGTCTCCAATATGGTAATGGTAAATAAGGGGGATGCGAGGTAACGTATGTGTGTAGACTTTTCTTTATTAAATAAATTGATAAGTTAATTTATATAGTTATTTTAGTTTAGTTTTTTTTATAAATAAATAGTATAATTTAGTTGTCTTTATATTAATATATATAATAATTCGTTTATTTTTATATTTCAGGTCAATATGGGCTTCAAATATCATTTTGAAGTTCATGGCAAAGATCTGAAAACATTTGGAGGCAATTAACATTTTGGCCACGGATAGCTGAAATTCAAATGACCATAACTTTTAAACCAGGAAGAGTTACGGGACGTGCAACCAGTCAACGGAAAGAGGACGACGTCCTCTACAAATCTGGAGAATTTCATAAGTACACGCCCCAAGGACACGAGCATGACCAGGGTGTGAACACGGGCGTGTCTAGCTCAAGAACACAGTTTTCTCCAGAAATCTTCCCGGGGAAATTCTGGAACTTTTCCTAAGTACACGCCCCCATATCACGGGCGTGACCAAGGGCGTGACCAACCCGAAACTGCCGAAATGATGTGAGATTGCGCCGTTTCCAGCCGTTTGCTGACCCGGACAGTACACGCCCTAGGTCACGGGCGTGACCTAGGGGCGTGACACTTCAGGAACTGCCAGAATTTACTCCCGCCGTTTTCAGCTTCCCGCGGTTTTCCAGAAACAGAAGTGACACGCCCTAGGTCATGGGCGTGACCTAGGGGCATGACCCGCCATTAAACAGATTTTGGCGGTTTCTCCTCCAACGTTCCCGGGCTTTCAAGACGGCGGTTCCGAGCCTAACACGCCCTAGGTCACGGGCGTGACCTAGGGCGTGACCTTCCAGAAAAATTTCTATAAATTCCAGATCGAGCCAGAATCTTTAGAGAGGAGCCAGGAGGCCAATCTAGGAGTAGTTCAGTAGCTAGTTTTCCTGTTTTATGTATTTTCTTTCATAATCGAGATTATAGTTTGGATACATTTTTAAAACTATAAAATTCTTCATCATAAATCATGCCCTAAATATTGCCACCCCCTGGCTCGGATAGACGTGCTGGTTGCTTCAGCCATCAGTTTTTCTATTATGAGTTTTTTGGATGCTTTTTTAGGCTATCACCAGATCCGAATGCACCCCCCCCCCCCCCCGATGTCAATGATGTCTCATTCATCACGAGGGAGGGGTGCTTCAACTATAAAATAATGCCCTTTGTGTTAAAGAATTCAGGGGCTAACTACCAACGAATGATGGATCGGGTGTTCAAAAATCAGAGGGGTAGGAACCTGGAAGTCTATGTTGATGATCTCATGGTGAAGAGTGGGGATGTGGGTTTGCACCTACTTGACCTGGAGCAGACATTTGCGACTTTGCAAAGGTTTAAGATGTGGCTGAACCCAAGAAGTCTGTTTTTGGGGCAAGCTGAGGGAAATTCCTTAGGCACCATCTGACCCCAGCGGGGGTAGAGCCCAACCAGGATAAGGTGAAAGCCATCGTGGAGTTGGAATCGCCTCGCAATGCCAGAGAGGTTCAGTGTTTGACAGGAAAGCTCGCCGGGTTGAGTCGATTTCTCTCTCGTGCCAGGGAGAAGTGTTCACCCTTCTTCAAGATGCTTTGCGGAAACAAAAAGTTTTAGTTAATAGAGGAATGTGAGGAGGCTTTCTGGCATTAAAGGCTCAACTATCCCAAGCGCCGCTCCTTTAGAGCCCAAAGGAGGGAGAGAACCTATCCTTGTACCTGGGAGTAGGGGCAGAGGTGTAAGTATTGTATTGGTTAGCGAAGAGGGGAAGAGACAGTTGCCCATCTACTACGTTAGTAGGATCTTGAAGAAGGCGGAGTTGTGCTACCCCATCCTAGGGAAGTTGGCTTTCTCTCTGATCATCTTGGCTAGGAAGCTCATGCCATATTTCCAAGCCCATTCAATCAAGGTGGTGATGGACAATCCACTGCATAAGATTTTTGAGGGGGTGGAGCACTGAGGGCGGTTGGCCAAGTGGTCCATTGAGCTCGGCGTGTTTGATGTCTCCTTTGTACCAAGGCTCTCCATCAAGGCACTGTCAGTGGCTGATTACTTGGCTAACTACATCATGGAGCTAGAGAGAGAGGAAGCACCGCGGAGGGAAGCATGGAAGATGTTCGTTGACCGAGCCTCGGGGAAGCATTCTCTTGGGGGAGGGGTAGTGTTGGTAAGCCCTCAAGGGGTCACCATAGAGCAAGCAGTGGTGCTGCACTTCCCGGTCACAAACAATCAAGCAGAGTACGAGGCTGACATAGTCGGGTTACAGTTGGCTAAGGAGCTCTGATTTCACGACATAGAAGTGCTCACGGATTTGCTAGTGGTGGTGTCGTGGATCAGGGGAGAATATGAAGCCCGCGAGCCCACCATCCATAAGTACTTATCCAAGGTGAGAGTGATTATTGGGGGGTTTTGAGCATTCTCAATCCAGCATGTCCCCAGAGAAGAGAATGAAGCAGCTGACCGATTGGCCAAGTTTGGACCCCGGGGTGGGGGGGAACCTTCACCGAGCTATTTTATCCAACGATTGAGGAAAGGAAGTTGATGGAAGTGGATCGGCGACCCTCATGGGTGGATCCCTTAGTGACCTTCTTCATTACAGGTAGCCTCCCCGAAGGGTCCAAGGAAGCAAAAGACTTTTGACACAAAGCGGCACACTACCTCATGCATGAAGGAGGGTTGGATCGATAGATATTGTCGGGACTCTTGGCACGATGTGCGGCGAAAGAAGAGATCCCGAGGATTCTGGAAGAAGTTCACTCCGGTGAATTTGGTAGCCATTTGGGGGTAGGACATTGGAACCAAGGGTGGTTACGCAGGGGTACTTTTGGCCCTCCCTGAGGAGGGATGCAGCAGAGTTTGCGAGGAGGTGCCAAAAGTGTCAACTATATGCCCCCTCCAACTCTTGCTCGCTCAAAGGCTCTGAAGCATCACGACGCCACCACCTTTTGTCATCTAGGGGATGGATCTAGTCGGGTCTTTTCCTCCAACCAGCGGGCAGAGAAGGTTCCTTTTGGTCATGATTGACTACTTTTCAAAATGGCTAGAGGTCAAGGCGTTGGCCAAGGTAACCTCCCAGGTCACTAGGAATTTTGTCTGGGGAGAGATCATATGTAGGCACGGATTACCTCAGGCCATCGTTATGGACAACGAGCCCCAGTTTGCAAGTGAAGAGTTCATTAGATTTTGCACTCAGTTGTGAATCGACCTTAGGTTTGCCTCCGCCCACCACCCCAGGAGCAACGGCCAGGTGGAGGCGGCGAACAAAATCATAGTGAACCTGCTAAAGAAGAAGGTGTAGAACTTGAAGTGGAGTTGGGTGGAGTAACTCCCCTCAGTGTTGTGGGCTCTGCGAACAACCCAAAACACAGTCACTGGAGAGACCCCCTTCAAGCTTTTGCATGGGTGTGAGGCGGTCCTATCCATGGAGTTTGAGGTTCTATCTGCATGGGTTGCGTCCGTCAGCAAAGGAGACGAGGCATGGAGGGAAGAAAATGAGGGGGAGATGCAGCTCTCGCGGGACATGATCGAGGAGCTACACGATATGGCCGCCGTTAGGCAGGAGGAGATCAAACGAAGGATGGTCAAGTACTTCTACAAGCATGTCAGGATAAAGCAGTTCAAAGAATGGGATTTGGTCTTGAAGAAGGTCGACGCCGCCGAAAGGTCGATAGCCGTTGGTAAGCTCAACCCCAGTTGAGAGGGACACTATATTGTAGAAAGGGCCCTGGGGTCAGGGGGATACCACCTCGAGAATTTGGAAGGGGAATCCATGAGTCATGCTTGGAGCGACGACGATCTGAAACGCTTCTACCCATAGAAAGGGTAAATTTGTGTATACCACTGTCACATATTATTTTAAGAATTTCTTATTTGCAAGTTATGATGTATTTCTGGTTTCGATGACACAAAGTGGACCCGCTATCAGGCTCTCACTAGCTGGCAAGGTCGTATGCTCGCTTGGAGGTAAAGGGATAAAAGATTGTTGCATTTTGCGAGACCCCAAGAGGATCCTGCTGCTCAGGATCTCATTAGCTAGTATGGCTAGAAGGTGCACTCGGCCCCGGGTAGACCCGCTATCCGGGAGCAGCCGGGTAATGGAAAGGCAGCACACATTAACGAAGCACAAAAAGGTGTGATAACCAAGCACTCGACAGGATAGATAAAATAGAACATGAGTGTCAAGGGGGTCTTGCCGGGCGAGAGCCCTAAAATAATAAAAGATTAAACAATAATGAAAAATGTTTTGGCGTATAGTGAGGAAAGGTAGGTTGGGAGGATGTGGATAGGCAACGTGCGACCCTGTACGGTTAAATACTGCTCCCAGCTCCATCGGCCCCGACCACGCCTTCCTAACCTCGGCGGCACCTATGGGTAGTGGTAGGCGGTCAGGGCGGTGAGCCCCTGGTTGGCCAAGCGCAGCTGATCTTGCACTCGCGTAATATGTCGTCCAGGGGATGTCTCCACGCACTCGACCTGGCGCTCCTGTTCGCCAAGCAGGTGAGTGTAGTCCCTCTCGATCATCGACATCCGCCGCTCGACCAACTTTTCAATCCTCGTCAACGCCAGCGAGTTGTCTTGGCACATTATGATGAGCTTTGTCAGGACTTCAGTTATCCGCTTTTGTTGGGTCCTTCCGCTACCATCGGCATCTAGATACTCCTCCATGTCGCTGGGATAGGACAGGGGGGAGATTGTGTAACGCCCCGAAAATTGTGTGCGAGTCTGTCGCGAAAAAGTGTTTTTGGTGCATGTATAGGGGTACACGGCCTAGGACACGGGCGTGTCCAAGGCCGTGTCTGGCTGGTGATTTTTTGGTCGTTTTTATCCCAAGAAGGACACGGCCAGGAACACGGCCTGATGACACGGGCGTGTCACCTGACACGGGCGTGTGCCAACCCGTGTCCCTACCCGTGTGCAGTTGGGTCGTGTCCGTTGCCATGGCGGTTATGCGTGACACGCCCCCAAAAACGGGCGTGTCGAGGAACCAGACACGGGCGTGTCAGGTGAGACACGGGCCTGTCTTGGCCCGTGTGCGTCTCTCAGTTCGAAGATCGTGCCTGGATCGAGCCACACGGCCTGGGACACGGCCGTGTGCCAAGACGTGTTCGGCCCAGGTCTGGAGAATTTTGTGCAGATCTGAGCCGTTCGTTCTATTTAATTAAGATCCGACGGCCCAGATGAGATCCTGCTCTGTTAAGGCCGGGAATAGGAGGTTAATCCCTCATTTTCTCTCCAAAGCTTTCTCCTTCCAAGGTGAGAGAGAAGAGGAAGAAGAAGGAGGTTTCCGGCCGCCGGCGGAGCACCGGAGCACCTTTTTGAAATCTAAGAGCGGATCCGTGGAGGGAAGGTCATTGCGAAGAGTTCTGTCCGCGTAGTTTTTCCATGGCGCCAAAATGGACTACAAGGGTAACGATTCTCAACTTGAGCATGTGAAGCTCTTTCTTTTGCATAAGGAACCCCGCTCCCACGAGTGTGCGGTGAGTGCGTGGTGTTCCTTGGGGTTGATGTGAATAGTCCCCCTTGTGTTGCATATAGAGCCCGGAATCGTAAGTACGGGCATAGGCATTGCATGTGAAGCCTACCCGGACGTGTTTTTTCTGGATCGGTGATGTTGCATTTGATATGTTTTGCCGGAGAAGACTCCGTGCTTTGGGTTTTTCGGGTTTCTACGCGGTAGATTGCAGCAGGGATCCTTGGAGGCTAGCTTCAAGGCGCACCCGAATAACTGTGCGGAAACGTGTTCTGCTAACTTGGCGGTCTGGGAACCGGCCTTGATCATAACTGGGTTATGAGATTGTTTTGGAAAATTTGGGATCCGAGAGAAGCTTGGCCGGCGCGTAGGACTTAAATTGTATATGCGGCGTGAGCAACGGGCAAGTGGAATTGGACCTATGCTATGTGGTACGGTGCGAGAAATTCGAAGACAGGCACTGGCCGTAGGCATAGTCGGAGCCTTAGACGGTGGTAAGATAGGCTAAATGCTCACATGTTTTTGCCATCCTGGGGGTGGTGGTGAATGCACTGATTTGTTCGGGTTCACCATGAATGTGCCCTGAGTGCACGGGGTGTTTGGCCGTGCGAGCCTACACCTGTGGCGAAATATAATTGTGCTATATTATTTTATTGGACTAATGTTATGCAGGGAAAGAGCACCGCCGTCCCGAGTAAGGGGCGGGGTCGTTATAATTTGGTCGGCTTTTAGCTGACCGGTGCCTTGTTTGCCACCGTGCGGTGGTATGTGCTTGCAGGTGCTGCGGAGCCAAGCGCCAAATAGCGGGCTGGAGCCCATGTTGTTGTGCTGGCCCTAGAAGGTCGTAGAATAGTTGTTTTTACATTTATCATGTGTGGTCGGCCTGCGAGCCGATGTATGTAAGATATGTTATATTAAGTGAATTATTGTAAGGCTATAAGGCCATGTACCTTCTCAGTGTTTTGGGGTGTCATTCCTGTTTTGTAGTTGTGGATATTCATATTTATTGGATTCAAGTTTTGGGTTCTTTCAACTTTTAAAAACTTCCACTAGAATGCTCTGTGTAGGACGAGTAGTCTTAATTGGATAGTTTGAGTATTCATTTGGTAATCCTTCCGACTATCTGTGGTATATGGCGTCGGTTTCTAGCTGGACCTTCTGTTATATGCCATGCGACAGATGGGGGTGTTACAATTTGGTATCAGACTTCTGGTTACGGTCAGGCTTAAATGAATTCGTGGGCGAATTCTTTTAAGGGGTGGTGAGCACATGTGTGCGTCATCGTTATAATATTAAAAAGAACCCATGAATGTCCACTTAGGAATGAAAAATACTCGTGGTTGAGGAACCTGTGCGTTCCTATAATTGCTTTTTGCAATTTTGTTTGGTCACTTATTGGTGTTTTGTACGACTATATGTGACCGGGAGTGGCGCAGAGCCGACAGAACATCTGGTTTTTGAGGATTATAGTGCACCCAGTGGCGCGCTTGAGACCCCTCTTTTGTTTGAAACCATAAGAAGGATAGTTGAAGTGGTGCTCGCTATGACTAGTGCACAGCAGGGAAGCAATGTGCAACTTTTTGTCCCCGAGATGACTTCAATGTCGGGTGGTGGGTTGGATCAAATGACATTTAGGAGGCCATTAGGTCAGCCGTTGAATATGTGCTTGGTGCAGGGTACGCACTCAGTTGATGAGTAATTGCAGGCGTTCCTTTTTATAAGCCGCTACCCATGCTTTGAGTTGGAGAACGAGAGGTCTATAGTTGATAGATTCTATAGTGGTCTACGTGACGAACTGCGAATTCTACTTCTAGGACCAAAATTAATGGGATTCCGAGCCTCGGTAGAGTCGGCCAGATCTTTGGAAGTGGAAATGGAAAAAATTCACCAGATACCAGTGAGTAGGGTATCAAACTCTGCAAGTCCTATGAAGGGTACATCTCGCAGAATGCTGAAGAAAAAGGTTAGATCATCGACTAGCAAGGTTACTTACAACTGTCATACTTGTGGCAAGAAAGGGCACTTTGCCCGAGAATGTTGGGATGGTGCTCAGAAGATTAAGGAAGCTATGTCAGGAGCAGGTGAGGACTCTAGTACTAAGAAACCACAGTTCAAAGGGCCAAGTTCAAAGTCCGATGTCCGCAGTTGGAACAAGAAGCTGAAGACTTCGAACTCAGCCCCTTCGTCTGGTGCATTGGGGGCAACCACAAGTCGAGTCCCAGGAGCTTGCTATATCTGCGGAAAAGTGGGGCATTTTACCCGTAGCTGTTGGAACGGACACTTTATGTCCGAGAGGAATTCTGAAGTGTACAGGCTGGGTCAGCAAGAGGCTAGAAAGCATGCTGTCGTGGTGACAGGTATAGTTTAAAGTTATAACAGTTAACTGTAACCACATGTCGTCCTTGTGCATATTAGTTTAGAACTGTTTGTGTTGAGATTTGTCCTGACTTTCGTTTGTTTGGCGAGAGCACCGTTCGTAAAAGGGGGCTTCGCGTCTCCTCTTGCCCAAAGGAATTGTTTTGCTCATCGGAATACTTCTTTTGATGGCAAAAGACGTTTCAGAGATGTTGTTGTCTTATGGTACTCAATGCGTGCAAATAGAATCTGTTGCGTTTAGGTCTGGAGTGTGAGTCAATAGTTTGATTTGCAAGCGTTATTGATACCGCTAGGAGAATTCAGTGTGATCTTTAGTATGGTCAGGCTCTCGGAGCAGCAGGCATACGTTGATCGAAGTTGCTAGGGGCTCAGTTGAGAGCTAGTCATGAGACGACATTTGCGGGCGTGAAAGGGTCGTGTAAGACATTTATGTCTGCCCCTCATGTGGTTAAGGTGGTTTGGTGTAGTGCCAAACCGGTGTCATGCTCTCCGTATCGTATAAGGCCAAAAGAGATGGCGGAGTTAAGGGTGCAACTGCAAGAGTTGTTGGAGCAAGGACATGTGCGTCCAAGTTCGTCGCCTTGGAGCGCACCGGTTCCTTTCGTTAAGAAGAAAGATGAGAGCTTGCGGCTTTGCAATGACTATCGGGAATTGAACAAGCTTACGGAAAAGAACAAATATCCGATCCTTAGGATTGACGATCTATTTGATCAGTTGGTTGGGTCAACGGTATATTCGAAGTTAGATCTGAAATCCGGTTACTACCAATTAAGGATAAGGGAGAGCGACATCCCAAAGACAGCATTCAGTATGCGGTTTGGGCATTACGAGTTCACGGTCATGCCGTTTGGGTTGACGAATGCGCCATCTGTGTTTATGGATCTGACGAACAGTATGTTCAGAGAGTACCTGGATTGTTTCGTGATAGTATTTATCGATGATATCCTGCTGTATTCGCGGTGCGAGGAGGATCACTACAAGCATTTGCACATGGTGTTGGAGACATTGAGGAAAAGTCAGTTGTATGCAAAGTTCTCCAAGTGTAAATTCTGGTTATCCTCAATAGCGTTCCTTGGTCATGTTGTCAGTGGAGAAGGGATAGTTGTGGATCCGGCGAAGACGGTGGCAATACGAGATTGGCCTACTTTGACTACAGTGGCAGAGGTCCGGAGTTTTCTGGGGCTTGCTGGCTACTACAGGCGATTCGTAGAGAACTTCTCACGGATAGCACTTCCACTCACGATGTTGACAAGGAAAGATCAAAAGTTTGTGTGGTTGCTGGAGTGCGAACAGGCTTTTGAAGAGTTGAAGAGGCGGTTGACCACAGCGCCTATTTTATGTTCGCCAGTTGGAACCGAAGGGTTCGAGATCTATAGTGATGCTCCGGATAATGGTTTGGGCTGTGTTTTGTTACAGCATGGGAGAGTGATAGCCTATGGTTCACGGCAACTGAAGGTTCATGAGAGGAATTGTCCGGTCCACGACTTAGAGTTAGCGGCCGTCATATTTGCTCTAAAGCGTTGGAGGCACTACATGTACAGTGTAAAGGTCGACATTTACACCGATCAAAAGAGCTTGAAGTACCTGTTAGACCAAAAGGGATCTGAACATGAGGTAGCGAAGGTGTATGGAGTTCTTAGAGGACTACACCTTCAAGATTCATTATGTGCCTGAGAAGGGAAATGCTGTGGCGGATGCGTTGAGTCGCAGGACTCCGGCGCAGGCCAACTGGTTTTTGGTACATGATGAGAGATTGGTCCAAGAGTTGGAGGCATTGGAGATATCTTGTGTCGATAAGCAGTCTAGTGCCGAGGCGAAACTGTTTTGGACAGAGGTGCAGTGTGACCTAGCGGATAGAGTTCGGTGGGCTTTTGTTCAGGATAACAGCATGAAGCAGATCTTGGATGAATCTTTGGATGGGTCAAATTCCCAGTTTGTGGTTGAAGATGGATTGCTAAAGAAGGACGGTCGTCTATGCGTTCCTAGTGCGAATAATATTCGGGAGGAGTTGATGTATGAGGCTCATCATACCAAGTACTCAATCCACCCGGGAAGCACGAAGATGTATAGAGACATGAAGAAATTATTCTGGTGATCGAGTTTGAAGAAAGACGTAGCACTTTATGTGGCTAAGTGTCGTACATGTGCATTGGTGAAAGCGGAATGCCAGAAGCCCGGAGGTTTCTTGAAATCCCTTCCTATACCAGAATGGAAGTTTGACGACATATCTATGGATTTTGTGCACGGTTTGCCGAAGTCGCAGAAGAGAAATGATGCCATTTGGGTGGTTGTAGATAGGTTGACAAAGGTGTGGCACTTTATCCCAGTCAGGAAGGAAGATCCGGTGGAAAAGTTAGCCAAACTCTAGGTGGAGAATATTGTACGATTGCATGGTGTGCCCCGCAGTATTGTTAGTGATCGAGATGGATGCGTCACATCGAATGACTGGAGGTTGGTGCATAGTCTGTTGGGTACTAAGCGAAAGTTCAGTACAGCCTTTTACCCACAGATGGATGGCCAGACCGAGAGGGTCTACAAGACTATGGAGGACATGCTTTGCATGTGCGCCCTAGATTTTGGAAAGCAGTGGGAAGATCACCTGTACATGGTGGAGTTCGCGTATAACAACAGTTTTCAGGCAAGTATTGGTATGGCGCCTTTCGAAGCCTTGTACGGGAGGAAGTGTCGTACGCCGTTGTCTTGGTTGGAGGCAGGCGGATCGAAGTTGTATAAATGTCAAGTGGTGGAAGACGCAACTTCAATAATACGGACAATTCAGGAAAGGCTGAATATTGCTCAGGATAGACAGTCAAAGTATTACAACGCCAAACATAGAAATGTGGAGTTCAACGTTGGCGACATGGTATATCTAAAAATCAAGTCATTCAATGGTGTATCGCGGGTTCGACACTTGAAGAAGCTGAGTCCGAGATACCTTGGACCATTTGAAATCCTGGAGCGTGTTGGCGAGGCGGCGTATAGGTTGAAGCTGTCGACGGAGTTGAGTAGGCTGCATGACGTGTTCCACGTATCGGTGAAGCGTAAGGCAGTGCAAGAGCCTTCGCAGATCGTTGCGGACAATCAGGTACCGGTTGATTATGAGTTAACAACAAGAGTCAAGCCAGTACGAATTGAAGATGTTGCAGTCAAACGACTCCGCAACAAGGAGGTCCGAATGGTTAAAGTCTGTTGGGATAACTGCGGACGTGAGGAGATTTCTTGGGAGCGAGAGCAAGCTATGTTGGAGGAATACCCCGAGTTGTTCCACTCAGGTATCTGTTAGATTTTGTGTACCGTTGTTTAATTTCGGGACAAAATTCCTTAAGTGGGGGAGATTTGTAACGCCCCGAAAATTGTGTGCGAGTCGGTTGCGAAAAAGGGTTTTTGGTGCCTGTATAGGGGTACACGGCCTAGGACACGGGCGTGTCCAAGGCCGTGTCTGGCTGGTGATTTTTTGGTCGTTTTTATCGCGAGAAGGACATGGCCAGGAACACGGCCTGATGACATGGGCGTGTCACCTAACACGGGCGCGTGCCAACCCGTGTCCCTACCCGTGTGTAGTTGGGTCATCTCCATTGTCGTGGCGGTTATGCGTGACACGCCCCCGAACACGGGCATGTCGAGGAACCAGACACGGGCGTGTCTTAGCCCGTGTGTGTCTCTCAGTTCGACGATCGTGCCTGGATCGAGGCACACGGCTTGGGACACGGCCGTGTGCCAAGCCGTGTTTGGCCTAGGTCTGGAGAATTTTTTGCAGATCTGAGTCGTTCATTTTATTTAATTAAGATCCGACGGCCCAGATGAGATCCTGCTCTGTTAAGGCCGGGAATAGGAGGTTAATCCCTCATTTTCTCTCTAAAGCTTTCTCCTTCCAAGGTGAGAGAGAAGAGGAAGAAGAAGGAGGTTTCCGACCGCCGGCGGAGCACCGGAGCACCGTTTCGAAATCTGAGAGCGGATCCGTGGAGGGAAGTTCGTTGCGAAGAGTTCTGTCAGCGTAGTTTTTCCATGGAGTCAAAACGGACTACAAGGGTAACGATTCTCAACTTGAGCATGTGAAGCTCTTTCTTTTGCATAGGGAACCCCGCTCCCACGAGTGTGCGGTCAGTGCGTGGTGTTCCTTGGGGTTGATGTGAATAGTCCCCCTTGTGTTGCATATAGAGCCCGGAATCGTAAGTACGGTCATAGGCATTGCGTGTGAAGCCTACCCGGATGTGTTTTGTCTAGATCGGTGATGTTGCATTTGATATGTTTTGCCGGATAAGACTCCGTGCTTTGGGTTTTTCGGGTTTCTACGCGGTAGATTGCAGCAGGTATCCTTGGAGGCTAGCTTCAAGGTGCACCCGGAAAACTGAGCGGAAACATGTTCTGCTAACTTGGCGGTCTGGGAACCGTCCTAGATCATAACTGGGTTATGAGATTGTTTTGGAAAATTTGGGATCCGAGAGAAGCTTGGCCCGCGCGTAGGACTTAAATTGTATATGCGGCGTGAGCAACGGGCAAGTGGAATTGGACCTAGGCTATGTGGTACGGTGTGAGAAATCCGAAGACGGGCACTGGCCGTAGGCATAGTCGGAGCCTTAGACGGTGGTCAGATAGGCTATATGCTCATATGTTGTTGCCATCCTGGGGGTGGTGGTGAATGCACTGATTTGTCAGGGTTCACCATGAATGTGCCCTGAGTGCACGGGGTGTTTGGCCGTGCGAGCCTACACCTGTGGCGAAATATAATTGCGCTATATTATTTTATTGGACTAATGCTATGCATGGAAAGAGCACCGCCGTCCCGAGTAAGGGGCGGGGTCGTTATAATTTGGTCGGCTTTCAGCTGACCGTTGCCTTGTTTGCCACCGTGCGGTGGTATGTGCTTGCAGGTGCTGCGGAGCCAAGCGTCAAATAGCGTGTTGGAGCCCATGTTGTTGTGTTGGCCCTAGAAGGCCGTAGAATAGTTGTTTTTACATTTATCATGTGTGGCCGGCCTGCGAGCCGATGTTTGTAAGACATGTTATATTAAGTGAATTATTGTAAGGCCATAAGGCCATGTACCTTCTCAGTGTTTTTGGGTGTCATTATTGTTTTGTAGTTGTGGACATTCATATTTATGGGATTCAAGTTTTGGGTTCTTTCAACTTTTAAAAACTTTCGCTAGAATGCTCTGTGTTGGACGAGTAGTCTTAATTGGATAGTTTGAGTATTCATTTGGTAATCCTTCCGACTGTCTGTGGTATATGGCGTCGGGTTCCAGCTGGACCTTCTGTTATATGTCATGCGACAGATGGGGGTGTTACAGATTGCCTCCTCTTCTTCATTTGCTTCTGCCTCTGCCGCTGTCGGATCTAGAGAGAAATTTTTCAGTCAAAGTCAAACAAGGGCGAAAATACTATGCAAGGATCGCTTACCTATAACAGGTGGTGGGCTATCGCCAGAAGATTGACGAGAAGGGCCTGGCTGCCATTCCGCACTTTTTGCGCTTTTCCCAAAGAAAAGATGAATAGGCTTGCCCCATCCCGGACGGTGCCTCACGTGCTCCAGGGTATTGCTCACGGCCAACTGGAGGGCAACGGTATCTTCTTCCGCCGACAATCGAGACCCTGGCGCGGGAGTGTCTGGTGTGGTTGTAACCCTCCCAGGTGAGAGTGGATGGTTGGTTATGTCATTAGTGGGATCATTGGGCGTTGGAGTTTTGGGGCTCCAGTGGGTGAGCCTTGGGCTATCGGTGGCGGGAGCTACAAAGAAATGAGTTAGCGGGAGAAAAGAAAGTCACACATGATGAATAATAGGGAAAATTACCGGGCTGGGTCTGGGTAGCGGGGGGATGGCCTCCGAAGCCAGCAGAGGGTTCTCGCCTGGGGGTTGAATCAGCTTGGCACCTGCCGGAGGGTTCTTGGCAGCAGTTTCTGGGACCTCCAGAAAGAAGGGAAACATGTCAGACGCAGTAAGGTGGGACTACACCAAAAAGTGAGGTGAGAAGAATACCTCTAGCGGGGGGATTCTTGGTGCGATCGGGGGTCGGCGAGGGCATGGCGGGAGCTTTCTTTGAGTGGTCTCGTCTGACCGACTTAGCCTTCCTCTTCTTTGGCCGGGATGGCGTGTTGGCCGGTTTCTCGTACATAAGCCAGGGGGCACCCCAGCACAGTTAGCACGAGCTCTCGCCTGAGCCGCGACAAGACGTACTTGGAATTCTTTTGAGAGTGGTTTCTCGCTACGCTTGGCATACATCTTGACAAACCTAGGGGAGCTAAAGTGCAAGACGACGACAACAACGGTGGACTGGGAACTGGCCTGGCGGCATATATATACCGGGCCAGGGTAGGGCCCACCCAAGATTGCCTTCCAGGTCAACAAGAGCCCAACGAATATCTGGGGTTGGACGTGTCTTTCCGAGCATAAGCCTAGCTCGCAAAGAGCGGGAATTGTGTACAACCCCATATTTGCTGGGTGGGACCAAGATGCCCCCAAGGACCCGGATTAGGCTAGTCTTAGGCTAGATCTAGGCTGAAACTGGATCAGATCAGTAAGTAGGTGAGAAGGTTCCCGCCTAGGGCAGGCGAAAGGGCTTACGTCTCGGGTCGGGGGAGCCCTCCAGCCCTTGGCGTTGAGTGATGCTTCTCCACTCAACGCCCCTGTAGTCTTTAGGTTCCCGCCCAGGGCAGGCGAAAGGGCTTGCGCCTCAGGTTGGCGGGAGCCCATCAGCCGTCGGCGTTGAGTGATGCTTCTCCACTCAATGCCCCTTCAGTCTTTTTGCTCCCGATAGGGGAAGGCGGGAAGGCTCGCGCTCGAGGCAAGCGGGGGGCCTGCAGAGATCAGCGGAAAGGTTCCCTACAAGTGGGGTCCAGGGGTGAAATTACTTGGATGCCCCTAGGTCTGCATTTAGCTCCTCAAAACAACGAAGTTTGGCTATTGGCTGAACAACTCATGGTATTTTGGTAATTTTAGAGCAGCGAAATTATGTTTTTTGCAGACCAGATATTAAAAATCTATAAATAGACACATAGAGTTCCTCAGAAAGCAGGCTTCTCACATTTTCTAAAATTCTTCTGGTGCTTTCTGAGGAACTCCTAGCCCAGCAATTGGCTTTGGAGGGGAAGCGCTCAAGGATCTTCCCGGTTAGAGGAGGGACCACCCAGCTGAGGCTTAGAGTCAGTTCCAGGTGCTTCGTAACCAGTTTCAAGGTTTGGGAGAAATAGGTGTTAGCTACACCCCAGGGTCTGAACTCTTGTTGAGGGCAGTTTTTGGCTTCAATAGATATGAAAATGCCGGAGGTGATGTAATCACCGGCCTGTAGGGAGTCGGGTAAAGAGGGCTTCACGGGAGAGAGCCAAACAAGTAGAAGGGGAATCATGGAAATAAGGCTTCATGGGGGAGGAAACATCGCGGGCGAAATCGCTCTATTTCCGGCGCGAAATATATTTGCGACTCGAAATCGCAGAAATAGTGTGATTTCGTGTGATGGAAATTTGCACCAGACATTCGTAATTTCTGTTCGACGTGACATTTCCAAAACCCACGACCTTCATGCTCAAAACGCCGCGCCAAACAGAGCCTAAGGCCTTACAAACTATTTCATTCATATATATGTCTTACATACATCGGCAAATAGACCGACTATACATGAAAACAATAAACGTTTCGCACTTCGAGTACCAGCCAACATATCCAAAAGAGCTTCAACCCGCTATTTCCCTCTTGGCTCCCCAACACCTGCAAAGGGACAACCTACCAAGACATGGCAAGTAAAGCAATGACAAGCTTTAGCCGACTAATTTATAACGACCCCACCCCTCACTCGGGGCGGTGCTTCTTCCCTATAGGTACGCAACATGTATATATATAAATATAAGAATGTGTAATTTAAGCACCATTCATCACCAACGACAGCACGCACATCCATGCGCTTTGTGCTCACAATGCACTCTTTCTTTCGGTGTGCTAAGATTCAAGCCCCGCCACTTTGAGCAATACTCTTTCAGTGTGCTGAGATTCAAGCCCCGCCACTTTGAGCAATACTAGTCTTTTTGGCCTGTAGTCTGAGGCTCTCTCCTATGCTATGAGAAAGTAAAAGGCATTCTATTATATTGAGATTCAAGCTAGTGACTCACTCCAAGTCGATCGTCATAGGACGGGTACAAATCCACCAAGCCTGTTGCTCAAATCGTCGTGCCCACCAACCCGGCCCGAGTTAGCTTCTTCTTGTTAGTTCACACATACATAACCACGTTATGTTCCAAGACTGTCACTCATGACCACCATAGCCGGGCACTCCAAGCTCACAGCTCAACATGTTAGCCCCATAGTCTCCAATAGACAAACCTCACAAACATAGCTCTTTGGGAGCTACCGTCAGCGGTAGCACTATCGCATAGCGGTATCTAGCAGAAAAATATTTTTCTCCCAAAACTGGGTGTTTTCCTGGAGCACACCCCCAATACTACCTACAACAAGCTACACACCCCCAAAACACCGTAAAACTTCACTTTTATTCACAGAGTCTTCTCCGACATGCATATCAACTATCATAAATCCAGACCAATTTGTCCAGATGGGCTTCACATAACATGCATATTCCGTACTTCGATTTTTGGATTCTATATGCAAGTTTAATATCAGGGATAACCCTGATCGATCCGTTGGAAACTTTCCGTTCTCCACTAATTGGTGAGGGTTTTCATGCACATGCCAAATAAGGACTTCACATGTCCAAGAAAGAAGATCGTTACCCTTGTAGACTGCTTAAGAGCCATGAAATTATAAGTGATCTGGATGGAAGCGTTCGCAACACTTTCCTCTCCACAGATCTAGTTTTCACTCGCCACTCTGACCACAAGAGCTACTTTAATGGCCGAGTTCAGCTTTCCAAAAGCTACCTCCAAGCTCACCTTTCTTCTTCCCCCGTCTTTCTTAAGGTTCAAGAGAAAGTGAGAGAGAGAGAGAGAGTGTGTGTGTGTGTGTGTGTGTGTGTGTGTGTGTGTGTGTGTGTGTGTGTGTGTGTGTGTGTGTGTGTGTGTGTGTGTGTGTGTGTGTGTGTGTGTGTGTGTGAAAAAGAAATGATCATCCCCCTCCCTACACTCCTCTGATTAAGATATACGAGAGGAATCCTGGACTTAGGATCCTCATGCCAAAACAAATAGATGGTATTATTTAACTAACTAACCATTCTTTTTAAATTCGCTACCGCTACGCGGTAGCGTGCTATCGCCTAGCGGTAGCTTAGGCGGTGGAGGTGGTCTTATCCAGCATCGCTTTGTCGCTTAACAATCGCCTCGGCATGACTCGACACATGCCATGCTATCTCCAGTGGTATCTTTATCACCTGAGGTTAGCAAATTCGACTTCATCAATTTTTTGATTGCATCGATTCGACTGGATCGACTCCATAGATTCGATTGAATCGACTTCATCTCTACTACCGGTGTTATTGCTACTTCCTGGCATTAGCAACTCGACGCCACTGGTTGTTCTTGATGCCATCAATTCGAAACCACAGGTTGTTCTCGACATCTGCTACCGCCGATAGTATGTTGCTATCGCCAGGCGGTAGCTTCTAGTAACTAAGAAAATAGTTGTTTTCAGAAACCTGGGGTGTTACACCATCTCACTTTATCTCTAGTTTTCCTAGATCTACCTGTAACGCCCCAGGTTCCTAAAGCAGGAAATTGAGTTCTGGGAGATACCGCCCGGCGGTAGGTTGCTATCGCCGGCGGTAGTACCGTGGGAAGGGTGACAGAGCTTTCATGAAGATACCGCCCAGCGGTAGCGATACTGCTGGAGTTATCTCAGTCCATTTATTGGCGAGCTCTCGGGTTGTTACTGCGCGGTGACAACATTTATCGTGTGGTGGTAGTGATAGCAGTCATTTCGTAACTGACGCTAGATACCGTATGACAGTAGTAATCTATCGTGTGACGATAGTCGGATGTAACTACGTGGCCATGTGTTGACCAACGATTGGGGATCTTGAGTGGTGGGCATGTGAATCGAGGCATCGATTGAGGTACTGCGCAGTAGTAGTTCGATTTAAAGACTTAGGGGTGTCGTTTTCACATCATTCGTTTGGAAATTTTGGGTTGAGCGACTGAAACAGGAAGAGGGAGGTTCGGTCAAAGGAGATCTCACTGTCGTTGGGGTTTTAGGGCTCAGATTCATAGGACGAGTTTGGATCCAGGGAAGCAAAGTTGTAGCGATCATTTCCATCTGGCTGAATCTCTCTCATGGCGCCGAAACAGACTTCTTGGGTAACGATCCTCTTCCCTGGACATGTGAAGTCCTTCTATTGGCATTTGAGGGTAGACGCTCCACGAACACGTGAAAGTGGTTCTACCGATGGGTAGATCCATGTATCCTCTTTAGTGTTGCATTTAGATCCGGAATCGAAGTATGGAATAAGCATACCGTGTGAAGCCCATCCGGACAGGTTGGTCTGGATTGGTGATGTTTGTATGTTATGTATGCCGGAGAAGACTCTGTGGTAAACACGTAGATTTCAGAGTCGCGGGGTATGCAGTTGGCTGTAGTAAGACTATTAATGGAAACAATCTCCAGGAAAACACTCGTTTAAGGGGAAAAATCGATAGTCTGTTCCCTACAGCGCGGTGGTAGCACCACCACCAGTGGTAGCTCCCAATGAGCACTGTATTGTTTGTATGGCCTGTCTCATGGAGACCTGAGGGCCTTTGTTTTGTGAGGCCTATCTTGTGGAGACCTAGGGGCCATCATTTGGTGAGGCCTGTCTCTCGAAGACCTGGGGGCCAATTTTTGGAGCTGAGAGCCTGTGTGGCCTAGCTTAGGCGGTCGTGAGTGCTAGCCTTAGATCATAATGGGGCTATGCATCGTATGAATGGGAAAGGGGATGCTGACCCGCGTCTTGGCTTTTTGGCCCGACGATTTGAGCACCGAGAAAGAGCTGAACTGTACCCAACCCTATGCCGATCGACTTGGAGTGAGTCAAAGTGTGAATCACCATGAATTTGTCGTAGCCATAGGGGCGTTGTATTTGGCTTCGGCCCTAAAAGACTGAAATGCTCAAGCATTGCTGATCGTCACAGGGAACGAAGGTGTGATCCTTGGAGGTCATGTGCACCGAGAATGTGCTCTGAGAGCACGGGGCGTTGGACGGTCATGCCAATGTCTGTGCAAAGGATGCTTATTTTGCACGTTTTGATTGCTAGCATTTGTATATGCTAATGCATGCAGGGAAGGAGCACCGCCACCCCAAGTGAGGGTGGGTCGTTATAATTTGGTCAGCTAATGCTGACTGTTGCTATATTTACCACTATTGCGATGGAATGTGTTGTGCAAGTGCAACTATGCCAAGCGGGAAATAGCGAGCTGGAGCCCGGGATTGCTAAGCCGGCCCTTAAAGGCCAAATCGAATTACCAGTTTCTTTCTTTTTCGTTCATGTGTGGACGGCCTGCGAGTCGATGTATGCAAGACAATATTATTGAGAAAAACCTTGTAAGGCCTTAAGACCGCAACATTTATGTATTGTACTTTTTTTTCCTATTTAGTTGTGTGGACATTCAAATGGTTGAGTTTTTATAAACATTTAGGATGCTCTTTGAGTTAGGTTAAACGGTTGTTGATGATGATCTCAATAAGTAACTCCACTAACTGTCCGTAGTATATGACGTCGGGCCCTGGCCGGAACTTCTGTTATATGCTGCATGACGGATGAGGGTGTTACACAACCTCTCTCTCTCTACACACATCTCTCAGATTTTTCTCACGATGTTCAGAACGAGTCCGGTAGTGGAAATGTCCATAAAACAGTTTTTTAGCTCCGGTGAGGTGCTTCAGCTAGGCGAAATCATTTATTATTCAAATGTCTCTAAAACTTTTTTTTCTTGATTATATTTTTGTTAGAATATTACTCAAATGTTCATTATAATTTTGTCAGATAAATATCTTATTTTTTTATCAAAATATGAAACAGCTCTGCAAAAGCTGTTCTTCCAAACAGTTTCACAAATTCTGCTACCACTCTGCAAAATAATTAATTATTCCACAAATACTTCCCACCACTGCTTCTCCAGTGATTGCAGTTGCGCCAAACAGAGCCTTAAGCTGAGATCATCCAACAGTCTGCAGTTTTTTAACACTTCTTCTAAAACAGCTCAATTTAAATAACTCTATTTAGACTTCATTTTGTTCGGCGTTTGAAGCGCATTTTTGGGATAAACGCCGCCGCACGACGGATAACCAAACGCCCAGCGGAGGCGTTTGCTGCGTTTGAGCCCGATGTGCCATAGGAAATGAAGGAAAATGACGACATTCGAACCGCTGCCTCTCCCCTTCGTTTCAAACAGCGGCACCGTTCCTCCCTTCGACTGCTCCAAACACCGAATCAAACGAATCCTCAATCAACAACTTTTCCATCCGTCAGAGCTCGTCCTCGAAAATATTTTTGGTGCGTCCGATGCTCACACTTTTATGTGCGCCATGGTCAATTTTATGCACAAAATCACAATTTTTTGACTTATTCAAAGTTTTTTTTATAAACAAATCCACAGTATTAATATTTATATTTTTATAATCATTTTAAGTGCCAAATTATTCATATTCCGATTATTACAAAAAAATACGTAAAATGAGATCGTAATGCCATTTTACAATTGAAATACATGATTTACAACAGTATTTTTTTCCAGTAATAATCGGAATATAGACAATTTGGTGCTTATTAATATTCCGATTATTACTAAAAAATATGATCGTAAAATGAGATCGTAATGTCATTTTACAATTGAAATACATGATTTACAACCGTATTTTTTCCAATAATAATCGGAATATAGACAATTTGGTACAATGATCATAAAATACAAACATTAGTAATTTATGATTTTTTGTAAATTTTTTTTATAGAAATATATAATTTAATACATAAAATTGATCATAACACACGTCAGGCTTGTCTGGCACGGCAAGAAGAGACACGGCGGGAGGAGACGCCCCCGCTGATCGAACTAGGGCTCTATTTGTTTGGGCGTTTCGCAACTCTGTTTTGGGCAAACGTCGTCGAAAGGAGGGTAAACAAATGAACCTCCAGCGGCGTTTGCTCCGTTTCCACCCGCCTGCCTTGAGAAACCAGTGGCGGAACTACGATTTGAAAACCGCCCAGGCACAATAAATTTTAACATATATTTTATTGAAATTAGAAGAATATAGCATAACATTAAAAAACTTACATATCAACAAGCGACTTTACGTTGACACATGCTCTGAAAACGTGAAATAATTTCTTCAATTGTAATTGTATCTGCAACGTCTTTTTCAATGTAAGCTATCAAACAATCATTCATCCACTCATCTCTCATTCTGTTTCGCAGACGATTTTTTATTATCTTCATTGCAAAAAATGTTCTTTCAACACTAGCTGTTGCAACTGGTAAGAGGCAAGCCAACTTTAACAATCTGAAAACTAGTTGGTAAATCTCTTATTTTTTTAATTCCACTATTTTTTGAAGCAGTCCACTGATTCCCTTAACTTCTGAAAATATATCCGGCGTTGCAGTTCGCATGTCACAAATGTATATGTCAAGTTGTCCTTCAAGTAACTGCAACTCTATCGGAGGAAAATCATATGGATATAATTCAGCAAGATGAATTAGTTTTTATTTATCATAAGCAGCAAATTGATCCTTTGGGTCACGACAAGCGACACATAACAACAATTCGGTGTTTACTTCATCGAAACGGTCATTTAGTTCATTTAACATCCAATCAAGCACTGCATTATATATTTCAATCCTGAAAAAAATGTAAATTTATAATTTCACGTGTGTTGCGTCCTGATCTACATGATTGAACGAACTTCTCATTAATAATTGGAACTTCTATGTCATGTTTACAACAAAACATAGAGACTTCAATAATAAAGGATTCAAACTCAACTTCATTATTTCTCATCTGTAATAGTAGCAATTTTGACAACTTTACAAAATGCATTGCGTTGACAATATCTTGATCCTTTTTTGCAAAGCTTGTGATAACTCATTAGTTTTCGATAAAATATGTTTCATCAAATGAATCGCAAATGTAAATTTAAAAGTCAAGATAACTTGTAACATTGTGCTTGTCATGCCTCTTTGATTTCCATCTGTCTCATCAATTACAACAATCTCCAGTACATCAACAATCGATGAAAACATACTAATAAAATTTAAAACTATCACATAATGTGAACCCCAACTCGTGTCTCCGACACGCTTTAGCTCTAAATCTTGATTCAACTCTTGACCACTTTCCAATTCCCCACAACCGAGCTCTCTAGCAACCCGATCAATTTCCAATGCTCGAAGAGAATCACGTCTTTTACAAGAACCACCAACAACATTCAAAATAGTGCTAATAAGTGTGAAAGCTCGGCAATATCAGAATTTTCTTCTGCAACTGCTACTAGCACAATCGTAGTTGATGTGCAAAACAATGAACATAAAAATCACACCTGTTTTTATTCAAAATCAAAGCTTTTATCCCTCTGAACTCGCCTTTCATATTGCTAGCACGATTATATCCTTACCCACGCAATTTAGATATACTAAGACTATATTGCATAAATAATGACTCAATGTCAGCTTTTAAAGATAATGCAATAGTGTTGGCTACTTGAACAAAACCAAAAAGACGCTCCACAATCTTGCCACTGGATTTCACATAGCGTAACACAATGGACATCTGCTCTTTTGCAGAAACATCCTCGGATTCATCCACTAAAACTGTAAAACAATCTTCTCCAATCTTACGAACGATTTTTTTGTTGTCTCCGTTGCAACTGCTGAAACTATTTCTTTTTGAATTTTAGATGATATAAGCTGGCAATTTCGAGGAGTATTTTGAAGCGCAATTTCCTTAATGTCATCATTATGCGAGACAAGGAAATTCATAAGCTCCAAAAAATTGCCTCGATTGATAGACTTTTTGCTCTCATCGTGACCACGAAACGACAATCCTTGTCGTAAAAGAAATCTAACACAATCAATCGAAGCACATAAACGAGCACGATAATCTATACTTTATTGTTCTTCTTGTCTCGCAAAAGCAATCTCAAAACCCTGTTTTTGATTCATCAAAGCCGCGCAAAGTTTTCTAAATGCATTATGTGGAGTAGTGTGAGTTCCAACATATTTTTCCAATACTGTTTTATCTTTCAAATTTCAAAATCCTCTAGTAGTAAAAGTAGGCTCACAACCTCTTTGGGGGAAAATATAACAGTAAAGACAAAATGTTGCATTTTTTTCTTACTATATTCTAACCAGCCTTTAAACTCATTAAACCAATTTCTATTAAAGCGCTGAGCTTTTTTTTCGATTTCTGTTTGGGGAAAAATATGTAACTGAGGTTGACAAGAACCTTTCTGCAAATAATATCTTCGTATTGACTCTTAAACATTTGCATCATAAGAATTTATAGGATGTCTTAAGCCTGGATCTGAAGGTTAATCTTCAATTTTAATCTCTTCTACGAGACTTCTTTTGCCAGTTAAAACTAACTCCTGAGAATCTATTGAACTTTGACATGCTCCTTCTTAGAAAAAATTTTTCCATTGCACTAACTAAACACACTACATAAAATAAACGGGACATTCTCGTTAGCGCAACTAGGGCTAATCGTTATGCACATCACAAACATCACTGATCTGGGCTTACCGTTACGGGTAGGCTTCACAGAGCATGCCTAAATCTAGACTCGCATGTCAGATCACTAATGCATAAAAATATGTCGGGGACGGACACAATCGACCCGGAGGTTCGTAATGAACCGAGGGAAAGACACACCGCGCCCAATTGAAGGGGGGTGGCCCCCTAAGCAAAGTAAAAGCAGAAAACTACACTGGGGTCGCAATCCCACGCCCTGGCGGAGTCCCCACTCTCCACCGCGTAGTGGGAGAGGGACTCTTCGTGCAGCTCACACATCAAAATGCATCGGGGTCGCAATCCCACGCCCTGACGGAGTCCCCATCCTCAACTGAAATGGCGTGAGGGGACTCTCATTGCACAAAAAAAATTATAAACACTGAGAGGAAGAGATCGTTACCCTTGGTGCGTGTTTATCTCTGCGATTGCGCAATTAGCTCTCCACCGTCGATAACTGTGTAAGGAGGAGGAATCCCATCGGGCACCGACACTCCTACCAAGCACTACTCTTCACCATCCAGTTACCTGCTCAAACAGGAAGCCCAAACAAATCACAAACATTCATTTATCAACTATATTTGCTCTACCGACTGAAAGCAGTAAGCTCAAACTAGAAACTCAAACAGAGCAGGAGATCAGGAAACTCAAACCATCAATTTTCATTCAGGAAATGGGAAAAAAATATATAGGGGAAATTGTTTTCCACCGCCTGTAAGCAGCCAAGCAAGAATCCCGCCTACAGAACTCGTCGAAGAGGGATCAGCGATGGATCATGGATGTCACCACTTACAGAGCACGTCAAAGAGGAAAACGAAGAGCTGAACTGCCGAAGAGGGAACTTACAGAGCTCGTCGGCGGCGGCTGGTCGCCCATCAGCGTCGTCGCGTGCAGCATGCAGCGTCGTCGAACTTTGGTGAAATGCCCTAGCGGCCTAGCAATCGGCGGCATCTGCAGAGTCGTTGAAGAGAGGGAAATGCCCTAGCGGCCTAGCAATTGGCGACAGCGGCAGCGTCGTCAATCGTCGTCTCGTCGAAGAGCGGAAGAGGGAAACGAAAATGGCGATTCGCGAATGCCCTAACCCCAGCAGAATTTATCGTGATTTACGGTCGGGCACGTGCCCGACCGTGCCTTAAGATGGGTCCGCCCCTGTGAGAAACGCCCCAAAAAGCTCCGTTTGGAGCAGACACCCCCCCCCCTCCATTTCGAACTCTCCGTTTCTACCCGCCGGATCGACCCGCCACCGTCGAACCAAATAGAGCCTAGAGGGGAGATGCCCCAAATCAAAATGGAGGAAAGTCCTCTGTTTCCCATAGCCACAGCGTTTGCCGCATTTCCTCCAAACTCTGCATCATTTGGTAGAGCATTTAGGGCGGCGTTTGGAAGAAATTCTGTTGCAGGGCTACAAAACAAACGGATGGCCGACTGTATTTCCTCTATCCAGATAGTGAAAAAGCCGACCAAATAGGGCGTTTCCATCCTGCCTCCCTCGCTCATGTCTCAATATGTCTCATTACAGCATCTCCACCCGTCCTCTCCGCCCGCCACCTGGGCGGCTGGCACTGAAAAAAGTCGTCTGCGAATCGCCTTTTATATTTTTGAGAGGCCCACGCGCCACCTCCTCCCGTCTCTCCATTCTCCACTTATTATGATTCAATTTATCCTCTTTCGTCCCTCACCTCCCGCCTTCCTCCTCCCTCTCTCCCTCTCTCCCTCTCTTAGCTCCATGGATTCTGATTCCTCCAACCCCGCCGCATTCTCCCTTCCTTCGATCTGCCTCCAAACCATCCCCCATCTCTCCGAATCCATCCCCAATCTCCTACAGCTTCCCAACCCCATCGATAAATCCCCATACTACCATCCAAATCCCGGCTTCTATATCTCCTCCTCTGATGTCCTTCTCTGCCAAATCATCTTCGATCTCTCTGTAGAAGGGTTGATCCGCTCAAAGTATTCTGCAATACCTCATCTATGTATGGAATGGGTATTTATAGTACTTCCAGCGTAGAGCAAGACCCTAGTATGACACGAACCCGTTAACCTATTCTGAGTCAGCCTCGACACGTGCGGACATATTATTGAATAAACCTAACAATCTCCTCCTATATCCGTCGTGAACCCAGACTTCGGGCAGAGGGTGGTTTGTGCAAAGTTCAACCAAGTGTGAATCATACACAACCGTGTCCAGCACCTGTTTCAAACAAAATTAGACTTAAGCACAGAATAGTATGCACGCATAAGTAAAACGAAACTCACCTGCAACACAGAATAGTCTCAGGTACAACAAGACACAGACCCAAAATGTCTGGTGTCTCAAACAAACAGAGAGCTAATAGTCCAATCAAACAGTGCATAAAAGAAGAGCTAAACAATGCTCTGAACAGAAGTAGCAAAAGATAAACTAAAAACACTTTAAAACTCATCATCCAGAAGATCATCCTGATCTGGATCCCAGTCAACCAGTGCTCCTCCTATCCCAGCAATTCCTGCAATTTCAACAGAGAATTTCATTTCAGAATGAATTCTATCCTTTGCAAATTTGCAAAAAATATCTAGTTCTTACAAAAAAAATAACTTAGTATTAATCATATTAATTTGGCTGGGAGGACACGTTCACAGAGTATTATAGTTTTACCTCAGAACCTGATATCTGTTTCAACTGAAACAATTTCAGACTTCTGGACACCGCAGCTATATCTGTGATCCTATATGGAATGTCACGGTTACTGCCCTTCTAAAGTTAATTGGAACTCATCAAGTTTGGAATGGAACCAATCTCCAGAAGAAGAGACAAGACCAAGTCAGATTGTGTTATCAAGTTTGGAATAACACTCTCCTCCAAGGCAAAAGCCGAATCCAGGTGAAGTTGTTAGCATCAAATTTGGAATGAAACAACTTACCAGATCCGAGTTCAGCAACCAAGAGCATCAACGGAACACAACATGCTTGCTTGACAAAGGAAATCAGAATAATCAAAACTTTCGGACAAAAGGCTGAACTGAATCGCCTATTGCTGAACTAAGGCCGAACTAAATCGCCTTTAGTCCCATTTCCCCCACAGTTTTGATCAGATGGTCTTTTGGCATTCCTTTTGTCAATGGATCAGCCAGGTTATCCTTTGAACGTACATCGATCAAAGTGATAATTCCTTTTTCTTTCAGATAATTCAACAAGGCATGTCTCAGTCGTACATGTCTCCTTTTAGTATTATAGAGGGTATTCTTAACGACTTGAACTGCTGCTTGATTATCACAATACAAGCTCAACGAGTTGACTTGTAACTTAGACAAGGGAATATCTAGAATCAAGTTCCTGATCCAATCTGCCTCTTCACCGGCCAAGTCTAAGGCAAACAACTCGGCTTCCATAGACGACAATGCTATACAGGTCTGTCTTTTGGATTTCCAAGTGATAGCAGCTCCACCCAAAGTGAATATGTATCCACTGGTGGACTTGCTGTTCCCGACTTCTAAACACCAAGACGCATCAGAATGTACCTCCATATAAGGTGGGTAACCAGTGTAGCACAGAGCATGATCTTTAGTACCTTTCGGGTACCTCAACAGCCTATCTATGGCTTCCCAATGCTCTTTGCCTAGATTACTGGTAAAACGACTCAGCATGCTAATCGAAAAAGCAATATCTGGTCTAGTACAACTTGTGGCATACATAAGACTACCAATTATTTTGGAATATTTAACTTGATCAATGTTGGTCTCTACGTTAGGACTCAACTTCACATTATGATCAAATGACATCTCAATCGGCCTACAGTTATCATATCCCCAGGTAGAAAGAAGTTGCTCAATATAATGAGCCTGACTAAGAGAAACTTGACACTTGTCAACTCTAACCTTCATACCTAATAGGGTATCCACAGGACCAAGGTCCTTCATGTCAAAAACTTCTGCAGAGTGGATTTAATATCCCTAACTGCAGCAAGATTAGACCCCAAAATCAACATGTCATCCACATATAAGCATATGATGACTGTCTGATTCGACAATGAGCGGTGATAAAGGCATTTATCTGAGAGACTGGACTGAAATCCGAGGCTCTTTACCACCTGGTCAAACTTCATGTGCCACATCTTAGGCGCTTGTTTAAGCCCATAGATTGATTTATCCAGTTTGCACACTTTATCTTTTAGATCTTTCTGCACATAACCTTCAGGTTGTGCCATGTAGATCTCTTCATCAAGCTCTCTGTTTAAGAAAGCTGTTTTCACATCCATCTGATGAACTATAAAGTTCTCGATAGACGCTAGAGCCAGAAGAATCCTGATAGTCGACAGGTGATACATAGGTGAATAAACATCAAAATAGTCTATTCCCCCTGTTGTTTATAACTTTTAGCTACGAGACGCGCTTTATACATGGCTATAGACCCATCACTATGTAGTTTCTTCTTCAACACCCACTTGAATCCTAGGACTTTAGCACCTTTCGGCAAGTCAACTAGATGCCAAGTATTGTTATATAACAGCGAGTCCACCTCATCATCAATGACTTCTGCCCACATCAACGAATCTCTAGATCGCATTGCCTCCTGGTAGGAGAATGGATCATCCTCTAAGTGGTAGGTGACGAAATTCTCACCAAAGTTCTTAGGGATTCTCTCTCTTGTAGATGCTCTAAGTGGAACAGTTTCCACCTCTATAGGTTGGGGAGCTGTGTCAGAAGGGCCAGCGACAGGTTTTACGATAGATTCTGAAATCATATCATTAGACCCGAAAATAGATAAACCATGATCCTTGACAAATTTATCTTCAAAGAATATGGCGTCTCTAGACTTTATCACGACATTCGTGGATAGATCGAGAAATCTGTCGGCTGTACTATCTTCTGCACTACCTAGATAGACGCATGTGGTCGTCCTAGGTCCCACCTTAGGCCTCTTAAGGTCTTGTATACGTACATAAGCAATACAGCCCCAAGTCTTTAGAATATTTTATCTACAAGGATGACCATGCCACAGCTCATACGGGGTAGCGGTGAGCTGAGAATGAGGCACTCTATTCAGAATGTGATTTGCAGCACGGACTGCTTCTCCCCAAAAGGAATTAGGCATGCCAGCTATTAGGAGCATAGAGTTCAACATTTCTGTTAAAGTTCTATTCTTACGCTCAGCAACACCATTTGACTAGGGTGAGTAAGGAGCTGTGGTTTCAAGAATTATTCCCTCAGAGGCACAGAATTCCTTGAACCCAGAAACAGTATATTCTCCTCCTCGATCACTTCTAAATCTCTTAATTTTCAGGTTCAACTGATTTTCTACACGAGATTTAAAGGTCTTAAACGTCTCAAAGGCTTCGTCTTTCGATTTTAACATATACACATGACAATATCTCGAAAAATTGTCTATGAATGTAATCAGATACTTCATTCCCCCTCTAGTAACGTGGCTACGAAAATCATAGAGGTCTGAATGTATCAACTCAAGAAGTTTCATGCTCCTAGAAACCGATTTGAATGGTTTTCTAGTGATTTTGGTTTGAGCACACACCTCGCACTTGTCAAATTGAATCGACAGATCTAAGGGAATGTTATGACTCTTCGCTAGATCTAGCATTTTCCTATAGTTCACGTGTCCAAGTCTGTTATGTAACAACTTAGGATCAATAAGGTTCGAACTTATTTGGTTAATGCTAT
This sequence comes from Platanthera guangdongensis, assembly GCA_039583875.1. NCBI lineage: Eukaryota > Viridiplantae > Streptophyta > Magnoliopsida > Asparagales > Orchidaceae > Platanthera > Platanthera guangdongensis. The sequence goes on along the minus strand of CM077159.1, from coordinate 119,992,168 downwards.
CGTTGTTTAAGCTAAATCTATACATTCCGTTGATCAGGTACGCACACCCAAAATAATGTGAATTTACCGTTAAGGTCATTCTACCATTTTGAGTTGTGAAGGACATCCTAGCCTTATCTAACAGACTCATAGAAATCAAATTTTTAGTTAAAGATGACACTACTTTAACATTATGCAGAAAAAAAGTTTTACCTGATGAGAGGACCAGCTCGGCTATCCCAGCATGGGTCACCTCGGTCTCTCCTCCATTACAGTTCTCCACCTTCTCTTGGACCGCCTTGACCTCAGCAAGTAACCCTCTGTCATTCGTTACATGACAGGTAGCACCGCTATCAAGCCACCACTCAGAGGACGAACTGCGGTGACTGTTCCTGATCATAGCCACGAAGGAATTGGGATCTGAGGCATCAGCCAACATGTTCGCCACATTTTGCGGGACATCCTCCTTTTTCTTCTTAGGAGCCTTGCACTCAGCCGCCCAGTGTCCCCACTTGCCGCAGTTGTGGCACTTGCCCCTCTTCTTTTTGAAAGAGGGCTTTTTAGGCGCCAACTTTGCAGAGGCTTCACCTTTGGGTGCTGGTGGCTTTCTTCAAGGCTTGCTGGGTCGAGAAACGAAGTTGACAGCCTGTGAGGACTGACCAACTTATTCCAAGCTCTTACCAGCGATGTTTTGATCCTCGATATAAATGAACCTTTTGAGTTCATCCAATGCGATCTTTTCCTTCAGTCTGTGCATTTCAGTCTTGAAGGTCAACCACTCAGGAGGTAGCTTGCTAAGAATCAGACACACAAAGAGACTATCAGAGATGTCGGACTTATCGTCCGCCAACTTGAGACGCAGACTCTCTAGTTCAATTATTTGAGAGATGATTGACGAGTTCAAATTAAATTTTGAAGTGAAGAGTCTCTCCCCTAGGAGAGTCCTCGACAATCCCTCTTCCTTCTGGAAGTGCGCATTCAAGCGATCCCAAATCTCCTTTATAGTCTTATGACTGTTGTAGGTCAGGGCGAGTCTAGGGTTCAGTGAATTTAAGAGGTATTCCCTGCAGAAATCTTCGTCTTTTCTCCACTGAAGTTCGTTCACGTCCTCTTCGGTAGTGGCAAAATCACTCAGGACCGTGTAGAAAATCTCACGTTCCTTCATACCAAGTTGGACGTACGGCTTCCAAGCGTGGAAGTCGGAGAGATTGAACGACTGAAGCTTGGCGATGTCGTAGGAGGTAATCTTCGACATCTCGCTAAAGCTAGAACAGTAAAAAACCAAAAAGAAGTCACCTGATCCGCGTGAGACGAGAACGGGTCTTCAGATCCAATCCAAGAATTATTTGCTCCTCCTTTGCAGCAAGCAATTCTCCCAATCTCCAGACAAAAAAACAGAATATTTTCCACTGATTTGTTGATCAAATCTAAGCAGATATCACTTGGATCGACAAAAATTCAACCAACAAGATCTGTTGATCCCGCTTCAAACAAACACCAGCAAGATCTGTTGATCTCTCCAAGTAATTTCCTTTTCTTGGCTCTGTGACGGCAGCGGCTGCTGCAACTGATCTCTTCCGATCCAAAGAGAAAGCGCAGAAGGATCAAACACTGGCAATCGGCCGGATCACCTTGCAGCAGCGGGCTAGAAGAACCTCAGATCTGGATCAAGAGTAAGGGAGAAGAAGCACAGGAAATCACAGGAAACCAAATCCTCTCCGTGTGCAACGATTTCAAGAAGAATATAAACTAGATCTGCCAGAGAAAAATCCCAGCGGCGGCGACGGGCTTCTGAATCGACGAGAATGGACAGGTTTTAACTCATCGTGATCTACGCAAACAGAGGCGGCGAAACACCTTCCCGTCAACGAGAGCGGAAGCCCTGAAATTGGGATCTCTGCGATGGCGGAAATCGCGAAGAAGAACGGCACCGTGAGCACCGGAGGGAGAGGAACACCGGCGAGATCGCGATACCTCTTGGAGCGCCGGCGAAGTCGCTGAAAGCGAAGAGTAGCGACGGCCAATTCCCGATCTGGAGACGGGCGGAACTCGCGAATGGGAGCGGGGTGCGGCGGATTTGCAAAATCGCGCAGAACACCAGTAGTGGAATCGCGAGCGACGAAACCCTACCGGAGCGGTTACTTTGAGAATGTAGAAGGGTTGATCCGCTCAAAGTATTCTACAATACCTCATCTATGTATGGAATGGGTATTTATAGTACTTCCAGCGTAGAGCAAGACCCTAGTATGACACGAACCCTTTAATCTATTCCGAGTCGGCCTCGACACGTGCAGACATATTATTGAATAAACCTAACACTCTCCACCTCTTCCTCTCTCTACTCGCATATCACCGCGCCGGCCCTCGCAGCCAAATTCGATTTGACCCGGCCACCGTTCGCGCCGCTATCGTCACCTGTGGAGGTCTATGTCCGGGGCTGAATACAGTGATAAGGGAACTTGTCATCGCGCTCTGGGATCTCTACGGAGTCCGCCGGATCTTTGGCGTGCAAGCTGGTTTTCGCGGGTTCTATTCATGTGAGACGGTCGAGCTCAATCCGAGGATTGTGCATGATTGGCATTTGCGGGGAGGGACTAGCCTTGCTACCTCCAGAGGAGGGTTTGATCTTGACAAGATCGTTGGAGGCATTGGGGAGAAGGGGTTTAATCAGGTGAGGATTTTGAAAAATAATTTTAACACTATTTCTTCTATCTATCGATTTGGTTGCTTGCGCTTTCTCATGATCGTATTTGCTAGGGTAGGGCTCAAAGTTGAATGTTTAGATGACACACGAAAATGAGGGATGGATATTGTTGGAAACGTGTATGGGTCCCTGCTCCAACTTAACTCCACAAACCAATCCCACTTAACACCAAAATAACTCAAGTTCAAATTGCGAGACCGCCCAACAGGCCGCCTACTCGCGCGGTTTGACGCTCGGCGAGTTGACCAACCAACCCACGCGAGTTCCCCAACCAACCCACGCGAGTTCCCGTCTGCGAGACAACTGAGGCGAGTTCACCACTCCAAACTGCCACAAACCGCGCGACCTCACTCCCGCAGGCGAGTAGTCCACTCGCGAGATCAACCCTGCGAGCACACCAGCGAGCCTAACCCTTCTCGCAAGCTGCACACCTCTCGCGAGCACGCAAGCCGCGAGCTTCCCCTTCTCGCGAGCTCCACACCTATCCGCGAGCTGACACAGGCGAGATCAAACTTCTAACCCACAATCTCAAACCGACCGACTTGGTTGACAAGCCGCCCGGACAGAAGACACTCCAGCGCTGCAGCGCTTCTCTCACTCTAAAACAGAAACAAGGATATGAGAGCTTCTCTCTCTATTTCATCATCTACTAAATAAGTACAATGGGGGGCCTTTATATAGGCAAAGCAAAACCATAAAACCTCTCTCATAATAAATGCATCTCACACTCTCTCCTATTAAATACATACCAAACAAATTAATTAAAACATTAAAATAAAACATAATAAAAGCTTTGACTTGTTGACCCAGTCAACCAAGTCAATCTCCAACAAGCTCCCCCTCAAACTTGGCAGACCATGCCGAGTTTGCCTTTGAGCTTCTCGAATATCTCCACCTTTAACGGCTTAGTGATTATGTCCGCGATCTGTTCTCCGGTTGGGCAATATACCATCTCCACTGTCTTCTGCTCCACTTGTTCACGTAGGAAGTGATATCGGGTCTCGATATGCTTGCTCCTCCCATGCAACACTGGGTTCTTTGCGATCTGGATGGCAGACTTGTTATCCACTAATACTGTCGTTGGCCCTTCCTACGCGTGATGCAACTCCCCCAGAAGGTTCCGTAGCCAGATGGCTTGGCAGGCGCATGCCGCCGCCGCGATGTACTCCGCCTCGCAAGATGATAAGGCTATAGTAGCCTGCTTCTTAGAGCTCCATGAGAACGCCGCGGTTCCCATGTTGAACGCATACCCGGAAGTGCTCTTCCTGTCGTTCACATCTCCTCCATAGTCGCTATCCGAGTTGCCTACTAACTTCAACTCTCCTCCAGATGAGTACTTCAGGCCATGGCCCCGAGTCCCGTTCACATACCTCAGGATCCTCTTTGCTGTTGTGAAGTGGTCCTATTTGGGCTCCTCCATGTGCCTGCTTACTATCCCGACCGCATACATGATGTCCGGTATAGTAAAAGTCAAGTACCTTAGACTTCCGACCAGGCTCTTGAACATAGTTGGGTCCACTCCTTCCTCTTTGGAATCCTTTCTCAGCTTCGTTCCAGGGTCCACAGGAGTGGAGATAGCCTTGCTACCCTCCATCCTAAACTTCTTCAGAATCTCCTCAGCATACTTCTTCTGGGAGATGAAGATCCCATCTTCTCTCTACTGCACCTCAATTCCTAAGAAGTAGCTCAGCTCTCCTAAGTCCGTCATCTCGAACTCCTCCATCATCAACCTCTTGAATTCTTCGAACATCGCAGGGTTGCTCCCGGTGAATATCATGTCATCCACGTATAGACATAGGATCATGATATCCCCGCTCTTCTCCACCTTTATGTAGAGAGCATACTCATATGGGCACTTGATATACCCATGCTCCTGAAGGAATTTGTCTATCCTCCCATTCCAAGCTCGAACTCCGTGCTTTAGTCAGTACAAGGCTCTGTTCATCTTGCAGACTTTTCTCACGGATTTGCTAGTGGTGGTGTCGCAGATCAGGGGAGAATATGAAGCCCGGGATCCCACCATCCAGAAGTACTTATCTAAGGTGAGAGTGATTATTGGGGGGTTCTGAGCATTCTCAATCCAGCATGTCCCCAGAGAAAAGAATGAAGCAGCTGACCGATTAGCCAAGTTTGGACCCCGGGGGTGGGGGGGGGAACCTTCACCGAGCTATTTTATCCAACGATTGAGGAAAGGAAGTTGATGGAAGTGGATCGGCGACCCTCATGGGTGGATCCCTTAGTGACCTTCTTCATTACAGGTAGCCTCCCCGAAGGGTCCAAGGAAGCAAAAGACTTTTGACACAAAGCGGCACACTACCTCGTGCATGAAGGAGGGTTGGATCGAAAGATGTTGTCAGGACTCTTGGCACGATGTGCGGCGAAAGAAGAGACCCCAAGGATTCTGGAAGAAGTTCACTCCGGTGAATATGGTAGCCATTTGGGGGTAGGATGTTGGAACCAAGGGTGGTTAGGCAGGGGTACTTCTGACCCTCCCTGAGGAGGGATGCATCAGAGTTTGCGAGGAGGTGTCAAAAGTGTCAACTATATGCCCCCTCCAACTCTTGCTCGCTCAAAGGCTCTGAAGCATCACGGCGCCACCACCTTTTGCCATCTAGGGGATGGATCTAGTCGGGTCGTTTCCTCCAACCAGCGGGCAGAGAAGGTTCCTTTTGGTCATGATTGACTACTTTTCAAAATGGCTAGAGGTCAAGGCGTTGGCCAAGGTAACCTCCCAGGTCATTAGGAATTTTGTCTGGGGAGAGATCATATGTAGGCACGGATTACCTCAGGCCATCGTTATGGACAACGAGCCCCAGTTTGCAAGTGAAGAGTTCATTAGATTTTGCACTCAGTTGTGAATCGACCTTAGGTTTGCCTCCGCCCACCACCCCAGGGGCAACGGCCAGGTGGAGGCGGCGAACAAAATCATAGTGAACCTGCTAAATAAGAAGGTGTAGAACTTAAAGTGGAGTTGGGTGGAGTAACTCCTCTCAGTGTTGTGGGCTCTGCGAACAACCCAAAACACAGTCACTGGAGAGACCCCCTTCAAGCTTTGGCATGGGTGTGAGGCGGTCCTAACCGTGGAGTTTAAGGTTCTATCCGCATGGGTTGCGTCCGTCAGCAAAGGAGACGAGGCATGGAGGGAAGAAAATGAGGGGGAGCTGCAGCTCTCGCGGGACATGATCGAGGAACTCCACGATGTGGCCGCCGTCAGGCAGGAGGAGATCAAACGAAGGATGGTCAAGTACTTCTACAAGCATGTCAGGATAAAGCAGTTCAAAGAATGGGATTTGGTCTTGAAGAAGGTCGACGCCGCCGAAAGGTCGGTAGCCGTTGGTAAGCTCAACCCCAGTTAGGAGGGACACTATATTGTAGAATGGGCCCTGGGGTCAGGGGGATACCACCTCGAGAATTTGGAAGGGGAATCCATGAGTCATGCTTGGAGCGACGACGATCTGAAACGCTTCTACTCATAGAAAGGGTAAATTTGTGTATACCACTGTCACATATTATTTTAAGAATTTCTTATTTGCAAGTTATGATGTATTTCTGGTTTCGATGGCACAAAGTGGACCCGCTATCAGGCTCTCACTAGCTGGCAAGGTCGTATGCTCGCTTGGAGGTAAAGGGATAAAAGATTGTTGCATTTTGCGAGACCCCAAGAGGATCCCGCTGCTCAGGATCTCATTAGCTGGTAGGGCTAGAAGGCGCACTCGGACCCGGGTAGACCCGCTGTCCGGGAGCAGCCGGGTAATGGAAAGGCAGCACACATTAACGAAGCACAAAAAGGTGTGAAAACCAAGCACTCGACAGGATATATAAAATAGAACATGAGTGTCAAGGGGGTCTTGCCTGGCGAGAGCCCTAAAACAATAAAAGATTAAACAATAATGAAAAATGTTTTGGGGTACAGTGAGGAAAGGTAGGCTGGGAGGATGTGGATAGGCAACGTGCGACCCTGTACGGTTCAATACTGCTCCCAGCTCCATCGGCCCCGACCTCGCCTTCCTAACCTCGGCGGCACCCGCGTGTAGTGGTAGGCGGTCAGGGCTGTGAGCCCCTGGTTGGCCAAGCGCAGCTGATCTTGCACTCGCGCAATATGCCATCCAGGGGATGTCTCCATGCACTCGACCTGGCGCTCCTGTTCGCCACGCAGGTGAGTGTAGTCCCTCTCGATCATCGACATCCGCCGCTCGACCAACTTTTCAATCCTCGTCAACGCCAGCGAGTCATCTTGGCACATTGTGATGAGCTTTGTCAGGACTTCAGTTATCCGCTTTTGTTGGGTTCTTCCGCTCCCATCGGCATCTAGATACTCCTCCATGTCGCTGGGATAGGGCAGGGGGAGATTGCCTCCTCTTCTTCATTTGCTTCTGCCTCTGCCGCCGTCGGATCTAGAGAGAAATTTTTCAGTCAAAGTCAAACAAGGGCAAAAATACTATGCAAGGATCGCTTACCTATAACAGGTGGTGGGCTATCGCCAGAAGATCGACGAGAAGGGACTGGATGCCATTCCGCACTTTTTGCGCTTTTCCCAAAGAGAAGATGAATAGGCTTGCCCCATCCCGGACGGTGCCTCACGTGCTCCAGGGTATTGCTCACGGCCAACTGGAGGGCAGCGGTATCTTCTTTCGCCGACAACCGAGACCCTGGCGCGGGAGTGTCTCCCAGGTGAGATTGGATGGTTGGTTATGTCATTAGTGGGATCATTGGGCGTTGGAGTTTGGGGGATCCGGTGGGTGAGCCTTGGGCTGTCGGTGGCGGGAGCTACAAAGAAATGAGTTAGCGGGAGAAAAGAAAGTCACACATGATGAATAATAGGGAAAATTACCGGGCTGGGTCTGGGTAGCGGGGGGATGGCCTCCGAAGCCAGCGAAGGGTTCTCGCCCGGGGGTTGAATCAGCTTGGCACCTGCCGGAGGGTTCTTGGCAGCAGTTTCTGGGACCTCCAGTAAGAAGGGAAACATGTCAGACGCAGTAAGGCGGGACTACACCAAAAAGTGAGGTGAGAAGAATACCTCTAGCGGGGGGATTCTTGGTGCGATCGGGGGTCGGCGTGGGCATGGCGGGAGCTTTCTTTGAGTGGTCTCGCCTGACCGACTTAGCCTTCCTCTTCTTTGGCCGGGATGGCGTGTTGGCCGGTTTCTCGTACATAAGCTAGGGGGCACCCCAGCACAGTTAGCACGAGCTCTCGCCTGAGCCGCGACAAGACGTACTTGGAATATTTTTGAGAGTGGTTTCTCGCTACGCTTGGCATACATCTTGACAAACCTAGGGGAGCTAAAGTGCAAGACGACGACAACAACGGTGAACTGGGAACTGGCTTGGCGGCATATATATACCGGGCCAGGGTAGGGCCCACCCAAGATTCCCTTCCAGGTCAGCAAGAGCCCAACGAATATCTGGGGTTGGACGTGTCTTTCCGAGCGTAAGCCTAGCTCGCAAAGAGCGGGAATTGTGTACAACCCCATATTTGCTGGGTGGGACCAAGATGCCCCCAAGGACCCGGATTAGGCTAGTCTTAGGCTAGCTCTAGGCTGAAACTGGATCAGATCAGTAAGTAGGTGAGAAGGCTCCCGCCCAGGGCAGGCGAAAGGGCTTGCGCCTCGGGTCGGGGGAGCCCTCCAGCCCTTGGCGTTGAGTGATGCCTCTCCACTCAACGCCCCTTTAGTCTTTAGGTTCCCGCCCAGGGCAGGCGAAAGGGCTTGCGCCTCAGGTTGGTGGGAGCCCATCAGCCGTCGGCGTTGAGTGATGCTTCTCCACTCAACGCCCCTTCAGGATTTTGGCTCCCGATAGGGGAAGGCGGGAAGGCTCGCGCTCGAGGCAAGCGGGGGGCCTGCAGATATCAGCGAAAAGGTTCCCTCCAAGTGGGGTCCCGGGGTGAAATTACTTGGATGCCCCTAGGTCTGCATTTAGCTCCTCAGAACAACGAAGTTTGGCTATTGGCTGAACAACTCATGGTATTTTGGTAATTTTAGAGCAGCGAAATTATGTTTTTTGAAAACCAGATATTAGAAATCTATAAATAGACCCATAGAGTTCCTCAGAAAGCAGGCTTCTCACATTTTCTAAAATTCTTCTGGTGCTTTCCGAGGAACTCCTAGCCCAGCAATTGGCTTTGGAGGGGAAGCGCTCAAGGATCTTACCGGTTAGAGGAGGGACCTCCCAGCTGAGGCTTAGAGTCAGTTCCAGGTGCTTCGTAACCAGTTTCAAGGTTTGGGAGAAATAGGTGTTAGCTACACCCCAGGGTCTGAACTCTTGTTGAGGGCAGTTTTTGGCTTCAATAGATATGAAAATGTCGGAGGTGATGTAAACACCGGCCTGTAGGGAGTCGGGCAAAGAGGGCTTCACGGGAGAGAGCCAAACAAGTAGAAGGGGAATCATGGAAATAAGGCTTCATGGGGGAGGAAACATCGCGGGCGAAATCGCTCTATTACCAGCGCGAAATATATTTGCGACTCGAAATCGCAGAAATAGTGTGATTTCGTGTGATGGTAATTTGCACCAGACATTCGTAATTTCTGTTTGGCACGACGTTTCCAAAACACACGACCTGCATGCTCAAAACGCCACGCCAAACAGAGCCTAAGGCCTTACAAACTATTTCATTCATATATATGTCTTACATACATCGGCACACAGACCGACTATACATGAAAACAATAAACGTTTCGCACTTCGAGTACCAACCAACATATCCAAAAGAGCTTCAACCCACTATTTCCCGCTTGGCTCCCCAACACCTGCAAAGGGACAACCTACCAAGACGTGGCAAGTAAAGGAATGACAAGCTTTAGCCGACCAATTTATAACGACCTCACCCCTCACTCGGGCGGTGCTTCTTCCCTATAGGTACGCAACATGTATATATATAAATATAAGAACGTGTAATTTAAGGACCATTCATCACCAACGGCAGCACGCACATCCATGCGCTTTGTGCTCACAATGCACTCTTTATTTCGGTGTGCTAAGATTCAAGCCCCGCCACTTTGAGCAATACTCTTTCAGTGTGCTGAGATTCAAGCCCCGCCACTTTGAGCAATACTAGTCTTTTTGGCCTGTAGTCTGAGGCTCTCTCCTATGCTATGACAAAGTCAAAGGCATTCTATTATATTGAGATTCAAGCTAGTGACTCACTCCAAGTCGATCGTCATAGGACGGGTACAAATCCACCAAGCCTGTTGCTCAAATCGTCGTGCCCACCAACCCGGCCCGAGTTAGCTTCTTCTTGTTAGTTCACACATACATAATCACGTTATGTTCCAAGACTGTCACTCATGACCACCATAGCCGGGCACTCCAAGCTCACAGCTCAACATGTTAGCCCCATAGTCTCCAACAGACAAACTTCACAAACATAGCTCTTTGGGAGCTACCGTCAGCGGTAGCACTATCGCATAGCGGTATCTAGCAGAAAAATATTTTTCTCCCAAAACTGGGTGTTTTCCTGGAGCACACCCCAATACTACCTACAACAAGCTACACACCCCCCAAAACACCGTAAAACTTCACTTTTATTCACAGAGTCTTCTCCGACATGCATATCAACTATCATAAATCCAGACCAATTTGTCCAGATGGGCTTCACATAACATGCATATTCCGTACTTCGATTTTGGATTCTATATGCAAGTTTAATATCAGGGATAACCCTGATCGATCCGTTGGAAACTTTCCGTTCTCCACTAATTGGTGAGGGTTTCCATGCACATGCCAAATAAGGACTTCACATGTCCAAGAAAGAAGATCGTTACCATTGTAGATTGCTTAAGAGCCATGAAATTATTAATGATCTGAATGGAAGCGTTCGCAACACTTTCCTCTCCACAGATCTAGTTTTGACTCGCCACTCTGACCACAAGAGCTACTTTAATGGCCGAGTTCAGCTTTCCAAAAGCTACCTCCAAGCTCACCTTTCTTCTTCCCCCATCTTTCTTAAGGTTCAAGAGAAAGTGAGAGAGAGAGAGAGAGTGTGTGTGTGTGTGTGTGAAAAAGAAATGATCATCCCCTTCCTACACTCCTCTGATTAAGATATGCGAGAGGAATCCTGGCCTTAGGATCCTCATGCCAAAACAAATAGATTGTATTATTTAACTAACTAACCATTCTTTTTAAATTCGCTACCGCTACGCGGTAGCGTGCTATCGCCTAGCGGTAGTTTAGGCGGTGGAGGTGGTCTTATCCAGCATCGCTTTGTCGCTTAACAATCGCCTCGGCATGACTCGACACATGCCATGCTATCTCCAGTGGTATCTTTATCGCCTGAGGTTAGCAAATTCGACTTCATCAATTTTTTGATTGCATCGATTCGACTGGATTGACTCCATAGATTCGATTGAATCGACTTCATCTCTACTACCGGTGTTATTGCTACTTCCTGGCATTAGCAACTCGACACCACTGGTTGTTCTCGATGCCATCAATTCGAAACCACAGGTTGTTCTCGACACCTGCTACCGCCGATAGTATCTTGCTATCGCCGGGCGATAGCTTCTAGTAACTAAGAAAATAGTTGTTTTCAGAAACCTGGGGTGTTACACCATCTCACTTTATCTCTAGTTTTCCTAGATCTACCTGTAACGCCCAGGTTCCTAAAGCAGGAAATTGAGTTCTGGGAGATACCGCCCGGCGGTAGGTTGCTATCGTCGGCGGTAGTACCGTGGGAAGGGTGACAGAGCTTTCGTGAAGATACCGCCCAGCGGTAGCGATACTGCTGGAGTTATCTCAGTCCATTTATTGGCGAGCTCTCGGGTTGTTACTGCGCGGTGACAACATTTATCGTGTGGTGGTAGTGATAGCAGTCATTTCGTAACTGACGCTAGATACCGTATGACAGTAGTAATCTATCGTGTGACGATAGTCGGATGTAACTACGTGGCCATGTGTTGACCAACGATTGGGGATCTTGAGTGGTGGGCATGTGAATCGAGGCATCGATTGAGGTACTGCGCGGTAGTAGCTCGATTTAAAGACTTAGGGGTGTCGTTTTCACATCATTCCTTTGGAAATTTTGGGTTGAGCGACTGAAACAGGAAGAGGGAGGTTCGGTCAAAGGAGATCTCACTGTCATTGGGGTTTCAGGGCTCAGATTCATAGGACGAGTTTGGATCCAGGGAAGCAAAGTTGTAGCGGTCATTTCCATCTGGCTGAATCTCTCTCATGGCGCCGAAACAGACTTCTTGGGTAACGATCCTCTTCCCTGGACATGTGAAGTCCTTCTATTGGCATTTGAGGGTAGACGCTCCACGAACACGTGAAAGTGGTTCTACCGATGGGTAGATCCATGTATCCTCTTTAGTGTTGCATTTAGATCCGGAATCGAAGTATGGATAAGCATGTTGTATGAAGCCCATCCGGACAGGTTGGTCTGGATTGGTGATGTTTGTATATTATGTATGCCGGAGAAGACTCCGTGGTAAACACGTAGATTTCAGAGTCGCGGGGTATGCAGTTGGCTGTAGTAAGACTATTAATGGAAACAATCTCCAGGAAAACACTCATTTAAGGGAAGAATCGATAGTCTGTTCCCTACAGCGCGGCGGTAGCGCCACCACCGGCGGTAGCTCCCAATGAGCACTGTATTGTTTGTATGGACTGTATCATGGAGACCTGAGGGCCTTTGTTTTGTGAGGCCTATCTTGTGGAGACCTAGGGGCCATCATTTGGTGAGGCCTGTCTCTCGAAGACCTGGGGGCCAATTTGTGGAGCTGAGAGCCTGTGTGGCCTAGCTTAGGCGGTCGTGAGTGCTAGCCTTAGATCATAATGGGGCTATGCATCGTACGAATGGGAAAGGGGATGCTGACCCGCGTCGTGGCTTTTTGCGCCCGACGATTTGAGCACCGAGAAAGAGCTGAACTGTACCCAACCCTATGCCGATCGACTTGGAGTGAGTCAAAGTGTGAATCACCATGACTTTGTCGTATCCATAGGGGCGTTGTATTTGGCTTCGGCCCTAAAAGACTGAAATGCTCAAGCATTGCTGACCGTCGCAGGGAACGAAGGTGTGATCCTTGGAGGTCAAGTGCACGGAGAATGTGCTCTGAGAGCACGGGGCGTTGGACGGCCATGCCAATGTATGTGCAAAGGATGCTTATTTTGCACGTTTTGATTGCCAGCATTTGTATATGCTAATGCATGCAGGGAAGGAGCACCGCCACCCCAAGTGAGGGTGGGTCGTTATAATTTGGTCTGCTAATGCTGACTGTTGTTATATTTACCACTATTGCGATGGAATGTGTCGTGCAGGTGCAGCTATGCCAAGCGGGAAATAGCGAGCTGGAGCCCGGGATTGCTAAGCCGGCCCTTAAAGGCCAAATCGAATTACCAGTTTCTTTCTTTTTCGTTCATGTGTGGACGGCCTGCGAGTCGATGTATGCAAGACAATATTATTGAGAAAAACCTTGTAAGGCCTTAAGACCACAACATTTATGTATTGTACTTTCTTTCCTATTTAGTTGTGTGGACTTTCAAATGGTTGAGTTTTTATAAACATTTAGGATGCTCTTTGAGTTAGGTTAAACGGTTGCTGATGATGATCCCAATAAGTAACTCCACTAACTGTCCGTAGTATATGACGTCGGGCCCTGACCGGAACTTCTGTTATATGCTGCATGACAGATGAGGGTGTTACACAACCTCTCTCTCTCTACACACATCTCTCAGATTTTTCTCACGAAGTTCAGAACGAGTCCGGTAGTGGAAATGTCCATAAAACAGTTTTTTAGCTCCGGTGAGGTGCTTCAGCTAGGCGAAATCATTTATTGTTCAAATGTCCCTAAAACTTTTTTTTCTTGATTATATTTTTGTTAGAATATTACTCAAATGTTCATTATAATTTTGTCAGATAAATATCTTATTTTTTTATCAAAATATGAAACAGCTCTGCAAAAGCTGTTCTTCCAAACAGTTTCACAAATTCTGCTACCACTCTGCAAAATAATTAATTATTCCACAAATACTTCCCACCACTGCTTCTCCAGTCATTGCAGCTGCGCCAAACAGAGCCTTAAGCTGAGATCATCCAACAATCTGCAGTTTTTTAACACTTCTTCTAAAACAACTCTATTTAAATAACTCTATTTAGACTTCATTTGGTTCGGCGTTTGAAGCGCATTTTTGGGATAAACGCCGCCGCACGACGGATAACCAAACGCCCAGCGGCGGCGTTTGCTGCGTTTGAGCCCGATGTGCCATAGGAAATGGAGGAAAACGACGACATTCGAACCGCTGCCTCTCCCCTTCGTTTCAAACGGCGGCACCGTTCCTCCCTTCGACTGCTCCAAACACCGAATCAAACGAATCCTTAATCAACAACTTTTCCATCCGTAAGAGCTCGTCCTCGAAAATATTTTTGGTGCGTCCGATGCTCACACTTTTATGTGCGCCATGGTCAATTTTATGCACAAAATCACAATTTTTTGACTTATTCAAAGTTTTTTTTATAAAAAAATCCACAGTATTAATATTTATATTTTTACAATCATTTTAAGTACCAAATTATTCATATTCCGATTATTACTAAAAAATACGTAAAATGAGATCGTAATGCCATTTTACAATTGAAATACATGATTTACAACAGTACTTTTTTCCAGTAATAATCGGAATATAGACAATTTGGTGCTTATTAATATTCTGATTATTACTAAAAAATATGATCGTAAAATGAGATCGTAATGTCATTTTACAATTGAAATACATGATTTACAACCGTATTTTTTCCAATAATAATCGGAATATAGACAATTTGGTACAATGATCATAAAATACAAACATTAGTAATTTATGATTTTTTGTAAATTTTTTTATAGAAATAGAAATATATAACTTAATACATAAAATTGATCATAACACACGTCAGGCTTGTCTGGCACGGCAAGAAGAGACAGGGCGGGAGGAGACGCCCCCGCTGATCGAACTAGGGCTCTATTTGTTTGGGCGTTTCGCAACTCTGTTTTGGGCAAACGTCGTCGAAAGGAGGGTAAACAAATGAACCTTCAGCGGCGTTTGCTCCGTTTCCACCCGCCCGCCTTGAGAAACCAATGGCGGAACTACGATTTGAAAACCGCCCAGGCACAATAAATTTTAACATATATTTTATTGAAATTAGAAGAAGATAGCATAACATTAAAAAACTTACAGATCAACAAGTGACTTTATGTTGACACATGCTCTGAAAACGTGAAATAATTTCTTCAGTTGTAATTATATCTGCAACGTCTTTTTCAATGTAAGCTATCAAACAATCATTCATCCATTCATCTCTCATTCTGTTTCGCAGACGATTTTTTATTATCTTCATTGCAAAAAATGTTCTTTCAACACTAGCTGTTGCAAATGGTAAGAGGCAAGCCAACTTTAACAATCTGAAAACTAGTTGGTAAATCTCTTGTTTTTTTAATTCCACTATTTTTTGAAGCAGTCCACTGATTCTCTTAACTTTTGAAAATATATCTGGCGTTGCAGTTCGCATGTCACAAATGTATATGTCAAGTTGTCCTTCAAGTAACTGCAACTCTATCGGAGGAAAATCATATGGATATAATTCAGCAAGATGAATTAGTTTTTATTTATCATAAGCAAAAAATTAATCCTTTGGGTGAAGACAAGCGACACATAATAACAATTCGATGTTTACTTCATCGAAACGGTCATTTAGTTCATTTAACATCCAATCAAGCACTGCATTATATATTTCAATCCTGAAAAAAAATGTAAATTTGTAATTTCACGTGTGTTGCGTCCTGATCTACATGATTGAACGAACTTCTCATTAATAATTGGAACTTCTATGTCATGTTTACAACAAAACATAGAGACTTCAACAATAAAGGATTCTCACTCAACTTCATTATTTCTCATCTATAATAGTAGCAATTTTGACAGCTTTACAAAATGCATCGCGTTGACAATATCTTGATCCTTTTTTGCAAAGCTTGTGATAACTCATTAGTTTTTGATAAAATATGTTTCATCAAATGAATCGCAAATGTAAATTTAAAAGTCAAGATAACTTGTAACATTGTGCTTGTCATACCTCTTTGGTTTCCATCTGCCCCATCAATTACAACAATCTCCAGTACATCAACAATCGATGAAAACATACGAATAAAATTTAAAACTATCACATAATGTGAACCCCAACTCGTGTCTCCGACACGCTTTAGCTCTAAATCTTGATTCAACTCTTGACCACTTTCCAATTCCCCGCAACCGAGCTCTCTAGCAACCCGATCAATTTCCAATGCTCGAAGAGAATCACGTCGTTTACAAGAACCACCAACAACATTCAAAATAGTGCTAATAAGTGTGAAAAGCTTGGCAATATCAGAATTTTCTTCTACAACTGCTACTAGCACAATTGTAGTTGATGTGCAAAATAATGAACATAAAAATCACACCTGTTTTTATTCAAAATCAAAGCTTTTAGCCCTCTGAACTCGCCTTTCATATTGTTAGCACGATTATATCCTTGCCCACGCAATTTAGATATACTAAGACTATATTGCATAAATAATGACTCAATGTCAGCTTTTAAAGATAATGCAGTAGTGTCGGCTACTTGAACAAAACCAAAAAGACGCTCCACAATCTTGCCACTGGATTTCACATAGCGTAACACAATGGACATCTGCTCTTTTGTAGAAACATTCGCGGATTCATCCACTAAAACTGTAAAAACAATCTTCTCCAATCTTACGAACGATTTTTTTGTTGTCTCCGTTGCAACTGCTGAAACTATTTCTTTTTGAATTTTATACGATATAAGCTGGCAATTTCGAGGAGTATTTTGAAGCGCAATTTCCTTAATGTCATCATTATGCGAGACAAGGAAATTCATAAGCTCCAAAAAATTGCCTCGATTGATAGACTTTTTGCTCTCATCGTGACCACGAAACGACAATTCTTGTCGTAAAAAAATCTAACACAATCAATCGAAGCACATAAACGAGCACGATAATCGATACTTTGTTGTTCTTCTTGTCTCGCAAAAGCAATCTCAAAACCCTGTTTTTGATTCATCAAAGCCTCGCAAAGTTTCTAAATGCATTATGTGGAGTAGTGTGAGTTCCAGCATATTTTTCCAATACTGTTTTATCTTTCAAATTTCAAAATCCTCTAGTAGTAAAAGTAGGCTCACAACCTCTTTGGGGGAAAATATAACAGTAAAGACAAAATGTTGCATCTTTTTTCTTACTATATTCTAACCAACCTTTAAACTCATTAAAACAATTTCTATTAAAGCGCCGAGCTTTTTTTTCGATTTCTGTTTGGGGAAAAATATGTAACTGAGGTTGACAAGAACCTTTCTGCAAATAATATCTTCGTATTGACTCTTAAACATTTGCATCATAAGAATTTATAGGATGTCTTAAGGCTGGATCTGAAGGTTAATCTTCTATTTTAATCTCTTCTACGAGACTTCTTTTGCTAGTTAAAACTAACTCCTGAGAATCTATTGAACTTTGACATGCTCCTTCTTAGAAAAAAATTTTTCCATTGCACTAACTAAACACACTACATAAAATAAACGGGACATTCCCGTTAGCGCAACTAGGGCTAATCGTTATGCACATCACAAACATCACTGATATGGGCTTACCGTTACGGGTAGGCTTCAAGAGCATGCCTAAATCCAGACTCGCACGTCAGATCACTAATGCATAAAAATATGTCGGGGACGGACACAATCGACCCGGAGGTTCGCAATGAACCGAGGGAAAGACACACCGCGCCCAATTGAAGGAGGGTGGCCCCCCTAAGCAAAGTAAAAGCAAAAAACTACACTGGGGTCGCAATCCCACGCCCTGGCGGAGTCCCCTCTCTCCACCGCGTGGTGGGAGAGGGACTCTTCGTGCAGCTCACACATCAAAATGCATCGGGGTCGCAATCCCACGCCCTGACGGAGTCCCCATCCTCAACCGAAATGGCGTGAGGGGACTCTCATTGCACAAAAAAAATTATAAACACTGAGAGGAAGAGATCGTTACCCTTGGTGCGTGTTTATCTCCGCGATTGCGCAATTAGCTCTCCACCGCCGGTAACTCTGTAAGGAGGAGGAATCCCACCGGGCACTGACACTCCTACCAAGCACTACTCTTCACCATCCAGTTACCTGCTCAAACAGGAAGCCCAAACAAATCACAAACATTCATTTATCAACTATATTTGCTCTACCGACTGTAAGCAGTAAGCTCAAACTGGAAACTCAAACAGAGCAGGAAATCAGGAAACTCAAACCACCAATTTTCATTCAGGAAATGGGAAAAAATATATGGGGGAAATTGCTCTCCACCGCCTGTAAGCAGCCAAGCAAGAATCCCGCCTACAGAACTCGTCGAAGAGGGATCAGTGATGGATCATGGATGTCACCACTTACAGAGCTCGTCGAAGAGGAAAACGAAGAGCTGAACTGCAGAAGAGGGAACTTACAGAGCTCGTCGTTGGTGGCTCGTCGCCCATCGGCGTCGTCGCGTGCAGCATGCAGCGTCGTCGAACTTTGGTGAAATGCCCTAGCGGCCTAGCAATCGGCGGCAGATGCAGCGTCGTCGTAGAGAGGGAAATGCCCTAGCGGCCTAACAATCAGCGGCAGCGGCGGCGTCGTCAATCGTCGTCTCGTCGAAGAGCGGAAGAGGGCAACAAAAATGGCGATTCGCGAATGCCCTAACCCCAGCGGAATTTATCGTGATTTACGGTCGGGCACGTGCCCGACCGTGCCTTAAGCTGGGTCCGCCCATGTGAGAAACGCCCCAAAAAGCTACGTTTGGAGCAGACACCCCCCCTCCGTTTCGAACTCTCCGTTTCTACCCGCCGGATCGACCGGCCACCATCGAACCAAATAGAGCCTAGAGGGGAGAGGCCCCCAATCAAAATGGAGGAAAGTCCTCCGTTTTCCATAGCCACGGCGTTTGCAGCATTTCCTCCAAACTCTGCATGGTTTGGTAGAGCATTTAGGGCGGCGTTTGGAAGAAATGCTGTTGCAGGGCTGCAAAACAAACGGATGGCCGACTGTATTTCCTCTATCCAGACAGAGAAAAAGCCGACCAAATAGGGCGTTTCCATCCTGCCTCCCTCGCTCATGTCTGTCTCAATACAGCATCTCCACCCGTCCTCTCCGCCCGCCACCTGGGCGGCTGGCACTGAAAAAAGCCGTCTGCGAATCGCCTTTTATATTTTCGAGAGGCCCACGCGCCACCTCCTCCCGTCTCTCCATTCTCCGCTTATTATGATTCAATTTATCCTCTTTCGTCCCTCACCTCCCGGCCTTCCTCCTCCCTCTCTCCCTCTCTTAGCTCCATGGATTCTGATTCCTCCAACCCCGCCGCATTCTCCCTTCCTTCGATCTCCCTCCAAACCATCCCCCATCTCTCCGAATCCATCCCCAATCTCCTACAGCTTCCCAACCCCATCGATAAATCCCCATACTACCATCCAAATCCCGGCTTCTACATCTCCTCCTCCGACGTCCTTCTCCGCCAAATCCTCTTCGATCTCTCCACCTCTTCCTCTCCTCTACTCGCCTATCACCGCGCCGGCCCTCGCAGCCAAATTCGATTTGACCCGGCCACCGTTCGCGCCGCTATCGTCACCTGTGGAGGCCTATGTCCGGGGCTGAATACAGTGATAAGGGAACTTGTCGTCGCGCTCTGGGATCTCTACGGAGTCCGCCGGATATTTGGCGTGCAAGCTGGTTTTCGCGGGTTCTATTCATGTGAGACGGTCGAGCTCAATCCGAGGATTGTGCATGATTGGCATTTGAGGGGAGGGACTAGCCTTGCTACCTCCAGAGGAGGGTTTGATCTTGACAAGATCGTTGGAGGGATCGAGGAGAAGGGGTTTAATCAGGTGAGGATTTTGAAAATTAATTTTAACACTATTTCTTCTATCTATCGATTTGGTTGCTTGCGCTTTCGCATGATTGTATTTGCTAGGGTAGGGCTCAAAGTTGAATGTTTAGATGACACACGAAAATGAGGGATGGATATTATATTTGTGCAGCATCCGCTCATTAATTTGCAAAATCTGTACAAGCGTAAAAGATTTTTACTGGGTTCTTAAGGATATATTAACCAGAGTAAAATCTGTACAAGCTTGAAAATTAACAAGAGAACAAACATGTTTAAGCTGGCATGTTAACCCCATGTTTGATTTTACATCCGAAGCCTTGCACTTAATATTTTGCCACTTGGGTTGCACTGGTCTGAATAGAACTAGGGGTGCGAGCGGTTCGGTTTGGGTCGGTTTGGACCCAAGCCAAAACCGAACCGACATGCCTCGGTTTTTAGTTTGTCCAAACCGACCCGAACCGAACCCAGTTGGTTCGGTTCAAAGTCGGTTCGGTTTTTAGTCGGTTTTTGCGGTTCGGTGTCGGTTTTCTGCTAACAAACATAATCAAGTGCTATTTGTTGGATCCGTCATCATTCCTTTACTAATTTCATAATCTTTATCAACTGAAGATTTATATTAAATAAATAACATACAATTTTTTTGAGTACAAGTCAGAGAGAATGTTTATTAAATCCACATCACACACACACAAACAACTATTATATTCATATTTTTTTAGACATGCAGAGTTTGGGTATATTGAGGCAAACATTCCTTATGACATCCCACAATTCTCTATAATAACTTGGACAAATTTAATACTAATAGATCCAACAATAAGCAATTGAGTATCACGATAGATAATCATTGTCGTTATTAAATCAATTTAATATACAAAACATCTCCAATAATTAAACTGTTAATAAAACTTTTTTCCAACAGAATTACTTAGGATCTGAAAAACTCTCTAAACCTAAGGAGAAGGGTCAGAAAAATCTCACCAAGCATGGAGATGGGAAAGTGAACTTGGTTGTAGACCCAAAGATAATCTGAAAGTTGCTCGATCAAATACACCACAAAACAGTGGTGAAGTGCTCAGTTCGGTTCGGTTTAGTCGGTTTTCACAACTTGAAAACCGATCCGAACCGATAAGCCTTCGGTTTTCAAAAGCTCCAAACCGAACCGACATCGGACCGGGCGGCTCGGTTTCAAAGTCGGTCGGTTCGGTCGGTTCGGTCGGTTTAGTCGGTTTTCGGTTTTTGATCCTCACCCCTAAATAGAACCGAGCAGGCCCGGATGATTAGTTCATAGACTGAGTATATTCATGTGGAAGAAAATTCTAAGAAGCCGCCTCAACAAATATAAATTCAATTAAATTGTATATATTAAGACAAAAAAGTAATGAAATTTTAAGGAGTCTTAATAGTTTATGGAAGCAAAGAAGAGTAGATATCAAGGTGGTGGGAAAAGTCTTTGATTTGATAAACCAAATTATCTTTAAACATGATCTAGGTTAAGTCTTATTCTTGTATAGAAATAACTTTGTTTCTTAACTTCTCTCTGCAGGCCAAATGACATAACTAAATTCGGAGGATGATGCAAAATCGTCAATTTTAATCCGCTTATGTTGTATTGCATTCAACTTGCAACTCTTTTTTGTTGGAAAAATCTCTTATGTATTTGATGGTATAATATCGTGATATGACTATTTATAGAAGAAGGAAGAAGCTCAGACGAGGAAGTCAAAAAAATCTACATAATAACCAAGTGATTAACAATCGTTGACCTATGTTCGTTTAGTCGTTTCTCTATCAATGCTAGGGGTGTGCGCGGTGTGGTTTGATGCGGTTTTGGTATACCAAACAATAACTGCACCGCATGGGTGCGGTTTTGGCCCGAGCAAAATCGCACCACACTGAAATTATGCGGTGTGTTTTCGGTTCGGTGCTGTTTTTTGTTGTGCGATTGCGGTATTAATGTGATTTTTAGCATACGATTTACATAGACACCAAAAGGATAATATGAGATGAAATAAGATGTAAACTTTCGGCAAAAACATAGTTTCATGAGTTATACTTATCATGAAAAAACCTGCAGTACATTTATTTTCAAAATACAAATACTACAAAATCAACCACGATCTATAATACCTTTGGTGATTATGCTTTTGATTCACATTCAAGTTCATTTTTATCAGCATCATCATCAAGTTGTATTGTATCTATTTAATGAGAACTCGTTACTCAGGGAACAACAACAACAATAACAACACTCAAGCCTTTATCCATAGTGGGGTCAACTATATGGATCCTTTGTCTCCATTGTGCCATATCTTTAGTCATAATCTCACTAATGCCTAAGTACATCATGTCTTTCCTGATGATTTCACTCCGAGTCTTTATTGGTCTAAACCTTCCCGGTTTAACATGCCTAGTGGCTTAACTCTCGTAACGTCTAACAGGTGCCTCTAATGATCTCCTTTGTACGTGTCCAAACCATCTTAATCGAGTTTCTCGTTGTTTCTCTGCAATTGGTGCCACTCCTATCTTATCCCTGATATATTCATTCCTAATTTTATCCAGTCTCGTGTGTTCACACATGCATCAGACATTTTAATCTCTGCAACTCTCATTTTTTGCTCATATACACAATTTACTGCCCAACACTCAGAACCATAGAGCATCGATGGTCTAACCGCAGTACCATAAAACTCGCCTTTACGTTTTAATGGTATTTTACAATCACATAAGATCCCTGATGCGCCTCTTTACTTCAACCAACCTGCCTGGATTCTATGAATCCAATCGTTATCAATACCTCCATATTTTTAAATTATCGATCCAATATACTAAATGCACTCACTGCGAGAAATATCTTGATCACCCAACTTAATAACGAGGTCATCCGTCCTTGCACTGCTAAATTTAAGCTCCATATACCTCGTCTTTGACCTTGCTCAACCTAAAACCCTTCTTTTCTAAAGTGTCTCGCCAAGTTTCAAGTTTCACACTTACACTCTCACGTGTCTCATCGACCAAAATAATATCATCTGCAAATAATAAACATCAAGGTATTGCTTTTTGGATATGTCTGATAAGCTCATCTAAGAGAAGGATAAATAGATAAGAACTCAAAGATGAACCTTTATATAAGCCAATAGTGATAAGGAATTCCTGTGTTAATCCTCCAGATGTCCTCACCGTTGTCACTGAATTTGAATACATATCTTTGATTATATCAATGTATGATACATTTACACTTTTTTTCTAAGTCTATCCATAAGATCTCTCTTGAAACTCTATCATAAGCCTTCTCAAGATCGATAAACAACATATGCAAATCTTATTTTCTTTTCGATAGTTGTCAATGAGTCTCCTCAAGAGATGTATAGCTTTTATGGTCGACCGCCCTGACATGAATTCAAATTAATTCTCCGAGATGCTAGTCTCTCATTTTAATCTTCTTTCTATTACTCCTTCCCATAGTTTCATGGTATGACTGATTAATGTAATTTCTCTATAATCAACACAATTTTGTATATCTCCTTTATTCTTATACAAATGTACCAATGTACTTTCTATCCATTGGTTTTACATCTTTTTTGACTTCAATAGATTATTGATGAAACATGTAAGACACAAAATTCATTCTTTTTTGTAGATATTTTCATACTTCGATGGTATATCGTCTGGCCAATCGCGTCCGCCATTCCATTTTTCACCTTATTTGGAGCATCATTTATCTATCAATGTTGACATGTCTTGTTTGATCATGTTGAACATGATTATGTGCATTATTGATAGCAGCTTTGTTATCACAGTATTATCTGATATGTCTTTCAGTTTGTAGTCCCAAATCCCGCATTACCGAGTTAAGCCAGAGCCCCTGACATATTCCTTGTAACATTGCCCTTTAATCCGCTTATGCACTGGATCTTGCTACGACATTTTGCGTATTGCTTCTCCAAGTCACTAGATTCCCTCCAATAAAGGAGCAATATCCGGTGGTGGTTTTTTTTCATCTTGACTGCCAACCCAATCAACATCTGTATAAACTTCAACATCTAAACTGTTTATTTCGGGAGAATAAAATTCCACATCCAGGTAAGTTTTCAAACACCGTAGCACACACATGTTAGCTTCATGATGTCGCAGTCTAGGAGAATGCTTGTATCTGCTAAGAATCCCAACAACACGTGTGATATTCGGGCGAGTACGTGAGAGATAGATCAGTATTCCCACTTGTCTTTGGTAGCTAGAGGAGTTCACCTTCTCACTATCCTTGTCTTCATCAATCTTACAGTTTATTTCCATGGGAGAATTTGCAGGAGCACAACCAAGCATCCCTATTTTTTCTAGGAGATCTAGGACATTTCCTATGAGAAATGAAGATTTTGTGGTCATAGCGTGCTACTTCTATTTCCAGAAAATACTTCAACTTTCCTAGATCTTTAACTTCAATCTCTTTACACAAATGCAGGTCAAGCCATGCGATTTCTGCAACATCATTTCCCGTGAAAACTATGTCGTCGGCATAAGCAATGTGAATAGCTACTTTCTTTGCTTTCCTTTTCACGAAGAGAGTGTTATTAGAGCGACCCTATTTGTATTCTAATACGGTAATGGCATTTTGGGACTTCCCAAACCAAGCCTCGGGGGATTACTTAAGACATTATAGAAATATTTGAAGTTAATACCCCTTTCCTTTAGATCAAGTCTTTGCGAAGCCAGGTTGAACTTTCATATTGCCTTCTTCTTCAGGATCATCATATAAAAAGATATTTTTGACATCAAGTTATTGCAACTCCCACCCCGAGCATGAAAAACATGATAAAATGACATATGAAGTCTATCTTGGCAACACGAAGATAGTCTACACATGGAGTTTGAGTATACCCTTGAACAACTGGCATTGCTTTATATCCTTCAGCAACCTCCTCTTGATTCTGTTAACAGTGAACGCCCATGGAACCAACAGACTTCTTCCCAATGGGGAGATGGGTGAGTGTCCAAGTCTGGTCCAACTCCGTTTCATAGTTTTGGGAAAAGTTTTATGCCCTAAAGCAACGATACCCAAATTTCTGTCCTTGAGGAGAAGAACAGGCTGAGGGTAGGCCAATCGATATCGACACATGCTTTAGCACTTGCATGCGGAATAGTAGCGAGAAACAGAGGCAGTTAGATTAAAAAGGCAAACTGAAAGGAGGATGCCACAGCTAAACAGCAGGGTCAGATGGAGACGGAGACGAGAACTTGTAAGAATTTTTGCATCTTAATAATATAAAAATAAGGAAGGTATATTAGTAAATTGTCAATTGTAATAATACAGCCATGAAGATATAGTTCGCCGACTAGAGCTTAATCAGTTGTTCAAACTCTATTATTGGCGGGTTACTGCTATATGTAAGTATGAATATTTTTTAGTCAATTACAATTCTGGTTTCTCTTCTCCTATTCTCATTTCGGAATCCCATTTTGAGAGATCTCCCCCTTAATTCAGAATAACTCTATTCATCTTTAAAGGGAATTGGAAATCTTCATCCATAAAATTTTTTGCATCAGAATTATGGAGGAAGAACTTTATCATGCAGATGTGATAGTGAGGGTTTAAATACTAAAATCAAAGAACCAAGATTAACTGAAATGCTACTAGTGAGGGGTTTATAAAAATATCCAACCCTAAAAACATGATAAAAATATAGAAATGTCATTGGGCTATTAAAATAGAGATTTTAAGCGATATAAACCGCCTAAAGACCAAAAACTTCAAGAGTGCTTGACAAAGCGATGTCTCTTGATCTGCACCTCAAATTATGTCTAGAGGCAGAATTTTGTTCGATTCAGGGTGCGTTTGGTGCGGCTTATTGCAACTTATTTAATCCGGTGAGGTTGGACAAAAATGTCATTGCCATAAAATGTATGTTTGTGATTGGTATCACAAATATTTCAAAAAAGTAACTAGTTTGAGGCATAAGATTTTGGGATGACAATGACATTTGTGTCCAACCACACCGGAGCAAATAAGTCGCGATATGCCGCGCCAAACGCAGCCTCAATCTCCCTCTAAAAGCTTTCTTTACTGTCTGTTCTTATTCCAGGTATACTGCATTGGTGGAGATGGGACCATGAGGGCTGCAGTTAAGATCTTCAACGAAATTAAACGCCGCAAGCTAAAAATCTCAATCACAGGCATCCCTAAAACCGTTGACAACGACATCGGTATCATCGACCGATCATTCGGGTTCCAGACCGCAGTCGAGATAGCGCTGCAGGCTGTTCACGCAGCTCATGTGGAAGCCGAGAGTGCCGTCAACGGTGTCGGACTCGTTAAACTAATGGGACGAAACACCGGCCACATCGCCCTTCATGCCACTCTAAGCAGCCGTGTCGTCGACTGCTGCTTAATCCCTGAGAATGATTTCTACCTTGAAGGCGAAGGAGGGCTCTTCGAATTCCTTCATCAGAGGCTGAAAAAGAACGGCCATGTTGTCATTGTCGTTGCTGAAGGCGCCGGGCAGAACCTGATACCAAGAACAGAGTCACAGAAAGCTGAGCAAGACGAGTCTGGTAACCAGGTGTTTCTCGATGTCGGCCCGTGGCTGAAGTCGGAGCTGAACAAGTGGTGGAAGAGAGATCACGACGGCGAGCTGTTCACATTGAAGTATATTGACCCAACTTACATGATCCGGGCAGTTCCAGCGAATGCTACTGATAATTTGTACTGTACTCTGCTCGCACATTCATCGATTCATGGAGTAATGGCCGGCTACACTGGATTTGTTTCAGGGCAGATCAATGGAAACTATGCTTATATTCCAGTTGAGGAGGTGGCTTCTGCGAAAAATCCGGTTGATACGAAGGATCACCAGTGGGCTTGGGTTAGGTCAGTGACTAACCAGCCTGATTTTAATTAAATTCAAGGTTTTGCAGGATAGTTCCACGTTTCTAGTTTCTAACATGACAGGGTTTTTCAATTTCGTTTGTCTTTTTAATAGATTAAACGCTTTTCTGATTTGAGTTTGTTTGAAGAGTAACATTACTGGTTCAAATAAATATACATTAATATCAGCTGCTCTTACGATATAAGTTTGTGGTATTTTGGGATTGTTGCTATGAAAGGTGCATTGCATAGTTATTTTTGTAGCTCTTTGAATTGGAGTTAAAGATGCATATTTGAGTGGTAATGTGTGTTGTGAAAATCTTATATATTTGTTAAATAAAATGTTTCATCTTGTCATTATCTCTAGTAAAATTTGTATCCATGTCATGTTTGATCTTGTCCTGTTGTACAAAATTGTGGGTAATATTGATAGTGATCTTATTGTCACAATATAGAATAATGAATTTCTTATCGCATATATCTATAGAGTGAACTACAATCAAAGTCCTTTATAACTTCAATGCCTTCTGGGGGGTAGTTTATATTGCCTATGTCCTAGGTCCTTTATATTGCCCAAGTCCTTTATCACATATATCTATAGATGAAACGCTTTTCCGCGAAGGAGGCGGCTGGGGGTGGCGAGGGTCGCCGGCGGCGGAGGCGGCGACGGCCGCCAGCATGCTCTGGTGCCGCGCAAGCGTGCGCCCGTGAAGCGGGGGCGCACGTGCGCGCCTGCGAGGCGCGCGTTTGGCTTTGCCGTCTTCTCGGGTGTCTCTGGGACTTGGGAGTGTGGCTTGGCCGCGTGCGACTTGTTCGGCGGGTTGGCCTAAAAAAATTTGATAATCGCGGAAAACGGAAAAGCAGGTGCAGGAACACTCAACCCTCTTGAGTCAAATAAATCAAATGCACAAAGCAGAGCAAGTATTTTGTAAGATCAAAGAAATATTCTTTACAAATCAAGGCATACATGGCAAGACCGCGCCGAGACATGTTTTGCCGATGTACCAGAGGACAACAAAAACAGGAAGCAAGAAGAAACAAGACGTGCAGACTAAGCGGAAGCCGCCTACTTTGCTGCTAGCCGCTATGGAGTCCGCTCAAACCGACAGGTCGTCAGACCGCAATCTTGCTGCGCGGACTTCCCGTTATTCCAAGGTTGAACTCTGTTCGACGATCTGCTACTGACGAACTGAACAAGCCGCCAGAGCGGACAACTTATTGAACTGGGAAAAGTTGCAGAAGAGAAACCGACTGGTCGCAAGCGACCTGCTGTAAATCGCCTGTTGCAAACCGCAGAGACCGCACTGCCTTAGAACCAAATCCATGGCTCTTCAGTGCTATCCGCACAACCTGCACAGCAGAAATCGGTTAACCTCTTCAACCCGCGCGGATAGAAAATCCAGGCCGCAACAACTAATCGCGAGTAGACTTACTGTTCATTTAGTTACGATAGATGTGACAGGGGGTCCTAGTTATAGGCACAGAGAGGAGTGTGATCACCCCCTAGCCGATAGGATCACCACCCATCTCGCGACGAGCACCAAGAGTATCCGCACAACTTGCGGACACAATCCGAGGCTGCAGCAGACCCTGCGGATAAACGAACTAGCCGCATAGCCAGTCCGCAAGACGAACCACCAAGGCCGGATAAAGCCCTATCCTCCTTGTCGCACAGCCAAGTCAAGAACACCACTGCAGACCCTGTAGATAAACAAACAGTCCGCATATATGCGGACACAACTCCAATTCGCACGCCACTGCTCAACCCGCTCCAGTCCACTCCCTGAGCCCGCAGACACATGCAATACTGAAGGCTGTCGGACTCAGCGGACAAGGAACACAGTCCGCGCAAACCATGCGACCTCCCGGACAGAGCACATCTAGACTTGGTCTAGATCCAAACCAAGTCCACACCACCAGGACAACCCTGGTGCACATAAGCACTAGCAGATACAAAGAACAATCTGCATCCTGGACTCAAACGAACTGCAACGAGTCTGCAACACCCGCGGATACAACACCTATTTGCCTGGTTACTACTATGGAACAGACCGCCAGCCACAACAAGCCGACCTGACAGGTTGACGCCCTCTGTCCGCACAGACCGCACGGATAGACCGCCCAGGCCGCCCAAGCCACCCACTTCCACTTCAAAAAATTCAACACTCTCCCTTGAAGTGGGAAGTGGAGACTAGCCATAGCAATCCCCGTAACCTTAAGAACGACCCCTACGACAACGACTTCGTGAAGATGTCTGCGATGTTGTCCTCACTCTGCACATGTCCAACTACCAGAGATTCCTCCAACACCTTCTCTCGAATGAAGTGGTGCTCAATCTCAATGTGTTTGGTCCACGTGTGACAAACTGCATTATTAAACAATTTAAGGGCACTTTCATTGTCACCGCGTAGCAGAGTAGGACCGCACACTTCTTCATGAACGTCCTCTACAAACCTTCTAAGCCAGATGGCTTCCCGAGCTACCAAAGCCGAAGCTTTGTACTATGCTTCTATATTAGAGACGAACACCGAGTCTTGCTTTTTGCTACACCACGAGATACCCACATGTGAAGACATAACCGGATGTTGACTTCCGGTCGTCTGAATCTCCCCTATAATCAGCATCCGAGTATCCGTGTAGATTAAAACCCGTGTCTCTCCTATACAGGAGACCCATATCAGAGGTGGACTTGACATACTTCAGAATGCTCCTTGCCGCCATCAGATGAGGTTTCAGTGGTTCCGCCATATACCGACTTACTCGGCCTACATCATAAGCTATGTCTGGCCTTGTAATCGTCAAATAGATAAGGCTTCCTACCAAAGCACGGAACACTAGAGGGTCTGGAAGTATCCTCCACTCATCTCGTCGAAGTTTGATGTCAACGTCAAGTGGAGTAGAGCTACTTTTTCCCTCCCTCATGCCAAATCGCTGAATGATTCGTTCCGCATAGCCTTTTTGGGAAACAAGTATACCGCTCTCTTTCCTCTCCACCTCGAGTCCAAGGAAGTGGTGGAGCTCACCCAAGTCCTTCATCTCGAACCTTATAGCTAGCTCTGCCCTGAGCTAGCTACCTCCTCCTCAGAGTTACCCATGGTGATCATATCATCCACGCACAACAGTACTAAGACCAGAAGCTCCCTCTTCTTCTTAATGAACAAGCTCGAGTCTGAGTTAGAAGCAAGATAACCGCAGAACTGGAGGTATTATGCGATCTTCCCATACCAAGCTCGAGGAGCCTGCTTCAGACCATAAAGGGCCTTTTGGGGCTTGCAGACATAGCCTAGATGATCTTCAGACACGTATCCCTGTGGTTGATCCATGAAGATGTCTTTGTTGATTTCCCCGTAAAGAAAAACATTCTTTACATCTAACTGTCACATCTTCCAATCTTGGCAAGTTACCAAACCCATCACCACACGAACTGAAGTCATTTTTGCAACAGGGCTAAACGTCTACTCGTAGTCTTCGTCGTACTTCTGAGAAAACCCTCGAGTTACAAGGCGAGCCTTGTACCGCTCGATGCTCTCATCCGTCTTCTTCTTCAGCTTATATACCCATTTGCAAGTCACAGGAGTAACGCCATCAACCTTGGGTACAAGGTCCCTAGTCTCATTTTTCTTGAGAGCAGTCATCTCCTCATCCATGACATCTTCTCACTACTTAACTCCAGTGGTTTCATTAAAGCTAGAAGGCTCTTGCTCGTCTAGGGGGCCTGTGAAGAAATAAGAAACAAAGCTCACCGTGTTTCCTTCGCAATACCGAGTTGGTGGCTTAATGGTTCTCTTTGATCTTCGAAGAGTCTAACCCTTGCTAACCACCTCTGCTGCTTCTTTTGAATTAGCTCCATTCTCGGGCAAACCTGGAGCATCGCTCCCCCTACTTCCTGAACCAGAAGCTTCTGCCTCGGAGCTAGAAACACCTGGAGCTCCTGGTGATACAAGAAACTCCACCATAAGATCTTCAGCAGCCTCCTTATGTCCTTCATCAGACCTGCTCTATTGTAATTCCACAGATGAGCTACCTCCATATGACGTCAATTCGTCAAAGACCACGTCCCTGGAGACGACAAACTTCTTCGTCACTGGATCCATACACTTTCATCCCTTCTTCCGCTCGTCATAGCCCACGAAGACAAGCTTCCTTACCTTCGCATCCAACTTAGTCCCCAGAGCATCCGGGACGTGTACGTAACAGGTTGAGTCAAACACCAGAAGGTGTTCCACGCAAGGCTTCTCCTTAAACATCATCTCAAAAGGAGACTTCATGTTGATTGGACTCAGAGGCATCCGATTGATGACATAAGATGCGCAAGACATTCCCTCTGCCCAGAAGGCCCTAGGAATGTCTTTTGCATGAAGCCAACACTTGCAGGTCTCCGTCAAATGACAGATCTTTCGCTCTGCTACTCCATTTTGTTGTGGAATATGAGCACAAGTGAGCTCTCTCTGAATTCCGTGCTTCCTGTAGAAGTTAGAGAATACTGAAGAAATGAACTCACCTCTGTTGTTCGTTCTTAACTTCTTGATTCGCAGGCCAAGCCAGCCCTCCACCAACTCCTTGAACTCCATAAAAAATCGAAAAACATCTGACTTCTCCTTCATGAAATACACTCAAGTGTATCTTGAATAGTCATCAATCAGCACCAACATGTATCTGCTTCCACCAAGACTGACAGTGACGGTCGGTCCCATCAGATCACCATGAATACACTCCAATGGTGCTTTACACCTAGTCTGAGACTTATCAAACAGAAGGCGATGAGCCTTTCCGTATCTACATCCTGCGCAGACATGACCATCACCAAAGGATGACAACTTAGGCAAGCCTTTCACAAGACTCCTAATCGCCATGGCCTTCAATTTGTCCATCCCAACGTGCCCCAGTCTTTCATGCCACATAACAACGCTATCGTTGGCCCTCATCCGATCAACATAGGAACTTATTGATAACACAAACAAGTCCCTAACCCTTCTCCCAACACGAGCAACATCAGCCTTCACCGCTGATACGTTGCGGAGAAACTTCACTTCTGTCGGACCGAACAGAACGTGATAGCCCGCGTCAACCGCATTGGTCACAGAGAAGAGGTTCTTCTTCATGCCCGGTACGTGATAGACACTTCTTAATGTGAGTGGACCCTTATCACTACCCAAAGACACTACACCCTCCTTCTCTACTGTATGAACAGTATCATCAGCGGTTATAATAGCTTCGTTACCTGAGAATGTTTGTAGTGATGAGAACTTTGACTCGCCTCCAGTGAGGTGGTGACCACATCCCGAGTCAATGATCCAGTCATCTTGGTAGTCGGTGGTGGAAAGAGCACGAACATGCGTGCCTGTCAGAAAAGCACTCCTCCACCCGGCTTCCTCAGCACTGGAACCAGCTCCCTCCTTGTCTGCAACATGCCCAGGTTGCAGCTTGACCAAGTAGTCTTTCTTGAAGTGACCCGGCTGATTGCACTTGTAGCACTTCAACTCCTTCCAGCCCTTCTTAGGAGCAGTGCTCCTCTCTTGCTGATAAGAAGTTGATGGCTCATCCTCAGCATCAGTCTTCTTCTTCTTCTCCCATCTCTTCTTCTTTCCCGTGAAGAGTGCATCACTACCTCCTTCGGAGATAGTAATCCCTGTCATCTGTCTAGACAAGCTTTCCTGCGAATCCAGCAGGTTCTCCAGCTCAAGCAAAGACGGCTGAGTGGCCCAGCCTTGAACAAAAGTAACAAATGCCACATATTCCTTCCGCAAACCGCAAATTATGTGTCTCTTCATTTTGGCTTCAGAAATGGGCTCATCAGGGTCCAACGTTGAGATCTCAGCACACAAGTTCTTCATTTTCAAGAAGTAAGTAGAGATGGGTAGATCTCCTTGAGTTGCTCTAGCCAACTCATTTTCCAGAAACTGTAGCTTTGCTACGTTCTTCCTGTTGAACAACCCATCAAGGGAAGTCCATATCTCCGCAGCAGACCGACATCCTAAGATGTGGTCGAAGAGTTCAGGTGAGATGGCCTGCTTGAGGTTAAACTCAGCTTTTGCGTTAGTCTTCCTCCAAGCTCTCAAGGCCTCAGCACCAGCAACAGTAGCAGCCTCTTGCGTATCGTCTCCACAGACGACATCTCATAAGTCCTCCCCTAAAAGATAGCTCTCCATACACGACTTCCACTTCTTGAAGTTAGTCGGTGTAAGAAGCTCGATACCAAGACCCCTTGCATACCCAGCTTCCATTGCACTACCCTTGGTTTACTTAGACTCACAGAAGGAAAAAAGCAAGCTGACGGTTGAACACTGCTCAGGCCTCTATTCCTTCTGATACCATGAAAAAAATTTGATAATCGCGGAAAACGGAAAAGCAGACGTAGGAACACTCAACCCTTTTAAGTCAAATAAACCAAATGCACAAGGCAGAGCAAGTATCTTGTAGTATCAAAGAAATCTTCTTTACAAATCAAGGCATACATGGCGAGACATGCTTCGCCGATGTACCCGAGGACAACAAGAAAAAGGAAGCAAGAAGAAACAAGCCGCGCAAACTAAGAGGGAAGCCACCGACTTTGCTGCTAGCCGCTATGGAGTCCGCTCAAACCGATAGGTCGTCAGACCGCAACCTTGTCGCGCGGACTGCCCGTTATTCCAAGGCTGAACTTTGTTCGCCGATCTGCTGCTGCCGAACTGAACAAGCTGCCAGAGCGGACAGCTTATTGAACTGGGAAAAGTTGCAGAAGAGAAATCGCATGGTCGCAAGCGACCTGCTGTAAACCGTCTGTTGCAAACTGCATAGACCGCACTGCCTTAGAACCAAATCTCTGGCTCTTCAGTGCTATCTGCACAACCTGCACAGCAGAAACCAGTTAACCTCTTCAACCCACGCAGATAGAAAATCCAGGCCGCATCAACTAATCACGAGTAGACTTATTGTTCATTCAGTTATGATAGATGTGACAGGGGGGTCCTATTTATAGTCACAGAGAGGAGTGTGATCACCCCCTTAGCCGATAGGTTCACCACCCTATCTCGCGGCGAGCACCAAGAGTATCTGCACATCTTGCGGACACAATCCGAGGCTGCAGCAGACCCTGCGGATAAAGGAACTAGCCACATAGCCAGTCCGCAAGACGAACCACCAAGGCCGGATAGAGCCCTATCCGCCTTGTCGCCACAGCCAAGTCAAGAACACCACAGCAGACCCTGCAGATAAACAAACAGTCCGCATATATGCGGACACAACTCCAGTTCGCACTCCACTGCTCAACCCGCTCCAGTCCACTCCCCGAGCCCGCAGACACATGTAATACTGAAGGCTGCCGAACTCAGCGCACAATGAACACAGTCCGCGCAAACCATGCAACCTCCCGGACTGAGCACAACTGGACTTGGTGTAGATCCAAACCAAGTCCACGCCACCAGGACAACCCTGGTGCACATAAGCACTAGCGGATACAAAGAACAGTCCGCATCCTGGACTCAAACGAACTGCAACGAGTCTGCAACACCTGCAGATACAACACCTATTCGCCTGGTCACAACTAAGGAACAGACCGCCACCCACAACAAGCCGACCTGACAGGTCGCCGCCCTCTGTCCGCACAGACCGCGCAGACAGACCTCCCAGGCCGCCCAGGCCACCTACTTCAACTTCAAAAAATTCAACACTTCCAGCCCTTCCCCATGCATCCTTGGTCCGAGCTTTTCTGGTTTGATCCAGAAATTATAGGGGGAACCCTATCAAATTTCATATACTATTTAAACTTTTTAATTATATAACCGTTTCTTCGTGTTTATATTATCCCATCCTTAGAACAGATAAGTTAGGTAGGTGACTAGGTTAAGCACAGTTTCTTGCTTATAATAGGTTGGGGGTTAAATTCACAACAAAACACCAGTAAAGGTGTAATTTTTGGTTTATATATAAATATTATTTTAATTCAATACAAGAAATAAAAAAAGTAATAAAATTAGATTTTCTTGCTAATTTAGAAAAGATAAAAAATCTTGCTAATTTAGAAAGGATAAAAAATCTTGCTAATTAGCAAGAAATAAATTTGCAACTAAAATTAGTTAGAAATTTTTTTGATCCTAAATTCCTTATTAATTAAAATTAGCAAGAAATTTTGCTGGTTAAAGTTTTTCTTATAGTGATTTAAAAGACATTAATAAAATTTCTAATTAAGCTAAAATTGTATTTAAATCAAAACTAATGTAGAAATAAAATTTAAGGATTAGAGAGATAAATCTCAATTATGAAAATAAAATGAAAAAAGAAAAATATTTAGCTAAGACTTCTCAAAATATTTAACTAGCAAACAAAATTATAATGATTTGCACACAAAATTAGAGTAGAACTATAAAAACTTCAACATGAAAGAAATTTAAGGAAAAAATATCCTACTAATTATGCTCTCTTAATATTTTAATTTAAGTCTATATAAATTATATTAGTTGGGGGGAGGGGTCAATAAAATCGGCATAAGAAGAGTTCTTAGATTCGAGGCGATGAATTTTATTCTCACCTCATTTTTTTATATTTGTATATGTTTAGGAAAATGATAACTTTTATCCTCTTATTTTTCATGGCATAATCTCTTTTTAATAATACTCTTCAAATAAAAACTCGAATTATATACGTTTAGGAGTAAAAAATTTATCCTCTCATTTCATGGCAAATAATCTTTTAAAATATTTTGGGTGCATAAGCTTAGAAAATGATGTATTTTATCTATATGATCTTTTAACAATAATTGTTTTATGTCAAACTAAAGTTAGATAAAGGTAAATGACTAAGAGTTGAAAAAGGTAAAAGAAATTTTAGATTAAACTAAAATACATCGAGAGCAACTATAGTAGTTTAAAATTTTCTAAAAATAAAAAAGAAAGTAGTAATAATTAAAATCTAAAGGTGTTTAGCAAATACTACAAAATAAAACTAATTAAAATAAAAGAAAAAAGTGTTAAAAATTACACTTATCAAATCAAAATCATAAAATATTTTTTAAACTAAATAATCTAAAAATTAAGTTTAACAAATTATGATAAGATAAAAGATTAGCAAATAAAAAATATAAAAATATATATAAAAATTCTCAAAATTGTTTAGAAAATAACAAAAATCAAAGTAGAGATTTATTATATTTTTGAATTTTTTTTCTATATTTTTTTATTTGTTTAGAGACTTTTGAATATGATATTTTTTTTATTTTTTGTATAATATATAAAAAGTAGTAGATAAAATAGATCAAAGTTTTTTGATATATATATATATTTTTAAGAATATTCAATTTTTTTTCAAGTTTTTTAATAAAAATAAAATAAATGAATTAGAAAAAACGAAGTTTGGATTTTTTTTGAAATTTTGTTTTTGAAATTTTCTAAAAGTAAAAAAAAAGATAAGACAATAATATCCCCATACTTAAAGTTTAATATTGTCCCAATGTTGAAGACTAATTTTGAAGAATGAATGACTAAACAAATAATAGGAAAATAAAAAGGGCAAACAACTGAATATACAAGAAAACTAAAAAAAGAGGGGATAACGAAACTGTACAAACTGTAAAATATTGTTAAAATAAAACCAACACAACAAACAAAACAAAACAAAAAGGAAAAATACTTTAGTTGATATATATATATATATATATATATATATATATATATATATATATATATATATATATATATATATATATATATATATATATATATATATATATATATATATATATGTATGTTATATTATATAAAACAATATGTATATTTGGAAGCAAACCGACAATTGAATTTGGACAATTGGACGGGACCGATTCAACTAATAGCCGTTGGATTTCAAGAGATCAGTCTGCCTATATCCCTTCCTCCTAAAAATTCAGTTTCTCAACTCCCAATTAGCCTGACATCCCCCCACCCGCTTCCGCCTGTACCCAGCCACTCTCTGCCGCCGTCGGTGGCCTGCGCGGTGCCCACCAGGGGGTTCGCCGGAGGCGCCTAAGGTGGCCCTGCCCTATCGCCGCCGGACAACCCCCGGCGGGTTGGCCGGCCTCCGGCGAACACCCCCGATGGGCGTCGGGCAGGCCTCCGACAGCGGTAGAGAGGGGATGGGTACAGGTGAAAGCGGAGGGGGGGGGGGGGGGTTATTTTTTATTTTCTAATAATTGATATTAAAATGAAATTAAATTAAAGTAAATTAATTTTTTTTATGATTAATAAAATTATTAAATTAAAATAAATAAATGAAATTAAATTTCTAATAATTAATATTTAGAAAACCTTAAAATTTTAGAATTTTAAATTTTTTAAATAACTGCCGGGGAGCGGGCGAAGCCCGCTGGGGGATGGGCGAAGCCCGCAGCGACGCATCGAGAA
The DNA here is from genome assembly GCA_039583875.1 of Platanthera guangdongensis. Lineage (NCBI taxonomy): Eukaryota > Viridiplantae > Streptophyta > Magnoliopsida > Asparagales > Orchidaceae > Platanthera > Platanthera guangdongensis. Next base: position 119,955,425 of record CM077159.1, on the reverse strand, counting down.
CGGGCGAAGCCCATTCGAAGATGTCAGTATATATATACTAATATAAACACAAATTCTCGAGTTCTACAATACGTTACAGTACAAAAGCGTTGGTTACATTTGAACAAACAAAATTACCCTTCCCCTAGTTCACCGGCTGTTGTTGAACGAATGAAACACGTCACTGCCGCTGGCGGAGCCGGCGGCTTGACTGGACCACATTGACGGGGTCGCCGGACGTCGGCGACCCTGACGGGGTAGGTCGGAGGCAGTCCGGCAGGGCCACTGCCGGCGCAGCCCCCGACGGACCGCCGACTTACAGCACGGGCGGGCCACCACCGCCGGATCCGTCGATGGCTGCTTGATTGGACTCCACCTTCGGGGTCGCCAGACGGCGGCGACCCCGGAGTGGGTATGGCAGAGGCGTTCCGGTGCCACAGCGGCGCGAACCGCTATCACAGACGGAGGCCACCGCCGCCGGAAATTTTTTTAGAAAAATTGCGGACGCCAAACCATTTATGTACATTCATTCCTGGTTCTTACATAGTGGATATTCCCTATGGTGGGTTATTGTTATTTAAATTGCTTCTGTTAGTATGTAACTCTATGTTAGTTTGCGTAAATGTTTGGTTTCATTTCGTAAACCTATTGTTTGTTCATTTAGTATAGCGTGTGGCCCCGACCAGATCTTCTGTTATATTTTTCATGACGAGCATGGTGTTTTAATTTGGTATCAGGTTTTGGTGTTAGCTCTTCTCATTCCAATTCGTGGTTTAATTCTTTTTATGGGGGGGGAGGGGAGGGGTGAGCACATGTGTGCATCACGATTATAACATGAAATAGCTCATGCATGCCCACTTAGGAATGAATAATACACATGTTTGAGGAACATGCGTGTTCCTATGATTGTTGTTTGAAACTTTTAATAGTCACTTAATTGTGTCTTTCACGATTATAGGTGACTGGGAGTGGTGTGGGGCAGTCTCAACGCCAACACTCTACTGAGAGTAGTGCACAAACTGATATGCCTACACCTCCTCCTTCTTCTAAGATTGTTCGTTTACTTGCTTAAGCCATCTTTTTGATGATGAATGCACAACCAGGAATGATGGAACAACCTCCTACTCATGCAGTGGCCCCTATGATGATTGGAAAAGTTGAGCCCATAGGGGCGAGTCAAGTGGTTGAAGAACCCTTAGCAACAAGGCAAGCGCCTGAGAATCAATTGAAGCACTTTTTGAGCTTCAATCCTCCTACATTTGTGGGAACAGGATCCCCAACTCAAGCAAAAAATTTGATCTCGAGTATAAAGAGAACCTTGAAGGCAACCAAGACGGTGAAAGGACAAAAATTCACCTTACCAACTTTAATGTTGGATGGAGAGGTGAGGCTTTGGTGGGATGAGTTAGGGTTGTGTTAGTTTGTGGGCAAGCAACTGATTAATGTCTCGATGGATGAGTTTTCGATATTGTTTATGGTACGGTATCTAATTTCTATGCAACTGATTGTGATATAGAACCAGTTCTAGAGGTTGACTTATGGAGATAGTTTGGTAGACAATTATCTACATGAATTTACCAGATTGGGGCATTATGCAGGCTCCACATTTGTTGATGACGAGCGAAAGACCAACAGGTTTTATGAAGGTCTGTGGGACAATCTAAGGCAACTTCTATCAAGTCTGATGATGTAGGGCTTTCTGACCTTGATGAACACAAGCCGATCCCAGGAGTAGGATATAAAGCGGGTCCATCGTAAGAAGGACTTGGCGGTGAAAAAGCTAGAGTTCAAGGTATCGAGCTCTGAAAAGTTTGGGTGCTGCAACAGGTGGAGGAAGAAAGCTAGGTCTCTCTCTCTCCCTCTCTCTCTCTCTGTGACACTCTCTCCCTCTCCGCCACACTTTCTCCCCCCCTCTCATTCCCTCTGTCCCTCTCTCCCTCTCTTTTTTGTCCTTCACCATGAGTAGCATTAAGAGATCTAGAATTTTTTCATTGTTTAATGATAAAAGATGGATGGTTATAGAGTAATGCATTCAGATTAGATGACCGAAATCGATTCAATGAGTTTTAATTCATACATTTTATATTTCCTTTATAGTGGTTTAGATACATTGGCGGGCATAAAGCCTGATCGGGCCAGCCCGGTACCGGCCCAACGGGCCCCGGCTTTAGTCAACTGGGCCGAGCCCGGGCTTTCCTTAAATCGGGCTCGGGCAGCTGCCCTGGGAAGGGGCTTGATCCGGCCCTCAGGGCCGGGCTAGGCCGGGTGGCTAGGCCGGGCTAGGCCTGCAAACGAGTCGAGCTCATCAAAAAGAGCTGGCTCGAGCTCAAGCTCGACGAGCCTATTTTAAAAGGCTCGAGCTCGAGCTCGAGCTCGAGCCCGGCACGAACTTAATATTATGTTATAATATAAAACTATTATTTTAATAATATTATATTAATATTTTGTTAATAATATAATATATTAAAATATTTAATACTAATAATATATATTATTTATTATTTAATTTAAAAAAGCTCGCGAGCCGGCTCACGAGCTCGTGAACAGGGTTATTTAGGCTCGAGCTCAGCTCGAAATCAGGCTCGAGCTCGACGAGCTCGAGGTCGATCGAGCTCGACATGCTCGAGCTCGAGTCGAGCTTTTTTCGAGCCAGCTCAACTCAACTTGCACCTCTAGGCCGGGCCGGGTTTTTTTTAAATTTTTTATTTATAAAAATTATAATTATTAAATTATTTTTTTAAAAAATAATACATTTAAAATTTATACTTATTATTTTATTATGATAATAAAAAAATTCTCTCATGAAAACATGAACAAGAAAAATGAATTTTTTTTAATATTGAACAAAAATAAATAACATTTATAATTTATATTAATTAAAAACATGGAATTTATTATCATTATTAATTTTAAATAAAAAATTACAATATTCATTAACTTAACAAAACACATAAACTATAATTTTTTATTGGTCATGTGATGAATGTGAGACGCACTTAATCATCTCTTAAATTCATTGTCTTCATCTCGTCTTTTATCTCCTCCGAGCTATCATCTAATGCTGTAAAGTGTTGCTTGTTTTTCATAGCATCCAAGTAGTCCTTGCACATTTCCAGAGATTTTTTGTTGAGCTGGCTTCTCAGCTCATTCAAAACCCTGTCACTAAGAGAAAAAGCGGACTCCGAAGCTACCGTACTATCTTGGATTGTTAGTAAATCACATGTCATATTAGCCAAAATATGATATGTATTAACTTTACCTTTCCACCATTTTAAGAGATCAAAGTTTTCAATCTCCTCCGTGCTCATAAAATCACAGAATTGTGTTTTAGTGTACAATCCTAATTCATTTAAACAACTAGATGTGTGGGCATTTTTTTTGCAGTTAATTCTAAAATTTTATTTTTAAAAGTACCCTTTGTTTTTGGTTGCGACATTTCTTCCTGAGGCAGCGAGTCGTATAAGTTATCATAATAACTATAACACATGGTAAAAAGTGAAGTAAATTTTGGAGTATTAACGTCATCATAATCATCAAAATTTAAATTTATATTTAAATTAGTATTGATTTCATCTATCAAATTTTCAACATCGTCTACGCCGAATAACAGATTTAAAGTGGCAGCGCATGAAAATATCACAGACATTTCTCTATAATATTTTTTAAAAATTTCTTCCATTATTTTAATTAATGAAAGCCATCCAGCATGTTTTTTTAATAATTAAATTTTTGTGCGATATTTACAAAATTTTCAATAATTAGTGAGCTGGTCGGATAGTACACACCAGATAAAAAACAGACGTCGTATAAATACATTTTAATAAATTCATATAATTTGCTAATACGTCCCAATCAATATCGGTCATATCATGAGTAGTTATCATATTATAATATTTCATAAGGTGATATTTGTTGAAACGCTATTTTTAATATTTTATATGTTAAGTTTCATCTAATAGACATCAAATTGAGCTTTCAAATATTTTTTATCCTGTGTGTTTACAAAATTTTTAAAATCATGAGATCGTCACCTAAAACTATAAATGACTTTTAACATTAGACAAATTTTTTCAATATAAGGTTTTATGGCGGCGAAATTATCTTGTACTACTAAATTTAAAACGTGACAAACACATCAAGTGTGAAAAAATGCACCGGTTAACATTGGTATTAAATTGCGTTTTAACTACTCAATAACTACGATATTGTTATACGCGTTATCAAAAGAAATACACATTATTTTTTCTTTTATTTTAAATTCTAGCACACATTTAATTATTATATTATATATATCTTTACCTGTGTGCGGATATTCGAAACCTTCATAACATATTACACACTTATTTAGCTCCAATGAAACGTGATCGATTCAATGATATGCGCTACATATATATGATAATTTTACATTTATGTTACTGCTTCAAACATCACTCGTTAAACTTAAACGACCATTGAAATTTCAAAAAATTTATTAACGATTGTTTTGATTCTAAAATAGCGTTAATGACGTCGCGCATAAAAGAAGCTATACTTACATGTTGATATTTGGGAGGAAGCCCTGCATGTATGTATTCCATCACATGCTCATTGTCGTAGTGGCTGAATGACAATTCACGTTTGATGACATGTTTCATCTACAGGTCTCGTTGACGAAGTTGATCGTACGTCTAAATTTCCCTGCTCCTGAAATTTGAGCCTGACTGGAGTCGGGAGCTTGTTTTGAAACACATGACTTAGGATGTATTGCTAGTGTCGAGCTGCCGCTAAGGGTCAGCAGATTCGAGCATAATTTGAATCCCGCCTTTGAATTCAGCGCCAACTTGAACTTATCGAAATGCTCACAAATTGCCGCCTTACGATTATGCTCCACCACTACAGGTGTACTTTGAGTAGACGACTCTGGCATTGAGGAGGACGATGCCATGCTAGCGTTGAGAAGGATGCTGGCGAGGGCTGCAGGGCGTTGACGCGCTGAGTAAATTTTACAATTTAAATTAAAACTTAAAAGAGAGAGTGAGAGAGAGTGAGTGGGAGAGAGAGTGTGAGTGGGAGAGAGAGAGGAGTTGAGTGGGGTCGGGCTGGGTGGGTACATTGGACATATATGTACCTGATTTGAAAAAGCCTCACCCTACTCAATGATATACATCAAGGTGTATTTGATGTGTTTTGAGTTTCTTTGTGCAGATTAAGTAACTGCAGGTTAGCAGAAAAGTTTCTAAGTCCATATGTTGACACCCAGAAGAAAAGTGTCGACACTAAAGAAGACTTGTGTCGACACCTAGAGAAGCAGTGTCGACACTTGCAGTAATTGTGTCGACACCGGGAATGCAGAGTCGACACCAGAAGGAAAGTGTCGACACATACAGACAGTGTCGACACATAATGAAGAAATGTCTAAAGAATCAGTGTCGACACTTAGAAGCAGTGTCGACACACAGAGGAACTTTGTCGACAGCAAAAGTGTCGACACTAGGAGGCTGTGTCGACACTCAGCAAAACATCAACAAAGTTCAAGTACATGTGTCGACACTAGGAGGCTGTGTCGACACTCAGCAAAAGTCTCAACACATGAAGAATGTGTCGACACAAAGGAGATGTGTCGACACTCAACAAAAGTCTCAACACATGAAGAATGTATCGACACAAAGGAGATGTGTCGACACTCAGCAAAAGTTTCAACACAGAAGGCATGTGTCGACACAAAGAAGATGTGTCGACACTTAACAAAGTTTCAACACTAGAAGATATGTCGACACAAAGGAGTTGTGTCGACACTTAGCAGAAATCAACTAAGTATTGAAGAAGAAGGACTTGTGTCGACACACAGGATCAGTGTCGACACGTTCTGAAGAAGCAGTGTCCAGAAGTAATTTCTACAACACAAGGAGTTATGTCGACACCATGAAGGCTAGTGTCGACACTTAGTCTACTTGTGTCGACACTTGGTCTATTTGTGTCGATACTTAAAGACTATCTGTCTCGACACTTTCAGATAGTGACAGAGTTTTCAAGAAGCGACTGGATGACTTGACAGCTACCATTTCAACCGGTCAACTGCTACTGTCAGAACTGTCAGAAGTTTGTTAGAAACCGGATCAGCCGGTCACCATGAAGAAAGCCTATATAAATACCTATTACTTCAACAGAAGAAGATGAGAAATGAATCATTGAAGTACAACACAACAAGAAGAAGTTCTTCAAGTGAAGATCTAAGAAGTTGGAGAGAGAAAGCTCCTTCTAAGAAGACAACTATTGAACCAGGCTGATAAAGAAAGTTTCAGATTGAGATCTGATTCGCAAGTCAGCAGTTGATTGAAGATCATCTGCCTGGAGATTCAACCCTACTGTGTTCTAATTCAAGAAGCTTTGAAGAAAAGCCAAGGGAGGTTGATCTCAACAAAGTTCTTTCAAGAACTCATCAAGAAGCCAATCAACTCAACTTTCTCAATCAGAGTTGTGGTTATTAATCCTTGTATTTTGTATTTTCTGTAGGATACTAAGGGATCTGAGTTGTAAGCCTATATTTATAAAGGCTGAGTGGTAGTTCTTGTGTGCCTGAGTGTAGGAGATACATTTCTCTGAGTGTAGGCCTTGTTGAAGGCTGAGTGCAGGCCTTGTTGAAGGCTGAGTGTAGGTCTTGGTGAAGACTGAGTGGTAGGGCTTTGTGCCTGAGTTGTAGGAGTGGGATCACTCTGAGTTGTAGGAACCTATTTGGGGTTCTGAGCTGTAAGATCTGTGGATCTGAGAAGTAGTGGAGAAGTTGGGCCAAATCTAGTACACTACTAGATAGGCGAAGGGGGAAAGTGGATGTACCCAGACCTTGGGGAACCACTATAAATCCTGTGTGCTCTCTGTGATTGTATGCTTATGTGATTGCGGTGTTATCTGTGCTGTGAATTGCATTTACTGTACTGTATTTCTGCCTAAAAGTTTAAAAAGATTAAGTGCACCTATTCACCCCCCCCTCTAGGTGTTTAGGCACTAGTTATTTCAAGTGCTATCAAAGCGAGGTTACTCAAAAAGGACATAACAGTCTGAGTAAAGATCCTGTAGGCAGATTCAGTATAAACAAGAATCAAGAAAATGGGTTCAACTGAGAATCACAAAGAGTTAGGATCCATGAAATTGTCAATCTACAGAAAGGAGATTTTTGGCATTTGGAAAGAAAGGGTTAGACTTTTTATGGAAGCCTCAGACCCAAGAATATATATTACTGTTAAAGAAGGGTCATATGTGCCAATGAAAGTATCTGTTCTAGATGCCAATCAGAGAACACCAAAAGACTATTCAGAAATGACAAAAGATGAGATTATTCTGGCCACTATGGACAAGAGGGCCCAGAATATTATTGTAAGTGCAATTGATGATGCCACATTTCAGAATCTGATTCATTGTAAAACATCAAAAGAAATGTGGGACACACTGATAGTCTATATGGAAGGATCAGAAGAGGTAAGACAAGACAGGAAGTCTTTATTAAATCAAGAGTATGAAAGCTTCAGACAAGGCAGGTCTGATAGCATAACTGAATACTACAAGAAATTCTATAGGATTGTCAATGAATTGATGTCATATGGAAGAGAGTTCAACAATTATGAATTAAATGATAAGTTCTTGAGATCCCTGATAAAGGACCGGGACACCAAGATTTGTGCCATAAGGGAAATGGCCAAATTAGCAGACATTCCTCCTCCAACATTGTTTGGAAAGCTGTTATCTTATGAGATGCAGCTAATGGTTTGGAAGGAGGAAGAAAAGACTACAAGAGTGGAGCACAAAGAAAGAGCTGTGGCCTTCAAGACTGAAGCCACTAAGAAATATAGAAGCAAGTCTCCATCTCCACCACAAATAGTTGCTGAGACAGTATCAGATACTTCAGATAGCAAGAAGACAGAAAGAAGTGAAAGTGATGAAGACTTTGTTGCATTTACTAGACATTTTCAGAAGTTTCTAAAGAAGAAGCAGTGGAGGTCCAAGCTATCCACTTCACATCCCAAAGATGACTACTACCAGAAAAGGAAGTCATCAAAGAATGACAAGAGAAAATCCAAGTCTTGTAAACCTACATATCCTCAAAAATAGTTTGTTATTGTTACAATAGACAAGGACATGTAATAGCTGATTGTCCAGAAAAGAGGAAAGAGTCTACTGATAAGAAGAAGACACAGTTCAAGGGCAAAAAGGAAAGGTCCTTTGTTGCCAAGAAGGATAAAAGTTTGACTGATATGTCATCTTCAGAAACAGATTCAGAAGTGAAGCCTATATTGGCTTATTTGCTGAAGAAGAAGAAAGTGAGTTCATGCAGTTAATGAACTCAATTTATGAGAAGAGGACATTCAGTGCAAGGGACTGATGGCCTTATCAGAAGGAGACAAAATCCAGGATCAGCCTGGACCTAGTCAGGTACAAAATTGTTCTTCAAGTTCAATTTATAGTACTGAGTCAGAATCAGATACATTAGCATCAAGTGATGTGAGTGGATCTGAATCTGAAGGAGACATTCATCAGTTGATTGATGAATATAGAGTATTGTTGCAGGCTTTGAAGAAAAGCAAACTCTTGACCAAGACTCAGGCTAAGGAGATTGCTAGTCTTAAAGTGGCTGCAACAGATTTTGACAAGTTATTAGATCAGAAATTAAATGAAATAGCCAGACTGAAGAATATTACAGTTATTCAGATGGGGACTATTACATTTAAAAATGATCAAATTAGAAATCTGGAGATTAGTCTTCAGAAGGAGAGAGATATTGTATCAAGTTTCTCTAAACCAAAATCTGTTCTACCTTTGATAGATGAGTTTGTACCTCATAAGGGTAAAACTGGATTGAGGTTTACTAAACCTGCCAGGACAGTACAGTTCAAGTCTAAGGCAAAGCCCCAGTACCCAACAAGAAGCCTGCTGTAGATAAAATAGCCAGGGTTGTACCTAAACAAAGGTACAACAGATTTGAGTGCTGGTGTTGTGGCAAGGTAAGCCACTTTTCCATAGATTGTTGGCATAATTCAAGTGCCAAGGTGAGTAGCAAACTGCCTGCTAGACAAGCTACATGTAGTTTTGTTAAGAATCAGACTAACTTGCACCAAGGACCCAAGAATTATTTGGATTCTAAGGTAAAGTATTCTGTTTTGCAGGTGAGTCCAAGTGGCCATGCCCCAATATGGTACTTGGACAGTAGATGTTAAAGGCACATGACTGGAACTAGGGGATTGCTGAAGGACTATACATCAATCAAGAATGGTCCTAAAGTTACCTTTGGTGGTTCTGAAAAAGGAATCATCAAAGGCTTTGGTAACATTTCTAGCAACCTTATTACAATTACTCAAGTGGCTTATGTAAAGGGTTTGAAACATAACCTCATTAGCATAAGTCAGCTGAGTGATTTAGGATATGACATCTCATTTGTCAAAGATGGTTGTCATATCAGTAGGTCAAGTGATCAAAAGATCATTTTGACAGGCTATAGGAAGAGAAATGTCTATTGTCTAGACATTATGTGTGAGAACATAGTTTCTCCTATTTGTCTTGTAGCTGATGAGAAAGTCTCACATTGTGTTAAATGGCACAAGAGGCTGGCTCATCTTAACTATAAGACAATTGGCCAACTCTTTAGCCAAGAGTTAGTGAGGAATGGTCCTCAGGTTAAGTGTATAAAGGATGAGATATGCTCAGCTTGTCAAAAGGGCAAGCAACCAGATCCACCTTTAATAGCATTGAGAACAAAGATGCTGTGAGGTGTCTATACCTCTTGCATATGGATCTTTTTGGTCCTATGTCAGTTCACAGCCTAGGTAGGAAGGTTATACATTTGTGGTAGTTGATGACTACTCAAGGTATTCCTGGGTATTCTTCCTAAGGTAAAAATCTGAAACACCAAGTATCTTGTATAGTTTTGTTAAACAAATTCAGAATGAGTTAGAAAGTACAGTGGTCAAAATAAGAAGTGACCATGGTACTGAATTCCAGTCTGATAGTATGACAAAGCTATGTGAAGAGTTTGTGATATTTCAGGAATTTTCCTCACCAAGAACACCTCAGCAAAATGGTATTGCTGAAAGGAAAAATAAACCTTGATAGAGGCTGGTAGAACCCTATTGAGTGACATATCTCTCCCAGAATATTTCTGGGCTGAGGCAGTTAATACTGCATGTCATGTGATCAATAGGGCTACTATCACCAAGAGCCAAAAGAAGACCCCCTATGAGATTGTGAAGGGCAAAAAACCAAATCTATCCTATTTCAGGATCTTTGGTTGTAAATGTTATATACTTAACAATGGTAAGTCTTATTTAACCAAGTTTGCTGCCAAATCCCAAGAGGGGATCTTTGTTGGGTACAACAACAACAGTAAGGCTTATAGGGTCTACAACTTGACTACTCAAGTTGTAGAAGAGTCAGTTCATGTAGTGTTTGATGAAGCTAGACTCATTAACAATGAATTGTCTAGAAGTGTTTGCAGCTCTACAGGTGTGACAGAGAAGATGGACAAGCTTACTATTGAAGAAGGTCCTACTGCAAGTCAGCAAGTGGATGATAGTGGCTTGTGTCCAGGGGGAGTACAAGATACTCCTGTTACTGAAGAATACCAAGAGGAGCTGCTGAATGAAGAAGCTGAAGGTGTACAACCAGAAGACAGGCTGCCTCCAGCAAATAGGCATTTAAAAGATCATCCAGACAATCAAATTATTGGAGATCTCAGTCAAGGGGTACAAACAAGGAGCAGGAATCTAAGTTCAGTTCTCTACTCCAGTTTCTATCCCAGGTAGAGCCAAAGAAATTTGAAGAAGCTATCCTAGACCCTCATTGGATTGAGACTATGCAAGAGGAGCTGAACCAGTTCAAAAGATGCAAAGTCTGGGAGCTAGTTCCTAAACCAAAGGATCACAACATAATTGGAACTAAGTGGATCTTTAGGAACAAGCTGGATGAAAATGGAGTAATTATAAAGAACAAGCTAGACTAGTTGCTAAAGGATATAAGTAGGAAGAAGGTATTGATTTTGATCAAACCTTTGCTCCAGTAGCCAGACTAGAAGCAATAAGGATGTTCCTTGCCTATGCAACATTCCAAGGATTCAAGGTATACCAAATGGATGTTAAGTCAGCTTTTCTGAATGGAAATCTGAAGGAGGAAGTATATGTAGAACAACCATCAGGTTTTGTTGATTCTACTAAACCTAATTATGTTTATAGACTTAGGAAGGCTTTGTATGGGTTAAAACAAGCCCCTAGGGCTTGGTATGAAACCTTGTCTAGTTTCCTCATTGAGAATAAATTCACAAGGGGGAAAATAGACAAGACTCTATTCCTTAGGGAATCCAGAGGCAAGATTATCTTAGTCCAAATATATGTAGATGACATCATATTTGGGTCTATAGAAAGTAGTCTTTGCAGAAAGTTTGCAAAACTAATGCAAGGACAATTTGAAATGAGCAGTATGTGGGAACTTAAGTTCTTCTTGGGTCTCCAAGTTAGACAGACTGATGATGGTTTATCCATATGCCAGTCTAAGTTCACCCTAGAATTGATAAGGAAGTATGGTATGGAATCATCCACTACCATGAAAACTCCTATAGGGTCAACAATGTCTCTAAGCAAAGATGATGTAGGGAAACCTGTAGATGAAATATTGTATAGAGGGATAGTTGGCTCCCTATTGTATTTGACTGCTAGTAGACTAGATATCATGTATGCTACATGTGTCTGTGCTAGGTACCAAGCTTGCCCTAAAGAATCTCATTTGACAGCAGTTAAAAGAATTCTGGAATATCTTAAGGGCACTCCTTATCTAGGCCTATGGTACCCTAGGAATGGAGAGTTTGAACTGACAGGTTATTCAGATGCAGATTTTGCAGGCTGCAAGGAATATAGGAAAAGTACAACTGGAACCTGTCAATTCCTAGGTGGAAGGCTGATATCATGGAGTAGCAAGAAACAAACAAGTGTGGCTATCTCCACAGCAGAATCAGAGTATGTTGCTGCAGGAAGTTGTTGTGCTCAACTTCTATGGATTCAACATGAGCTAGAAGATTATGGTATTCAAGTAAGTAGAACACCTTTATTTTGTGATTCTACAAGTGCTATTTCTATTGCAAATAATCCTGTCTCCCATAGTAGGACTAAGCACATAGAAATAAAGTACCATTTTCTAAGAGAACATGTGGAAAAAGGAGATATTTCACTAGAGTATATTATTACAGATAATCAGCTAGCTGATATGTATACTAAGCCCTTAGATGAAACCAAATTCAATAAATTTAAAATTGAATTAGGGATGATAAACTTAGAATAGTTTACAAAAATTGGATAAGTAAAATGGTGTCGACACACAGAGTTGTCTGTGTCGACACATAGAAGTGGTGTCGACATTTCAGAAAAATGGTGTCGACACATCTAGGAAGCCTGTGTCAACACTTCAGAGAATTTGTGTCGACACATGCAGTGTAGGTGTCGACACATCCAAGGTGGTGTCGACACTTAGGCTTTACCCAGAATTAGTCTTGTAGAGTCTCGACTAAGTGTCGAGCTAAGTGGTGTCGACACATATACAAGTGTCGACACATATATTCTTTCGACTATACTTGTGTCGACACATAGTTGTCGAGACATTATAAGTAAGTGTCGACACTTTTCAACAGTGTCGACACAATTTAAGTATTTTGGCGCGCCCTTTCATCTTCGATTCTAGAAAGGTATAAATAGGTTTTCGTCATTGTTTGTCGACACGCTCACCAAAGTTTCGAGACCAAACTTGTGTGTCGACATCTCTCTTCTCTAAATTCAAATTTCTTCAAACCCTAATGGCACCCAAGCTAGAAGAGAATGTTAATGAAGGATATGAACTCGTGCGACATGCCTTTGATGACGCGGAACCTGAAATCAAAGGTATGGTAACCCTAATTGCCGAATCTGGACTAGAATACCTTGTTTCAGAACCCATCAAGATCTGGAAGAAGGAGGTCCTAGAATTTTTGAGTGCAGCTTCAGTTGATGATACTGGACTTAAGATTAAGTCCAGAGTTCATGGAACCAAAGTCAAGGTCACACCAAAAAGTCTGAGGAAGATATTTCAACTACCAAGAACAAGGAGGAAGAAGATGTTTCTGCTTCTAAGACTAGAGAGGCATTGAGATGGTGTGGACTGGATTCAAACCTGAAGATTGGATCAGTATTCAACAGAAAAGGAATGAACATTCAAGAGAAATTTTTATCTGAAATAGTTGGCAAGGTCATCCTGAGCAAGCCTGGAGGACATGACAGAATTTCATCTTATATGTTCAATTTGATGACAAGGATTATCTTCAAACTAGATACTGATTGGTCTGCAGTTATGTTTGAAAAGATAAAAGAAAGTATGAAGAAGCCAATCTGGGTAGAATACTAAGTCTTACCTGACTGGTAGTATACCTGAAGTAATGAACCAAGCTGCAGGTTCCAAAATAAACCACATGAGGAGAATGGATTTGAGAATCTTCTCTAGGTGGGATAGAGTACTGACCAAAGAACTGCCATCTCCAGTCAAGGACACACCTCAGCAGAAGACGAAGATGACAGCCATTGTGGCTCAAGAATCCTCAAGCAGCTCTGAAGAGCAAGTAGTCTTTACTCCTGATGATGAAGAGACTGGAAATGCTGGACAGTCTCCAACAAGACAAGAAGATGCACAGAGCAGGGGGAGCTTCCTTCAACAAGCCCAATTCACCTGGATCCAATCCAGGGGGAGCCTCTACTTGTGAAAGAGCCAACTCCACTAGAGAGTGAAAGGGCTACCCAAACCATATTGAGGTAATCACTGAAATTAGTCAATTAGATTTCACTATTGAGGATGAAGTTCTGACTGATACATTACCTGATATTAATCAGCAAATACAGATACAACCTCAACCCCAAGATGTTGTCATGGAGGACACATCTATTGCAGATAAAGTGGTTGATGAGATAAGAGATTCTCCAGCCCATTCTCAACAGGAATTTACCTTAGAAGAGCTATTCCCTGATCTTGTACAGACAGATCTTGAGAAAGAAATAGCTGCTGTTGAGGGGGAGAAAGTCCATATTGAGGGGGAGCATATGGAGAATGTAGAAGAAACTGCAAGGAAGGAGACTGAGGAGCCAAGAGATGCTGAAGGGATACCAAGGACTGAGAAGGATTCACATCCTAGTCCTAAGGACAGAGTGGATATTGCTAGCACATCTGCTTCAGAGGATGAAGAGGCTGTTAGAGCTAAGAAGAGGAAATTCCAAGTCTTCAAAAGAAGGAGCCAGAACTATATGAAAGCCCTACAGACCATTGCTCCACAGCCTGCCCCATCTACTGAATATAGTTCACTGATGGTGGCTTTACAGATCAAGCTAGATGAGCAAAGAAAGGCTTTGCAAACTTATATGGATGAAGTACATAAGTCACTGCAGTTTGATCTTGCACAAGACATCAAGTCAATCAGATTTGAAGTAAATCTTAACAAGAAGGAAATGACTGACTGCTTCCATAAAGGAGGAAATGCAGTAGTCTATCTGGCCACACATCAAGAGAAAATAAAGACAAAACTTGATGACCTAGAAGTGAAGCAAGGCTATGTCCTGGAAAACCAGATAAGGATGAATGATAATCTCACTGCTTCACATAATGCAATAGTAACTGAAATGAAGAATATAGCTACCGGTCAGCCTACAGCAAGTGCTACTGCCAAGGCTGCATTTGACAAGCAATTGCAAGAGAGCCTAACTGCTGTTAAAACTGCTATAGAAGACTCTCAAAAAGCTATTACTGACAAGCTCCAAAGATTAAAACCTTTCTATAAAGATGGAGTAAACTATCTGAATGCACAAATAAGGTTTCAGAAAGATGATCTGAGGATCATATAGAGAGAGAAGTCATAAAGGGGGAGAGGGTATTAGTCAAGGCAGGCTCTGATCATGCCAAATGGATTTCCAATTCCATCAGAGCCACCCTGGGATATCCACCCTTATGTGATGATGACAATGTTGCAGAGTCTGGCATCAATCCTGGATACTTTGGAGGAGAGCAGGCTAAGTAGCTCAAGTGATATACCCTCCACCAGACTTTGACATGATACATCAAGAGATCCAGACTATGTATAGTCCTCCAGAGGGAAATCAGAATGTCATCATAGAGAAAGTTGTCCAGCCTGTGCCAGAGGCAGTACTCAAAGAACAAGAGGCTTTGTTAAAGGAACAAGAGACTCAATTGTCTAAGAAAAGATTCAGAGAGCAAGCTGAATTAATACCTGATTTTGAACAATGGAGACCAACTTCCAGGAACATCATCTTGACTGCATGGAAGGCTGCTAAGGACAATGTCCTGGATAGAGGCAAATGGTATTCTGACCTGGAGTGGAGGAAGCATGAGAATATGCAAGAGGCCATTGTTCAATATAGAAGAAAGGCTAAACTGAGGAAAGCTACCTCCTAATGCACAGGAGCCTAGCAAGTATTTTCCCAAGCCTTATCACTATTTTGAAAGGCAGAAGATCAAGGCTGAAGAGCTGAAAAAGAAAGATCTCAAAGGGAAGAAGCCTGCTGCTGCTGATGACACTGAAGCTCAAGTTCAAGCAAAGATTCAATCTGGAAAAGGGATTGTAATCTAGGAGCCAGAGCAGCCTTAGGATAGCATTTTCTTTAGTTTACAATTTGAAATCATTTGTATTAAACTCTATGTAAACTTTTGATTAATGAAAATGCTGGAATTTGTAAGAACAATGTTATGTGTTCAATCTATATACATTAATTGTTCTGAGATAATTGTCTATACATGTTCTGTTTATACATGTTTATGTTCTTACCCTGTCATATATTACTGTTTTACATCATACTGAAAATTTGTTATGTATGGTGTATATCATTGACTAAGGCTTATGACTTCTCCAAATAGGGGGAGATTGTTGGGTACATTGGAATATATGTACCTGATTTGAAGAAGCCTCACCCTACTCAATGATATACATCAAGGTGTATTTGATGTGCTTTGAGTTTCTTTGTGTAGGTTAAGTAACTGCAGGATAGCAGAAAAGTTTCTAAGTTCATATGTCGACACCGAGAAGAAAAGTGTCGACACTAAAGAAGACTTGTGTCGACACCTAGAGAAGCAGTGTCGACACTTGGAGTAATTGTGTCGACAGCCAGGAATGCAGAGTTGACACCAGAAGGAAAGTGTCGACACATACAGGCAGTGTCGACACACAATGAAGAAATGTCTAAAGAATCAATGTCGACACTTAGAAACAGTGTCAACACCCAGAGGAACTTTGTCAACAGCAAAAGTGTCGACACTAGGAGGCTGTGTCGACACTCAGCAAAATATCAACAAAGTTCAAGTACATGTGTCGACACTAGGAGGCTGTGTCGACACTCAGCAAAAGTCTCAACACTTGAAAAAATGTGTCGACACAAAGGAGATGTGTCGACACTCAGTAAAAGTCTCAACACATGAAGAATGTGTCGACACAAAGGAGATGTGTCGACACTCAGCAAAAGTTTCAACACAGAAGGCATGTGTCGACACAAAGAAGATGTGTCGACACTTAACAAAGTTTCAATACTAGAAGATGTGTCAACACAAAGAAGTTGTGTCGACACTTAGCAGAAATCAACTCAAGTATTGAAGAAGAAGGACTTGTGTCGACACACAGGATCAGTGTCGACACATTCTGAAGAAGCAGTATCGAGAAGTAATTTCTACAACACAAGGAGTTGTGTCGACACCATGAAGGCTAGTGTCGACACTTAGTTTACTTGTGTCGACACTTGGTCTATTTGTGTCGACACTTAAAGACTATCTGTCTCGACACTTTCAGACAGTGACAGAGTTTTCAAGAAGTGACTGGATGACTTGACAGCTGCCATTTCAACCGGTCAACTGCTACTGTCAGAACTGTCAGAAGTTTGTTAGAAATCCGGATCAACCGGTCACCATGAAGAAAGCCTATATAAAGGCCTATTACTTCAACAAAAGAAGATGAGAAATGAATCATTGAAGTACAACACAACAAGAAGAAGTTCTTCAAGTGAAGATCTAAGAAGTTGGAGAGAGAAAGCTCCTTCTAAGAAGACAGCTATTGAACCAGGCTGATAAAGAAAGTTTCAGATTGAGATCTGATTCGCAAGTCAGCAGTTGATTGAAGATCATCTGCCTAGAGATTCAACCCTACTGTGTTCTAATTCAAGAAGCTTTGAAGAAAAGCCAAGGGAGGTTGATCTCAGCAAAGTTCTTTCAAGAACTCATCAAGAAGCCAGTCAACTCAACTTTCTCAATCAGAGTTGTGGTTATTAATCCTTGTATTTTGTATTTTCTGTAGGATCCTAAGGGATCTGAGTTGTAAGCCTATATTTATAAAGGCTGAGTGGTAGGGCTTGTGTTCCTGAGTGTAGGAGATACATTTCTCTGAGTGTAGGCCTTGTTGAAGGCTGAGTGTAGGCCTTGTTGAAGGCTGAGTGTAGGTCTTGGTGAAGACTGAGTGGTAGAGCTTTGTGCCTGAGTTGTAAGAGTGGGATCACTCTGAGTTGTAGGAACCTATTTGGGGTTCTGACCTGTAAGATCTGTGGATCTGAGAAGTAGTGGAGAAGTTGGGCCGAATCTAGTACACTACTAGATAGGCGAAGGGGGAAAGTGGATGTACGCAGACCTTGGGGAACCACTATAAATCCTGTGTGCTCTCTGTGATTGTATGCTTATGTGATTGCTGTGTTATTTGTGCTGTGAATTGCATTTACTGTACTGAATTTCTGCCTAAAAGTTTAAAAAGATTAAGTGCACCTATTCACCCCCCCTCTAGGTGTTTAGGCACTAGTTCTTTCATTTATATTATGAGCCTAGGGTCTAGACTATCCAGCCTAGGCTATAGGCTCGACTGTTGTACTACTGTACAGAAGCCTGCTAATGTTAGCAACGACTGTTATAAGAGCCGGACGACCGGGCCGAACCGAAAATCTGGCTTTGCTAAGCCCGACCCGGGTATCGTGCTGGGTACTTCCCCTGCACTTGGGCCCTGAGCCCGGCCTAGGCCCAGGCCGGGCTTTTACCGGACGGGCCTAGATGGGCTATTACCGGGCTGGGCTCGGGCCAGCCCACTGGGCCCGGTCCTTTTGCCCACCACTATATATATATATATAAATATATATATATATATATATATATATATATATATATATATATATATATATATATATATATATATCTTATTATATAAAGCAATATAGGTATTTGGAGGCACACATTAGATCAAACAAGAGCCATTGGATAATGAGAGAGGGCATGAGATGTGAGGATAGAGTTAGGAAAGAGAGAGGAGGGAGAGAGAGACAGTGAGAGAGGGGAGGAGAGAGTGGGAGAGAGAAAGGGAGAGAGATGGCGGAAGGGAGAAGAGAAAGAGGGCCGAGAGAGAGGGAGAGAAAGAGAGAGATGAGATGAGAGAGAAAAAAGAGGGAGAGAAAGATTGTATGATATTAATGTTTTTACGACAAAAAATAATTGTTTTTATAAAATAAAAATTATAGTATTGATTTATATTTTTTACGGTCATTTTGAGTACTCATATGTATATATTTCCGTCTTGATGTGAGTGCATCCCGCTTTGATGCGGGCGCATCCCGCTTTGATGCGTGTGCAGCTCGCAACGACGAATCGAGCACAGGAGAAGCCCGTTCGAAGGCGGGTGAAGCCCAACTGTATGTGCCCGAAGGCCGCCCAAGAGCATCGAGCACGGGCGTAGCCCATGCGAAGATGCTCGTACACACACACACACACAAATTAAAAACAAAGGAAGATTTTCAAATCTGATAAGTCCACTAAAATGCATTGCGATGAGACTTAAAGCTGGACCTACTGGCGACATGATATAAAACTGGACTTATCAAACAAAGGACCCCTTGGATTTTCAAATCTGATAAGACCACTAAAATGCATTGCAATGAGACTTAAAGCTGGACCTGCTGACGACATGACATAAAGCTGGATTTATCAGATTTGAAAATCTAAGGGACCCTTTGTTTTAATTTTTTTGAATGTTTGTTGTCTTCAACTAAAAAAATGAGGGTATTATAGGTATTATGAATGTTGCACCAAAACATGTTTTTCTTTTATACAATAGTATATATATACATATATATATGTATGTATATATATATATATATATATGCATGTGTATATATATGTATGTGTATATATATGTATGTGTATATATATGTATGTGTATATAGATGTATGTGTATATAGATGTATGTGTATATAGATGTATGTGTATATAGATGTATGTGTATATAGATATACATACATTCATATATATGTATACATACATATATATGTATAGATACATATATATGTATACATACATATGTATACATACATACATATGTATACATACATACATATGTATACATACATACATATGTATACATACATACATATGTATACATACATATGTATACATACATATATAGGTATATACATATATATATGTTTGTTGCCTTTAACTAAAAAATTGAGGGTATTATATGTATTATGAATGTTGCACCAAATGGTGTTTTTCTTTTATAGAATAGTATATATATATATAAGTGACAGGCACGAGTCTCCGGACCTCGTGCCCCGTGCGACAGTACCCGGCTCCGTCCCTACGCCCAATCGCGAAACTACCTTGACCCTAACATTATCTCGACCGCAGCCCAAAGAAGTAATTTTTTTAAAATATAAGAGCATTTTGGGTAGGCTGAATGTTGCACCAAATAAGACAACTTTTTCATTATAATATAGTATATATATATATATATATATATATATATATATATATATATATATATATATATATATAGAAAAAATGAGAATAAAAAATAAACAACCATTTTCTTTTAAAAAATGAAAGCCCCATTTTTCTGTTTTTCACCTTTTTACAAGGGGAACAAGAAAATAAAAAGATAAAATTAATACCATTTTCTTTTTAATACAAAAGTTTCCCTGTAATAATACCAAAAACTTGATATGGTAAAATTTAATTTTTTAAAAAAATTGTTTTAAAGATTTTCTCCAATTCTATATTCGATAAAGACAAACATATCTTATCAATATAGTATAAGATATTAGAAATATTAAGATCATATTAATATTGGGTCTTGTCACTTCGAGAAAAAAAACTATTATTTTATTGCTAAAAATTAATGATTAAATTGTAATTTAAACAAGAATAAAATAAGAAAACTAACTTGATAAAACATACTTTGAAATGAAATATAAAAGTTGATTTATAACTCTTTAACCTATGACTTGACTGCAGAGATTTCAAATTATGAACCCACGGCACCGTTCACGTGGGTTGCACCCAACTAAGATTAGAAAATATCAACCGAACTTTGGTTTTATAATCAATAACCTATTACTTGCTTTACGAGGTGATCAAACTGAAAGAATCACGTCATTACTTATCAAGGGTTGCGTTCGACTCTCTTTATCATTGTGCGATCAATTCGACCCCGAGTCTCTCTCCAACAAACAAAAATAGATATAAAATCATAGATAGACATATAAAATTAATATTAATGAAGAATAAATCTAAAGTAGAAAGATAAATAATTCCATTTCAAAGCTTGTCAAAGTCAATTATGAGAAATAGAAAATTATATGATAAAAGAAATTGACAATATTGAAATTAAACGCTAAATTATCATTGCATAAAATAAAAATTACATGCAATTAAATCTAAGCCTAGAAAAGGGAAAAAATACAGAACATAAAGTGTATTATCTGCTCAAACGGGCAGAGGAAGAGAAAGCTTCATTTAATTGAATGAAATAAAAATGCAAGTAATAAAAACTAAGCCAAAAAAAATGAAAAAGTACAGAAACGGACCACCGGTCCACCAAACAGGGCAGGAGTGGACCGGGCAAACAGCTGAATTTGAACCCTATTTATCGGGATTTTTTTGGGTTATACGCTCTGGGTCACGGGCGTGACCGTTACACGACTGTGACAAATGAAGAACACGAGCGTGACTTGTACGGGGGGCATCTGACGGGATAGCTGTTGGGCTTGATGTGAAGGACACGACTGTGACATGTATGGGTCACGAGCCTGACTTGTAAAACTGCTAGTGGATGAATCTGGACGCGATTTCAGCTGGATTCGGCACGTCGGGAAGTACACGGTCGTGACCTTGTATCTACACTGGCGTGACATGAGCTTACACGGGCATGATATATACAAAAGGCGCTGGAGGGACAATTGGCATGGCAGCAGGGCGTGACCAGAGCAATACGCGTGTGCCACACAAATGTCACGGGCATGACTTGTCATTACATGGACATGACCTAGGTGTTTTTCAGGAAATTGCTCAGAACAACGGTAGTGAGCTGGAATTGGGCTTTTAAGTTGACACGCCTGTTGAAACCAAAATTCGGTCTCTTGTGGAGTTCACCCTTGGGGAAGGGGTGATTGCGCACCTACCTCGCTCCTGCAAGCAAAATAACAAGGGAAACAAGGAAAACTGACTCAAGGGCTCGGCGGGGAGGACCCACCACACACCCGAAAGATCTTAGAGCGCTTCCCCTCCATAGCCAAAGGCCGAGCTAAGGTATCCTCAAAAAGCGCTTGAGAGACGGAGCAAGAAAACACAGGAAGCATGCATTCTGAGGTACCCCCTGAGTCCTATTTATAGATTTCTGAAAAAGGCCTGCAAATAGCCAACCTCCGCTGTCCTGAACGGCTATGTGCAGTCAAGGTTGGCCTGCCAACAGCGTAACTCCGCTGTTCTGAAAGGATATAGGCAGGCCAGTGGGGGCAAAATAGTAAAAACAATACCTCAGAGACCTGGGCGAGCTCGGCTACCCTGAAGATCCTGCTCGTCTGCTGTTTGCCGAGCTCCATAGGGCGAGTGCGAGCTGGCTACTGTGCTCACCCTTCGATCTGTCTTCATTAGTCGAGATCAGCTCGACAAAGCCTAGTCTTAGCTTAGCGAATGCCGAGCTCGGGGTCGACGAATGCCGAGCTCGGCTTTCAGATTTCCCTACAGAGCTCGCCTGCTGCCTTCAGATTTCCCTGCCGAGCTTGCCTGTTGCCTGAACGATCTGAACTGACCGGTCTGGTTTCTGGCGACCTCACTCGTCGGATACGGGGTTGTACACAATCCCCATTCTTTTTGAGCTTGACAAAGCTCGGAAAGAAACATCCAACCCCAAGTGTTCAGCGAGTGCGGGGTGGAATGGAGGGAATCTTCGGGTGGGGTCCACCTGCGGCTATATATATACCCCTGCATAACTGCATGACTCTTGTCATTCTGTTTGCTCTAGCCCTGCCGAGATGCCGATCCCAAAGGAGATTCAAGAGCGACTCTCCCGGGTTCGCTAGACCTCGGCTGCTCGCATGGCCACCCTGACTGCGGTTCCGCCCGCTGTACCGCGGGGTGGCTCGGCCGAGCCCAAATCTAAGAGGGTGAAGCCATTTCCTCAAGCGTCCGAGCCTATTTATGATGACCTGAGAACCACCTTGGAGCATGAGACCGGCTCCTCCACTCTGCCTGCCCTTGAAAAGGGCAAGAATATCGTTGACCTCTGCGACGGCCCGCATAGCCAGTTGGATGGCATGGAGGGCACCACACCGCGAGACCCCACCCCGCGAGCCAAGACCACACTCGGTGACTCGCGATTCATAACTCCGGAGAACCGTTCCCGACACCCCCCCCTTTGGGGCCTTGGGGGTGGGCTCGCAGAAGCCGTACTCGCCGGTGCGCGTCCCCTCCCATCAGCGAGTTATCGTGACTACGGGGGCAGGTGCGGAAACTATCCCCATCTCGGGATTCGAGCTCCTCTCTCTGGGAACTCACTGCCCAGGCCGTGGGAAGGACCTGAGGTTTGTCCCTCCGCGCACCTCCTTGGAGATGTCGAGCTCGTCATGTAAACTTGGCCTTGAATTCTTGTCATGTGATTTTCCAACACACCTCCCCTTGCTGATGTTTCTGTCTTCACAACTCCCCCCAGCCAATCTGCGTCCAAGGAGTCTTCGCGGGCAGCCCACTACTCTCCCCTCCCCTCCCCGAGCTCGTTGGACTCTTACCTAGGTCCTGAAGTGGAGCAGGACGAGCTGACGAGGAGGGGGGTCAAGCTTTTCAAGAAACTTGTGCGTGGGCTGCGCGAGGTGCAAGAAGTCAATAAGGCGTTACAACGCGACTACGTGCGTCTCGCTGACGAGGTGCGAAGCGGCCAGGCTGGCGAGATGACGTCTCCGTCCCGTCTTCTGGATGAGATTAACGACGGCCTCTCAGTGGCGCAGAGGAATTCAGGGAGGATTCGCGAGTTTCTCCGCGTGCGGCAGTCTCGGGGACGGGGGATGCGAGGCCGGGGTAGATAGAAGGCAGCTCCCTTGCCGAGCCGACCGACACTCACCTCCTGGTTTCCCCCTGCCCGCGCGCCCTGTTTTCTTATTCCTACACTTGACTGCTGTAATAAATAACTCAAAACATTCTTAGATGTGTGCTATTCAAATAATAAGTATATTGATTTATATTTAACTTGGCGCAGGATGGAACGCGTCGGAAGTCGGCGAGCTGGGGGTTTGCGAGTTGGGACGTTGAGCTGGGCCGATTGGACAGCTTGACCCTAGATTTCTTTTTCTATAAATAGGCCCCTCCCCACCAACCCCGTACCGCCGCCTTAACTGCCTGCTTTTTCTCTCTCTTCCCGTGCCCCTTCTCTTTCGTATTCGCGCTCCACCCCTTCTTGCGAGCATGGGCAAGACCAATCCTGACGCCAACGGTCGCACCAAATGTGCCCAGCACTTCAGAGACTACTGCTTCTTTGAGGGAAACACAAGCGAGGCCGAGCTTGCCGAGTTTGTTGGCGACCATGTGGCGCCCGACTTTGAAGCACGCCGGCCTAGGGAGGGGAAGGCCATCAATTCCTTTTATGACGATGAACTCGCCTTCCCCATCTCGCACTTTGAGGTGGGGTTGCGACTCCCCCTCTAGCCGAAAATCCGCCAAATCATGAAGTACTACGGCGTGGTGCCCGCGCAGCTGAACTCGAACGCCATCGCCATGATGGTGGCGTTCACGAGCTTCCTCCGCCGGGAGCGGATTGATCGAGTTTAACCTGACGGTGTTCAGGAAACTCTTTTCTTACAAGGCGACGCCGGATGGCGTTGCCTATTTCATGGGCTCGTTGAACAAGGTTCGCGAGATCGCGAACAAGCACCATAATTGGATGACGAGGATCGCCTTCATTAAGGGCGATCTCAGCAACATCCCTTTCTCCCCCCAGCAGAAGCCCGAGGAGGTCTACCGCCCGCCTGTCGTGTCCAGCAACGATGCCGACCTCCACAAGTTCTTCCTCCACAAGGACTTTGAGGTCGCCTTTTTGCGAAGGGGGCCTCGACTCGCTCCGCCCTGTTCTGCCCGGCGAAGGTATTGTTCTCTCCTCATTGCCGAGCTCGCCACATTATCATGGAAATCCTCTAATTTTTCCAAATTATTTTATGCAGGGGAGCGGCTAATCCCCGTGAACCTGTCGTTTGCGGACTCAGGGTTACATGTGGATCCTCTTGCCCGCGAGAAGGCGGCGACGACGGCCTGCCGCGACGAGGCGGCCTTCTCCAAACCCTCCTCCAGCAAGAGGCGACCTGAATATGCGGGGTCGAGCCCGCCCCGTCGCCAACAACTACCAAAAAAGATGAGGAGAGCCATGGTGGTTCCTCGGGAGAAACAACATCAACAACATCAACAAAGCCCCAAGTACATGAGCTCGCCCGAGGTCATCCCCGACGGGTCGCCAGAGAGCCCGCTCAAGGAGATCACCAGCAAGGGGAAGAAAGCTGGCGAGACCCCTGCTCCTCCCACGGCGACCTCTGCTCCCCCCGTGACGAAGAAGGCGGCTCACGAGCCTGCCCCGCCGAAGGAACACCCCCTCTTCGGCTTTGGGGGGAGGTGGAAGGACTCGGCGGGCGAGCCTATGGTTCAGTGGGACGAGCTGGCCCACCGAGTCTCCATATCCACCCTCCACCCATCCTGGGCTAACCGCGAGCCCGCCACCGATCATGCCTATGCACTAGGCTTCAGCCTATATGACTGCGAGGACGTCGAGACCTACAAGGGCGTCCCCCTGCGGCAATTGGGCCATGAGGGTCTGCAGGCCCATATGCGAGCTATGGAGCTCCACCACATGGTGGTCCGCCGCAGCGTCAACCTTAGCAACCTCCTCCTGAAGGACGAGCAAGCACGCGGCGTCGCCAAGGACAAGGCCGTCGACTTGGCAAGGCAGCTCGGCATTGCTGAGAATCTTCTCACCCAAGCCGCCGGTGGGATGGTAAGTATAGGGCTGTTGCCCGTCCTTTCCCTTAGGATTTTGTTTTTTTTGGCTCTGTTTCTAGTGTACTTCCTTTCTTATCAGGATGCCAAGGCCACTGGGGAGTTACGGGCTCACGCCGCCGGGCAGGAAGAGGAGATCGGTCAGCTGCGCGCCCGCCTTGCCGAGCTGGAGGGAACGAACGCGTAGCTGATGGAGGAGAACACGAGCCTCAGTCGCGAGGTCCTCCACTAAGCGAAGATCTTCTTCCCGGCTCGCGACGTCGAGCCCAGCTTCCCCTACAAGAGCCCGAGGATCTTCGGCGAGGCTGACGTCGCTGAGAGGCTGCGGATCAACTCCATCCAAACCTCCGAATGTACCCTCCAGATGATGAAGGATACATGAGTGCTGGTGGAGGGTTGCGAGGAGATCTCAGTCCGGGACCTGATGTCGAGCCTGTTCCCGGCGACGCCGCCCAGCGAGAAGGAGGATAACCTTGACGCGCTCTTTGGGAAAAGCTTCCAGGACCTGTCTGGCGGAGGGGGGGGGGGGGGGGGGGTATCACCAATCTGGCGACGGGGTCAAGGGCTAATCGTGTATTTTTCATTTTGTAATCTCACCGAGGCGAGCTCCATTTGTAAATATTATTGTTCAATGAAATACATTTTTGATTATAACCTTGTCCATTTTTTCTATCTTTTTTCTGTATATCTTTGCTGTGTTCTGCTTGCTCGCGAGCCCTTCCCTTGATGACCTCGCGTAGATAGGTTTTGCGAGTAGGACAGTTGTTAGGACTCGCTCCCGAGAGCATACTTTGAGAGCTCGCCAATTCTTAGATGATCCGGGGATGGACTACCCACCGCACTGGGCACATCAGTCCTAGCTCGCTCGCAGGCTGCCTATTTTTATCAATATAAGACTAAAATCATAAAATTTCACAAGTCAAACTGAGAAGGGGTGGAGCGTCCTGTCGGAGCCCGCCTCCCTTCAGCGAGGTCCAAGGTCCCGGCTTGCCACCCTTCTGCCGAGGCCGAGCTGAGCTGGCGAGTTCTGACTCGCCTATGCCGAGCCTCTCTCTCCCATATTCTTAGAAAAAATGTCAAACCTGTTGGACACCACCTAGAGAGTGTAGGACTTTGCCCGAGTGACACCCGATCCTGCCAGCCAGGTGAGAGCCTAACAATGGGATCTGCTCGGGGTCCAAGGTTTACACCGAGTGACTTCCAGCCCTGTCAGCTAGATGAGAGCCTAACGGCGGGATCAGCTTGGGGTCCAAGGTCGACACCGAGTGACTTCCAACCCCGTCAGCTAGGTGAGAGCCTGACAGCGGGATCTGCTGGGGGTTCAAGGTTGACACCATCGAGTGAATTCCAGCCCTGTCGTCTAGGTGAAAGTCTGACAGCGGGATCTGCTCAGGGTACAAGGTTGACACCGGGTGACTTCCAGCCCTGTCGGCTAGGTGAGAGCCTGACAACAGGATCTGCTCGGGGTCCAAGGTTGACACCGAGTGTAACATTCCATTTCCAATTAGACCCCTCTACTTAGGTTGGGTTAGGACATGTGGTGGGGGCATGAGTTTAGGTTAGGTTTGAACCATGGAGTTAGGGTGTAGTCACATTGGACCCACTATAGGGCCCAAGATAACCTAAGTCAAACCAGCCCAAATTGGGGTCCTAGCCATACATTGATTCCACCACTGCACCCCTAACCCTAATACCAACCTAAGGGAACCATAAGTCATATCACTAAGTCACTTATTGACTCAGGTTGACCTAAGTCAACCCTTAACCTTAAATTGGTCAAACTCACACCTAAGGGCCCAATTAGTCCAAGTGGGGCACCACCAAGGCCCAACCCAAGTTGGGAGGTACTTTTGGGTCTATGATCATCAAGTGGGGTCAACCCACTCATTAAATTGACCAAGTCAACCCTAGAAGTCAACTTGGTAACCTTAGGCCTAAAATGGGAAAAGAATGAACCAAGCCCACTCCTCATGGGCTAAGCCCATGAGCCAAGGCCCATGACCAGCCTAAAGGTTTAATGA
Source organism: Platanthera guangdongensis (assembly GCA_039583875.1). Classification (NCBI taxonomy): domain Eukaryota; kingdom Viridiplantae; phylum Streptophyta; class Magnoliopsida; order Asparagales; family Orchidaceae; genus Platanthera; species Platanthera guangdongensis. The sequence goes on along the minus strand of CM077159.1, from coordinate 119,928,125 downwards.
CAACCCCTACCCTCCTGAAATTGGAGAGAGAATGCATGCATGAGGGCAATTTGGTCTTTTTGGAGGAAAAGAGGAGAGAGAAAGGAGGAAGAGAGGAAATGGAGGCCATGTGGCCCTCCTTCTCTCTGCCCAAGCTGCTGGTTGAGCTCCTCAGGTATATTCCTGCAAGGTGGAGGAATTTAGGGACACTTGGTGGCCAGGAGGAAACTCCAAAGCATGGTCGACCACCCCCCTTAACTCTAACTTCTCCCACAGCCACCCCCAGCCAAATCTGAGCCCACCATCAGCTTCAGGAGGAGGAAATGAGTAGAATTCGACTACTGGAGCGAGGATTTTGCTGAAGAAACATGTAATTGTGCAAGTTCGTCGGAGCAAGCATCGGCCATGGAGCACCGCCACCGCACGCGCCGCCAAGCCCGGCTGCTGGTCCGTTTTACCTCATCTCACCCCGTGCTAGCTTTCTAGCTAACTTAGGCGAGACATCGGGCTCAATCTAGCCCGATACCATGGGAGAAAGTGTGAAATTTACTGAGCTTTTCTTCTTACTCTGGATCGCCAGAGGAGCAGCCTCCGGCAGCCTCATCGCCGGGAAACGCTAGCCACCACCTCAACGAAGGTGGTGACAATAATCGCCGGCGGTGGCGCCGGCCCAGGTGGCCGAAAAAAGGCCAGCAAACTCGCCCAGGACGGTTCAATCTCAACCGTTGGCTATCTTGGGACGATGAACGGATGCCGTTGATTTTATTCCGAAGTATTTAATAATGTTGATTATTATAAACAGTAACATTTCTGTCACACATTTATATTGACTTTACATGTTAAAAATAGGCCCCTTAGAGGAAATTTCAGATCTAGTCATCAACATAAAAATTATAGATCTAGGTCTTATCTTTATTTTGACACCCTAAACTTGAAGTTTGGAGTTTTAGGGCTCCCTGTAGGACCAATCTATCAAGACTGGTCCTAGGCAAGTGCAAATTTTAAAATAAATACCCAAGCCAAACCAGAAGTCACCATGACTTCAAATTTTGGCTAGGCTTGAGTTAGGTATAGAACTAATGTATGACCAAAAATGAGAATTTTTGGTCAGAATAGGTCTATAGTATTTGATGAAATACTAAAAATTAAATTAAGTGTATTTTGGAGATATGTGGGTCCAAATACCCCCAAATTTGGGTGGGATGTTCATTGTGTTAAGATAAATCAGTGATAAAAATTTCAGGTCATTTGGGCCCATGCATGTATGGTAAATCTGACATGCATGAGTTTGGTATATTCAAATTTGGCGTGCCATTAGTAAAAATGGGAAAAAATGTGAATTTAGCCCAATTGGATCATTGCAAGTCCATGAAACTCTGGACAGAGGATCATAGGAGTGGATTACACCTCCCATGAATTATTTGGGATTTTTGGGATCAAAAATCCCATTATTTGAAATTATTAGAAAATATGTCTCGTTGAGTAATAAATTGGAAAATAGGGTAATTAAATTCATTAAATTATGGATTTTTGACACAAGCAGGGCAAGGTACAATCCTGGAAAAATTTATGGCATTGTTTATTAATATTTCCTTTAGTTTCAAGTAAAATTTACCATTTTTGCCCTTTTGGAAATTATTTGAAAATATGGAAAATTTTGTATTAAAAATTATGAAATTTTTTACAGTGGCTTATTATTGTGTTTTGGTTCGTGATAAATTATTTGAGAATTTTTGGATGTCCTATATATTAAAAACTCTAATAATGACATTTTGGTAATATTCCTTAAATGAGCATAAGATATGTCAGATCATGGTTTAAGAATTTGAGATTCTGTAATTAGCCTTATTTTATCAATATGATCACCCACTAAGTTTCTTAAAATTTTGGTGTGAGTGGTTGAGGTACTTTATTTGAAAAATAATTTGATTGGAATTTATTTAATAAATAGGAAATAAACAGAAATTTGCATGAAAATATCATGAGATTTCATAGGCAGCAATATTTAACCTTATTAAACACTTAGTGAAAACCTTAAGCAGGTTGAACCAATAATTATAGTACTTCATGTTCAAGGTGACCCGGTCGCACAATTAAAGAGATTAATTTAGGCCCCTTAATTCATGGGAAAATAACGAAACCCAGTTCAATCATCATCATGCGTCATAACAATCATAATATGTAATTAGCAATATTTGACCCAAGAGTTTGGATGACACATCATACAGGTCAACATTAGGTCATGGGAGTGCTTAGCAAAATATAGCTCGTGCCACTGGGTCCCACATGGGATACGATAGAGAGATAAGTTGTAGACTAGATTGGGAAGTCAAATCCTGATTGGTGTCTAGCAGGTCTCTTTATATTTTCGAGCGATAAAGTGCAAGACATCAAGGACAGTGGCTAGAACAGAGATCGACGGAAGACTGTCGATTCCCCGATAATAACTAAATTCATTAGGTTCGTTCCAGAGTAACGACGAGAGCCAGGTATGGATCATAGGTAGACACCAAATAAAATAAATATCCTTCCGAAAGGGAGCTTTGGGATTTCAACCCATCATAGCTCCTAGTGCCCTCGAGAGCCCTTCACCGGGCATGCCTTGGGCAGTCCTGGGATTAACCCTAAACTACTAGGTGTAACGAACACTAGACAAGAGTAGTCTAATAGGCTAAGACATTGTGGTTTATTCTCACCCATGATGGGTTGAGGGATTCTGAATGAAGGCACTAACGTGCAATCTCACCCGTGATGGGTTGGAGGGATTTTGAATAAAGGCACTAATGTGCAACCTCACCAGCGATGGGTTGGAGGGATTCAGGACGGGTTGGTCCTGCGAACTGGAGGCTCGGGTTGGAATATCTTGCATGTTCATAAACTTGTGGTAGGTCATGCAGTACTGGGCCAATCGTCACACCGATGGAAGTACGGTGACTCTGGCGAGGTGTGATGGCTTAAGGGGCCAGTGAGTTGTTTTACGCTGCGGTCTGGAGGACGATCCCCGAAAACGCACACTCGACCAATATGACTAGTGGGTAGCCAACAAATAGTACGTAAAGACTCTAGAGTGCACCTAGGACGTGTACAGAGGCGTATGGGTGGTCTAGGCCTGGTAGTGTGTATACCCGCCTAGGAGTGGAGACGCCCGCTCCACTACTGCCGTAGCCATAATGGTGGTACCAGAGAGTGATGCTAGCTCGAAAAAGTGGGAACTAAAGGTCTGTGATCACAGAGTCGTGTGTGTGAGTTGCACTTGAATGAACCATAAAACGCATGCAATCATACATTCATAACTAGCTCATACGCACCATAGATCCTTATTATATAAATTAGTATGGGATCTTTTATATGATAAATTATATTTCTGAAAACCTTAACTTATAAGTTTGTATGAGCATTCATATAAGTTAGGGTACTTCGGTGACAGTAGTAGTAGCTTATTTTACTTGCTGTCTTTACTCAGCTTACTTTCAGTACTTGTTTACTTACTGCACTTACTTGTTTCTGTTCAGTTCTTCTTACTTTTCCTGTAGCATATATATATGGAACTGCTAGAGTAGAAATATTGGATACATATATACTTGTTAGTATAGTTCCACTGTCACCTATTTTCTTTGCTATACCCCTTGTTGTCCTCCGCTTCGTCCTCCCGCCCGGTGCCTAGGAGTTGCAGGGCGAGGTGTGGAGGAAACAACTTAGTCTTTTTGACAAACGGTCAGTGTGACCAATCATTTTAGGAGCTCGAGGAGATGGAGTACCAGTAGGACGAGGTGGCAGGACGTGAGGAGCTGATACCACCACTACCTACTACTACTACTGCAACCCGACGTCAGGTGGGACGAGTTTTCTGATGATAACATAGCTTCCGCTTATTGACATTTGTGAGAGAGAGATTTGTCATTATGTACTGGGCATAAGACCCTTTTATCTATTTGATGAACTCATTCTGGACTGGTGTACTTCCATTATTATTTGATAGTGCTGTGACTTGTGGACTACTTGTTTCTTTATACTGCTTTTATTTCTTTCTCTCTTATGGCCGCACAGGTTATATGATCGTACTAGCCGACAGAATCGACGTGTTGCGGTGTCGACTAACCCGTGTGTTAGTGCCACCGTAAGACGGTGGTTCTGGGCATAAGACCGGGTGCCTCCTTGGTAAGGGGGAGGGGTCTTACACCGAGTGACTTCCAACCCTGTCAACTAGGTAAGAGCCTGACAATGGGATCTGCTCGGGGTCCAAGGTTGACACCATCGAGTGACTTCCAGCCATGTCAGCTAGGTGAGAGCCTGACAGTAGGATCTGCTCGGGGTCCAAGGTTGACACCGAGTGACTTCTACTCCTGTCAGCTAGGTGAGAGCTTGACAGCGGGATCTGCTCGGGGTCCAAGATTGACACCGAGTGAAGTCCAACCCTATCAGCTAGGTGAGAGCCTGATACCGGGATCTGCTCGGGGTCCAAGGTTGACACCAAGTGACTTCCATCCCTGTCAGCTAGGTGAGAGTCTGACAACGGGATCTGCTCGGGGTCCAAGGTTGACACCGAGTGACTTCCAGCCCTGTCAGCTAGGTGGGAGACTGACATCAGGATCTGCTCGGGGTCCAAGGTTGACACCATCGAGTGACTTCAAGCCCTGTCAGCTAGGTGGGAGCCTGACAGCGGGATCTGCTCGGGGTCCAAGGTTGACACCATCGAGTTACTTCCAGTCATGTCAGCTAGGTGAGAGCCTGACAACGGGATCTGCTCGGGCTCCAAGGTTGACACCGAGTGACTTCCAGCCCTGTCAGCTAGGTGAGAGCCTGACAGCGGGATCTGCTCGGGGTCCAAGGTTGACACCGAGTGACTTCCAGCCCTGTCAGCTAGGTGAGAGCCTGACAGCGGGATCTGCTCGGGGTCCAAGGTTGACACCGAGTGACTTCCAGCCCTATCAGCTAGGTGAGAGCCTGACAGCGGGATCTGCTCGGGGTCCAAGGTTGACACCGAGTGACTTCCAACCCTGTCAGCTAGGTGAGAGCCTGACAGCGGGATCTGCTCGGGGTCCAAGGTTGACACCGAGTGACTTCCAGCCCTGTCAGCTAGGTGAGAGCCTGATAGCGGGATCTACTCAGGGTCTAAGGTATACTTCGCCCCTTCGTACAAACTATGACAGTAGGATTGGCACGTCAAAGAACTTTATTAAGAATCAAAGTACCACTTACATGTTTTTAAGGAAAAAAGCATTTCAAGTCGTCACCACTCCAGGTGAGACTTAGGGTCTCGCCCTCCACATTTTGGAGTCGGTACCCTCCTGATCTTAATGCCTCTTTAACAGCAAACAGACCTTCCCAGCTGGGGTTGAGCTTCCCCACGTAGCTGACCTTCCTGCCGCATCTACCTTTTTCAGGACCAAGTCCCCCTCCCCGAACTGTTTGACTCTGACATGCTTGTCAAAGTACTTGACCATCCTCCTCTTCACCTCTTCCTGTCAGATGGCGGAAAGGTCCTGCAGCTCCTCCACCATGTTAAGAAAGAGCCGCAACCCTTCCTCGTTCTCGGCTTGCCATTCTTCCCTGCCTTCCCCGGCTGTGACAACTCGAGGCATTTGTATTTCGAATTCCACATGGAGTACTGCCTCGCACCCATGGGAGACCTTGAAAGGAGTTTCTCCTATAGCTGTGTTGGCGGTGGTCCTCAGGGTCCAGAGAACCGCGGGAAGCTGCTCCACCCAGCTCCCCTTAAGATTTTCTACTTTCTTCTTTAAGAGGTTAACAATGATCTTATTGACGGCCTCCACCTGCCCGTTACTCCTAGGGTGGTGGACCGAGGCGAACCTGAGGTCAATCCCAAGCTGCTCGCAGAAACTAGTGAACTCCGCACTGGCGAACTGGGGCCCATTGTCCGTGACAATGGCCTGGGGCAGCCCATGGCGGCAGATGATCTCCCCCCCCAAACAAAGTTTCTGATAACCTGGGAGGTTACCTTGGCCAGCGCTTTTATCTACAACCACTTAGAGAAATAATCGATCATCACCACAATGAACCTCTTTTTCCCATTGGCCTGGGGGAACGGTCCAACCAAGTCCATTCCCCAAATGGCAAAGGGCCAGGGGGCTGTGATACTCTTGAGTCGCTGAGCCGGCTATAGCAGGAGGGGGGCAAATAGCTGGCACTTGTGGCATCTTCTTGTGAACTCTGTCGCATCACGACCCAGGGTGGGCCAGAAATACCCTTGCTTGACGATCCTTCCTTCCAGGGTCCGACTCCTGGAGTGACTCCCACACTCCCCGGAGTGGACTTCTTCCAAGATTCTTTGTACTTCCCCCTCGGCCACGCAACGAACCAACATCCCCGAGAGAGTCTTCCTGTACAACTGCCCGTCCCGGAGTAGGTAGTACGTCGATTTGTACCTGAGCTTCTTCTTGTCCACCCCCTCCAGATACTCTCCCGTGGAAAGGAAGGTTGTGACCGGGTCCATACACGAGGGCCGTTGATCTATCTCCATGAGCTCTCCCTCTTCAATGGAAGGGAGGAATAGATCGGTGATAGTCCCCCCCACCCGGGGACCATGCTTCGTTAGTTGATCGACCTGTTCATTTTTCTCCTGGGGTACGTGTCGGATGGAGAAGGTTTCAAATGTACCAATGACCCCCTTTACTTTGGCTAAGTATAGCCGCAGGGTAGGCTCTCGCGCCTCAAACTCCCCGTTGATCTGGGAAGCCACCACCATGGAATCGGTGAGGACCTCCACGTCCAACACCCCCAGCTCCATGGCCAGGCGCAGCCCTGCTATCACGGACTCAAACTCGGCCTGATTATTTGTGATGGGGAAGTGCACCACCACTGTTTGCTCAATTCTATTTCCTTGGGGGCTCTCCAAGATCACCCCCACCCCAGGGAATGCCTCCCCGAGGCTCCATCTACCTTTACCTTCCATGGGGTCGGTCGAGTGAGCTCTTTCTCTGCCACCTCGATCATATAATCGGCCAAAAAGTCGGTCATCGCTTGAGCCTTGATCAAGAGGCGGGGGGCGAAGGAGATGTCGAAGTCGCTCAACTCCACCGACCACTTGGCCAGTCTGCCAGAATGCTCTACCACCTCAAAGATGTTGCAGAGGGGGTGGTCAGTCACCACTCAGATAAAGTGTGCCTAGAAATAGGGTCGCAGCCTCCGGGCCGAGATGACCAGGGCGAAGGCCAGCCTTTCCAAAATTGGATACCAGAGCTCAGCCTTCCTCAAGACCCAGCTCACGTAGTATATGTGGAGCTGTTTTTTTCCCCTCTTCACGAACTAGGACGGAGCTTAAGGCCTCTGGCCCGACCCCGAGATACAAAAATAGGTCCTCCCCCTCCTTTGGCCTCTTGAGCAACGGAGCCCGTGTCAACTGCATCTTGAGGGCCTGGAATGCCTCCTCGCACTCCTTGGTCCACTCGAATTTTTGGCCCCCCTAGAGTTTTGAAGAAGGGGGAGCACTTCTCCCCAGCCCGGGAGAGGAACCTGCTTAACCCTGCCAGCTTCCCTGTCAACCGTTGTACCTAGCTCCTTTGTATTCCGCGGCGACCCCAGCTCCACGATAGCCTTGACCTTATCAGGATTTGGTTCGACCCCCACGGGGGTGAGGAGGTGCCCCAAGAACTTCCCCCTGCTGGCCCCGAAGACACACTTCACGGGATTCAGCCGCATCTTGTACTTGCGCAGGGTGGCGAAGGTCTCCTCTAGGTCCTGGAGGTGAGAGTCCACATCCTGACTCTTGATCATGAGATCATCCACGTACACCTCCAGGTTCCTCCCCTTCTGTTCTTTGAAAACCATGTCCATCATCTTTTGATAGGTCGCCCCTGCGTTCTTCAGCCCGAAGGGCATCATATTGTAACAGTAACATCCATCCCCCGTGATGAGCGAGATGTCCTTGACGTCCGGGGGGTGCATCCTGATTTGATGATAACCTGAAAATGCATCTAGAAAACTCATTACAGAAAAACCAACAGCTGAGTCAACCAGGGCGTCGATCCGAGGCAAGGGATAACAGTCCTTAGGAAAAGATTTATTAAGTAAAGAGAAGTCGATACACATACGCCACCGGCCGTCTCCCTTTTTAACCATGACTACGTTGGAGACCCAGCCGGGGTATTGGATCGTGGACACGAAGCCGGCCTTGAGAAGCTTTGCCACCTCCTATCTGATGGGCTCGGCCAGCTTGTTCGCGGTGGACCTCTTCTTTTGTTGGACGGGGCATGCTCCCGGGTCCAAGTTGAGGCGGTGGCAAGGCACATCCGCGTCAACCCCCGACAACTCCGCGACGCTCCATGCGAAGATGTCCACGTTCTTCTGGATGTACGCCAGCATCCTGCCTTGGTCTTCCGGGGTCATCCCTCCGCTGATGGGGACCTTCTCCACCCTGCCTCTACGGGTGAGGACCTCCAGCTCCACCACTTCTTTCGCACTCTCCAACCTGGACTGCTCTCCCATTCTTCTATATCCCTCTCCCCTGAGATGAGGACTTCCGCCTCCACCTCTTCCTCTACGGCCATCGCCTCGGCCGACTCCTCCCAATCTCCTCCTGCCACCTCAACCTCGGTGCAGCTCTCCGTCTCCAGCTCCTCCCTGCCAGCTTCCTGCTCCGCCTCCTCCATCCTTCGCTCCATCTCCTCAGCCCCCTCTTGCCAAGAGATGGAGTTCACGGCGGTGACGTAGAATTCCCGCGCCAGCTTGGGGTCCCCCCTGACCCGGACCTGGATCCCCTCGGTATTGAACTTTAAGCACTGATGGAACGATGAGGGGACATAGCGGAAGGCACTGATGAGGGGCCCCCCAAAGATGGCACTGTAGCTGCTGGGGGCATCCACGATGACGAACCTGCAGTTCCTGGACTGCCCCCCAGGGTGACATGGAGCCCCACTCCTCCTTCTACCTCCTTCCTCTCCCCCGAAAATCCAAACAAGGGCCCATCCGAGGCAAACACCCTCTTCGCCTCCACCTTCATCGCGTCAAACGTCTTCTTAAAGACGATGTTGACGGAGCTTCCGTTGTTGACGAGGATCCGGGAGACGGTAAAATTTTCGATGGTTGTCTGGATGACCAGCGCATCGTAAATGGATCCTCATGATCCGGCATATCGCTCCTCGAGAAGGTGACCTCTCTTCTGGGGGTGAGGTTTGGGATGTGGAGCCAACACTCTGGCGATACATGGTATGGAGGCTCGCCCTCCGGGAGGCCTCTACCCCCCCCCCCCCCCCCCCCCCCCCGTGGATCACTCTGATCCCTCCTCGGGTCCCGACGTCCACCGAGTCTTCACAACGGCCCTCCTCCGCTCGAGACAAGACCTCCTCGATCCTCACTTCCTGACGCCCCTGCTGCTGCTGCTGCTCCCTGTTTCCCCTCATTTCGAGGAACTCCGGGCACGTGGCTGTGACGCGCCCCTCCTCTTGATGGAAGTCGCAGTAGGGTAATTACACCCTAACTTCTCTCCTCCTCCTCCTTGCTACCCTCCTCTTCTCCCCTATGGATATGGACATAGCCTGTTCTTGATCGGGGAGTCGAGGCCTCTAGGCCTGCCTCCAGCCCGGGGGGTGGAATTGATCCTGCCCCCTTGATGGCGATCCCTTCCTTGGTACCCTCTCCGTGGCCCCTGCTCTTGCCACTCGGGCCTCCAGCCCAGCTGACGGTCGGGCTCCTGACGCCCCCACCTGGGCTGCTGCTGCCCCTGGAGCTGCCTCTGCTCCCTATGCCGGGGCTCGACTCTCCTCTCCTCCTGTCCTCTTCCTCCTCTGGGCTCCTTCTCTTCCTCCGTGGCCCACCTGGCCAGCTTCCGGGCGAACTCCGAATTTGACACCTCCCTGTCAACTTCTCTCGCCGCCCTCTCCATCAGCTCCTCGTAGGAGATGGGGGCACTCTCTTCAGCTCCATCCTGAAGAAACCCTGCTGCAGCCCTAGGGTGAAGGCCATCATCAGGCTATGACCTGACATCTCCTGGACCTGTGTTACTGATTGTCTCTTAGATATCTGCAAGGAGAAAATAACCAAACTAACAATTCATCAAGGCAAGTATACCTATCGAAATGCTGCTAGGGGACACAAGTGTCGTATTGAAATCCGGGAACAGTTGAGTAAGCTTACTCACACGAAATCTATTATTTTATCGACGGAAAAATTAAGTTTTTTTTTAAGAAAGCTAAACGTGCTAAAGGAAGAGAACCACTTGCAATGAAAGAGAGCTACTTGCATGAAAAGTTAAAGAGAGCTAAAAGAGCGATTAACTTAAGCTTAGTAACGATGAAGGGGAAAATGCACTCGATCAGAAATCACCTCGGCAAGAGTGGTTAGAAAAATACGATAAATAAACCTAAGCTAATTAGGGTAAATGTCCTTAACCGTGGAGGTTCCATGAATATTGACATGCTTCTCTCGAAGGCCGTGCCTAACTGAGTTTAGGAAGGTCCGACCGACTCTCGCCTAAATCGGAGGCCTAAAACTCGCTTTACGCGGTGAACCCCGCTATTGGATTTTACTCTAATCCGGGAGATTTGAACGTCTGCCTCTCTCGAGGGGTGCGAACAACTCCCTTTACTCTTGAGTGCTCATTTCAAACTTTCGGCCTCTCGGCTAGCCCAGAATGAAAGCAAAGGTGGAGAGTATATATCGATTATATACCTCCAACCCGTGATAAATCAAGAGTAATTCAAGGCTAAACCCTAAAAAGAAAAGGTAAGATTCAAAGCATCATAACCTAATCACTCGAACCTCGGATCATTAAGATCGAGTACATGGAGGATTAGTTATTCATGTTGAGGTGGAAGAGGGGGGATGAGTAGAAGAAGAAAATGAAAACAGAGCAGAAACGTAAAAGAAAACAACACTTTTTATTAATGGAAACAGAGATCTTACAGCTTGAAAACCAGAGATTACAAGTGTATGGAAAGGTAAACTACGCTATCATTAACATTATACTACAGAACGAAGCTAGGAACTAATACAGGGAAAGCATAAAGCTAGAGCTACGAACTAAAAATGAAAAGACATGCTTAAAAAGTTCAGAAATATAAAGGATAGAACCTCCCCTCTCAAAGCAAAGGTGTCCCAGAACCCTTAGAGTTGGGCTCTATTTATAGAATTTTTCGGGTCGGGTCACGCCCCCCTGTCACGCCCTGGTCGGGCGTGACCCTGGGGCGTGACACATTCGGCGCGACTTTTTCGGGCTGGAATTGAATTCTTACGAAGTAGTTGAGGTACACGCCCACAAGTCACGCCCTGGTGGGGCGTGTACCTGGGGCGTGTTCTTTGCGGCGTGACTTTGTTGAGCTGAACTTGAATGCTGGAGGTGACGGGCGGAATTGCTGAAGTACACGCCCCTATGTCACGCCCGGGTCAGGCGTGACCCTGGGGCGTGACACTTTTGGTGCGACGGTGGAGCGGGAAAAACGAGCGCGCTGCGGTGATTCCTCGGAACCTGGGGACACGCCTCTAGAACACGCCCGTGTCGGATGTGACACGGGCGTGACAGAGGGCGTGAACACTAAGTTTCCACGGAATGCAGTTTCGGACCAATTGCTTCATTCCTCTGGGTACACGCACTAGGTACACGCCCTGGTAGGGCGTGACCTTGGGGCATGTCATAGCAAAATTCGGCTGAAAGCCGTCAAAACCTGCAAAAAATAGAAAAAATGCATTAGCGACAAAAATATATATAAAGGGGAATCAAAATAAGTACTTTACAAGACATGATTTGCTTTAAAACCCCGAAAATATCCTAATAAAATTGACTGCAAACCGTATTATCAAATTCCCCAAGCTTAAGTTTTGCTTGTCCCCAAGCAAAGATATAAAGACTAGCTAATCATAAAAGTGACTAATTCAAAAAGTTTTAATCATACTTACACAAGTACTATGCGAAATTCTTGGCAGGGAGAATGTAAAATGTAAATCTAAAATAATTATTTAGGTATGATTTAACTTTTATAAACTTTACTTAATAAAAATAAATCATCCAGAATTTTGACGAAATTCTTTAAATAGATTTAAGCAAGGCAATGAAAATGAAAAGAACGTATTGAGTTATTACTAGATCCAAGCAACGCATTATCATTATATCAATTAAATAACAAAAATCTAAGTTTAAATCCAAAACTAAAACTGATTTACTTTTCTTTTTTTCTTAGTTGTTAAATAAAATTTAAAAAAAAAGGGCGTGAATCAAAAGGACTTAATAGGACCGAAACGTTTGGTTTAGGAATATGAATAGGAGTGGAATTCAAATATAAACATGGAGGCTTAAAAATCACACTAAACCAAAACGAGTTTCAAAAAAAAAAATTTATTTTAAACAAAATATGTATAAATAAATTTATTTTTTTCTTTATGATTATTTATCTCTTTTTTTGTATTATTTTCTTTCATTTTCTTTCTCTTTTTTTTTTCAATATATTGCTTTTGAGTACACTTTTTTCAACAATTTCTCCAAAGATAACACAAAAGTTCCTATCAAAAAAAATTAGTGTGATTAGATAGGTAGGAATTTGGGCTTTGGTGAAAATGAAATGCTGTGTGAAGTTATCAAATGAATTTGGAAAAAAGGCTCAAAAGCGGCTAACTAGTGGTAAAAGATTATAGGTTGGTAGGAAAGTTCAAATGTAAACAAAAATGGCCTAAATCATTTTCACGTTTTTTTAAAAATTTATTTAAAACATAGAGTCAATAAATTTCAAAAAGCAAGTTCGAGATAATAAAAGAAGATTGATGAAATTATCTTGAAAATAAAAATAATATGTGACTTGGATCGTTCATATCTACTACGTTATTCAAAATTTGTTCTTACAAAAATTATCTAAAGACGAAAAGGAAAATAATGGATGATAAATTTTTAGAGAAAGTAAAGAAAATAAAAAACGGAAAACCATAATAGAAATGCACGGTTTAGAGAAATATTTTACCTTAACATGCTACCGTGAATTAGAAACACAGCATGACCAACATTTTACTTGTGAAATATGATTAAAAAGAATGATTAGAAAAATTATAATTAACTACGTTGTTTATAAAGAAGTTTGAGAAAAACAAAACATAAACATGGGGTACTTATTGAAATACCAAAATGCAGCTATATAAATTTTTTTTTGAATTTTTTTTTTAAATTTTTTTTTTGGATTTATTTGGATATTTACAAAAAAAACAAAAAGAAGGAGGAAGTCCTCCCCCAAGCTTAAAATCTACATTGTCCTCAATGGAGGAGGTCGGAGAATGAGAGAAAAGTAAAGTACAGAAAGGAAAGACAGAATTGAAAAACAGGTACTTCCCCGGTTTTATGTTGCAGGGAAAGCTGAGTGATGCCGCTCCTCCATGCCTGTGCGGTGGAGCTCCATGAAACGTCGTCCGGTGGACTTCGTCAGGGAATCAGAACCGTTGGAGCAGGCGATCGCAGAAGTTTCAGCTTGCCGGAGCCATTCGGGGCAAAAAGTGTAAAATAAAGAAAACAGAAAAAGATAACTTGGGTTGCCTCCCAAGAGCGCCCTTTGTTTAAAGCGTCGTTTGAGCTCGACGCATCAAAATAAGATTGTCCCAAATATTGTTTAAAAATAAAGTTCGAATAAAATTCAAAGTTTATGAGAAAAATAAAGTTCAGATTAATCAAATGTTAGGACCGAAAAGATAGAGTTAACAGGGTTGAGACTGACATCATCACAGAAATACAGTTTAAGACGCTGACCATTCACTTTAAAAGTACCCTTATTAGGGTGGGAAATTAAAACAGTACCATAAGAAAAGACTTCTAAAACAGTAAAAGGCCCAGACCAACGTGATTTTAATTTACCCGGGAATAAACGTAAATGAGAATTATAAAGAAGCACTTGGTCGCCTGGCTTAAAGATTTTTGGGTGCCTAAGATGTCGATCGTGTAAACGCTTCGTCCGCTCTTTATAAATCTGTTATTTTCATACGCGTAAGAGCACCACTCGTCGAGTTCGTTAAGTTGAAATTTTCTAAAATCGCCGACGGAGTGGGGATCGAAGTTTAAAAATCGTAAGGCCCAAAAGGCGCGGTGCTCTAACTCTACGGGTAAATGACACGACTTTCCGTAAACCAACCGATATGGCGTACATCCGAGGGCGGTTTTGTACGCTGTTCGGTAGGCCCATAGAGCATCGTCTAATTTGGCTGACCAGTCTTTTCTAGATGTTGAAACAGTCTTTTCTAAAATTCTTTTTATTTCTCTATTGACTACTTCGACTTGTCCGTTAGTTTGGGGGTGGTAGGCAGTGGAAAGCTTATGAGTAACGCCATATTTAGTTAGGATTTTTGAAAATTGTGTGTTACAGAAATGGGAACCCCTATCACTAACGATAGCGCGCGGCGTACCGAATCGAGAAAATAATTTTTTTAGGAAATTAACTACGACTCGGGCGTCATTCGTAGGAAGAGCTTGGGCTTCGGCCCAACGCAAAACATAATCAACGACAACTAAAATGTACTTATTCCCGAAGCTAGAAGGAAAAAGGCCGACAAAATCAATCCCCCAGAGGTCAAAAACTTCGCACTCTAGGAAATAATTTTGTGGCATTTCATTTTTATTCGAAATATTCCCCGACCGTTGACAACTATCACACCTACTCACAAAGGCATGCGCGTCTTTAAACAGGGTGGGCCAGTAAAAACCCGCGCTTAACACTTTGTGAGCGGTGCGAGCAGCTTGATAGTGCCCACCTATCGGTCCTTCATGCAAATGTTTAATAATATCTAATCCTTCATCAAAAGAAACACACCTCCTGATCACTTGGTCGGCACAAATTCTGAAAAGATGCGGGTCCTCCCAAAAATAGTTTTTCAGCTCAGAAAAGAATTTCTTCTTTTGCTGAGATGAAAACTCTTTTGGGAGCACACGGGCCACTAGATAGTTGGCGATGCGGGCAAACCAAGGAGAAGTAGATGTGTTAATTATGAACAGCTTCTCATCAGGGAAATAGTAATGAAAAGAATTTTCGTCTAATTGTTCTATAAACGGGTTGTCTAGGCGCGAAAGGTGGTCGGCGGCCAAGTTCTCGGCACCTCGCTTATCACGGATCTCTAAGTCAAACTCCTGGAGGAGTAAGACCCAGCGAATCAAGCGAGGCTTGGCATCCGTTTTGGAGAGAAGATATTTGAGGGCCGAGTGGTCCGTAAAAACAATAATTTTCGAAAGAGTAATATAAGGGCGAAATTTGTCAAAAGCGAATACTACAGCTAAGAGCTCCTTCTCGGTTGTGGTGTAATTTTCCTGTGCAGATGTGAGTGTTTTACTAGCGTAATAAATGGGGTGGAAGTTTTTGGAAATACGTTGACCTGGTACGGCTCCCACCGCATAACTACTCGCATCACACATTATTTCAAATGGAAGATCCCACACCGGAGCTATCATGATTGGGGCATTAACTAATTTTTCTTTTATTAAATTGAAGGCAGCTAGACAGAGGTCATCAAAGATGAATGAGGCGTCTTTTTCTAAGAGATGGGTAAGGGGCTTGGTGATTTTGGAAAAGTCCTTTATGAAGCGGCGGTAGAAACCCGCATGACCCAGGAAACTTCTTATAGCTTTTATGTTCGTAGGTGGCGGCAGCTTCTCGATAACTTCTATTTTCGCAACGTCTACTTCAATACCCATTTCAGAAATTTTATGTCCCAAAACTAACCCTTCCCTTACCATAAAATGACATTTTTCCCAATTTAGGGCGAAGTTAGTTTCTTCGCATCGCTCTAAGACTTTTTCAAGGTTCTCTAAGCAACTATCGAAGGAATTCCCGAACACGGAGAAATCATCCATGAAAACTTCCATAATGCTTTCTACGTACTTGTCAAAGATGGCGAGCATACATCGTTGGAATGTAGCCGACGCATTGCACAATCCAAACGGCATTCTTCGGTAGGCGAAGGTGCCGAAGGGACAAGTAAACGTAGTTTTCTCCTGGTCCTCGGGGGAGATGGGGATTTGAAGATACCCCGAGAGGCCATCGAGAAAACAATAAAAGCTATATCCGCAAAGTCGTTCTAAAATCTGATCAATGAACGGCAAGGGGAAGTGATCCTTGCGGGTGGCGTCATTCAACTTACGGTAATCTATACACATTCGCCATCCGGTCACCGTCCGAGTCGGGATTAATTCATTATTTTCATTACTTACGACTGTTATCCCTCCCTTCTTTGGTACTACCTGTACTGGGCTAACCCACTTACTGTTGGATATATGATAGATAATTCCTGCGTCTAACAATTTCATAACCTCGCCCTTAATTACGTCTTTCATGTTTGGGTTTATTCGGCGCTGAGGTTGTATAGAGTTACGTGAATTATCTTCCATTAAGATTTTATGAGTGCAGAAAGATGGGCTTATGCCCTTGATATCAGATATCTGCTAAGCAATAGCTTGACGATGCTTTTGTAAAATTGAAAGAAGTTTATCCTTTTGTGCATCCGAGAGGTAGGCCGAAATTATGACAGGCAGCTTGGAGTCCTTTTCTAAGAAAGCGTATCGAAGGTGCTCTGGTAGTTCTTTCAGTTCCAAGGTAGGGGGGTCATCATACGAGGTTTTGGAACTTTGTTCTTTTTCAAAAACTATGTCCTTGTACACTTTTTTATATGTAAAATTAAAAGGGGTGTTGCTAGCGGCCATGGCGGCTTCGTGCAGCGATTCAGTTGGAAAAGTAGAAGAGGAACAGAAATCAAAAAATTCTTTTTCAAAATCAGAAAGGCGAGTGGAGGATTCTTCACTTAGGTGTAGAGATTCAGTTGGAGGAGTAGGAGAGGAACAAAAATTGGAAAATTCTTCTTCAAAATCAGAGGTGTGAGAGAAGGATTCTTCACTTACGGTATCCATGAAAAAACAGGAGTCATCATTAGCTAGTGTGTTCTTCATCGAGGGGGTGATAGAGAAAGTTACCTCATCGTCGCCCACTCGAAGGAAGAGCTTACCATTGCTTACGTCAATGATAGCTCGGGAGGTGGCAAGGAAGGGTCGGCCAAGGATCAGGGGAACCTCGACGTCTTCTTCGATGTCCAAAATGACAAAGTCCACCGGGAAGATGAACTTGTCAACTTTGACTAGGACGTCCTCCACTATTCCTAACGGGTATTTGACTGACCAGTCGGCGAGCTGGATACTCATGCGTGTGGGGTTGAGACTACCAATTCCTAACTTTTTAAACAACGATAGGGGCATAAGATTAATACTCGCACCTAAGTCGGCTAAAGCATGTTTGACAAAGAGATTACCAAAGACACACGGGATAGAGAAATTACCCGGGTCACTGATTTTCTTCGGTAATCCGTTTGTCAAAACCGCCGAGCACTCGGCATTTAACGTGACATGAGAAAGGTTCTCTAACTTCTTCTTGTTGGTTAGGATGTCCTTAAGGTATTTTGCGTACTTAGGCATCTGGGATATGGCTTCGTGGAAAGGCAGATTTATGTGGATTTGTTTAAACATTTCTAAAAAACGGGTGTATTGATCATCCTGTCGTTGTTTATTAAGTTCGGAAGGGTATGGCGGGGATGGATTGCTTTTAAAGGTCGGTGGTGGAGTGAGTTATTGTTCTAAAATAGGAGTGATACTTTCTTCGGTAGAGGGTGGAATTTTTAAAACGGGAACGGAGCTTTGGTTTTTTAAAGCGGAAGCGGAGATTGCCTCGGGCTCTTCACTTATCATACCGGGAACTTTCTTCCCACTCCGAAGAGTTATAGCTTTCGCTTGCTCTCTCGGGTTGGGCTCGGTATTGGAAGGAAGAGACCCTACGGGTCGCTCAGAAATCATTTTAGCGAGCTGTCTTACCGGATTTTCTAAATTTTTAACACTTCCGGTTAAGGTCCTAATCGTAGCGTCATTAGCATTCATGTATTTTGAAAACACTTCCTCCAAATTTGGAGGTTTTGGAAAACTTTGAGGAGGTGGTGATGGAGCAGAAAAATCACTTTGCGGTGGCGGGCGCACAGCATTCGATGGATTGCTCCACGAAAAATTCGGATGATTTCTTAACGCAGGATTATAACTATTCGGAAAATTAAAACCAGGAGGATGATAATTCGCAGCAGAAAAATTATTAAAAGCAGTTCTAGGCATATTATTTACATAATCCAAATGTTCAGCGGGAGGAGTTGCAGATTCCCATACCTGAGGGGCGGAGGCAGCAGTCATCTCCGTAATGTTTTTGCTTAATATTTCAACTTGCAGTGCGAGTTGGGATACGTTGTCCACTTCAAAGAGACCTGCAGGTTTGTTTGGGCGGGACCTAGGCACATTCCACTGGTAAGTGTTCATGGCCATGTCTTCAAACAGCTCAAGAGCTGCTTCCGGGGTCTTATGGTTTAAAGTACCGCCAGAAGCTGCGTCTATCATTTGCTTCGTGCTTTGATTTAGCCCATTATAGAACATCTGCACCTGCAACCATACAGGCAGAGCGTGATGTGGGCATCGTCTTAATAATTCTTTAAATCTTTCCCAGGTTTCGTAAAGGGTCTCAGAGTCTATTTGTCCAAAGACAGAAATGTCATTCCTAAGTTTAGCAGTTTTAGCAGGCGGAAAATACTTGGCCAAAAATTTTTCAGTTAATTGCGTCCAAGTAGTTATGCTATTTTTAGGAAGGGTGTTCAGCCACTGCTTAGCCTTAATTCTAAGAGAGAAAGGAAATAATCTTAACCTAATAGCATCATTTGTGACACCATTTATCTTGAAGGTGTCACAAATCTCAAGAAAGCTGGCTATGTGTGCGTTCGGGTCTTCATCTTGAAGCCCGTCAAATTGCACATACTGCTGCACCATTTGAATTATGCTAGGCTTCAGTTCGAAATTATTATTATTTATTGCAGGGCGAACTATACTAGTTTCTGTACCCTCGAGATTCGGTCGTGCATAATAGGACATAGGCCTTTGCACGGCTTCCTCCACGTCGGGTTCTGCCATTCTTAAGGTAGAAAATGACTCGGAATCCTCAACCGGCACTTGGGTAGTAGGGCCTTGAAATCGCGATCTTCTCCGAAGAGTACGCTCAATTTCGTGGTCCAGGTCCAAAGTAACCGACGGACTTCCGCGGGTCATACACTAGAAGAAGAGAGGAGAAGAAAGACTAGAAAATAAAAGAGCTAATGAAGTTCGAAATTTTTTTTTTGAAATAGATTTTTATGTTTTAACTCTCGAACTTCCCAAGGGCTACCCGGTGAAGGGTTCGCAAGGTACTAGACAAGATAGTGCCATTTAGAGCCACTTTGCCCTTTTCGAGAGAGTTAGGTGGTGTAGAAAAATTTGTGATGTGGGTTTCTATTAAGTAGGCGGTAATTAAAATCCAGCCATTTAACTCCGAGTGAGTAGGCGGAAAGTAAAAGCTACATTCACGCACTCAACAGAAAATTAAAACACACCCACTCTACAGAAAGTAAACACACTTTACTAAAATAAAGTCTGCCAATTAACTCAAGTGAGTAGGCGGAAAAAATAAAATACGCACACTTGCTTGAAATAAATCTAGCCAATTAACTAAGTGAGTAGGCGGAAAAATTAAAAATACGCACACTTAACAAAATCCAGCCATTTAACTCAAGTGAGTAGGCGGAAAAAATTTAAGAAGGAGGCTGAGAAAGAGAAGTGATAAAATTAAGATATTCGCGTTTTCAATTTATCAACGAGCATTGCATCCCCGGCAACGGCGCCAAAAACTTGATTGTCTCTTAGATATCTGCAAGGAGAAAATAACCAAACTAACAATTCATCAAGGCAAGTATACCTATCGAAATGCAGCTAGGGGACACAAGTGTCGTATTGAAATCCGGGAACAGTTGAGTAAGCTTACTCACACGAAATCTATTATTTTATCGACGGATATATTAATTTTTTTTTGAAGAAAGCTAAACGTGCTAAAGGAAGAGAATCACTTGCAATGAAAGAGAGCTACTTGCATGAAAAGTTAAAGAGAGCTAAAAGAGCGATTAACTTAAGCTTAGTAACGATGAAGTGGAAAATGCACTCGATCAGAAATCACCTCGGCAAGAGTGGTTAGAAAAATACGATAAATAAACCTAAGCTAATTAGGGTAAAGGTCCTTGACCGTGGAGGTTCCATGAATATTGACATGCTTCTCTCGAAGGCCGTGCCTAACTGAGTTTAGGAAGGTCCGACCGACTCTCGCCTAAATCGGAGGCCTAAAACTCGCTTTACGCGGTGAACCCCGCTATTGGATTTTACTCCAATCCGGGAGATTTGAACGTCTGCCTCTCTCGAGGGGTGCGAACAACTCCCTTTACTCTTGAGTGCTCTTTTCAAACATTCGGCCTCTCGGCTAGCCCAGAATGAAAGCAAAGGTGGAGAGTATATATCGATGATATACCTCCAACCCGTGATAAATCAAGAGTAATTCAAGGCTAAACCCTAAAAAGAAAAGGTAAGATTCAAAGCATCATAACCTAATCACTCGAACCTTGGATCATTAAGATCGAGTACATGGAGGATTAGTTAATCATGGTGAGGTGGAAGAGGGGGGATGAGTAGAAGAAGAAAATGAAAACAGAGCAAAAACGTAAAAGAAAACAACACTTTTTATTAATGGAAACAGAGATCTTACAGCTTGAAAACCAGAGATTACAAGTGCATGGAAAGGTAAACTACGCTATCATTAACATTATACTACAGAACGAAGCTAGGAACTAATACAGGGAAAGCATAAAGCTAGAGCTACGAACTAAAAATGAAAAGACATGCTTAAAAAGTTCAGAAATATAAAGGACAGAATCTCCCCTCTCAAAGCAAAAGTGTCCCAGAACCCTTAGAGTTGGGCTCTATTTATAGAATTTTTCGGGTCGGGTCACGCCCCCCTGTCACGCCCTGGTCGGGCGTGACCCTGGGGCGTGACACATTCGGCGTGACTTTTTCGGGCTGGAATTGAATTCTGATGAAGTGGTTTAGGTACACGCCCACAAGTCACGCCCTGGTGGGGCGTGTACCTGGGGCGTGTTCTTTGCGGCGTGACGTTGTTGAGCTGAACTTGAATGCTGGAGGTGACGGGCGGAATTGCTGAAGTACACGCCCATATGTCACGCCCGGGTCAGGCGTGACCCTAGGGCGTGACACTTTCGGTGCGACGGTGGAGCGGGAAAAACGAGCGCGCTGCGGCGATTCCTCGGAACCTGGGGACACGCCTCTAGAACACGCCCGTGTCGGATGTGACACGGGCGTGACAGAGGGCATGAACACTAAGTTTCCACGGAATGCAGTTTCGGACCAATTGCTTCATTCCTCTGGGTACACGCCCTAGGTACACGCCCTGGTAGGGCGTGACCTTGGGGCGTGTCACAGCAAAATTCGGCTAAAAGCCGTGAAAACCTGCAAAAAGCAGAAAAAATGCATTAGCGACAAAAATATATATAAAGGGGAATCAAAATAAGTACCTTACAAGACATGATTTGCTTTAAAACCCCGAAAATATCCTAATAAAATTGACTGCAAACCGTATTATCAGTTACCTCCTCCTGGAACTGGTCAACATAGCTCCCCAGCATCTCATTCACTCCCTGCTTGATGTGGAACAGGGACTCCGACTCCTTCTTCCTCCTCTTTGAGGTAGTGAACCTCAACATGAACCCCCGGCGCAGGTCCTCGAAGTAGTAGATGGAGCTGGCCTGCAGCTGGTGAAACCACTCCCTCGCCTTTTCTTTGAGGGTGATGGCGAAGAGTCGGCACTTGAACCCATCCGACATCTGTCGGATCAAGACCACGTCCTCAAACCACTGGACGTGTTGGACCGGGTCTCCCTTCCCGGTGTAGTAGGACATCTCGGGTTCCATGAACCCCTCCGGAACTGGAGCAGAAGTGACCAACTCGCTGAAGGGGCTTCCTCCCCCTACTGGGAGAGCTGGCACGTCTCGCGGGCTCAGCTCGCCGATCCGGCCTACACCTGCCGAGCCGGGGAAGAGCACGCACCCGGGGAGCTCGCACCCCCGGCCTTCCTCGGAAACCTCCTTCCCGGCTTGCCTGCCGGGGGCCTCCTCGCCCAGAGAGGGGGCGGCTGCGATCTGGACAGTTGGGGTCGAGCACTCGGCCCGCGCGCCAAGTGCGAACTTGATGAGGCCCAGCACCTCATTCCTGAAATCTTCAAACATCCCCACCATGGCCAGAGGTGGGGGGGGGGGGGCGAGTCCGACCTGTCAGATCCTTGCCCTCCTGTCATCTAGCTCGCTGAAGGTTTGCTGTACTGACCACGCTCCACGCTCACCGCACTAAAATGTTGAAACCAAAATTTGGTCTCTTGTGGAGTTCACCCTTGGGGAAGGGGTGATCACACACCTACTTCGCTCCTGTAAGCAAAATGACAAGGGAAACAAGGAAAACTGACCCAAAGGCTCGACGGAGAGGACCCATCACACACCTGGAAGATCTTAGAGCGCTTCGCCTCCTTAGCCAAAGGCCGAGCTAAGGTATCCTCAGAAAGAGCTTGAGAGACTGAGCAATAAAACACAGGAAGCATGCATTCTGAGATATCCCTTGGGTTCTATTTATAGATTTCTAAAAAAGGCCTGCAAATAGCCAACCTCCACTGTCCTGAATGGCTATGTACAGTCCAGGTTGGCCTGCCAACAGTGTAACTCCGCTGTTCTGAAAGGCTATGGGCAGGCCAGCGGGGGCAAAATAGTAAAAATAATACCTCAGAGACCTGGGCGAGCTCGGCTACCCCTGAAGATCCTGCTCGCCTGTTGTTTGCCGAGCTCCATATGGTGAGTGCGAGCTGGCTACTGTGCTCGCCCTTCGATCTGTCTTCATTAGTCGAGCTCAGCTCGACGAAGCCTGGGCGTAGCTCGGCGAATGCCAAGCTCGGGGTCGACGAATGCCGAGCTCGGCCTTCAGATTTCCCTGTCGAGCTCGCCTGCTGCCTTCAGATTTCCCTGCCGAGCTTGCCTGTTGCCTGGGCGATCTGAACCGGCTGGTCTGGTTCCTGGCGACCTCACTCGCCGGATACGGGGTTGTACAACGCCCTTGATCATGGATGTGTATTTGATTTTTTACCAAAAACTTTAGAAAATAGTAGAAAACCTCCAAAACATAATTACAAACTAAATTAGAATAAAAAAAAGACAATTTATTCAGGAAAATATATACAAAATTAGTAATTCTAATTAAAATTATACTAAAATATATACTAAAAATATGTACAATTTACATGAGAGCTTTCCTAGTTCCTCTAATGTTGTTGGTTTAAACTCAAAACTGAAAGATCTCACCATTGGTGAGAATGTAGCAGCTACAAAATCAACTTTACCAGATGTATTTATTGAAGGTGATGTTCAAAGTTAAGAAGAAGTTGCTAAACAAGCTGCATCTGATCAAAGAGCACCATACTTGATTGAAAGAAGACTGCAAACAATAAGAAGACATCTGAAATACCATCCCTCACATCAGATTATTGGGGATCTAAGTTAGGGTGTGAAAAAAGGATGAAAACTCTAAATAAAGCACTGCACCTTAGCTTCTTATCACAGATTGAGCCAAAGAAATTTGAAGAAGAAATTATTGATCCAACTTGGATTGTAGCACTGCAAAAAGAATTCAATCAGTTCATGAAATGCAAAGTGTGGATGCTAGTTCTTAGACCCTAACATCAGAATATAATTGGAACCAAGTGGGTGTATAAGAACAAGATGGATGAGCAAGGGGTGATCATCAAGAATAAAGCTGGCTGCTGGCAAAAGGATACAAACAAGAAGAGAGAATAGACTTTGACCAAACCTTTGCACCAGTGGCTAGATGAGAGGCTATCAAACTGTTCCTAGCCTATGCAGCTCACAAAGGGTTTAAAGTTTACCAAATGGATGTGAAGTCTGCATTTCTGAATGGAGATCTTAAGGATGAAGTGTATATTGAGCATCCCCTAGGCCTACCTTTTGTGATCATGTGTATTTTCTAAGAAAAGCATTATATGCATTGAAACAAGCATCTAGAGATTTGTACGAGACCATGTCTAGCTTTCTCATTGAAAATAAACTTGAATGGAAAATATAGACAAGACAGTGTTCCTAAGGGAAGTCAAGGACAAGATTCAACTAGTCCAAATATATGTTGATGATATTATCTTTGGTTATACTCATCACAACCTCTGTAAAAAGTTTACTAACTTGATACAAAGGAAGTTTGAAATGAGCAGTATGAGTGAGCTCAAATATTTCTTAGGACTCCAAGTGAAACAATCTGAAGAAGAAATCTTCATATATCAGATCAAGTTCACTAAGGAGCTGATCAAGAAATTTGGAATAGAGAGTGCAACCTTAATGATGACTCTAATGAGATCCAATATGTCTCTGGACAAGGATGAAAAGGGAAAACCTTTTGTTGAAACTTCGTATAGAAGCATCATTGGATCTTTGCTCTACCTTACTACTAATAGACCAGACATCACGTTTGCAACATGTGTTTGTTCTAGATATCAGGTGAATACTAAGAAATCTCATTACACCTCTACAAAGAGGATACTAAGATATCTTAAAGGTACACTAATGTTGGTCTATGTTACTATATGACCAATGATTTTAAACTAACTGGTTTCTTAGATGCAAATTTTATAGGATGTAAGGAAGACAAAAAAAATACATCAGATACCTGCCAATTCCTAGGCAAGTGACTGATCTCATAGAGAAGCAAGAAGCAGACCAATGTGGCAAATCTCCACTGCTGAGTTAGAGTACATCTCTGCTGGAAGTTGTTGTGCACAGCTGCAATGGATACATCATCAGCTTGAAGACAACAATATCAAAATCAATAAGGTGGTCATGTACTGTGACTCCTCTAATGCAATTTCAATTGCTAAAAAATCTTGTGCCTTACAACAGGATAAAATACAATGAAACTAGATATCACTTCATCAAGGAGCATACAAAAAAGGAAGATATCTGTCTAGAATATGTGCCTACTAATTGACAGGTGGAAGATATCTTCACCAAGCCCCTTGATGAAGCAAAGTTTAACTTCTTTAAATTTGAATTAAGAATGCTAAACTTAGAATAAAACTTTTCTTACTAAATACCTTTATATTCATTATATCCTTATTTGGTGTGGACTAATAGCATAGTCAACACCATAACTCTAATCTGAATGAATCCAAAAATTTTTCTAAGTGTTGACAAGATTGAGGTGGAAGACATGACGATCGTGTAGAGATGTAGTCAAATCAACGTTGATTTGGCTAGTCGCGCCTTCCATCTCTTGTCAAATGTGGAGAGATGCATGTTGCTTAATGCTAATTTGACTAGAAGAACCTCCAGTAGAAAAGGGCTAATCCTGGTCATCAAACTTATCTTAAATAGAATCGACCAGTCCAGGTTTGGGCAAACTGGTATGCGCCCTTTCACATTCTAAAGAAGATATATAAATATGTGTAAATGCTACATTAGGGCACAAAAACTATTTTCCTACACCCTTCGACTAGCAGCACCTCATCTTCAACCCTTTAAAATGGAGTTTTCAGACAAGATTGACAATAATGGATCCCAAGAAAATAGATGAGGAATTCAATGTTGGAAGCGATCTCGTTCATGGTGGATTTGCAAAAGGCAACGTAGACCTACAAGCAATAATAGGGATGTGTGAAGACACCAGATTAGAGTTCGTGCTATTTGAGCTGACCGTGTTTTTAAAAAGAGAAGTTACAAAATTTTATCAGAACACCAATATGTCATCTTCCAGGAAAGCAATCAAATCCAAAATCACTGGACATCAGGCAAGAGTATCTGCTTGATCCCTAATCACTGCGCTGAAGCTGACTGTGATCATAGAAGAGGAAGAAGTAAATTTTGTTGACAAAACACAAGCTCTTCAATAGTGTGGTTGCCCAGAAGCACCTCATGGGTCACTACATAGAAACAAACTGAGCGCACCTAAAAATCTAATGACATACATCATCAGAAAGGTGTTAATATGCAAACCTAGATCTTATGATAGGATTTCCAGAGGTTTGCTTGATCTCATGACCAGAATCACATTGAAGAAAAGAACAAACTGGGGAAATGTCTTATTTGGCAAAATAAAGGATTCCCTTCAGACCCCCCAATTTTGGAAGAAACCTCTCTCTCTACTTGAACAATTTCTCAGAAGACTTTCAGGTGAAACAACTCACAAGTGCATCACTACATTACTTAAAGAGGATTGATCTAAATGCAATGGCTAGGTAGGGGCAAGCCTTTCCTAAGGCTGAGGAGAAGATAAAAGAGAGTGCTCTTGGAGTAAGCCTGAAGGATAAAAATGAAGTTGTAGCCAACTTAACAACATAGATTTTTGATAAAGCAGTCAATCAAACCCCTGCAAACATTGAGGGGGAGACATCAAAGGAACTGACTGAGGAAATTAAGTCTGATCCTATAGTTGAACTGAATGAGATTTATGATGGAACATACCATCATACTGGAAATAGGTAGATCCTACTGAGGGGGAGATGCACCTTGAATGGCCTACTCCAAGAGAAGGAGAGATTGTAGTTTAACTCGCTACGATTGTAATTACTACTGAGATGGATGCTCATAAAGACCAGGCACATGAAAGAAGTAAAGACTATCAAAAGGACATGACTACAGTACAGGAAAACACATGTAGAGAGATAATACTATTCGAAAGTCAACAACCCAGTAAAAGACATTATGTTGTAAGTCTGATTGATCTTCCAGATACTCTAGATGAACCAATTGAAGACACTGACTTCAATGAAGAGCTAGAAGGAAATGAGACAGTAGCAACATCTGAAATGGCGGGGACCTCAAGCCATGCTGTTTACGAAGAGCTATCAAGTTCTATGACTGATTAGATGAGGACTCTATTCAGTGACCAAATAAAATTCTTTGAGAATTATGTAGACAAAACTATGAAGACCATAAAGGAAGAATTATCTGCACAGATTATGGAAGTTAAAGAAGACATGACTCATATTAATGCTCAGATAACCAACTGGTCTATCTGAGTTGGAGGTGTGGTAGAACACAATGTGAAAATGCTAAAGAAGTTGGAAGACAAATTGGAAGAATCTCTTCAACACCCTCAAAATTGGCAGGAATCACTGAGAGAAGACCTTAGAAATGCAACTGTCACAATAAACAAGCGATTCATTGCCTTTCAGAAGCAGATTTTACAGAAGTATATTGAAGGTCAAAATTTTTATGTACAAACTTTATTTGATAGGGCAGAATAGTATAAAGATGAAATAGCAAAGAATCTATTTGAAGAAGCTAGAACGGGGGAGTGTGACACGTGACACTGCCTCTTGGGTGGTAAATATGCTAAAGAAGAGAGGGGTGGATTTATTGATTTGAAAAAAGAGTCCAAAAATGTCTCTAAATGGAAATATCTACAAGAACAAGAAGACCAGGAAGAAAGGGACGCGAGAGATGCAAAGAACAGAAGGGCAAGGGTACTGCTGATGTTAAAAGGAAAAGAAAAATGTAGCTTAATCTAATGGAAATATTTTGTAACTATTAATATAGAAATCTTTAGAATGTTGTCCTTAATCTGTGTTCATTTCATTTAGATTGTCTATGTGTAAGCCATTTATATTTGAGGTTCTGACTTTTTCCAAATATGGGAAGATTGTTGGCAATATTGACCACAATGTTCCTAATTGAAAGAATTCCTCACAATATAGATGAGCACAATTATATTTGATGTGTATGATTTGTTGTGATGATTTTAGAAACATGATAGTACAAGCCCAGCATAAGGCTAGACTTAGGTGTCATCAGACATAGTCTTGCCAATGTAATCCCTCATTGTATAAGACACCATATGAACCTAAGTAATAGACTATGTTGGACTTGATACTTACTCTCAAAAGTCAACAAACAAAGTCTAGAAGGTTGGGTAATGCAAAAGAGTTAAGGATAAAAGTTAGGAATTGACTAAGTAATAATTTGACAATACATCTAGTTGAAATGTTAGATGGTTTAACCAAATGCACAAAATAATTAAATCGAATCGCATAGATATCAACAAAACAAAAGAATTCTATTAAGGCACTGATTCAACTAGATAGTCAACCAGATGTGGAAAAGAATGTAGAGGAATAGTGTGAAAGGTTTCAGAAAAATACCTAAGTATAGATTCGACAAGATGATCTAGTCATTCGTGCAAAAGGGTCAAGAGCATTCATGTAGAAGTATCATAAAGGCAAAATAGCGTTAAGTATAATTTCGAATATACATCAAACTGAACATGCAGAATGATCAAGATGATTCAGGCTGATGTACTTAAAGTACAAAGTGTCTGTGAAGATTTGAATACACATAAAATGTTCATGTAGATGAATCAAGACGATTCATGTAGATGATAACTATACATAAATCTGCTAAGTGCAAATTCATTTAAATCATCTACACGATTATGTAAACAGCTCAAGGCGATTTGACCTGATGTTTCTTGAAGATCAAAGCTGTGTTGAAGTCTTGAAGGAAGAAGGTTCTGGCTAATCTATTTCGACTAAATATCTAATGATTTTTCTAGATCCAGTCAACCAGACAGGAAGAAGAAGCACTCATAGAAAACTATTCTAAGTCCTCATTCGACCAGATGCTCATTATTCGGCTAGAAGAAACACTAAAGACGTAATTTGACTACAAGCATTTAGACGAATATGCACTAAGAATTCGACTTGATGCCAAGCCATTCGACTGAATGTGAAGCAGATTCAACTAAAACACATTGTCTAGACGAATGAATAGGGAGATTCAACCGGATGTGTATGATTCGACTAGAAGGAGCTGTGATGAAGCAATTCAACTGAACATAAAGAATTTGACGAGACATCTAGTCGAATTGAGCGACATGTCTGTATTCAAAAGGACGCATTATTTTAGCACTATGTCATTTAATGCCACTGCAGATATGACCAATCAGATTTTTCCTTTAAGGTAAAAATTTTTTGACAACAAATTGTTTGAGATTCGACCATTGAGGATCTCAACCAGATAAAAGGAAGGCATGTGAACTGTAAACCCTAATCGTTACATTTTGAACCTGAGCTTTTCCGCCGTCATTTAAAAAAAGAATATTTCATCAGGAAGGACAAGCTTGGAGAAGATGAAATAAAAAAACAAATCTTTTCTTCTCCAGAAGTTCAATCAATTCAACTTGTTGAAGTGTTAAAAGCTCCATCATCTAATAGTAAGAAAAAAGATCTTCTAAAGGCAGATGAATTAATATTCACTAAAGTAGTTCTCCAAGTCCTCTGTAAGAAGATCAGTAGAAGCTAATCATCAACAAGCTTCAAGAAGACCAGTTTTTCAAAGAAATATTTACTGGGTCTATAGAAAACTTTGTATTAACAATTTATTAAACTGTAGGATCTCTCTAAGATCTAAGCTATAGGTTCCTAGTGGCCTGAGGTAGGGGGTCAGACAATACCTCTGAGGTAGGAGATTTTGTCTCCGAGCTGTTAGATTCCTTTGTGGAATCTAAGTGTAGGATTCCGTGTGGAATCTGAGATGTAGGATCCTGAGCTAGGGGATCTGAGGTAGGGGCTAGTCAGTGCCTCTGAGATAGGAGACTTGGTCTCTAAGTTATAGGATATGTGGATCTGAGATTTAGTTAGAGTTTGTTGAGGCTAGCTTATTGCTAGATAGACCGAGAGAGAAAGTGGATGTACCCAACTCAGAGAACCACTATAGTTCGCCATGTTTGTGTTGTGCATTCTCTGTGATTGCGTGATTGTTGGTATTAATTTAATTATTCCGCAATAAATTTTCAATAAGATGACATCACATATTCACCTCCTCTAGGTGAAGGACACTACATAACTTTCATGAGGATTTTGATATTTTTAGTAATTTAATTGGAGGTTAAATTCCTGTTTTAAAAATATTAGAGACTCTTAATTTCAGTGGAAAAAATTGAGAAAACTTTTGGATGAAAATGGGACTGGTGTACATCCACAATAAAAATTGTGATTTGTTGAAAAATATAACTATTTTCTTGGAATTAATTAGTATTTTTTCTTTTATTCTTAAATTAAAATAGGGCTCCAGATTTGTGTATTAAATCTGATAAAAATATGGAAGGCTCTTGAAGATAGTACCAACGCTCAATAAAAATTTGGGAATTTTTAGATCAATAAAAGTATTTTATAAGGATTTATTCGAGGTGAATAATTAATTAGAGGTCAAATAAAAGCCCAAAATGATTTGAGGAAATTATGAGGACTAAGTTAGGGTGAATCAACCTCAAGTTCAAGTTTCTTAATTTTCCAATTTTTTTGTAATTATTAAATAAAAGAGGTTGAAAATAAGAAAAAAATATATCAATCAAAATTAATGAACTCGAACCATCCCGATGAAATTGATTGAGGTTAAAGGCTTTATGTTTAACCCCTTGCGGAGATATGAAGTTTAACGATCGAATCAAGAGTTTTAATAAAGCTGCTTGGAATTATAATAAGATCTAATAGATCGACCTCGAAACCCGATAAGTAACCCTAAAGAGTGCAATTAAAGTAATTTTCTAATACAAATAAATCAGCGGACCCTAATGCGGTCGAAATACAAAGAACTCACAACGAAATTGTAAAACTCGCCTCCTATAAACGGAGATGCCTCTTATAAACAGAGAAACCTTCTTGGAAGGGAGATACCTCCTAGGGACAGAGATGCTTCCTTGGAATGAAGATGCCTCCCTAGAATGGAGCAGCCTCCTTGAAACCAAGAAGTCTCCTTGAAACGAAGAAGCCTCTTAAGTGGAGATGGAACTGCGGATATAAGAACCTTAATACTTGTTTACAGTTCTTTTTATTTCTGCACTTTTTACTGCTTTTTATTCCTGCATTTTATATGAGAATTTACTTACCACATTTCTTTATTGTCTTTTACTTACTGTAGTTTATTAATGTTTTCTTTACTACACATTCATTTCTGGTTCCGTGCTCATAAGCAGTTTGGCTTGTTACGATTACTAGTTAGGGTTAACTTAGACAAAAAACTCCTCCAAGGCTATCCCTAAATTATGAGCCCACTTGATCGCCTCACTCCTTGTTTAATATTGAGCGGTACGATCATGACACTTGTAAGACAGTCGCCTACCCGAATTATTTCATGCTAAGTAGGGCAAGCTACCGCAGACCCGGAAGATGCATGCTGGTTTCTTATTAAAATGCTTGAAAATTACTTTACGGTAAAAGTAGCTTGTCGGTTAGACCTGCAAACCGTTTGTACCAGTACGTGAATGTTGACGACTCTAGGCACTAGGGAGAAAGTGTATCCCGGGAGCTTGGTAATGTTTTATGCCCCAGGGTAAATCCACTGGTAGCCAAATTTCATTATTGTCGGATGTCGCTCACATCCAAAAGTACACCAGGTTGTACACATTGGGGCCTGAGTAGTGCGGTAAGACCACACCCAGAAGTGGTAGGACCGACGACTATCACCGATATACCACATTGGTGAGGCCGACATCGCTACCCCGATGGAAGATAAATGATCAAACTATGTTGACATTGGGTATTATTGCAGATTGTGAACACCCGGGTGATTACGCGCTAGCTAGTAGAGCTTATTTAAATATCTGCTTAAAATATTATTGCATTTCAGTTACTTGCTGCTCTATTTGTTTCAACTTGCTCTTAGTTTTATTCTCTGCTCATATTTATATATTACTACTAACATGGCTTCGACTAATGTTGTCTCGTCGAGGCTCACTCTCGTCCCCAAGCCTTAGAGATCTTGGGAAGAAGATGCGAATCCACTAGTCTTATGACTAACATGTCGCCGCACACTCTTTTTAAGAAATAAAGCAGCATAAGGCCCAGCCACATCGTGAGAGAGTACCCGTTATAGAGCTCGATCAAGTTGATGCACCAGTCTCGTCTCCCGACTTCAGAGATGTGAGCCTATAAAGCATAGTAGGAGCGAGCGCTATGTAGTTTTGTTTAGCCCAGTTGGGCCTTATGTACAAACACTTGGCTATGGCCCGCCTGCCTGGATGCGGCCGAAGGCCGCCCGAGAGCATCGAGCACGGGCAGGGGCGGAACTAGAATTTTTGCTCAACCCGGGCACATATAATTATAAATTAAAAATAACTTGTGAAAATATGTCCCAAATTTTTTTCTCTAACAATAACATGACTATATAGAACTATAATGAAGTAAAACTATAAACTTCCAAAAACATAAATAAAAAGCAACACATGCAAAATTACATCAATATATAATACTTTGTTTGTATGCATTGTCAAAGAAAAAGATTCAAACTCTTAATAACTTACTCTTAATAACTTCCAAAAACAAGTAGAGAATGACATTAATTAGAGTTAAAAGACTTATCGAAAAGTGTGATTAAAAGTTTTAAAATAAAACTCTCAATTATCATGAACACAGCATAATTCAACCATAATCTCTTTTCTAAACATCTGTGCATCTAATTTCAACTGAAAGCAATGAACCAAGAGTAAAAATTTGAACAGACCCTAACACAATCCAACGAAGATTTAATAAACCCTAACACAACATAAGTTGCACAATCCAACATTCTAGCGGGTCAACAAATTCAATGCATCTTGGAAATCACTAATTAGGGCACGAATGAAGGCTGAAATTCAATTAGAAGCGAAGAATACTACAAAACAAACTCACCTCCCGCCTCATTGGATTTGGAAATCACTGATTAGGGCAAAAATTCACTGAAAATCGCTAAAGTTTGATTATACTTAATAAAAATGATTAGGATAAAAAATGAAAATGAAAAGATCACCTTAAGTTTGAGATATGGCAGAGAACTGGAGAAGTGGAGATCTCTGGATCTGGAAAACAGGAAAATCCGAAAAGAGAAGAGTTTCCTGGGTCCGGAAATGGAAAATCAGACGCGCTCACTTACCTAATCTAGAGGAGAACAATGGAGAATAAGTCCTCCTCTCGAGTGCTCAGCCTCGACGTCCGTTCCAGTCGTCGTCTTCGTCCAAACTACAGAAATGAGGCGGATGAGATTGAAATCCTTGGAGCAGCATAGCGGCGGAGGAAATCGAGGAGCAGAGCGACTTTTCACTTTTCACAACCCGGGCACGTGCCCGGGTGTGACGCTACATGGGTCCGCCCATGAGCACGGGCGTAGCCCATGCGAAGATGCTCGTATTTGCATATATATATATATATATATATATATATATATATATATATATATATATATATATATATATATATATATATATATATATATGCAAATACGAGCATTTTCGCAGGGGCTACGCCCGTGCTCGATGCTCTCGGGCGGCCTTCGGCCGCATCCAGACGAGCTTCGCCCGTGCTCGTTGACTCTTTGCAGGCTTTGCCCGCATTTGAGCGGGCTGCGCTCACCTATAAACGGGCTACGTCCGCACCCTTACATTTATTCAAAACATATACATATGAGTACTTAAAATGACTGTAAAAAATATGAATTAATATTTCTATTTTTATTTTATAAAACATAGCACATTCTTACCAAAAAAATTAATTTGTCTCCCCTCCTTTTCTCCCCCCTCTCTCTATCTCTCCCCCCATTCTTCGACAGCCCCTCTCTCCCCCTCTATTTCTTTATTTTTTTAATATTAGTTAATCTCCCCCTCTCTCTCCTCTTTTTTTCTCTCTTCATCTCTCATGAATGGGTGCTCAGATTTGATTCAATGGTCCAAATCAAAAGTTTGGTGTGCTTCAAATATGCATATTACTTTATAATACATAAGATATATTATAAGGTATATATATATATATATATATATATATATATATATATATATATATATATATATATATATATATATATATATATATATATATATGTCTTTTACAAATATGTCTTGTAGGTGCATTTTCTGGAAAAAAGTTCAACACGAAAGTTTTCCAGAAAACGCACGCACAAGATATATTTTGGGCCCTATTGAAAACCTGGCCGGAACTATTACGAATTCACAATAATTCCACCGAGGTTTCAAATGGGCCCAAAATACATCTTGTGCGTGCATTTTCAGGAAAAGTGTTCCACACAAAAGTTGTAGATGAGATCTACAACTTTCGTGTCGAACACTTTTCTTGAAAATGCACGTACAAGACGTATTTGTAAAAGGCGCGTATATACGTTATATACACGTGATGTGTATATACATTAAATCGATATATATATATATATATATATATATATATATATATATATATATATATATATATATATATATATATATATATATATATATATATATATATATATATATAAGCTCAAGCTTTTTAAGCCTAAAAAAACTTGAGGTAGTTTTCCCATAATACATGTCAGAATTAGACAAATAATATATGCATTTTGTAGCCAAGAACTGTTGTAGGATGGAGACCGGGCGGTCTGTTGCTGTTCGGAGACCGGGCGGTCTGGCGGTTTCTCCTAGCAGGTCTGTGTGCTGGGCTGTTACAGTCTGGTGTCCCAGCGGTCAGGCGGCTTGTCTCAGACGACTTGGAGACCGGGCGGTCTAGCGGTCTCCTGTGGCGGCTTGTTCTCTCATCCTGGTTATGGTCGGGCGGTTAGCCGGTTTGTCTAACCGCACGACCTGTCCGGTTTGTCTTTTGTAAAGCCGCATATACTTGTAAATTTTTAGTCTCACATTGCTTATTTGTAATCTCTCTCATCTCCTCCATTCTATAAAAGGGAGGCTATACCATTGTAATTGATACCTTTTTCAGATAATAAAAGTTCTGTTAAAACACTTCCGGTTTGTTTTCTGTTCGTTTCTAACATGATATCAGATGAAACGGTCTTTTCCTCCTGATTGTGTGTGCTCTCTGATTCTTGCGGCTTGATTCTTCTTTTCGCAACCTGTCTTCGCGGATTTATTCCTCCTCTGACTGTTGCCCTGTTCGCGCGGATTGTTTCTGCTTTCCGCGACCTGTCTTCGCGACTTGCCTTCTCTTCTGACCGCTGTCCTGTTCGCACGGCTTGTTTCTCCTTGCTTCTCTTCTCTAGATGCTCTTCTTCGTTGCCGCGACCTGTCCTTAAGTCGCAGCGACCTGTTATCACCGCTCTCCTCCTCTTAGTCGTCGCGACCTGTTTAGTAGTCGTCGCGACCTTGTTTCCTTCTAGACGCTCCTGCTTACTAGTCGTTGTGGCCTCTCCTTTTGCCGTCCGACCTGTTTTCTAATGCCTGCGACCTTCCTAGCCGCGCGGCCTGCTTCTGTTCGCCCGGCTTGCGACTTGTTGTTGCCGCCGCTACTTCCTATTCTCTCGTCGTCTCTCTTCAATGGATTCCACCTCCAAGCTGTCCGCCTTGGTGGTCACCTCTTCTGTTAGTGCCCACGCTGTTACTCGTGGACGATGGTTAATCGACTCTGGTGCTACAAATCATATGACAGACAATCCTCAATTTTTCTCCTCTCTAGAAACCCATGATCAGTTGCCCCCGGTCATAGTTGCTGATGGCTCTCCCTCCCCGGTCAATGGGGCGGGCATAGTTCAAGTCACTCCTTCTCTTTGCCTGGCAGATACCCTCTATGTGCCCAAGTTTCCTTGCAATTTATTATCGATTACTTTTTTATGCAAGCAACTACGGTGCTCCATCACATTCACTCTTACTTCTTGTTCTTTTCAGGATCCAGACTCCCAACGGACGATTGCTACTGGGACTGAGAGCGGCGGCCTCTACTTCCTCGACAACGTCTCTGCTCTATCCGCCTTCTCCTCCTCCTCTGCAGATCTTCTCCAATGGCATCTTCGCCTTGGTCATGCTCCTCCCCGGCTCCTTCGCCAACTTCTGCCCCACCTCCCTCCGCATCATCCTCCTCTTAATTGTGATGTCTGTCAACTTGGCAAGCATCACCGCTCCTCCTTTCCTCCAAAGCAAGATCGTGGTTCTACCCGTCCGTTTGATCTTGTTCACTCTGACATCCGGGGTCCTGCTCCTACCCTTACCATTGGTCGGGGTAGTTCCTATTTTGTTACTTTCATTGATGACTTTTCTCGCTGTGCTTGGGTATACCTCTTACATGACCGCTCTGAACTTTTTGATGTATGGACATCCTTTTATCATTCCATTCAGACTCAGTTTGATGTCTCCGTTAAAATTTTACGCTCGGATAATGCAAAAGGATATCTCAGTCAAGCTTTTTCCTTTTTCTGCACGCAACATGGGATTATTCATCAAACTAGTTGAAAGATATGGTACCTAAACACCTAGAGGGGGGGTGAATAGGTGACCTAAACCTTTTTGAAACTTTGTTGGCAGCAAAACAGTTATCTCACAGATTTCTACAGCTAACAGCAATAACAAAATATAAACTGCAAATCCACAGCACAGCACAGCACAGCAGACACACAAATTTATAGTGGTTCCCCAATCTTTAGGTACATCCACTTTCCCCCTTCGCCTATCTAGCAGTGTACTAGATTCGGCCAAACTTCTCCACTATCTCAGAACCCAACTAGGTTCCTACACCTCAGGCCCAAAGCCTTACACTCAGCCACCAAGGCCTACACTCAGCCACCCAGGCCTA
This sequence comes from Platanthera guangdongensis, assembly GCA_039583875.1. Lineage (NCBI taxonomy): Eukaryota > Viridiplantae > Streptophyta > Magnoliopsida > Asparagales > Orchidaceae > Platanthera > Platanthera guangdongensis. Next base: position 119,891,718 of record CM077159.1, on the reverse strand, counting down.
CACTCAGCCAATCAAGGCCTACACTCAGCCAATTAAGGCCTACACTCAGAGTTCTTCAACTCCTACACTCAGGCAACCAAGCCCTACCCTCTGCCTTTATAATATAGGCTTACAATTCACTCAGATCCAATGGATCCTACAAGTTAAAATTGAATTACAATAACTAACTCTACAACTCAGAAAATAAGAGAGGAGTTGAGAGTTTCTTGAAGAGTTCTTGGAAGAACTCAGCTAGATCCAAACTAACTTAGCTTCCTTCAAAGCTTCTTGAGTAGAACTGAATTAGTCTGAATCCTCTGCAGTTGATCCTTGACCTCTGCTTCTTGAGATCCAGATGATTCTGAATCCTTCTTCTCAGCCTTAGTTCCAATGACTGATTTCTTGATTGGAGCTCTCTCTCTCCAACTTCTTAGATCTGCAGTTGGACTGCCTGATCTTCTTGTGTTGATACTCTGTGTACCACTTTTCTGATTACTTGAATAATCTGATCAATTACTTCAAATAGCTTCAACAACAGTTTCTGTAAACTGTGAGTGCCTATTTATAGGCATTCTTCATGGTAACCGGCTGGTCCGGTTCATAACTGACTTCTGACTTCCCTGACAGTTGCTATAGATCGGCTGGATCGGCAGCTGTCATATCAACCAGTCAATTCTTGAAATTCTCTAACTGTCAGATAGTGTCGAGACTTTCTGTTCTTAAGTGTCGACACTTATAGACCAAGTGTCGACACATGTTGTGTAAGTGTCGACACAAGTCTACAAGGTGTCGACACAACTCCTTGTATGTCTCAACACAGATTCTTCTTCAAGTGTCGACACTGAAATTAAGTGTCGACACAAGTACTTGATCTTATGTATCTTGTAGTATTCTTCTAAGTGTCGACACATCTCCTTTGTGTCGACACATCTTCATGTGTTGAAACTGTCAAGTGTCGACACTGCTTCTTGGTGTCGACACAAATCTTCAATTTTGTTTCTTCAGCTGAGTGTCGACACATTCCCTTAGTGTCGACACTTGTACTTAGAATATTTTGTAAACTTTTCTGTTCTTTGCTAAGTGTCGACACAGCTCCTTGTGTCGACACTTTCTTCAAGTGTAGAGTCTTCAACTAAGTGTCAACACATTGTGCTGGGTGTCGACACTTTCTTCAAGTGTTGACTCTTCTGGTTGTGTGTCGACACATTGTGCTGAGTGTCGACACATACTTCAAGTGTTGACTCCTTTGAGTGTGTGTCGACACATTGTGCTGAGTGTCGACACATTCTTCATATGTTGACTCTGTTGATTGAGTGTCGACACATTGTGTTGAGTGTCGACACTTGTCCTTAGTCTCTGCAGAATTTTGCTGAGTGTCGACACAACTCCAAGTGTCGACACTTTCTGATGTAGACTCAGCTCTTCTAGGTGTCGACACTTTTGCTAAGTGTCGACACAGCTTTTCTGCATTCTTCTTCACTGAGTGTCGACACAGCTCCAAGTGTCGACACTTTCTGTCTGGTGTCGACTCTTCTTCTCAGGTGTCGACACAATTACTCCAAGTGTCGACACTGCTTGTCTGGGTGTCGACACAAGCTTCCTCAAGTGTCGACACTTTCCCTCTGGGTGTCGACACATGGACTTAGAAACTTTTAGCTTCAGTCCAGTGAATACCTAACCTGCACAAGTAACTCAAACAAACATCAAATACATTATGATGTATATCATTGAGTTAGGTGAGGCTTCTTCAAATCAGGTACATTTGACCAATGTACCCAACAATCTCCCCCTATTTGGAGAAGTCATAACCCTTAGTCAATGATATACACCACTTATAATTAAAAATTAGAAAATGATGTAAAGCAGGTATATGTCAACAGAGTAAACTTAAACATGTAATAAAGCACACATGTATACTCATTAAACATTGCAGAACAAACAAGAAATAGACACATGCTTCTGAACAATCATGAGATATATTTATCAAAAATTGTTCTAACATTGTTTTAATACATTTCCATTGTTTTACAAAAATATTTCATATGAAAAAGATTACAACAATGTTTCTTAGTCTAATCTTAGTCTAGTTCTGATCAGGTTCTTTTATAACTATTCCTTTCCCAGCTTGTACTTTGGCCTTTACAGCAGCAGCAGCAGCAACATGCTCAGTATCAGCAGTCTTCTTTCCTTTGAGATCGAGCCTATCAGCATTGATCTTTTGCCTCTCAAAGTAATGATAGGGCTTAGGAAAGTACTTGCTAGGCTCCACAGCTGTAGGAGGTAGCTTTCCTAACTTAGCCTTCCTTCTATACTGGACAATGGCTTCCTGCCTAATCTCATGCTTCCTCCATTCTGCTTCTGAGAACCATTTGTTCCTTTCATGAGCATTGTCCTTGGCTGCTTTCCAGGCAGTTAGAATTATGTTCCTAGAGGTAGGGCTCCATTGTTCAAAATCTGGCTTTTGTTCTGCTTGTTCCCTAAATCTCCTCTTTGACAGCCTTGTCTCTTCTTCTTTGTCTAAAGCCTCTTGCATAGCTGCTGATATAGGTTGAACAACCTTTTCCAGAACAACATTTGACTTGCCAGCAGTTGGGCTATACATTGTGCTTACATCTGCATGAACCATGTCAAAATCTGGAGGTGGATAAATCACTTGAGCTACTTCCTGTTGCTCACCTCCAAGATATGCACTTTAAATCCCTGATTCAGCAACATTATCATCATCACACAGGGGAGGATAGCCCAGTGTAGCTCTGATGGAGTTAGATATCCATTTGGCATGGTCAGAGCTAGCTTTGACTAACACCCTCTCCCCCTTTATGACTTCTTGTGTAACATGGTCTCTGACATCATCCTTTTGGAATCTGATCTGACTGTCCAAATACCTGATCCCATCTTTAAAATAAGGTCTAAGCTTTGTAAGCTGTTCAGAAATGACCTTCTGTGAATCCTTGATTGCAGTCTTGACAGCAGCAATTTCTTCTTGAAATACTTTATCAAAGTCAGCCTTAACTGCAGCAGATGATGTTGAAGGTTCAGCAGTCTTATTCTTCAGTTCAGTGACTATAGCATTGTGGGATGCAGTCAAATTATCATTCATCCTTAATTGATTTTCCAGCACATAGCCTTGTTTCAATGCTATATCATCTACTTGAGTCTTTATCTTCTCTTAGTGGGTTGCCAGATAGACCACTGCATTACCACCCTTTGAAAAACATTCAGTCATCTCCTTTTTATTAAGGTTCATTTCAAACCTTATTGACTTGATTTCCTGTGCCAGATCAAATTGTAGGGTCTTGTGCCCTTCATCAACATAAGTCTCTATAGCCTTCCTTTGCTCATCCAGCTTGATCTGTAGTGCAATCAGTAAAGCACTATAGTCAGCAGTTGGAGCTTGCTGAACTATGGGCTATGGGGCAATGGATTGGAGGGCTTTCTTGTAACTCTGACTTCTCCTCTTGAAGACATAGAGTTTCTTCTTTTTAGCTTGTTCAGCCTCATCTTCCTCAGACTCTGAAGTACTGGCGATATCAACCCTGTCCTTAGGGCTTGATGGTTTGTCAGCTTGCACATCTAGTGCTTTCTCACCTGCTTGCCTTCCAGGCTCTTCCTGAACTTGCAGTTGCTCCCCCTCAGCAGCAGCACCCTTCTCTTCAGCAACAGCAACTTTATCCATGTCAAAGTCCTCTTGATCTAGATTTAGAAATAGATCTTCCATGGTAAATTCTACTTGTGACTGTGCAGGAGAAGTACTGGGTTTATCAACTACTTTATCAGGAACCACTTCTAGGATAACTGATGTGTCTTGGAGAACAACATCTGGTTCTTGATTTGCTTGCTGAGTTTGCTGATGGACATCAGACAAATCAGAATCTATTACAGAAAAATCTAAAGTATTGAGGTCAGTAAGTACCTCTTGGATAATGATTGTGGCTTGCTCACTGTCCAGAGTAGAGGGTTCTTCTACTGCTGGAAGCTCCCCCTGGCTTGGATCCTTATACTTGGGGCTAGCTGGAGGCAGCTCCCCCTGGATTTCAGCTGTCTCTTGAGGAGCAGGAGACTTCTCTGCAGCCACTTCCTCTTGACTATCAGGAGTGAAAACAACTTGTTCTTCACTACCTGAACTGCTGGAGGACTCCTGTGTCACAGGAGCTATCTTCCTCTTCTTCTTTGGAGGTGAATCTTTCTTAGAAACTTGCTTCTCTGGGGCAGGTATTTCTTTAGATAGTACTCTTTCCCACCTGGAAAATATCCTCATATCCATCCTTCTCATATGGTTGATCTTGCTACCAGCAGCATTGCTCATTACCTCTGGTATTGTACCAGCCAAGTAGAGACTAAGTATTCTGCCCAGATTGGGCTTCTTCAGACTCTCCTTATTTTTCTCATACACAACCATTGACCAGTCTGTTTTTAGGTTGAAGATAATTCTGGTCATAACACTGAACATGGAGGCTGACACCCTGTCATGCCCTCCAGTCTTGCTGAGTATAACTTTCCCCACAATTTCAGACAGGAATTTTCCTTGGTTATTCATTCCTTTCCTGTTGAATACAGATCCTATCTTCATCTTAGGATCTAGACCACACCAGGTAAGTGCTTCCCTGGTCTTAGATATAGTCACTTCCTCTTCTGCTTGAATTTTAGGTAGTTGAAGTACCTTTCTCAGAGTTTTGGGTGAAATCTTGACCTTGGTTCCATGCACTCTTGATTTGATTCTGTAACCTGAGTCATCTACAGAAGCTCCAGTAAGGAATTCAAGAACTTCCTTCTTCCATATTTTGGTTGGTTCTGAAACCAAGTACTCCAATCCAGAATCGGTGACTATGGTTACCACTGATTTGATTTCTTGATCGCCATCGTCGAACGCGCCACGAACCAGTTCATAGCCTTCATTGACGTTCTCCTCGAGCTTGGGAGCCATTAGGGTTTGTAGAATTAGTCTTTAGAAAAGAGAAATGTCGACACAGTAGTTTGGTCTCGAAACTCTGAAAGCGTGTCGACAAACAAAGACAGAATCCTATTTATACCTTTCTGGTTTGAAGACGAACAAGCGGGATGGATTACTAAAGATGTGTCGACACTGGAAATAAGTGTCGACACTGACTTATAATGTCTCGACACACATGTGTCGACACAAGTTTAGTCAACAGATTTTATGTGTCGACACTTGGTTATGTGTCGACACCACACTACTCGACATGTAGTCGAGACGTTACTTAGAAAATTCTGAGTAAAACTTAAGTGTCGACACCTCATTGGATGTGTCGACACCAACTCGACATGTGTCGATACTAACATTCTGAAGTGTCGACACCAACTTCCTAGATGTGTCGACACCATTTTCCTGAAGTGTCGCCACTTACTATTCTGTGTCGACATAGACTTGTCTATGTGTCGACACCTTTTTACTTAGCCAATTTTTAGTTCTGTAAACTTAGTCTAAGTTTATCATACCTAGTTCAATTTTGAACCTATTGAACTTAGCTTCTTCTAAGGGCTTAGTAAACATATCAGCTATTTGATTATCAGTTTTAATATATTCAAGTGCAATATCATTTCTTTCTACATGCTCCCTAAGAAAGTGATATTTAATCTCAATATGTTTAGTTCTACTATGTGATACAAGATTATTAGCTATTGAAATAGCACTTGTAGAATCACAGAAAAGTGGAGTTCTACTTACCTGAAATCCATAGTCTTCTAGCTGATGTTGAATCCATAGAAGTTGAGCACAACAACTTCCTGCAGCTACATATTCTGACTCAGCTGTGGAGATAGCCACACTGGTTTGCTTCTTACTACTCCATGAAATGAGTCTTCCACCTAGGAATTGACAGGATCCAGTAGTGCTCTTTCTATCTTCTTTGCATCCTGCAAAGTCTGCATCTGAATAGCCTGTTAGATCAAAATCTCCATTCCTAGGGTACCAGAGGCCTAGATAAGGTGTGCCCTTTAGATATCTCAAAATCCTTTTGACTGCAGTCAAATGAGACTCTTTAGGGCAGGCTTGATACCTGGCACAAACACATGTAGCATACATGATGTCAGGTCTACTAGCAGTCAAGTATAAAAGGGAGACAACTATCCCTCTATACAAGGTTTCATCTACAGGTTTCCCTGCATCATCCTTGCTAAGAGACATACTTGACCCCATAGGAGTCTTCATGGTACTGGATGAATCCATACCATACTTCCTTATAAGTTCTAGGGTGAACTTGGACTGACATATGGATAGACCACTTTCAGTCTGTTTAACTTGGAGACCCAAGAAAAACTTCAGTTCTCCCATACTACTCATCTCAAATTGACCCTGCATAAGTTTTGCAAACTTTTTGCAAAGGCTGCTTTCAGTAGACCCAAATATAATGTCATCTACATATATTTGGACTAGTATGACTTTGCCTCTAAATTCCCTAAGGAATAGAGTCTTATCTATTTTCCCCCTTGTGAACTTGTTCTCAATGAGGAAACTAGATAGGGTTTCATACCAAGCTCTAGGAGCTTGCTTTAACCCATGCAATGCTTTCCTAAGTCTATAGACATGATGTGGAAGAGTAGGATCAACAAAACCTGAAGGCTGCTCCACATATACTTCTTCCTTTAGATTACCATTTAGGAATGCTGACTTCACATCCATTTGGTATACCTTGAATCCTTGATAGGTTGCATAGGCCAAGAACATCCTTATGGCTTCCAGTCTGGCTACTGGAGCAAAGGTTTGATCAAAATCAATACCTTCTTCTTGCCTATATCCTTTAGCAACCAATCTTGCTTTATTCTTAATGATGACTCCTTGTTCATCTAACTTATTCCTGTAGATCCACTTTGTTCCTATCACATTGTGATCTTTAGGTTTAGGAACCAGGTCCCAAACCTTGCACCTTTTGAACTGATTAAGCTCTTCCTGCATTGCTTCAGTCCACTGTGGATCTTGTATAGCTTCTTCAAATTTCTTTGGTTCTATTTGAGACAGAAAACTTGAATATACTACAGCATTCTGATTTCTGCTCCTTGTCTGAACACCTTGTCTTGGATCTCCAATAATCAGCTCTACTGGATGATCTCTTAGATGCCTGTTGGCTGGAGGCATCCTTACTTCTGGTTGTACTTCTACAGCATCTTCATCATGCTGAGTTCCTTGTACTTCTTCAGCTCCTGGTACATGTAGTTCTCCCCCTGGACATAAGCCATCTTCTTCTACTTGCTGTCTTGCAGCAGGTACATCTTCTATGGTTAGCTTGTCCATCTTCTTAGTAAGACCTGTGGGGCTGCACACACTACTAGACAACTCATTGTTAATAAGTTTTGTCTCATCAAAAACTACATGCACAGACTCCTCTACAACTTGTGTAGTCAAGTTGTAGACTCTATAAGCCTTACTATTATTGTTGTACCCAACAAACACTCCCTCTTGGGACTTGGCAGCAAACTTAGTTAAGTAAGACTTTCCATTGTTAAGTATGAAGCATTTGCAACCAAAAATCCTGAAATAGGATAGGTTTGGTTTCCTGCCTTTCACAACTTCATAGGGGGTCTTATTTAACCTTTTAGTGATGGTAGCCCTATTTATCACATGGCATGCAGTGTTAACTGCTTCAGCCCAGAAATACTCAGGCAGTGATGTATCACTAAGTAGGGTTCTACCAGCCTCTATCAAGGTTCTATTCTTCCTCTCAGCAATGCCATTTTGCTGAGGTGTTCTAGGTGAAGAGAATTCTTGAAATATCCCAAAGTCTTCACATAGTTTTGTCATGCTTTCAGATTGAAACTCAGTACCATGGTCACTTCTAATTTTGACCACAGTACTATTTAGTTCATTCTGAATTTGCTTGACAAAGCTATAGAAGACACTAGGTGTTTCAGATTTCTGCCTTAAAAAGAACACCCAGGAAAACCTTGAGTAGTCATCAACAACTACAAAGGTATAGACCTTCCTACCTAAGCTGTGAACTGGCATTGGACCAAAGAGATCCATATGCAAGAGGTATAAGCACCTCACAGCATCTTTGTTTTCAATGCTCCTAAAGGTGGATTTAGTCTGCTTGCCCTTTTGACAAGCTGAGCAAATGCCATCTTTAACACACTTAACTTGAGGACCATTCCTCACTAACTCTTTGCTAAAGAGTTTGCTAATAGTCTTGTAGTTAAGATGAGCTAGCCTCTTGTGCCACTTGACACAATGAGAGACTGTCTCATCAGCTACAAGACAAACAGGAGAACCATTGTTCTCAATCATGATGTCTAGACAGTAGACATTCCTCTTTCTATATCCTGTCAAAATGATCTCTTGATCACTTGACCTCTTGATATGACAACCATTTTTAACAAATGAGATGTCATACCCTACATCACTTAACTGACTTATACTTATAAGGTTGTGTTTCAACCCTTTAACATAAGCCACTTGAGTAATGGTTACAAGGTTTGAAGAAATGTTACCAAACCCTTTGATGATTCCATTTTCAGAACCACCAAAGGTCACTTTAGGACCATTTTTGATTGGAATATAGTCCTTCAGTAGTCCCCTTGTTCCAGTCATATGTCTGGAACATCCACTATCCAAGTATCATGTTGGGGTATGGTCACTTGGATTTACCTGCAAGACAAATTAATGAACCTTAGAACCCAAAGTAAACTTGGGTCCTTGGTGATTGTTAGTTTGCAACTTGACAAAACTACCTACTGGCTTTCCACCAGGTAGCTTGCTACTCCCATTGGCACTTGCATTGTGCCAACAGTCCAAGGCAAAGTGGCCAACCTTGCCACAACACCAACATTCAAACTTATTGTACCTTTGCTTAGGTACAGACTTTGCTGTCTTAACTGCAGCTGACTTATTGAATGTTGGGGCCTTTCCCTTGGACTTGGACTGATCCTGAACAGTCCTAGCTGGTTTAATAAAACCCAATCCAGCCTTTCCTTTATGATGAACAAATTCATCAATCAAGGGTAGCACTGATTTAGGTTTTGAAAACCTAGCAACTAGCTCTCTTTCCTTCTGAAGATTTATCTCCAGTCTCTTAATTTGATCATTTTTATAGGTGATAGTTCCCATCTGAATCACAGTAATGTGTTTCAGCCTGGCTACCTCATTGAGCTTTTGATCAAATTTATTCTCAAAATCTGTTGCAGCTGCCTTGAGATCAGCAATCTCCTTTGCCTGACTTTTGGCTAGGGTCTTGCTTTTCTTATAGGCTTGCAACAGTACTTTATATTCATCTAAGAGCTGATGAATATCTCCCTCAGATTCAGAAACACTTCCATCACTTGATGAAGATGAATCTGACTCTGAACTAGAACTGGAATCTGAACTTTGAGTTGGACTTTGTACCTGACTAGGTCCTGGCTGCTCCAGGATTTTGGTACTTTCAGTCAATGCCATCAGTCCTTGGCACTGACACTCTTCTTGTTCATAGATTGATTCCATGATCTGCATAAACTCTTCTTCTTCTTCAGCAAATAGCCCTATGTAGGCTTCAGCATCTGTCTCAGTGTCTGAAGAAGAAATGTCTGAAAGAGTCTTCTCATTATTTGCAACAAAGGACTTCTCCTTCTTTCCTTTGAAGTGAGTCTTCTTTTTGTCACTGGATTCTTTTCTTCTCTCAGGACAATCTGCAATGACATGACCCTGTCTATTGCAGCAGTAACACACTATTTTAGACCCAGTTGCCTTGCTAGTCTTTGTCTTTTTCTTGTCCTTCTTTGAAGGCTTCTTCTCCTGATACTGGACTTCTTTCCCTTTGGAAAATGAAGGTCTGGACCTCCACTGTTTCTTCTTCAGGAATTTCTGAAAATGTCTGGTGAATGTAGCAAAGTCTTCATCACTTTCACTGCTTGTACACTTTGTGCTAACAGACTCATCAGATTCTGATTCAACTACCTCTGGAGGAGGAGTTGATGACTTAGTCCTGCCCTTTCTAGGTACTTCTGACTTGAAGGCAACAGTCCTTTCCCTGTGCTCAGTCCTTGTTGATTTTTCCTCCTCTTTTCTCACTGACAGCTGCATCTCATAGGACAACAACTTGCCAAACAGTGTGGGAGGAGGAATTTCTTCCAACTTTGCCATTTCTCTGATGGCACAGATCTTGGTGTCCCAATCTTTGGTTAGGGACCTTAAGAATTTATCATTCAATTCATAGTTAGTGAACTCTCTTCCATAGGACATGAGTTCATTAACAATTCTATAGAACTTCTTGTAGCATTCAGTGATGCTATCTCCTCTTCCTTGCCTAAAGCTCTCATACTCTTGATTAAGCAAGGACTTCCTATCTTGCCTAACTTCTTCAGAACCTTCCATATAGACAATGAGAGTATCCCACATCTCTTTTGTTGTTTTACAGTGAATTAAGTTCTGAAAAGTGGCATCATCAATGGCACTTACTATAATGTTTTGTGCCCTCTTGTCCATAGTGGCTAGGACAATTTCATCCTTAGTCATCTCAGAGAAATCCTTTGGAGTTCTCTGTGTAGCATCCAAAACTGAAACCTTCATGGGCACATATGGCCCCTCTTTGACTGTGATGTAGATTCTAGGGTCAGAGGCCTCCATAAATAGCCTAACCCTTTCTTTCCAGATCCCAAAGATCTCTTTTCTGCATATGGGCAGTTTCATTGAACCCAATTCCTTGTGATTCTCTGAAGAACCCATGTTTCTTGATTTTCTTGAAACTGTGTTCTGACTTACACTGAATCTGCCAAACTGGATCTCCTCAGACAGTTAGTCCTTTTTGAGGAACCTGGCTCTGATACCACTTGAAAGATATGGTACCTAAACACCTAGAGGGGGGGGGGGTGAATAGGTGACCTAAACCTTTTTGAAACTTTGTTGGCAGCAAAACAGTTATCTCACAGATTTCTACAACTAACAGCAATAACAAAATATAAACTGCAAATCCACAGCACAACACAGCACAGCAGACACACAAATTTATAGTGGTTCCCCAATCTTTGGGTACATCCACTTTCCCCCTTCGCCTATCTAGCAGTGTACTAGATTCGGCCAAACTTCTCCACTATCTCAGAACCCAACTAGGTTCCTACACCTCAGGCCCAAAGCCTTACACTCAGCCACCAAGGCCTACACTCAGCCACCCAGGCCTACACTCAGCCAATCAAGGCCTACACTCAGCCAATTAAGGCCTACACTCAGAGTTCTTCAACTCCTACACTCAGGCAACCAAGCCCTACCCTCTGCCTTTATAATATAGGCTTACAATTCACTCAGATCCAATGGATCCTACAAGTTAAAATTGAATTACAATAACTAACTCTACAACTCAGAAAATAAGAGAGGAGTTGAGAGTTTCTTGAAGAGTTCTTGGAAGAACTCAGCTAGATCCAAACTGACTTAGCTTCCTTCAAAGCTTCTTGAGTAGAACTGAATTAGTCTGAATCCTCTGCAGTTGATCCTTTACCTCTGCTTCTTGAGATCCAGATGATTCTGAATCCTTCTTCTCAGCCTTAGTTCCAATGACTGATTTCTTGATTGGAGCTCTCTCTCTCCAACTTCTTAGATCTGCAGTTGGACTGCCTGATCTTCTTGTGTTGATACTCTGTGTACCACTTTTTTGATTACTTGAATAATCTGATCAATTACTTCAAATAGCTTCAACAACAGTTTCTGTAAACTATGAGTGCCTATTTATAGGCATTCTTCATGGTAACCGGCTGGTCCGGTTCATAACTGACTTCTGACTTCCCTGACAGTTGCTGTAGACCGGCTGGATCAGCAGCTGTCATATCAACCAGTCAATTCTTGAAATTCTCTAACTGTCAGATAGTGTCGAGACTTTCTGTTCTTAAGTGTCGACACTTATAGACCAAGTGTCGACACATGTTGTGTAAGTGTCGACACAAGTCTACAAGGTGTCGACACAACTCCTTGTATGTCTCAACACATATTCTTCTTCAAGTGTCGACACTGAAATTAAGTGTCGACACAAGTACTTGATCTTCTGTATCTTGTAGTATTCTTCTAAGTGTCGACACATCTCCTTTGTGTCGACACATCTTCATGTGTTGAAACTGTCAAGTGTCGACACTGCTTCTTGGTGTCGACACAAGTCTTCAATTTTGTTTCTTCAGCTGAGTGTCGACACATTCCCTTAGTGTCGACACTTGTACTTAGAATATTTTGTAAACTTTTCTGTTCTTTGCTAAGTGTCGACACAGCTCCTTGTGTCGACACTTTCTTCAAGTGTAGAGTCTTCAACTAAGTGTCGACACATTGTGCTGGGTGTCGACACTTTCTTCAAGTGTTGACTCTTCTGGTTGTGTGTCGACACATTGTGCTGAGTGTCGACACATACTTCAAGTGTTGACTCCTTTGAGTGTGTGTCGACACATTGTGCTGAGTGTCGACACATTCTTCATATGTTGACTCTGCTGATTGAGTGTCGACACATTGTGTTGAGTGTCGACACTTGTCCTTAGTCTCTGCAGAATTTTGCTGAGTGTCGACACAACTCCAAGTGTCGACACTTTCTGATGTAGACTCAGCTCTTCTAGGTGTCGACACTTTTGCTAAGTGTCGACACAGCTTTTCTGCATTCTTCTTCACTGAGTGTCGACACAGCTCCAAGTGTCGACACTTTCTGTCTGGTGTCGACTCTTCTTCTCAGGTGTCGACACAATTACTCCAAGTGTCGACACTGCTTGTCTGGGTGTCGACACAAGCTTCCTCAAGTGTCGACACTTTCCCTCTGGGTGTCGACACATGGACTTAGAAACTTTTAGCTTCAGTCCAGTGAATACCTAACCTGCACAAGTAACTCAAACAAACATCAAATACATTATGATGTATATCATTGAGTTAGGTGAGGCTTCTTCAAATCAGGTACATTTGACCAATGTACCCAACACTAGTTGCGCTTACACCTCCCAACAAAATGGAGAAGCGGAACGCAAAAACCGTCACCTCCTTGATGTCGCTCGCACTCTGCTCACGCAAATGCATGTCCCTCACTCCTACTGGGGCTATGCTGTTCTCATTGCTTGCTACCTCGTCAATCGCATTCCCTCCACCGTTCTCCGTGGTCAAACTCCTTTCTCCATTCTCTATCCGGGCAAAGAACCCCTTCCTCTTCCTCTACGTATCTTCGGCTACACAGCCTTTGTGCATGCTCCCTCTGCCACCCGCGACAAACTCTTCCCGCGGTCCACTAAATGTGTCTTTCTGGGGTACTCTCCCACTCAGAAAGACTATTGTTGCTTTGACCCCATTACCCACAAGCAATTTGTCTCTGCGGATGTCACCTTCTTTGAAAATGCCTCTTACTTCTCTTCCTCCTCTACTCCTGCTGATCCTACCTCTCACCCCCAACCCCCCCATTCTCTCTGCTCCTCCTACTGTTCCGCCACCTCCACTCTCTCCACCCTCTACCGCCTCTTCTCCACCATCTCTCTCCTCTTCGCCGCTGTCGCACTCTCCTCCCGGGCCAGCTCTCTCCGCCACGGATGCTCTGGTTGCTGAGGAACATGCCGACCTGGATCTACCCATAGCTCTTCGCAAAGGGGTGCGGACGTGTACCCAGCACCCGCTGGCTGCTGTTGTTTCATATGATCGTCTGACTCCTTTTCGCAGGGCATTTGCTTTGGCTATCTATGAGACCGCCACTCCCCGCACCTACCAGGAGGCTCTCACTATTCCTCATTGGAAGACTGCTATGGATGAGGAAATTGCTACCCTCACTGAACGGGGGACCTGGACCCTGGTTCCCCCACCTTTGGGCACAGATGTTGTTGGCTGCCGTTGGGTCTTTGTTGTGAAATTCTGTCCCGATGGTAACGTGGATCGCTATAAGGCCCGCCTGGTCGCCAAAGGTTTCACTCAGACATATGGTGTTGATTACTTCGATACTTTCTCTCTTGTGGCTCGTCTCAGCACCATTCGGGTTCTTCTCTCTGTCGCTGTCAACAGGGATTGGCCCATTTCGCAGCTGGATGTTAAGAATGCTTTCCTCTACGGTGATTTGCAGGAAGATGTTTACATGGAGCAACCTCCTGGGTATGTTGCTCAGGGGGAGACACGAGTATGCCGGCTAAAGAAGGCTATCTATGGCCTCAAGCAGAGTCCTCGTGCCTGGTTTGACAAGTTCAGTGGCATTGTTGCGGCCATTGGTTTTACGAGAAGCTCAGCAGATCACTCCTTGTTTGTTCAGAAAACCGCCTCTGGTCTGGTTGTTCTTGTGGTTTACGTTGATGACATTCTTCTTACCGGCGATGATCAGGATGGGTTATTGATGATAAAGAAACACCTTCGTCAACACCTGGTCACAAAGGATATGGGGTCCCCGAAATACTTTCTGGGGATTGAAATCTTTAGGAAGCCCAACTCCATGCTCCTTTCCCAACGGAAGTATGCTCTTGATCTTTTAAAGGAGGCAGGATTGACTGGTGCTAAACCTGCCCGTTGTCCTATGGCTGCTGGAGAAGACAAAACTTGGACAGATGACTCGTCTCTTCTATCCGATCTTACGAGGTACCGACGTCTGGTGGCAAGCTCATTTATCTCACGGTAACCAGGCCCGACATCGCTTATGCTGTTGACAAGGTGAGCCAGTTCATGCAAGCTCCTAGGGAGTGTCATCTACAATCTGCCCTGAGGATATTAGAGTATATTAAAGCAGCACTAGGGAAAGGACTCCTCTTTCAGAAGAATGGTCACCTAAGGGTTGAAGCGTACTCTGATTCAAGTTATGCTGATGACAAAGGGGACCGCAAATCGACATCAGGTTTCTGCACGTTTGTTGGAGGCAATCATGTGAGTTGGAAGAGCAAGAAACAGTCTGTGGTCTCCAGGTCTAGTGCAGAGGCGGAATATCGCAGTAGGACATCAACTACATGTGAGTTGAAATGGTTGCGGGCACTCATGCTTGACTTAGGAGAGGTTTACAACTATCCTCTTCCTATGTTCTGTGACAACAAGGCCACGATATACATTTCCAAAAATCCGGTCTTCCATGAGAGAACAAAACACATAGAAGTCGACTGTCATTTTATTCGGGAAGAGATATTGAAGAAGCAGATTTGCACTCCGTTTGTTACTTCCGACAACGAGTTGGCAGACGTCTTCACCAAGCCGGTGTTCGCTTCCTTTTTCCACATCTGTGACAAGCTGGGCATGATTGATATCTATGCTCCAGCTTGAGGGGGAGTGTTGCAAGATGGAGACCGGGTGGTCTGTTGCTGTTCGGAGACCGGGCGGTCTGGCGGTTTCTCCTAGCCGGGTTGTTACAGTCTGGTGTCCCAGCGGTCAGGCGGCTTGTCTCAGACGACTTGGAGATCGGGCGGTCTAGCGGTCTCCTGTGGCGGCTTGTTCTCTCATCCTGGTTGTGGTCGGGCGGTTAGCCAGTTTGTCTAACCGCACGGCCTGTCCGGTTTGTCTTTTGTAAAGCCGCATATACTTGTAAATTTTTAGTCTCACATTGCTTATTTGTAATCTCTCTCATCTCCTCCATTCTATAAAAGGGAGGCTATACCATTGTAATTGATACCTTTTTCAGATAATAAAAGTTCTGTTAAACCACTTCCGGTTTGTTTTCTGTTCGTTTGTAATAAGAACGAGATCTATAACTTTCATGTTGAACATTTTTCCAAAATTTGCACGGTTTAACCAGAATCTGACCTGAAAGGTTGCTGACTCGAATTTTGAAATTTATTATTATTATATTTATTTCGAGCCAACAACTTTTCGCGCAAGATTCCGGCCAAACCGTGCAAATTTTGAAAAAATGTTCAACATAAAAGTTTTTGATCACGTTCTTGGCTACAAAATGCATATATTATTTGTCTAATTTTGACATGTAAGGCTTTGTTTAATTTATAAACAAAAGAGAGATGAGTTGAAGAGGCAAAACCTAGAGGTTGTACCACATACAGTTCCTCTTGTAATTTCGTATTTAGGAATGCACTCTTCACATTCATTTGATATACATTGATATCATGATGTACTTGCCTAGGCCAAGAAGAGTCCTATGGCCTCAAGTATAGTAATGGGATCAAAATTTTGATCATAGTCAATCTCTTCCTCTTATTTTTATCCTTGGATCACAAGTCTAGCCATGTTCATTATGACCACACCATTATGATCTAGTTTGTTTATATAGATACATTTTGTATATATAATATGATGACACTTTTGTCCTTTCTACCAGCTTACATACCTATTATCTTTCGAATTGCTCCAATTCATCTTACATTGTAATGATCCACCAGGGAACACCATCGGCTTTCTCAAATGTTTTTGTCTTAGCATGTCAAATAAAATTGTGGAATAGCATTTCATTCGGTGTACCAGCTCTAGTCTTGATTGAATCTTGCAAGTTCCCAATCACTTGATGTAGAGGACGGTCTATCATATATTTGTAGGTTCTAGGGAGCTATGCTGGAAGAATGTCTTGAGTTTCTCCTTCAACAATGTCAATAATATCTTCAACCACATTGACTTCTTTAGCTTCTGGATCTAAGGTGTCTTCTACAACGACTTCATTAGCAGTTTCATCTTCCTTTTCTACTTGATTTGATGTTTCTTCATCATCACTTTCTTGTTTTATTGGGCAGCTATTTTTAGTAGCTTGGCCTTCAACTTCCTTTCTCAAGGAGATCCTTTCCATCAATACTAGGACAAAGAGATTTTTCTCTTCACATAAAATGTCAAATTCATCAAAGGTTATGTGAATAGGCTCTTATGCACATACAATTTTCTTATTATAATACCTATATGCCCTACTGCTAGAGGAATATATAAGGAATATTCCTTCATCAACCTTGATTTCAAATTGAATTAGATGCGACTTACCATTATTGAAAAGAAAGCAAATCCATCCAAATACCCAACAATGTTTGAAGACCTTTCTTTTAGAAGTTCATAAGGAGTTTTCTCATGTAATTTGTTGGTTAGAGATATATTCAACACATGACAAGCAATGCTTACAGCTTCTACCCAAAAGTACATAGGTGCCTTAGCTTTAGCTAATAAAGTCATACCTGCCTCTGTGAGTGTTCTATTCTTTTTCTCTACAATTTCATTTTGTTGTGGAGTTGTAGGAGAGGAAAAGATTTGTTTGATACCCATGGATTCACAAAACGTTTTAATCCTATGAGATTCAAATTCAATCTCATGATCACTTTTGATCACAATAACTGAAGTATTCATCTCATTCTGAATTTACTTGAGAAAGATAGTGGGAATTTCAAAGGTATCAATTTTTTTCTCAAAAAGAAAACTCATATGATCTTAGAGAATTCATAGCAATTACTAGGGAATATATTTTTCTCAAAAACTAGTAATAGAAATGGGGTCAAACAAATTCATATGGAGTAGGTAGAGACACCTAAGGCTATCATGTATTGTTTTACTCTTAAGGGATGCATTGGCTTGCTTCCCAAGTTGACAAGTTCTTCAAGGTTTAACTATATATATTTTGACTTAGGTAGACCTCTAACTAGATTTGAATTAGAGAATTCACCTAATTTTTTGAAGTTATGGTGAGCTAGTGGTGGTTAAAACTCCAAAATTATTTACGGTCACGCGGCGACCCGACGGTTTTATTTGAGAAAAAGGCGAAGTGATTTTATTTAGAAAATGGGGCGCGCGTATTTATTTATTTGGATATAAAACGGTTTAGATCGAGTTTTAACGAAAGGAGGCAAGTGCACCTATCGTGAGTAGTATAGGATATTCCCGGTGGAATATCGAGGTCGTATTGTTCTCGGGGTCGGTTCGATTATTTCTACTCTTCCCTGGAGGGGACTATTATTTTACCGATGATTATCTTGTCGGGATATTTTATATATAATAAAAAGCAGAAAATGGCAGAAAGAAAATGAAAGCAAGAAGGTGGTGCCGATGAAGAGCTTAGCTCGATGACACCGAAAAAACAAATGAACTAAAATAGACTTTAAATAAAAAGAGCTCCTAAATTTCTAATTAATTAAGGCAGAGACTTGGCCGTGGAGGTTCCACTAAAATGAGCTCACCTATCTCTAGGACTATCGCTCACCTGAATGCTAAGACTATTCGACCGGGCTCTCGTCCGACGAAGGATTCCTCTTAACGCCCGCATTACGCTAAGAACCTCACTATTGGGTGGGGAACCCAATCCGGTAGAGTTGGCGCGCCTCCTCTCTCGAGGGTTAGTGCGGAACTCTCTTTGCCAAGGGGTGATTTGTCCATACGCACGGCCTCTCGGCGAGCGTATGGAAAACGAAAATAGGGCCCACACATCGATATGTGGTCCTACGCGTCGTTAACCCCGGGCAAACCTTAAGTACTTTTAATTAATTAGAAAGATATGACCTTTAATTATTTTAAGCTATTTTATCTATCCCAATGCTCTTCAATGCCGAGGGCTAAGAACGATTAGCCACTCATCAGAATGGGGACGGCTTGCGGGAAAAGCAGAAAATAAAGCAGTAAAGAAAGTAGGAAATGAAAGCAGTAAAATAAAGCAGTAAGGAAAGCAGAAAATCGCAAGTCCTACCCAAACGAGTAGAACTGAAGAAAGCTGTAAAGTGCGAGTCCCAGCGCAAGTGCGTTGGCGGGAGAAAGAAAGCGGGTCCTACTCAAACGAGTAGGACTAAATAAATGCAACACACGCACACACTCGACATAAAGTAAAACTCACGCACACACTCTCTCGACATAAATGAAAACACACACACACAAATCCTACTCAAATGAGTCGGGAAAATTAAGACCTGTTATTTAACTCGAATGAGTAGGCGGAAATAAAGAAAATTACAAACTCACGCACTCTACAGAAAGTAAAATAAGCAAGCGACATTTAACTCTTAACGAGTAGGCGGAAATAAATGCGCATACATAAAAAATTGCAAAAAACTAAGTTAGCGAAAAATTAAAACAACTGCATTTCTACCGCTAAAATGCGGTAGAAATGCATAAAAAGTGAAAATAAAATTTAAACGAGCGAAAAAGTTTGCAAATAAACGCAAAATGAAAATGATCGAAAAATTAAAACGAATACATTTCTACCGCTAGAATGCGGTAGAAATGCATAAAAACAGAACGAAAAAAATAAATAAGGAAAAAGTTTTGAAAATAAATGCAAAAATATAAGTGTTTGGAAAAGTAAAATAACAACATATCCCCTCTTATAATGCTATAAAAACTCCTAAAAAGTGGAAGAAAAGATAAAAGGACGAAAAATTCTACAAAACTAAAAAGTCTAAGTGAAACGAAAATGACAAAACCACTTTAAAATCATTTTTATAGTTTCATAAGGACGGGTTTTAGAACAAAAACTAAATAGCTATTATGAAGATGAAGACATCTACTTAACAAAAAAAAGAAGAAATAACATTTTACTCTCATACACACACACACACGTATAAAAAAGAACGAAAAAAACTAAGTTAAAAGAAGAACAAATAAGATTGCATAAGGTGTGAGTTGCATTGATCCATTCCAAAGGCAATATAAGAGAAAAAAAACACATTTCATTAAATAAAAAGACGAGTTACAAAGACACAAAAATAAAAGCTAAGTAGAGGGGGAGAAAATATCCCTTACATAACCCTTGGAAGCATTCCAGCAGCACAACACCTTATACAAAATGGTCCTAAAAGGGAACAAGAACTCAAGCAGAAGCTCTGAATTTATAGGGAAAAATTTACAAGTACACGCCCTTGGTCACGGGCGTGACAGGGGGCGTGTCAGTACTATTTGCGAAGGCGGCCGACGATTTGACGGGAAAGTGGACTTCGGGCTGGACACGTGTCGGTCTCGTAGTGGTCACGCCCCAGGTCACGGGCGTGACGCTGGGCGTGTCATGGAGGTGGATCTGGGCGCGGGTTGCGCCGAAAGTCTTCGGGCAGGTCTGTCGGGCCAGCTGGAAAGGTCACGCCCCAGGTCACGGGCGTGACTCTGGGCGTGTCAGTTGGTGTCGACACTCGACGAATGTCGAGCGGAAAGTGTCGAGTTGAAATCGTTGAGCTGAGATTGAGTCACGCCCTAGGTCACGGGCGTGACTCTGGGCGTGTCGAGGAGGTCGACGATCGTTGAGCTGGAAACGTCGAGCGGGTGGACACGGGCTTGGGTCACGCCCCGTGTCGGGTGACACGGGCGTGACCCCGGGCGTGTCAAGCTTTGCTTCTCAAAAATTTGCTGATTTCACGATTTTTGACGTGTCACGCCCTGGTCACGGGCGTGACCAATATGTCACGGGCGTGACATGACAATTTTTGGCAGATTTTTCATTTTTTCTGAAACATAAAAATAAAGCAAGTCAGCAAAATTATTTACAAAAAAGAGCAATTTATTAAGCAAAAATATATAAAAAAGACGAAAAGAAATGAAAACGACTAAATTAATGTACAGAAAACTAGGTATATTTACAATTCATCAGGTAGTCTCTTATGTCATTGATGGCTTCAGTTGAGAGTGTATGCCATTAGGCACGCATGAGTCTCTACATAAATAAAGTTGATAAGATAATTTTTGTCAACTCTAATTCTAGTAAAGGCTATTGTGTTTATCCTACCATTCTTTAAAATGCATTTATTATAATGAAAAGATACTAGATAACTTTTATCATAGAGTTGACTAGTGTTTATTAGATTGCATTGCAATCATTCCACATAAACAACATCAATAAAGGTTATGTTAGCTAGGGAAAATTTACAATAACATTTGGTGAAGCCATGGACAGAATCTCCAACGATGACTTTGGATCCCTTTTTTGCACAGTACCTTAAAACTACTGTCGAAGTGCCAAGTGTGCTTCTTGGTAGAGCTTGGACATACAACAACCTGGAGTCAAAAGAGATAAGGTCCCAATAGTGATTTGGAACCGTACCAAATATAATATGAGAATCACAATCCCTGACTTTCCTTGGATAGTTCCTTGGGAAGGTGTTTGTGTTGTTATGTCAACCACCAAACATGAAGTGACCTACCTTGTCACAACAAAAGCAAGGAAATTTTTTATACCTGCTTGGACTTTTAGGCGGCATAGGGAGGGAAGAGAAGGTGGCAGGAATCTGCACTAAATGAGCCCAACGAGATTTGAAATTCTATCTTTGGTTAGCGATCATTAAGCACCAATAAGAATAACAGTCAACGCTCATTGAGTGGTGCTGAAGTATACGATCAACAAATATTGATTAACGTGACAGTGGGCGATTGTTGGATGCGGGTGAGCTCAACGATCAATGATCTAGAATCTACTAGCTATAGTAGGGCCAACTACCACATTTGATCATTAATCAACCAGTCAACGATCAATGGCATGAGCGATCAATGTTTGGCGACCAATCAGCCTACGATCCTTGAACCCATTATTAGGCAAGAAGATTTCAGATTCCTTTCCTATCTCTTTGTTTTGATTATATTAATTTTAGCTTTTGAGATAAAACTAGGCAAGGGATTAAATTTGTAGACGGTCCCTGATTGTGTCTTCATAGGATGGTTGTGGCTTGAATTTCGTAATAGGTCTAGAAGAATTCTTTTTGACCTGTCTGGCTATCTGTCCACATGCTCCTTACTTTCATTTTCAAAACCTCCAAAGGCAAACACTTGAGTTGCTTTGCTTGCAGAAGCAGAGACTTGCTCAACAATAATTGTAGGATCAACTCTAATACCAAACTTGTTGAACCTTGCTTGAAGGTTCTTAGTGATGTCTTGGATTTGTTGCTCCTGCAACTTAAATTGCTAAGTTCACATTGAGATTTCATTAATTCACAGAATAATCTTGTTTATTCGAAATCCTGCGACCAGATTTCTCTAAAGTCAATCAGGGGCCTCAGGGCAGCCAGACAATTGCTGACCGTACAAACTGCCTGGGATAGTTCAACAACAGAGATCTCCAGGGAGATAAGAGCCAGTCTCCAGCTGACCGCCGGACCGCGCGGCCAGCTTCATTTCTCTTATTTGCACACAATGTAACCCCTCACCTCTGCTCAGTTCTCATGTACCCTGCTCAGTTCTCTTATTTTCATGCCCATTCAGGCAGGCCCCCGATCCATAAATAGAGGGGAACAGTACCCTTAAGACACGCTGGTTCGAATCCTCAAGCTCTCCACCTATGGAAGCGGTCTCAAATCTAATGCCTTAGTGATCTCTTGTTCGCCTGCTAGCTCTCTTTTCTCTTTTCTGATAACCACATCTTTTTAAATCAATAAATTGTCTGTCACAAGTGGTATTCGCCGCGACTGTTAAGTCTGGTCTTACCATTCGACAACCCTCTCTCTTTCTGTGACATCTTCAACCCAAAATAACTGACAACTCGCAGTCTCTTCTCCCCTCATCCCCTCCCAGAATCCTGCGACCAGATTTCTCCAAAGGCAGTCGGGGAGGTCGAGGCATTGTTGGTCGCATAGACCCCCCAAGGACAGTTCATCAACAACGATCTTTAGGGAGAGCAGAGCTTGTCTCCAACTGACCACCAAAACGCGTAGTTAGGTTCATTTCTATTATTTGCACATCATCTAACCCCTCACCTCTGCCAGGTTCTCCTGTACCCCATGCAACTCGTAAATTTAGGCTCTGCCCATTCGAGCAATCCCCTGATCCTATAAATAGGGAGAATGGTACCCTTAAGTCATGCTGATTTGAATCCTCAAGATTGCCACCTATGGAAACAGTCTCGAATCTAGTTCCTTAGCGGTCTCTTATTCACCCGCTAGCTCTCTTTTCTCTTCTCCTTGTAATCACATCTTTCTAAATCAATAAATTGCCCGCCATAAGTGGTATTCTCCACGACAGGTAAGTCTAGTCTCGCCGCTCGGCGGCCCTTTCTCTTCCTATGACATCTTTAGACTAGAGTAATTGACAGCTCACAGTCTGTCCTCCCCTTCGGTGTCCCTCATCGTAAATTTGTGGATGTGCAATTTTTGCATCAACAGAACAAACACGCGACCTTAAGATCTCAGAGTTGTTCCACGAAGTTAGCGGTTAAAGATGTCTGACTGCGAGTTCCAACAGCGTCAGACTAGCTCTAGCCCATGTGGTGCGGTCATCTGGGAAGCCTTCGAGCAAGCTCGCCACAAGACTGCCGAGCAGATAGAGTTCTTAATGCAGGCCCTTGTTGCGATTATCTGGTGATTATTTTGTACGAGTATGATTGGAAAAGCCTTTACAACTATTTTTCCAAATAACCTGGTCGCAACTTCGACTGCATTCCCCGGCAACGACGCCAAAACTTGATGCGCGTTCGACAAGTACACCGGTCGCTCAAGTAAAATGAGAGAATATCCTCAAATATTGATATCACAAGGAACGCAGAGTGAGTGTGTGATTTGATTATTTAGAGAATTAGTTATAGAGGCAAAACAAAAATACATGGGCTTGATTTTGGGGAGTGGTTCGAACAAGAGCAACTAAATTAAAAGTTCGGGTCGCCTTCACCGCCTCGCTAGGGTGGATGAAATCCTAGGCTGATGGAGGGAAATGGATGAGGGTCGCAAGCACCTCCTCGCAACACACAACTAGCAATTGCTAGTGCGACACTCACACAATGACGGGGATGACGAGATGAAACGGGGGCACTCCTCACACGCATTAACCACAAAGCAAACAGATAGGCATGTAAATTAACATTAATAAAATTACGGTTTAAGCAAACATCAACAAAACATCCAAATACACAAAGAGAAGTTTACTACAAGCAAAGAGGGGGAATAAATACAACCGATGCACGAAGACTCATCAAAGATTTGCGCCCGGAGTCGGGGGTTGTCAATCCTCTTCAAAGCTCGGGCTTTGACTGTCGTCCGGGGTCCAGAAGAGCTGCCAACTTCTTCCACGCTACCCGTCTTCTTCGTAAATAGTCTCTGGTCATGTTATTCACCGGAGAACTCTCCAAGTGCAACGAGAAATCCCACGAAACAAAGCTTGGACGCTTGTGAATGATGGAGGAGGCTAGGAGGAGACTCTAGCTTGAGATTTGCGAGGAAAATGTGGCCCAAGCACCTCGGGATGATGCGCGGTGGTGGAGCGGTGGAGATGGGATCTTGGGAGCGGGCCAAAAATGAATCTCCTCAACATAGAACAAATCTTGCGACTTAAATAGTAACCAGTCAAAAAATAAGGAACGCACGACCGTGTGTTCATCGTGCGATAATTACAGCGCAGAAACACCCAGTCTGGAAGAAAGGCAGACCGTGCGATTTTGAACACGCACGGGCAAAATAGCCTGTGCGAGAACAAAACACACGGGTGGGGACAAAAAGCTGAAAACCCAGGTAAACAGAGAAATCGTGCGTTTCCCTTCGCGCACGGTTGAATCCAACCGTGCGTGAAAAAAACGCACATACAATAATTTCATAAAAAATTAGACAAAAAGAGAAGGTCGTGCGATTTGGTCACGCACAGGCAAAACAGCCCGTGCGCTAGCAAATCGCATAACCCAGGGCAGATCACCATAAAATGACATTGTAGGGATCACACGATCGCGCCGATCATGCGTGAACAAAAATGCACGACCGTGCAATTCTGACAGAAAAGAACTGGACCGGAATGGGGCTCTGCCCACCTGCACAGGAAAACAACAGCTGGAGCACATCCCTCCAGCACTCACAGAGAATCATAAAAGCAATAGAAAACAATAAGGAGCAACATGTGCTTACCCCCTGCAAAGAGGCGTGCAATTGCACACCACGACGAGCCTAAAAAGTGCACTTTGTGTATGAACACAGAATGAATGAAATATGAGCAATAATGAGCATAAAGTGTAGTGCACGTGTGTGAAACCAGCCTGGATGAGTCCGAAAAATACTACAAATATCGGACTCATCAGCCGACCATTGTCGTCTGGATCCCCAAGTGCGCTCCTACCGAGCATCCAACGCTTGTCCCTTTTTGAGACTAGCACCCCATGCCTTCCTCGAGTCGTTCCTCAGGCATGCACCTCCTTTTAGCCGCACTACACCCTTGCTCGTGCATGAGCTTATATATATATATATATATATATATATATATATATATATATATATATATATATATATATATATATACCCAAACCTCCCCTGTAAACTAGCATAATTAGTGAGAGCACCCCTCTTATTTTCAAAATTACAAAAAACTCCCCTTAAATTTTCATTTCATTACCAAAACCTCCCCTGATATTTTCATTTCATTGCATCCATGAAGAAAAATACCCCCTGGATACTGTTCACCGAGGGGGGTGTTTTTGTGCATGGATGTTATGAAATAAAAACTTCAGGGGAGGTTTTTGTAATGAAATGAAAACTTTAGGGGAAGTTTTTGTAATTTCGAAAATAAGAGGGGTGCTGTCAGTAATTTAGCAAAGTTAGAGGGGAGGTCCCAGTAAATGGCCCTATATATATATATATATCTCTACCACTATAATAGATATACTGCGGTCTGCAAATATCATGAATTCGAAATTAGGACTAATTACATGAGACGTCGGATTAAACTGTTTTGATCATCAGCCGTTGGATCTGTTCCACTCAACCAACCCCCTCTCTCATTTTTTTCGTAGGGGTCTTAAACTTACTAAAGGGAGCCTAAACTTATTTGCAATTACGATTATACCCCTACATAAGGGGTAAACAAATTCAAAATAGAAGCCCAAAACAGCAACGGGCCGGTTAATGCAATAATAACACAAGCCCACAAGCGTGTACACACGACACGCTGACCCGGTGACTGCTGGCCCGCCAGCCCGCCATCCCGCGGACCCGCCAACCCGCCATTCCTGTGATTTCAGACACAATTCCGGTGAAGCTATATTAAAACCCTTGAAGCCCGCCATTATAGGCAGTGTGGGACTAAAGACGGGTCGGGATATATATATAATTATTTATAATTATTATATTATAATTATTAATATTAATAAAGCTTATTATAATATAAAGCAGGCGGGTGAACAGTGCTCCCGCAACTGTTCACCTGCCTGCTCTTTAATATTAATTAATTCTTATTATAATAAATCTATTTATTATTTATTTTTATTAATTGTTTTTTTTTATTAATTAAAAAAAGCAGATGTTCGATATTTTTGCGAAGCCCGCCGGGAGGCGGGCGAACCCCCGACTCAAATTTATTTATTTTTATTAATTGTTTCTAAATATCAAATTTACTTTTGCGAAACCCGCCGGGGGCGGGCGACCGCCGGGAGGCGGGCGAACCCCCAGCTCAAAATGATTTATTTTTATTAATTGTTTCTAAAAATCAAATTTACTTTTGCGAAGCCCGCCGGGGGGTGGGCGAAACCCGCCGTCACCGGCCGGGTACTGTGGCCCGTAGCCATCGGGCCGGAGGCCCGTGCCTGTCACTCGTATATATATATATATATATATATATATATATATATATATATATATATATATATATATATATATATATATATATATATATATATATATATATATATATATATATATATAACACACATACGAGTGATAGGGGTGGAGTATGGCCAATCGTGATACTGTCTCAATTGCAATAGTGCACAGGGGGCTCCTGTGCCCCGCACGATATTATCCTAGTCACGACATTGTCCCAGCACGACGACGCTCCCACCCCTTGCAAACCCCTGAGTTTTATACCCTGCTCATCGCGTATTTTTGCGGTGTGCACAAGGGTTTGCTAGCAGATAGGAGAACACATTTTTTTTAATTGTAGGTAAAGAATTTTGTCTATATGAGAGCACTTTTTTTAAAAAAAACACAGATATTAAAATATGGAATTTTTTTAATGAAAATGTGTAAAATTAGAAAGTGAATGTTTAACCAAAAAGTGTTTTCCCCTTTTAATATAGTGTAGATATCAATATATATTTATATATCAACAAAGAGAACTGGCGCGTTTCACATGGAGCACAATTTCGAGCACGTCAATCTCGCTTGTTTAGCCAGAATCAAGCATACATGTAACTCGCTTCATTTCATGCTCCCCTTGAAACAAGGAAAACATGTTGAATCAGTAGAACCATCTTATGACCATGTTGAATAAGTAAAACATGTTGAATAACTACAATAGACCTATGCCATACAGAAGCTGAGGCATGTCATAAGCAGACAATTGCTGCCCTCTCCAAGTGGCTCAATGATCTCACATCCGCTCTATCAGTCACCACCATTCCAGCACACGAGCAAGCTTGTAGCAGTAAGGCACCCCACCACTGTTTCTTCTCCTTGATCCCCTGACCATGATACAACCTAAAGTCAAGAACGTTCCCCGTTACACCAAGTTGGCATTTCCGTTACTATGCTATCTTTAATTGAGTTAGTCCGATGTTATTATGTTGTCTTTTTATTATTGATTGTCTTTATGTTGCATTTTATGTAAAAACAAAAAAATGACTTATTTACATTTATGTCCATTGTAGGTCTATTTAAAAAACTTTTTGGGTCTTGGACTGGTATGAATGGAACTAGTCTCTTCACTTGTCTAGTATGAGATTGTGGTAGCTCTCTCCTCTCAAGCACATCCAACCTCGATAGACACGATTTCGGTTCCATAGTATCCTCAGACCCTGTTATCCCCGCCTCTAGCCATTCTCAGCAATTCAACAGTCAACCTGAAAATTACTTGGCCACCCATCGAAACAAGAGAAGAAAATGGAAGATACGGGTTTGGTTATCAGGAGATCCCATCACCACCTGAAGAGTGGAAAACTTCCCCTTTTAAAAGCAAGGTTATAAGTTCTGCATGAGGAAAGAGAGCCTGAATAGTCCTAGAAAAGTCTCATACTGTTTTTTGCTCACTTTATCAATATAAAAGACAAATGATAATTCTAACTGACATGAAAGTGAAAGAAAAGAACAAGGATTGACCAAATGCCAATTTGATAGAAGTTGGGGTATTTGCCTAAACTAAATTAACACCACCAACTGTGGATGACAATTGTAGGAAAATGCTATGATGGTGATGTCGATGACAATTGCATAGGTTCTAGAGCCTACATAGTGTTATTGTCGTTCGAAGCATCCAGATGGGGATCTAGGTGGAATCTCCTACCCGTTGCTCCTAGGTGGGTATAAATAGCCAAACCCAAAGAATTTCTACGGGTATCAGATCTACACGTGTCCGAACTGACCCGTATGCCTCGGAACCCGTTATTCGTCCAAATATACATTAACAATCTCCTCCTATATTTGTGACAAATAACATGTACGTTTCGGAGTGCAGAAAGTGGAGAGTATCAAAACAAGTTTCCGACTTTACACATTTCCATAAGAGTTAGCACAGTTTAAAATAAAACATAAACATGAGTTTTAAACAATAACATAAACCATCCAAAAAACATAAAGGTACTACTCCATAATAAATAAGTCTGAAAAACAAAAATGACAAGAGATAAACGTGTAACAATTCTACTCAGAGAGTATATCATCATCATACAAGTCAAAGTCCACTTTATCTCATCCATTTTCACCAGTGCCTACAAGGAATTTCATGAGTCAGACTCTATGAATTCATAAACATATGCAGTGACGTATCAAAGTAAACTAGCTCTACCTAAATGAGCTTAGTACTTGTAACAGTAGTGAAGTAACATTGTCAGCATCTCTATCCAGTATAGCTAGTACTAGTCAAGTTTTTATTTCAATAAATCAAACGTTGTTATCTTACTCATTAGTGACCACTATGTACCTCATCATATGATTTGGCACACCTTCATTTACAACATTATTAAATGTGGAATAATGTGCTATGATCACTAATGTTAGATTAACTCGTACAACGACTTTCTATTCACAGTTGAATAATTCTCAAGTCAACTTACAATGAGAAAAATGTTAAGTCATCAGGTGTGGAATGACTAACATCTAACTATCTTGGGCTTTTATCAAGAAATTATTTGGGGTTTTCATCCTGTTATTAGATGCTTGAATGTTGCGAATATAAGCTCTTGCTATGAAAACATAAACATAGGAGGAAATTTCATATTTCTATGAACTTTAATCTCATCTCCCCCGATGTTTTTATTATGAGATCTCTATTTAAGCTCATTGTCAAGACGTCTGCAACATTATCTTTCGATCTCACATCCATAAGGGTCATAATCCCTTGACTCGTGAGAGAGGTCGACCAGACTTGTTTCATCTTGAGTTGTCTTCTTTTGTTATTGAACAAAATGTTCGTAGCAATCGTTTTTGTAGCCTGATTGTCGCAGTAAACTGCAACAGAACTCAATTTCAGGCTCGACAGTAGAATGTCCATCACCAAATCTCTTATCCACTCTGCTTCTTCGCCCGCTGAAGCTAGAACGTAGGGTTTGGATTCCATAGAAGATAGTGCAATACATGATTGCCTCTTAGACTTCTAGACTACAGCTGCTCCTCTCAGTGTGAATATAAATCCGATAGTGGACTTACTGTTGTTGATTTCTGAGCACCATGATGCATCAGAATATCCTTTTAGAACTGGAGGATGACCATGGTAACATAAAACATACTTTTGGTTGTGCTTTAGGTATCACATAAGCCCATCGAGGGCATCCCAATGGTCTTTGCTAGAATTACTAGTGAATCTACTTAACATGCCGACCGTAAAGGCTATGTCATGTCTTGTGAATATCATAACATACATGAGACTAACAATCAATTTAACATAATTTAACTGTCTAATCGCAGCTCTATCATTGAGCTTCAAGCGATTATTATAATCGTAAGGTGTCTCCACTGCTCTACGTTCACTTTATCCCCACGTGTCCAACATGGACTTTATGTAGTGGTTTTGACTTAGGGAAATGTCATTTTTCCCAAATCTCACTTGTATGTCTAGTATAGTCGCAGCTACACCTAGGTCTTTAATGCTAAACTCCTTCATTAGTTCTGACTTAACGTCATCCACTATGGATTGAGCAGAACCAAGAATCAACATATCATCCACATACAAGCATATTATAGCGACTTTGTTCGATCTATTACGTATGTAAAGACATTTGTCTGAGAGACTCGACATGAATCTCATGTTCCTTACACTATAGTCAAACTTCTCATACCATAATTTTGATGCTTGTTTTAGTCCGTATAACGACTTGATTAACTTACAAACCTTACTTTCGTGACTGTCTACTATGAAGCCTTCAGGTTGGCTCATGTATATTTCTTCGGTCAGATCTCCGCTCAAGAACGCAGTCTTAATATTCATTTGATAAACAATAAAGTTCTCAATAGATGCAATAACAAGAAGTATCCTAATGGTTGCTAAGTGACACACTGGTGAATATACATCAAAATAATCCACCCCACTAACTTGTGTGAAACTTTTAGCCAACAGGCGTGCTTTATACTTAGCTACGCTACCATCAGGATTGAACTTCTTTTTCAGAACTCACTCACACCCTATAGTTTTAACCCCTTTTGGCTTATCAACCAACGTCCAGGTGTTGTTCTAAATCAAAGAGTTCATCTATTCATCAATGACTTCTTTCCAGAGTAGTGAATCCCCTGATCTCATCGTGTCCTTATAAGTGGATGGATCAGCCTCAACGTGGTAAGTGACAATGTCACTACCAAAGGTTCTGGGAGTTCGCTCCCTCACCGAAGGCCTTCTGGACACTATTATCTACCGGGACTGAATAAGAGGTGCTCGATACTGATTCAGGTTCTTCCTCGGTATTAGTTGTTTGCATACCTGAGATTGTCAGGTTCTTATCCTTAAGGAACTTATCCTCAAAAAACACAACATCCATAGATTCAATAATTATATTATTAGACAGGTATAAGAATCTATCTGCAACACTATCTTCAGCACAACCTAAGTAGACACACGTGTTGGTCCTAGGTCCAAGTTTAGACCGTCTAGGGTCAGAGACCCTAACATAGGCTATGCAACCTCAGGTTTTAAATCTAGTAATAGACAGGGTCTCTTAAACCAAAGCTCGTACGATGTGACATCTAACTTAACATGAGAGATTTTGTTTAGAATGTTGTTTGCAGTTAAAACTACTTCTCCCCAATAGGCAGTTGACATGCCAGCAGTAAGCACCATAGAATTCAACATCTCTGTTAACGTTTTATTCTTTCGCTTGGCTATACCATTCGATTAGGGTGAGTAAGGAGCAGTGGTTTTTGCTATGATGCCTTGAGAGGCAAGAAAACATCTGAACTCACTGGACAGGTATTCTCCTCCTCCATCACTTCTAAAACTCTTCATTCTCATGTCTAGTTGGTTGTCTACCCTGATTTTGAAAAGACAAAACTTTTCGAACACTTCATCTTTAATTTTAAGAAGATAGATGTGACAGAACATAGAACAGTCATCTATAAATGTAATCATATACTTCTTTCCTCCTCGAGTGACAAAACTTTTAAAGTCACATATATCAGAATATATAAGCTCTAGGGGTGTTGTGCTCCTAGTAACCACACTAAAAGGTTTCCTAGTGATCTTAGTCTGAGCACACACGTCACATTTCTCAGGCGATGATTTATTGTCTAATGTGATCTGGTGAGTTCTAGCTATTTGGAATATTTTCCTATAGTTCACGTGTCCTAGTCTCTCATGTAGAGTCTTAGGGATAACTAAGTTTGTTTGAACTTGTTGAACTAACTCGTTTGCTAGACTTAGTCAGTACAACCTATTTTGGATGTATGCACATCCAAAATAGTGTGAGTTAACTGACAGTGTTACTCTACCGCCACAAAAGGTAAAAGACATACCAACATCACATAATAAACTTATGCACACTAAATTAGCAGTTAATGAAGGAATAAATTTAAAATTTTTTAAAGTTAAAGTCTTACCTGAGGATAGCAGCAGCGTTGCATTCCCCACCTTCAAGACGTCAGGTGTCTCGCCGTTTGCAACTGTGACAGACTCTTTCACAGTAGTGAGCTCTGTCATAAGATCAGCATTGTTGCAAACGTGACACGTCGCCCCCGAATCCAAGTACCACTCCATGCTGGCATTAGCATTTCTGACCATCGCAACAAAATCGGAAGACTCAGCTAGGCTAACCATATTGGCTTGGTTGTCATCCTGTGGTGCTTTTGTTCTTTCCCGTTTAGGGAGTCTGCAATTAGATGCGTTGTGCCCCCACTTGTTGCAGTTAAAACACTTGTCCTTGAACTTTTAAGTGCGTTTGTTAGGGCCTGCAACTTGGGAGCTAACATGAGAGGGTTTGGTCCTTTTAGGGTTCGCCACGCGTTTAGAACTGAGGACCATGTTAGCTGCAGCCTTTTGCTTGTTAACAGTTTTTAAAGCGTGTCGAATCCTATTTTCATCCTCAATGCGAATAAATTGCTTGAGGTCATTAAAACCAACCTGCATCTTCAAGCGGTACATTTCAGTTTTGAAATTATACCACGTAGAGGGCAGCTTATAAATAATTGTGTCAGCAACAAAGCTGTCTGGCAGAGAGATATTTTCACTATGTAAATAATCTACTAAAGCTTCAAAATCCGATACCTGAGGGAGAATCGCTTTCTTCTCGTCGAACATGAAAGAATGGAATTTGTCCACCAGGTGCGCCTTGGACAGATCCTCCTCTTTCCTGAAGTGTTCCTCCAGTGCCTCCCAGATTTTCTTGGCAGTCTTCATCTTGATGTATGTCTTCGCCAGGCTGGAGGACAGACAATTTAGCAGGTAGTCGCGGCAGAAGTCCTCATCGTGGACCCAATGATCTTCATCATAAGTCCCAGAAATTTCAGCACGATCGGACTGAACTGTGTAGGTACGTTCAGGTACTTTATCCCAAACTGTATATTCAACTTCCAGTCGTTGAATTCAGTCGCCGTGAACTTCTCCACTTTTATCAT
The DNA here is from genome assembly GCA_039583875.1 of Platanthera guangdongensis. NCBI lineage: Eukaryota > Viridiplantae > Streptophyta > Magnoliopsida > Asparagales > Orchidaceae > Platanthera > Platanthera guangdongensis. The sequence continues at coordinate 119,859,039 of CM077159.1, read as the reverse complement.
CAGAACAGGAGAGGAAAAATTATTTGCTTTCATCATGGTGAGTTACTTTCTTCGATCTCCAGTCGAGCAGGCCTCAATAATGCAATCACGACCAGAGTGCCAGAAGGTCCAAGATCAAGTGTAGGTTGGCCAAGAGAACTTTGCTTCCCGAAATATTCCTGTAATTAAAGCTGTCGGCTTTGTCTTGAAACTATAGCAGCCCAGGCTTCCAAATGAGAACCAGGCGAATCAAGTCACCACTCTCACCTCCTCAAGTCAAACTGGATCTTAATAATTTCCTTTAAAAGGCTCCTGAAATATAAACCAGATGAATCACGAATCCACCTGTAGCTCTTGTCTATTATCCACATTTGAAGTCAAGCAAATGTCTGGCTGAATCTAAACCAACGGTTAAAGCCACCACAAGAATGGATAATTAAACTGTTAAGATCTGAACAGCTCTTGTAACTTTCTTCTCCAAAAATCGTTGGCCGCAACATTTGCACCACCACCAAACCAAGGAAGAAGGGCGCAAGGTTTTAATTTAACCCCCTTTTTTCAATTTTAGCGGTGCACAGAGGGAGTCAAAAAAAACTGGCGGCTTCTTCCTTTCAGGCACAGGAAATCCCGATTATAACTTGCAAGAGCGGCAGGGGTTTATCCCTTCTTACCGATGGCGAAAGCAGGTGATTCACACAGAGGATCGGAAACCACGCATAGGAGCGGCGGACGGCAGCGACTTGTCCTTGCAGTCGACGGCGGAAAAATTATTTCCGATCGAAAAACCTAGATGCAGACGGGGCTTCTTCCTTTTCCAATCGAAGCGGCGTTCTCACTCGTGATTAAGCAGCGACGGCTAGGTTTCCTTTCCGAAACCAGGCGGCGGGATACTTTTTTTCTTTCTTCCCGACTGCAGTGGCAGAAAACCGGCGACGGAACTCCTTCAACTGGAATCAGGAGAGGCGGTTTCAGGAGAGACGGTTACTGAACGTGTGAGCGATGGGGGCTAAACTTCGAGAATGTTATTGTCGCTCGAAGCATCGAGATGAGGATCTAGGTGGAATCTCCTACCCGTTGCCTCTAGGTGGGTATAAATAGGCAAACCCAAGGAGTTTCTACGGGTATCGGATCTACACGTGTCCGAACTGACCCCTTATGCCTCCGAACCCGTTATTCGTCCAAATATACACTAACACATAGTAGGGGAAACACGAATTAAAACAAAAGTCATGGAAACATTAGTTCAAACCTTATCATGGAGAAATGAGAATTATTTACCACAATAGACGTTATTTTCGAGAAACAAATTTTTATTACTATGGTTTCTCTACATACTAAAGGGGACAAGTTGGCATTTTTCGTCACCCATGTAGGCTGTTTGTTTTAAACGAAAGGATAATAATTATGGCCAACAATCTTATACGAGCTTGAGTGAATTGAGTGAATTGAATTGGGGAAAGTAAAACTAGCAGAATAAGGAAACGGTAGTACGACAAAGGGCACAATTCCTTATTTTTCAACTGCTGACAGCTTCCATGATCTACGATTTCATAATGAAGCCTAAAGTTTAGGAAAGTAAAATGTTGGAATACCTTAGCATATGATAGACAATTTGATGTATCCGCTGGTTCCTTGGGTTCGGATGCTGGATATCGCTTAATCATGTGCCCAAAATGAATGAATCGGATGATCTTACAACATTAGCTTCTTGGGGTACTTGTGACTACAAATTCATAGGTACTTGTGCAATCCAATGTGCATTCTCTAATCACTCCAAATCATTTTTCTCCTAAGTAACAGCATAATAAAACATTTGTTATTTTTGTTCTCTTTCAACATACAACTTATGAATATTATTTTTCAGTAGATTTATGGAAGAGCTTATCATCCATATTTACCAAAAATCTCCACAAGAACAAACACCATCTTTGAAATGATGAAACCTGTTGGTATCTCTCACAGTAATATCCCGACCAAGCATCTTTGAAACCAACTTGGTAAACACATGGCAATCGCCACAAACTCGAAGATTTTTAGTGATCCTGATAGTTGATCCTTGGGGAATGTGAATTAAACCAAATGCAATGGCTAGCCTCTCACTGTGAGTCTGCAGCATCTTTATCTTCTCCTCTTCCCCAACATCATGCAAAACAAAGCTAGTATCAGCAATGTATCCACCTTCCTCCAACATCCGGGTTATCTCGGCCAACTTTGCATGGATTTTTGGCAAATCTTCATGATAATTATCCCTTGCAACAAATGTATTAATCTTGCTTCCTACTTCGATCCAACTACATGCAGGATCTTTCTTCAATCCCTTTTTCATCATCTTCAATCTCAATTCCTTGACATCTTTCCATTTTCCCATTGCAGCAAAAGTATTTGAAATAAGCACATGGTTTCCTGGATTTTCTGGCTCCAGTTCAAGAAGTTCCTGAGCTGCAAGTTCACCCAGTTCATAGTTTGAGTAGACCTGGCAAGCACCAAGGAGAGCACACCACATAGGAGCTGTCGGTTTAATTGGCATATTTCTAATGAATTCATATGCTTCCTTCAATTCCCCAGCTCTACTAAGAAGATCAACAACACAAGCATAATGCTCTGGCCATGGATTCAACTTGTATTCTCTTATCATTTTCTTAAAAAACATTTTTCCTTCCATAGTAAGTCTGGAATGACTGCATGCATAGAGTAAAGATAAGAAGGTGATATGGTCAGGTACTATCCCTATAGCTTCCATTCTATCAAACAATTCAATAGCATCTCTTCCTAAACCATGCATACCACAAGCATCAATGATACTGGTCCATAGAACCAAATCTTTGCACCTAACCCTATTAAAAATTTTAAATGATTCATCTATATTACCGCACCGACCGTACAAATCTACAAGTGAACTGCTCAGAGAACCATCAATTTCTAGGCATCTTCGAATAAGGAAACCATGAATTTCTTTTCCTTTCTTCAAGGATGCCAAGCCTGCTGTTGCAGAAAGGAGACCGAGGATTGTAACCACATCAGGTTCTACACCATCTTTCATCATTTCTACAAACAAACATAAAGCATCATTAAAGGTCCTGTTATGCACACAGCAGGTAATCATGCTAGTCCAGGTCACTACATCCTTGTTCTTTATCTTCTTAAAGATGTTCAGAGCATGCTTGACCTCACCACATTCTCCATATACATCTATAATTGTGTTGTCGAGTACACGATCTAGTAGCATGTTTCTGATAGTATAGCCATGAATCTGCTTCAAGAGGGAAACACAAACTAAACCACTGCAAGCAAGCAAGATACTGCCCATCATCATTGAATCGGGTTTAATTCCCTCTTTCTGCAATTTCCTGAACAATTCAATTGCCTCCGAGTAGTATGAATTCAGTGAATAACATGCAATCATGGTTGTCCATGATACAACATCTTTATCAATAATCTTATGAAATATAAGTTTAGAATAGCTTACAAGGCCGCATTTTGTATACATGTCCATGAGTGTGTTTCCCATTTGCAAATCAGAATCAAGCCCTCGCTTTACTGCATGGCCATGAATTTCCTTTCCATTCAACAAGTACCCCAACCGCCCCAAAGCAGAAGTGACAGTTACGAGAGAAACTTCATCAGGTTGATATCCACTTTCAAGCATTTGATAAAAAAGTTCAACAGCCTCCCTGCATAGAAAATTATGAATATATCCAGATAGTAATGAATTCCATGACACATTGTCCTTCTCATTCATCTCATCAAACAATCGCACCGCATCAGACATACGACCGTTCCTTGTATACATAACCATCAGAGCATTTAATTCATAGAGTTCAAAGCTCCTATTGTACTTTAAAAGTGAACAATGAACCTCTTTCCCTAACTTTATAAAGTATAACTCCGTGCAAGCTTGAAGGATACTAACAGAAGTAAATGAGTTCATCCTCATACCAATCCTGTGCATTTTTCTAAACAGGAAAATAGCATCAAAATACATTGAAGTCTGAACACAGCCAGAAATAATACAATTCCACAGCACAACATCCCTTTTTTCAGGCATCCATTCAAATAACTTCCTTGCGATTTCAAACTGCCCGCACTTTGCATACATGGAAACAAGTGCATTTGCGACAAAACCTATACAATTGAGACCACATTTTACAGCCAAGCTATGAATTTCAATGCCACTGTGGAGGTCTTCAGTCAAACCACAAGCCTTGAGCACAGAAGCAAGGGTGCACCCATCTACCGTCTCATCCAACCTTCTCATATTCCAGTAAAGTTGAACAGCTTTTTCAGGCTTACCATTGGAGGCATACCCCCCAATTAAAGCATTCCAAGAAAAGATTGTTCTTTGAGGCAACTCATCAAACAGTTTTTGAGCGTCGAAGAGACGACCACATTTTCCGTACATGAATAGCAACCTTGTGCACAGAAATCCGTCATCAGAACTGGAACTAGTTTTCAGAATGCGAGCGTGGATCTGCTGCCCGAGGTATGCTATTTTATGAGAGGCGCAGAGCTCTAGAGAAGATGAAAAGGATTCCTGGATAAAAGGTTTTGATGAGTTCTGATCAAACGAGGCGACCAGCGAGGAAAATACTTCTTTGACGGAAGTTTTGGCTTCCGATTTTTGAGGAGACTGTGAAAGAACTAAACGCGTGTTCTTAGAGGAAAAGGGAGGCGGGAGTAGAGAGGACAGAGAGTGGTGGACAGCGGTCATAAGGAAACGAGGAATTTTGACGATTTTTTGGCCTTCGACGAAATATGTGTAGAGTAATGGCTAGGAGAGAAGATTTAAGGGGCCGTTGGTCTCCACGGTCCTCGCAGAAAGGAATCTGTTATGTATCGAATATAGCAGTTTGGTACATTGCAATTTGGATATTTAAAATTGGCATTATGCGCCCCAATTACTAAATTATGGCACTTTGACTTTGCAACCTTGGGCAATGTCTATATGAGTGTTTTGGTCTGATTGCAACTTAATAGAGATTTAGGTCTCTCTCTTTTTTTCTTTCTCCGTAGGGGTGTGGTGGTAACCAAAGAACTGAAAATCAGATCGAAATAGAGCCGAATCAGGAGGTTCGGGACGATTCTCATATTGTTCGGTTCGGATGTGGTTCTAAAAAAAAGAGAACTGACGGTTCTGTTCAGTTCTCTAGTCCTATGGACGAATACCCGAGAACCGACCCAAATCGATTTATTAATATAAAGGACTACCGGGAGTCAGGCTGTCAGGGACGGAACACGAAAGTGGACGCATGCATGCTTCAATAGTTTGATACTTTGATTACATGTTTTCATAATACATATATAATAATATAATAGATATTATATGTATATATATATAAATATATACATTGTTGGTTGTTGTCCAGAGTCAGGCTGTCAGAGTGTCAAGGGTGCATGGTTTGGGGATTCGGGGGTTTAAAGTACTTTATGGTGCAGTGCAACATCCAACAGATGCGAGCACATCTTAGCTTGCACGGAGATGCGTGCACGTCACATTTCGCTTTGAGATGTGTGTGCGCGAGCCGAGATGTGCTTGCATCCGTTGGAAACCGCACTGCACCGTAAAGTACAGAAGGTTCACTTTACTCTCCCAGTTTCATACTTCGATGCTTCAATTACATATATATACATACATATATACATACATACATATATATATATATATACATATATATATATATATACATATATATATATACATAGATATATATATATATACATAGATATATATATATACATATATATATATATATATATATATATATATATATATATATATATACATACATATATATATATATACATACATATATATATATATACATACATATATATATATATATATACATACATATATATATATACATACATATATATATATAAATATATACATACATATATATATACATACATATATATATATACATACATATATATATATATATATATACATACATATATATATGCATATACATATTGTTATTGTCACTCGAAGCATCCATATGAGATTCTAAGTAGAATCACCTACCCGTTGGCCCTAGGTGGGTACAAATAGACAAACCCAAAGAGTTTCTACGGGTATCGGATCTACACATGTCCGAACTGACCCGTTTTGCCTTCGAACCCGTTATTCGTCCAAATATACACTAACAATCTCCTCCTATATTTGTGACAAATAACGTGTACGTTTCGGAGTGCAGAAAGTGGAGAGTATCAAAATAAGTTTCCGACTTTACACATTTCCATAAGAGTTAGCACAGTTTAAAATAAAATATAAACATGAGTTTTAAGCAATTACATAAATCGTCCAAAAAATATAAAGGTGCTACTGCATAATAAATAAGTCTGGAAAAACAAAAATGACAATGCATAAACATGTAACAATTCTACTCAGAGAGTAGATCATCATCATCCAAGTCAAAGTCCACTTTCTCTCCTCCATCTTCACCAGTGCCCGAAAGGAATTTCATAAGTCAGAATCTATGAATTCATAAACATATGTAGTGACGTATCAAAGTAAACTAGCTCTACCTAAATGAGCTTAGTACTTGTAGCAGTAGTGAAGTAACACTATCAGCATCTCTATCCAGTCTAGCTAGGACCAGTGAAGTTTTAATTTCAACAAATCAAATGTTATTATCTTACTCATTAGTGGCCACTATGTACCTCATCATATGACTTGACAAACTGTCATTTGCAACATTATCAAATGTGGAATAATGTGAGATGATCATTAATGTTAGATTAACTCATACAACAACTTTCTATTCTCAGTTGAATAATTCTCAAATCAACATACAATGAGAAGGATCTTAAGTATCAGGTGTGGAATGACTAGCATTTAACCATCTTGGGCTTTCATTAAAAAATTATTTGGGGGTTTTAAGTCTGTTATTAGATGCTTCAATGTTGCGACTATAGGTTCATGCTATCAAGACATAAATATATGAGGAAGTTTCATATTTCTATGAACTTTAAGCTTATCTCCCACGATGTTTTTATTGTGAGAAGTCTATTTAAGTCATTTGTCAAGGTATCTACAACATTATCTTTCGATCTCACATCCATAAGGGTCATAATATAACGACTCCATCCGTTCACAGGTATATACTCGAAGGTCCGGCCGGGGCCCCACAACATATACCATAAAACAGGCGGGGAAGTCACGGAGTGATACCAGAGTAGCGCAGCCTAACTCATTGCATTCTAGCGGAAGCCTATAATACGAAGCTGAACTCACACACATGAATGCCCACTATATAAAAGTTCCACATTTATATAAAGCAGGAATGTTCAAATACAAAATAGTTGGCCTTATGACCTTACAAGGCTTTCATAACAGTGGCCTTAAACATTGGCGCGCAGGCCGGCCACGTATAAACAAACAATGCATTTAGCTTTAGCCTTCAAGGGCTAGCGGCAGCAGCAGTAACAGCAGCAGGGACTTCAGCCTTTATGCGTCCCGCTGGACTCTCCAGCACCTGCATAGGGACAGCCCACCCAATGGTGTCAAACAGACAACGGTCAGCATTCAGCTGACCAAATTATAACGACCTCACTCCTTTCCCGAGGCGGTGATATTTCTTCCGTACAGGCATAGCATTTCACAGGCAGATATGTATATCATACAATGTGCTCTCACGCACATACATTCCATCACAACCATCAGCCACGCGGCCCGACGATCCGTGCACTCAGGGCACATTATTGGTGTATCGGCGAACCAGGGTCCCACCACCATATCAGGGTCGTAACCCAACGGTAAAACATTGAGCATTTACTCCAAGCGTGCAGCCGGAGATTATAGTCTTAGTGAACCGGGACTGGCCCGTAGCCCCCCATTGTATCACGGTGCGCATGCCTAAGACTCTCGCTATGCGCTCCAACAGACCGCACTTTCAGGTCTCATGTCGGATGGAAATAACGCAGGTCAGATCATCCACCCCCCGTTGCTCAAATCACCTTGCCATCACCGAGTACGGTGTACTCGCGGCTACATAAAAGGCGCGGGTCGGTTTCAATGTTCTTGTTTGGCATAAAGCCTAGGTGTTTTACTGGGCGCACCAGTACTTACTATCACACCCATTACATATCACAACATCCGAGGGTCTTTCCTAGGCACACCAGTACTTCCTGCTACTCCCCTTCACAGGTACAACCCCACAAATATCACAATGTCAAGGGCCTTTTCCTGACTTACCACGCCAGTACTTCCTGCTACTCCCCTTCACAGGTACCACTCATGAACATCAAACATTACCAAGGGTATTTCTTGATTACCAATCCAGTACTTCCTGCTACTTGCCTTCACAGGTATAACCCAATAGCACAAGCATCACAAAGGTATTTTCCTAGACTACCACTCCAGTACTTCATGCTACTGCCCTTCGCAGGTCTAACCCGTCGACTCCTTAAACTACACTTTTATCACGGAGTCTTCTCCGGTGCGTATATGCAACACCACCAATCCAGACCAACCTATTCAGATGGGCTTCACACAACATGCCTATTTCGTACTCCTTTTCCGGATATATATGCCAAATGATTGGGGATTCCATGAATCAACCCAAGGGACTCCCATAACAATCCACCCTCTGGTGGGGGAATCTTATGCACATGCTAAAAAGGAAGCCTTCATACAGATAGGAAGAAAAGTCGTTACCCTCGAAGACCTCTTCGGCGCCATGAGCTCCTAACTGGATGGAAAGAAACGCAATGGCTTTTCCTCCGCAACGCTGGCCTCGGATCTCTCGTCGGAAATTCCGCAGCACCATCGGTGGCCAGCTCTCCTTCCTCGTCCTCCTTCTTCCTCTCTTTCTCTCTATAGGATTTTAGAAAGATGAAGGCCAAAATGAAAATGAGAACTTCCTTCTCATCCACGGCCTTAAGGAATCAGGGAGGCACCTCAGCTATCAGATCCTAGCTGAAGATTTGGACAGCCACGATTTTGCCACAAAATCACATTTTTGCCTGACACGGCCTGTGACATGCCCGTATTCCAGGCCGCGTGCCTCAAGCGGTGCTCAACCGACTTATACAAACTAGTGACACGCCCAGGTGACACGCCCGTATCACCTGACACGCCTCAAACACGCCCGTGTCTGTGGCTGTGTTCTTCATGCTGTACAAAATCGAGATCAACTCGAGAGGGACACGGCCTGTGACATGCCCGTGTCCCAGGCCGTGTGCCCATACATGGCACTAGACATACCCCAGCTCGACTTCGTCGAGCTGAGTTCGTCGACCCGCGAGGACACGCCCGTGTCACAGGCTGTGTACTCAGCACTCGACAATCGTCGACCGAAGTTTTGTCGACCACTCTTCGACTGCTCACCCGAGAAGGACACGCCCTGGGACACGCCCGTGTCCCAGGCCATGTCACCCAAATTTTGCCAAATTATGGGCTTTGGGGTGTTACAACCCTCCCCTCCTTACAAAAAATTTGTCACCGAAATTTACAGAAAGTAAGGAACTCAAATCGAAGGATTTCATTTTACAAACGGTCATTACAACTCGATATACATTGCATCACAGTTACACAAAGAGCTCGGGAAACTCAGCTTGCATGATCTGCTCTAGCTCCCATGTGAGTTCTTCACGGCCGCAATTGTCCCACCGGACTTTGACCATCCCGATCGTCTTGTTCCGTAACTGTTTCTTGGCACAATCTTCGATCTGAATGGGCCTAACCTTCGTCGTTAGCCCATACTCCACCGACATACGATCATTCTCGATCACCTGAGCTGGATCTTTAACGGCCTTCCGAAGTACCGAGATGTGAAACACATCGTGTAATCCACCCAAGTCTGCCGAAAGAGCTAGCCGATATGCAGCTTCTCCAACTCGCTCGATCACTTCAAACGGCCCAAGGTACCGTGGACTCAACTTTTTCAGACGTCGAATCCTGGATGCGCCTTTGAAGGGTTTGATCTTCAAGTATACCCAATCGCCTACCGCGAACTCCACGTTCCGGTGCTTGGCGTTATAGTATTTCGCTTGTCCATCCTAAGTTATCAATAGCTGCTCTCGAATAGTGCGTATTGTCGAGTTTGCTTCATCAACTTCATTATGCCTATACATTCTGGCTTCGCCTGCTTCCAACCAAGCTAAAGAAGTACGGCAGTTCCGACCATACAGCGCTTCAAACGGTGCCATACCGATGCTTGCTTGGTAGCTGTTATTGTAGGCAAACTCCACCAGATAGAGATGATCTTCCCATCTCTTTCCAAAATCCAGGGCATACATCCGGAGCATATCCTCCATCGTTCTGTTGGTCTTTTCAGTTTGGCCATCTGTTGGGGGATGAAAGGTCATACTGAATGTCAATTTTGTGCCCAATAGCTGATGGATTAGCCTCCAGTCACTCGAAGTAAATCGCCCATCGCGATCACTTAGGATGCTCCGAGGAACACCGTATAGCCAAACAATTTGTTCCACATAAAGCTTTGCTTTCTACTGAATCGTCCTGTTTATTCGGAAGGAAGTGTGCCACTTTCGTCAGCCGGTCAACAATCACCCAGATTGAATCATTTCCGCGCTGAGATCTTGACAACTCGTGCACGAAATCCATGGAAATATCGTCGAACTTCCACTCCGAAATCGGCAATGACTTCAAGAAACTGCCAGGCTTCTGGCATTCCGCCTTTACCATAGCACAAGTTTGGCATTTGGCTACATAATGAGCAATATCTTTCTTCAGTCCTAGCCACCAGAACAGTTTTTTCATATCTCTGAACATCTTTGTGCTCCCAGGGTGAATTGAGTACTTCATATAGTGCGCTTCGTACAATAACTCTTCCCTCAATTTGCCCAAGTTCAGGACGCACAAATGACCTTCCTTCCGTAATAGACCGTCATCCCAGGAGAATTTGCCCTCTGGCCCATCCTTGGCACAGCATTGGAGACTCTCATCTAGCTCCGTTGCTCTTTGAACTCTGTCTGCAAGGTCACACTGCACCTCCGTCCAGTTCAAACATGCATCGGCTGTCGTATTCTTGTCAACACAAGAAATCTATAACTCTTCCAACTCCTGGATTAGACGTTCATCATGCCTCTGCAACCAGCTTGCCCTTACCAGAGCTCTCCGACTCAAGGCATCCGCGACAACATTTCCCTTTTCGGGCCTATAATGAATCCTAAATGTGTAGTCCCCAAGGAACTCCAACCCCCTTCATTGTCGCATATTCAGGTCCTTCTGCTCCAACAAATACTTTAGGCTCTTGTGGTCTTTATAGATTTCCACTTTCACGCCATACAGATAATATCTCCACAATCTTAGTGAAAAGATCACCGCCGCCAACTCTAAGTCGTGGATGTGATAATATCTCTCATGCACCTTCAGTTGACGAGAGCCATAAGTAATCACTTTCCCATTTTGCAGAAGAACGCAGCCTAAGCGGCTTCCTTATGCATCACTGTATATTTCAAATCCATCAGTACCACATGGCGACGTTAACACAGGCGTCGTGGTCAACCAACACTTCAGCTCTTCAAAAGCTCGTGCGCACTCCGGCATCCAAACGAACTTCTGATCCTTTCTCGTCAGTGTGGTTAGAGGCAAAGCGATCCGCGAGAAGTTCGCAACAAATCTTCTATAGTAGCCTGCTAGTCCAAGGAAGCTCCGGACGTCAGCTACATAAGACAACACTGGCCACTCCTGTATGACCCTTATCTTCCCGGATCCACTGTTATGCCCTCTTTGCTTACCACATGGCCCAGAAAAGTCACTGACGATAGCCAAAACTCGCACTTCGAGAACTTCGCGTAGAGTTGATTCTTCCTTAACATTTGCAACACCAACCACAAGTGGTTTTCATGATCGGCGTCAGATCGAGAGTAGACCAAAATATCAACAATGAATACTATCACAAACAGGTCCAGATATTCTCGGAACGTTCGGTGCATCAAGTCCATGAACACCGATGGCGCATTGCACAGCCCAAATGACATTACTGTGAACTCATAGTGCCCGTAACATGTTCCAAATGCGGTTTTGGGAATGTCACCTTCCCGAATCCTCAACTGGTAGTAACCAGACTTCAAATACAACTTGGAGTAGACAGTTGATCCCAGCAACTGATCGAACAACTAAACAATCCGTGGGATCAGATTCTTATTTTCTCGGTGAGCTTGTTCAGTTCACGGTAGTCAATACATAACCACAAACCACCATCTTTCTTTTTTACAAACAGAACAGGCGCGCTCCAAGGTGACATGCTTGGGCGAATATAACCTTGCTCCAACAACTCCTACAGTTGGACTTTCAACTCCGCCATTTCCTTTGGCGCAATGCGATATGGCGAGCGGGCCACAGGTTTCGTACCTGACACCAACTCGATCGTGAAGTCAATCTCTCACTGGGGTGGTAGCCCAGGGAGATCCTTGGGAAATACATCTGCAAATTCCGATACCACTAAAACATCTCTCAGACCGACCATAGGCTCCACATCCTGAATCAGCGTGAAGTAGCACTCTGCGCCCTTCCGAACAGCCTTGACTACTTGAAGTGCAGACTTCAACGTCCCGCCCACTCCTCGCATCCCTGCGAACCTAGTCTCCTGCGCGGTATTCTGGCCCAACGTGATCTCTTTGGCATTACAATCAATCAAGGCATGTTGCTCCGCAAGCCAATCCATACCAAAGATCACGTCGAATTCCGATATCAGCAAAATAGATGCAATCAAACAGAAATCCCAACTTCCTATTTGGACCGCCACATCGCAAGCTCGATCCGCGAGCATCAAACAACCATTCGGCAACACCACCCTGACGCTATCTGTCTTCACACGACTAGGTATCCCAAGTCGCGCTATGAACTCTTTACACAGAAAAGAATGCGAAGCACCTGTATCAAACAGTGCTCACGCCAGCGTGTTCCGAATCATCACAAATCCTGTGACAATCATGTCACACACACAAGCCGCATACAAACAGGCAATCAACAAAACATGCGATAAACAAAGAAATACAACAACTTAACTCGTACCTGTGACGACGTCACTCTGCTTAATGGCCTCCTGCAGGCCAATATTGTAGATTCGGGGCTGCGCCTGCGAGGCAGAGGACTCTTTGACTGCCTTTCCTTTCTCCACATATGACACTCCCGCCTTCTTTTCACTCTTTGGTGGTACCCGATAATCACGTGTTATATGCCCCACCCGTCCACAATTAAAGCATGTACGAGTCTCCAGTTTTGAAATGGCCCCCGACGTTGCTCCTGATGCAACGGTAGAAGGAGCTTGTCCATTCGACTTGGACTTCTTGCTCCAGCTCTTCTTATAATATGATTTTCCAGGTCGGGGCACCTTGAACTCTGGATGTGTCACAGTCAAAGACCGCTTCCCATGCACCCTCTTCATATCCTTTTCCAGCGCGCATGCAGTGTCGACCAACGCCTAAAATCCTTGGCTCACAGAACTAGAGAGCAGGAATATCAACTCGTCCCGCAGTCCGTCATAGAACCTATTCGTCTTCCTCTGCTCCTCAGCAAATATCGAACCCGCATACCGCCCCAAGTGTGTGAACTCATGCAGGTACGTTTCAACACTGCCTTCACCTTGCGTCAGCCTTTGGAATTCATTCTCCATGGCAATACACTGTGCCGCCGGGAGGTGCTTTGCTAGGAAGAGTTGGGAAAATTCTTCCATCAACACTTGTGTTAACGGTCGACCCGCTAAGTGGTGTAGTTCCATCTCATCCCACCATAAACGAGCCTCTCCTTCCAGCAAGAAGGTGGCTAAGGTGACTTTCTGATGTTCCTCCGTGCCAATCGCCGTCATAATCCGCTTGACGCGCGACAACCAGTCCTCAGCCTGCGTAGGGGATCCCAGGACCGTAAACGTAGGCGGGTTGAAACTCATGAACTGCTTTAACTGCTTCTCAGCTGCTCGAGGATCCACAGCCGCTACAGGTTCTGGCCTCGCCGCAACCTGTTCTGGCCTCATTGCCGGCTGCGCCTGCCCTTGCGCCTGCCCAATCGGCTGTGCTTGGATCATGGCAAGCAAAGCCTCAGCAACTAATCGCACAGTTTCCGCAGAAGGCGGAGGTGTAGGCACCTTAGCTGGTGTCATACTTTCATCAGAATGTTGGGGCTCCGACTGCCCCGCACCACTCCGCGTCACCTATAGGTGAACAAGCAACGCACATTAGCGACCTCACACAAGAAAAACAATAAAATAGGAACGCGTAGGTTTCTCAAACACATGTATTTGCATTCCTAAGGTGGACATTCCAGATTTCATTAGTGTAATTTGGTTCGCACAGACACATGCTCGCCACCCCACAAAAGATTTCGACCACGAATTCGAAAGGGAAAGACCGAGACAGCTGATACCAAAAATATAACGACTCCATCCGTTCACAGGTATATACTCGAAGGTCCGGCCGGGGCCCCACAGCATATACAATAAAACAGGCGGGGAAGTCACAGAGTGATACCAGAGTAGCACAGCCTAACTCATTGCATTATAGTGGAAGCCTATAATATGAAGCTGAACTCACACACATGAATGTCCATCATATAAAAGTTCCACATTTATATAAAGAAGGAATGTCCAAATACAAAACAGTTGGCCTTATGGCCTTACATGGTTTTCATAAGAGTGACCTTAAACATTGGTGCGTAGGCCGACCACGTATAAAAAAAACAAAGCATTTAGCTTTAGCCTTCAAGGGCTAGCGGCAGCAGCAGTAACAGCAGCAGGGACTTCAGCCTTTATACGTCCCGCTTGGCTCTCTAGCACCTGCATAGGGAGAGCCCACCCAACAGTGGCAAACAGGCAACAGTCAGCATTCAGCTGACCAAATTATAACGACCCCACCCCTTTCCCGGGGCGGTGGTATTTCTTCCCTGCAGGCATAGCATTTCACAGGCAGATATGCATATCATACAATGTGCTCTCACGCACCTACATTCCATCACAACCGTCAGCCACGCGGCCCGACGATCCGTACACTCAGGGCACATTATTGGCGTACCTGCAAACCAGAGTCCCACCACCGTATCAGGGTCGCAACCCAACGGTAAAACATTGAGCATTTACTCTATGACAT
This sequence comes from Platanthera guangdongensis, assembly GCA_039583875.1. NCBI lineage: Eukaryota > Viridiplantae > Streptophyta > Magnoliopsida > Asparagales > Orchidaceae > Platanthera > Platanthera guangdongensis. The sequence goes on along the minus strand of CM077159.1, from coordinate 119,844,012 downwards.
ACAGCTGGAGATTATAGTCTTAGTGAACCGGGACTGGCCCGTAGCCCCCCATTGTATCACGACGCGCATGCCTAAGACTCTCACTATGCGCTCCAATAGACCGCACTTTCAGGTCTCACTTCGGCCGGACATAATGCAGGTCGGATCATCCACCCCCATTGCTCAAATCGCCATGACATCACCGAGTACGACGTACTCGCGGCTACATAAAAGGCGCGGGTCGGTTTCACCGTTCCTGTTTGGCATAAAGCCTGGGTGTTTTCCTGGGCGCACCAGTACTTACCATCACACCCATTATATATCACAACATCCGAGGGTCTTTCCTGGGCACACCAGTACTTCCTGCTACTCCACTTCACAGGTACAACCCCGCAAATATCACAATGTCAAGGGCCTTTTCCTGACTTACCACGTCAGTACTTCCTGCTACTCCCCTTCACAGGTACCACCCATAAACATCAAACATTACCAAGGGTATTTCCTGGATTACCAATCCAGTACTTCCTGCTACTTCCCTTCACAGGTATAACCCAATAGCACAAGCATCACAAGGGTATTTTCCTGAACTACCACTCCAGTACTTCCTGCTACTGCCCTTCGCAGGTCTAACCCGTCGACTCCTTAAACTACACGTTTATCACGGAGTCTTCTCCGGTGCGTATATGCAACATCACCAATCCAGACCAACCTGTCCAGATGGGCTTCACACAGCATGCCTATTCCGTACTCCTTTTCCGGATCTATATGCCAAATGATTGGGGATTCCATAAATCAACCCAAGAGACTCCCACAACAAGCCACCCTCTGGTGGGGGAATCTTATGCACATGCTAAAAAGGAAGCCTTCACATGGCTAGGAAGAAACGTCGTTACCCTCGAAGACTACTTCGGCACCATGAGCTCCTAACTGGCTGGAAAGAACCACATCGGCTTTTCCTCCGCAACGCTGGCCTCGGATCTCTCGTCGGAAATTTCGCAGCACCACCGGTGGCCGGCTTTCCTTCCTCCTCCTCCTTTTTCCTCTCTTTCTCTCTCTAGGATTTTAGAAAGATGAAGGCCAAAATGAAAATGAGAACTTCCTTCTCATACACAGCCTTAAGGAATCAGGGAGGCACCTCAGCCATCAGATCCCAACTGAAGATTTGGACAACCATGATTTTGCCACAAAATCACATTTTTGCCTGACACGGCCTGTGACACGCCCGTATTACAGGCCGTGTGCCTCAAGCGGTGCTCAACCGACTTATCCAAACCAGTGACACGCCCGTATCTTGGGCCGTGTCACCTGACACGCCTCAAACACGCTCATGTCTATGGCCGTGTTCTTCAGGCTGTACAAAATCGAGATCAACCAGAGAGGGAGACGGCCTGTGACACGCCCGTGTCCCAGGCCGTGTGCCTATACATAACACTAGACACACCCCAGCTCAACTTCATCGAGCTGAGTTCGTCGACCGCGAGGACACACCCTATGACATGCCCGTATCACAGGTCGTGTACTCAGCACTCGACAATCGTCGACCGAAGTTTTGTCGACCACTTATCGACTGCTCACCGAGAAGGACATGCCCTAGGACACGCCCATGTTATAGGCCGTGTCACCCAAAGTTTGCCAAATTCTGGGCTTTGAGGTGTTACACATAATCGCTTGACTCCTGAGAGAGGTCAACCAAGCTTGTTTCATCCTGAGTTGCATTCTTTTGCTATTGAACAAAGTGTTCGTAACAATCATTTTTGTAGCCTGATTATCGCAGTAAACTACAACAGAACTCAAATTCAGGCTCGACAATGGAATGCCCATCACCAAATCTCTTATCCACTCTACTTTTTCTCCTGCCAAAACTATAGCATAGAGTTCGAATTCCATAAAAGATAGTGCAATACATGATTGCCTCTTGGACTTCCATGCTACAGCTGCTCCTCATAGTGTGAATATAAATCCACTAGTGAATTTGCTGTCATTGATTTCTAAGCACCATGATGCCTGAGAATATCCTTCCAAAACTGGAGGATGACCATAGTAACATAAAGTATACGTTTGGGTGTGCTTTAGGTATCGCATCAGCCTATCGAGGGCATCACAATAGTCTTGGCTAGGATTACTAGTGAATCTGCTTAACATACCGACCGTAAAAGGTATGTTAGGTCTTGTGCAGACCATAACATACATGAGACTACCAATCAGTTTAGCATAATTTAACTGTCTAATCGCAGCTCCACCATTGGGTTTCAAGCGATTATTGTAATCGTAAGGTGTCTCCACTACTCTACGTTCACTGTATCCCCACGTATCAAACATGGACTTTATGTAGTGACTTTGACTTTGGGAAATGCCATTTTTCCCAAAACTCTCACTTGCGTGTCTATTATAGTCTCAGCTATATTTAAGTCTTTAATGCAAAACTCCTACATTAGTTCTGACTTAACGTCATCTACTACAGATCGATCAAAACCAAGAATCAGCATACCATCCACATACAAGCATATTATAGTGACTTTGTTCGATCAATTACGTATGTAAGACATTTGTCCGAGAGACTCGACATGAATCTCATGTCCCTTACACTATAGTCACACTTCTCATGCAATAATTTTAATGCTTGTTTTAGTTCGTATAGCGACTTGATTAACTTGCAGACCTTACATTCATGACCGTCTACTATGAAACCTTCAGGTTGTCACATGTATATTTTTTCAGTGAAATCTCCGTTCAAGAACGCAGTCTTAAAATTCATTTGATGAACAATAAAGTTTTCAATAGACGCAATAGCAAGTAGGAACCTAATGGTTGCTAAGTGACACACTGGTGAATATACATCAAAGTAATTCACCCCACTAACTTGTGTGAAACCTTTAGCAACCAGGAATGCTTTATACTTAGATGCGCTACTTTCAGGATTGAGCTTCTTTTTCAGAACTCATTTACACCATATAGTTTTAGCCCCTTTTAGCTTATCAACCAACGTCTAGGTGTTATTCTGAAGCAAAGAGTTCATCCCTTCATCAATGACTTCTTTCTAGAGTAGGGAATCCCTTGATCTCATCGCGTCCATATAGGTGGATGGATCGGCCTCAACATGGTAAGTGACAAAGTCACTACCAAAGGTTCTGGGAGTTCGCTCTCTCACCGAAGTCCTTCTAGATTCTAGGTCACTATTGTCTACCGGGACTGAATAGGAGGTGCTCAGTACTGAGTCAGGTTCTTCCTCAGTAATAATTGCTTGTACACCTGGGATTGTCAGGTTCTTATCCATAAGGAACTTATCCTCAAAGAACACAGCATCCCTAGATTTTAATAATTATATTATTAGACAGGTCTAAGAATCTATCTGCAGCACTATCTTCAGCACAACCTAAGTAGACATAGGTGTTGGTCCTAGGTCCAAGTTTATACCGTCTAGGATCGGAGACCGTGACATAGGCTATGCAGCCCCAGGTCTTAAGTCTAGTTATAGACAGGGTCTTTTAAACCAAAGATCGTAGGGCGTGACGTCTAACTTAGTATGAGGGACTTTATTTAGAATGTGGTTTGCAGTTAAAACAGATTCTCCCGAATAAGCAGTAGGCATGTCAGCAGTGAGTAGCATAGAATTCAACATCTCTGTTAACGTTCTATTCTTTCTCTCGGCTATACCATTTGATTGGGGTGAGTAAGACATAGTGGTTTCTACTATGATGCCTTGAGAGGCAAGAAAACATCTGAACTCACTAGACACGTATTCTCCTCCTCTATCACGTCTAAAGCTCTTTATTTTCATGCCTAGTTGGTTTTCTACTCTGGTTTTGAAAAGACAACTTTTCAAACACTTCATCTTTAGTTTTAAAAAGATAGATGTGATAGAACCTAGAACTGTCATCTATGAATGTGATCATATACTTCATTCCTCCTCTAGTGACAAAACTTTTAAAGTCATATATATCAGAATGTATAAGCTCTAGAGGTGTTGTGCTTCTAGTAACTGCCCTAAAAGGTTTACTAGTGATCTTAGTCTGAGCACACACGTCATATTTCTCAGGCAGTGATTTAGTGTCTAATGTGATCTGGTGAGTTCTAGTTATTTAGAACATTTTCCTTATAGTTCACGTATCCTAGTCTCTCATGTAGAGTTCTTAGGGCTAACTAAGTTTGTTTAAACTTGTTGAACTAACTCATTTGCTTAGACTTTGTCGTTACATCCTAATTTTGGACATATGAATATCCAAAATAGTGTGAGTTAACTGACAGTGTTACTATACCACTACAAAATGTAAAAGACATACTAGTATCATATAATAAATTTATGGACACTAAGTTAGCAGCTAATGAAAGAATAAATTTAACATTTTCAAAAGTTAAAGTCATACCTGAGGATAGCAGCAGCGTTGCATTCCCCACCTTCAAGACGTCAGCTGTCTCGTCATTTGTAACTGTGACAGTCTCTTTCACAGTTTTGAGCCATGTCATAAGATCAGCATTATTGCAAATATGGCACACCCCCCCCGAATCCAAGTACCAATCTGTGCTGGCCTTAGCATTTCCGACCATTGCAACAAAATTGGAAGACTCAGCTAGGCTAACCATATTGGCTTAGTTGTCATCCTTTGGTGCTTTGGTTCTTTCCGTTTAGGGAGTCTGCAATCAGATGCGCAGTGCCCCCCACTTGTTGCAGTTAAAACACTTTCCCTTGAAATTTTTAATGCGTTTGTTAGGGCCTGCAACTTGGGAGCCACCATGAGAGGGTTTGGTCCTTTTAGGGTTCAGCACGCGTTTAGAACAAAGGACCATGATAACCGCAGCCTTCTGCTTGTCAACAGTTTCTAAAGCGTGTCGAGTCCTATTTTCATCCTCAATGCGAATTAATTGCTTGAGGTCATTAAGCCAACCTGCATCTTCTTGCGGTGCATTTCAATTTTAAAGTTGTACCACGTAGATGGCAGCTTATAAATGATCGTGTCAGCAACAAAGCTGTCTGGCAGGAAGATATTCTCACTATGTAAAGAATCTACTAAAGCTTCAAAATCCGATACCTAAGGAAGAATCATGTTCTCCTCGTCGAACATGAAGGAATGTAATTTGTCCACCATGTGCGCCTTAGACAGATCCTCCTCTTTCCTAAAATGCTCCTGAAGTGCCTCCCAGATTTCCTTGGCAGTCTTCATCTTGATGTATGTCTTCGCCAAGCTGGAGGACAGGCAGTTCAGCGGGTGGTCACGGTAGAAGTCCTCATCGTAGACCCATTGAGCTTCATCATCAGTCCCAGAAACATAAGCACGGTCGGACTGAACTGTGTAGAACACGTTCAGGTACTTCATCCCAAACTGTGTATTCAACTTCCAGCCGTTAAATTCAGTCGTCGTGAACTTCTCAATTTTATCATCGGAACAGGAGAGGAAAAATTATTTGCTTTCATCATGGCGAGTTACTTTCTTCGGTCTCCAGTCAAGCAGGCCTCAATAATGCAATCACGACCAGAGTGCCAAAAGGTCCAAGATCAAGTGTAGGTTGGCCAAGAGAACTTTGTTTCTCTAAATATTCTTGTAATTAAAGCTGACGGCTTTGTCTTGATACTACAGCAGCCCATGCATCCAAATGAGAACTAGGCGAATCAAGTCATCACTCTCACCTCCTCAAGTCAAATTGGATCTTAATAATTTCCTTCAAAAGGCACCTGAAATATAAACCAGATGAATCACGAATCCTACCTGCAGCTCTTGTCTATTATCCACATTTGAGGTCAAGTAAATGTCTGGTCGAACCTAAACCAGCAGTTAAAGCCACCAAAAATCAAAATCCGAACAAGGTTGAACTTAAAATTCCATTAGCAGCACAACCCCAACCATGCCATAATCTCTGATTCAGAGGCGTCAAGGAATAAACCTTTGTTGTTGTTTTTCGATCAAATCAGCGGGATGAAAACAAAAAACACCGAAATCCGGAGCGTCGGGATATGCACAGTAGCGGCGAATTGATCGATCGATCGGCGTGGTTTTTTTTCAGGCGGTGGTTGTTTCCACTTTCTCTTTTCCGAACTAAGCTGCGGCGTGAACTCCGGCGGACAAAATCGAGAACGACGACGGCGGAAAAAACTTGTCACGAACGTTGTCGGCGAAGTTCTCAAAATGAGAAAAACAGACAGGAACACGCCAGCGTCTTCTCTTTTTTCCCGATCACCAACGAAAAATGGATGTGATTTCTCTTGTGCAAAAAACATACAGGAACAGGGGAGAGACGATTACGGGATACTTTCGTCTTTTGCTTCTTCACGATCAAGCAACAACCGATCTCCATTCTTCTCCTTCGCGAGCGAAACAATGGTGACAAGAGGAAGCGGTTACGCTGAAAACCTCCTGTCAGGCCCCCCCCCCCCCCCCCCCCCCCCCCCCCCCCCCCCCCCCAATTTTTACCTGGGTCGGGCCGGAGGGGATCTTACTGCCCAAGACGTCCACCCAGTGCTCATTAAGGGGTAACGACCCACTCTGCTAAGCACTAGTTAGCCACCTTGCTCGTCTTGAATCACAACATTCACATCACATCATAGACATATGAGGGAGCATTAACAGGAAATCAGTACCATATGTATATATGTATATCTTCATACATAATTACACGATCATAAGGCCGTAGCCTAGGTATATATATAAGCCCGCAGGCTGTACAAGTACTACATATATCTTCTAACTCTCTCTTCTTAATCAGCTCGTCGGTACTCACGTCTCGAAATTCTGTAGAGGTCGGGGGTGCATCTACTCGAGTAGTGCTATCTGCTGGCGCAGTCTCTTGCGGCAGCGGGTCACTACGTGGCTCCATTTCCTGTGAATGGTTATGTAAATAACCGTTAGTCGCAGAGATAAGTAGAATTAAATTCCCTCCCCGGATTCATATCCTGGGGCGAGCACACACGCACCCAGCAGAATAAGATAGCAGAAGCATGATAGAGTTAGCACGACTTTTCATATTTTAAGATATGAGCAAAAATGGCAAGGCAACATGACATAACCGAAATTAAAATAGCAGCAATAACATTTGTTATAATACGAGTTACACTAGCACATCGACACATTATGTTTTTGCAATCTGTATCCATTTGTAGGCATTCACAACCGCGTTCACACGCCGCAGGCATTCATAGCCATGCTAGATACCCTATGTCGACATAGTATGGACCGCTTTTGTTCCAGCATGGTAGCAAGCCCCGCGGGCTTCACCGATGTGGCAATTAGTGACAGTGACCAGTCCTGCCACTTCTGGGGGTGGTCGTACCACATAGCCCCAGGCCCCAATGTACAACCCCGTGTACTCCTGGATGTGAGCGACATCCAATGATTCAATATTTTGGCCGACCAGCGGAGAAAAAATCCGACGAGGAATAAAACATGACGGTCGGTCACCCGTGGTACCTATCTCCCTGTCACCTTGAGTCGTCGACCTCCCCGCATCGGTACGAACGGTCTGCGAAAGGGACTGACCCGCCACAATTTTACCGCAACCAATTTTCAAGAAATCAAACAGTCAATCAGGCTAATACGTACCGGGTCTGCGGCGGCCTGCCCTACTATACATTAACCTTCAAGCAGCGACGCTCAGCTCTACTTTCAACAAGGAGTATTTGAGCGATTTATTTGAGGCTAAGCCCGGAGGAATACCTCGTCTTTGTTTATCCCCAACTAAGGCTCAACCTTAACAATTAACTGCTTCTCAAAGCAGGACCCGTGTTTTTAATGGTAAATTGTAGTAACAAAAAAATGCGATAATTAAAGCTGCCGATAATAATTGCTGCATAAATTAAGTGCTGAAAGAAATGTGACCAGTACGGAACTGAAGTAGTACTGAAATAAAAGTATTGAAATGAACTTTACCAGTACGAGACTGGAGTAGTACTGAATTGAACTTGACCAGTATGAGACTGAAGTAATACTGAATTGAAAGTACTAAATTGAACTTGACCAGTACGGGACTGGAGTAGTACTGAATTGTAGTTGACCAGTACGGAACTGGAGTAGTACTGAATTGAAAGTACTGTACTGAATTAAATAATGGAAATGGACCAGTGCAAGACTGGAATAATCATAAAGAAAATGGTTAGTAGTCTAATTACTCCATTTAGGAGGCTTCCGTTCCATCTCCGTTCTCATGAGGCATGTTCCGTTTCATCTCCGTTTTCCAGAGTTTTAGTTTAGTTGCATCTCTGTTCTCAGGAGGTTTCTTTGTGTTTCACCCATTATTAAGATCTGATAACAATTCAGTTGTGCCCTTTTTAATTACGACTTAATCGGATTAGGGGAAGCTTATTTTGAGTTATATCTTTATTATTCATCCGAGTGTACCCAAAATGCTCGAGAGTTATTTAAAAAAAAGTGACACCCAGTGGATTTGCAAAAACCCTGAAATACTCAGCGCTTGAAATCTTGCCTTGATAACTTTCGCCGATCACTCAATTGAACTTTAATATTCAATATATATAAAATGGTTGGGCTCTTCGTTTTCCTTTTTCGAAGAATTTGAGCGCGTAAATTTCCGAGCGCGGCCCTAGGCTTTAAGAAATTGGAAAATATTCAATTTATAACCCAAGATTCCCAAATTCTAATACAACCTTTAAAAGGGTCTGATAATTTTTCCAAAATTTTCGAGCAAATTTGGGCCTCTAAATTTGTCAAATAATTCTCTTTTAGGATTTTACAAATACCAAACACTTTCAAAAATTCTCAAAATTTTTGAGGAGGAAGCCCTCATTATGAGAAACATTTCTCATGTTGACCATTTTGCCCCCATGGGCTTAGATTTGGCCCAGAAAATTCCACAAGGGTCTGGTACGGTTTGGTATGCATTTAGCAGATCAAGCACATGTCTGCAGCTGAGATTGAGCCTGTCGGGTCAACGCGCCATCGATTCCCCATAGCGGATCAGCCGTGGATCCGCTGTGGGGGGCACAGATGCGGAGGCAGGGGAAAAAAGAGAAAATACCCCCATCCATCTCATCACCGGAGATGGATGGCGACGATTTCGTCCCTGAAGACGAAAGAGGCGTTGGCTTTCTGCCACCGCTGGCCGGCCGTAGTTGGGTGCCGACCCCGCCCCCGATCGACTCGTCGGGGGCCGATGAACTTCTGGGCGGCGGTCCGACGGCCTGCTGCCGCCGGACACTGCTGGAAAAAGAGAAACCGAGTGCAGGGTGGCGATGGTGCTGCTCCCAGCACCACCGCGCCACCCCGCCTCTCCGGTCACTATAGCGGCCACAAAACCACCCTCGGCCGCCGCGTCGGGAGTAGGTCTCTTCTCCGGTGGTGGCATGACGACCAGCCACCGCCGGCCTCCGCCGAAGCTAAACAGAGAAAACTCTGTTTTTCTCGGGTGTCGTCGGGCGGCAATTTCCGACGGCACCCCGGCTTTCCACCACTGGAGAATGTCATCCCCGGTGGTTTAACCCTTCCCCAGCGCCACTGCTGGCACTGGAAGAGGCTAAACTTTCACGGCCACCACCCGACCTGGACCTTGGTTTGGGTGGTGCCGGCGGCACTCCAGCCACCGGGGGGGTGGGGGGGGGGGGGGGGGTGGGGGGTGGGTGGTGTATGCAGCACGTCGAAAGGGTGATGGAGAAGGAGGGGAAGAATTTCTACCTATCCTGGAAGAGCTTGGGAGGGGCCAGCTTGGGTGGCCATGCAAGGTGGCGTGGTGGAGCTTGGGTTGGCCTTTTCAGGCGAGCAAGGGTTCCAGCGACGGCTCCCTTGGCTTAAGCAGGTGAGTGTGTGGAGGAAAGTGGGGGGAGGGGGTGTCCTTTTATAGGCCGGGGGGTTCCTTTTTTCCCCCGACGGTGTGGGATTTACCAAAGAGAGGGATGCACTTCTCTCCTCCCCATTTCCTCCAGCCAGGTGTCAGCATCAGATGGGGTGAGGGGTTCCACTAGGCGGCAGCCATTTAGAGGAAAGGAAGGGGTAGGATTGGGCTTGAAGTGTGGAAGAGGGGAGGAAAAGAGGGGGTAGTGGGCTTCCTTGGTCCATGGCTCACTTGGCTTCATGGTGTGGGCTGGTTTTAATAGCACAAGGATATTATATGATTAGGTCCTAATTAAGCCATGAGGAGGAGAGAGTTCTTCCTTGGGTGAGAAATTTCAAAAGGTCTTTTTAGGGGTTTGACCAAAGTCAACCCTAGGGTGGGTCCCCCATGTTGGTCAAAGTCAGAGTGAGTCCACATCATCGAGATCGGGTCAAAGTTGGAGTGTCGTGTCACAATTGATGTGCGCATGCTTTTCAGTGCATGGTTGTAATTGATTTGACCATGGGTTGACCATTTTCGTCAAAATTTCCCGAGACCTCCTCTGTTGACTTTATATTGACAACATGAGTCCAACGCCACTAACTAGGGTTGAATCGGAGTTTGTTTGGCAAAAGTCCAAAATCTGTGCGTCGTATTGCGCTAAAACGGTCAAAATGTTTATATTCATCGTTAGGCACCAGATTGTAACGTGATAGTTCTGTTGTGCTCGTATGGGTCATACGAGGCCACAGGAACTGACAGAACTCAAATTAGAGTTCTCTAGGCCGACATTCAAAATCTTGCTCTTGTGATGTTTTACGAGGAGCAGTCACATCCACCATACGACCTCAGAGTCTAACAGAACGAGTTCCGACGCACTCGTATTGACTATATGAGGCCACAAGAACTGACAGAACTCAAATCAGAGTTCTCTAGCTCCATTTCCAGCCTAGGGTTACCTCTACGGGGTCCCGTGTATGGGTTCGGGTCACTTTTATTTGGCCCACTAGGGTTTTGATGGCCCAATAAAAGTCAAGATGTTACACCTCCGATCTCCAGAAAATGGGAACAATGACGGGAGTGACGGACAAAAGTGAGCGGTTACAGTTATTATCGCTCGAAGCATCCGATTGGTCATCAAAGTGGAATCCATCTCTGTTGTTGGAGATTCAAGCGGTTACGGGAGAGACGAGATATTTAGCGAGCGGTCAGTTACTTTGAGAATGTTATTGTCGCTCAAAGCATCCAGATGAGGATCTAAGTGGAATCACCTACCTGTTGCCCCTAGGTGGGTATAAATAGACAAACCCAAGAAGTTTCTACGGTTATCAGATCTATACGTGTCTGAACTGCCCGATATGCCTCCGAACCCGTTATTCATCCAAATATACACTAATATATATATATATATATATATATATATATATATATATATATATATATATATATATATATATATATATATATATATATACACACACGAGTGTACAACCAAGGGCAGCATGAAACTCTCGGACATTATATAGATCGTTTCTATGAGGAGATCTTGGAGGTGGAGGAGGTGGATGGCTTCACTCTGATGGTCGCCCTCAAGTTCAGCCTGAAGCAAGGCCTCTTCAAAATGGAGATAGGATCCAAACCCCCAAGGTCCTTTGAGGATATGGTGGAGAGGGCAAATACATTCATCTAGGGGGAGGAAAGGAACAAGGATTTCTTGGCACGAATGGACGTAGATGAGCCGTTAGCGAGGAAGAGAGGGAGACTTTCAGTGTCAGGGAAATGAAGGTTGTCGGAGAGGCGAGAAGAGAGGGGAAGAGAGGAGCCGTGGAGGAGAGGGGAAGAGAGGCGATTCCAGTACCCCGAAAATCGCACCTAGTGGAGGCCACCGGTTTGGCCACGTTTTCAACAAGAGGAGAGGAGGAATGACAACCTTCAGGAGGAAGGCCGAGGAGCAAGGAGGGAGGCGAGGGCTATTGACCGCCAAGACAATAAGCGTCACAAACGGTAAGGGAGGGCGAGGTGTTAGGAGTCGGAGATTCCCCTTTACTGCGACATCCATCGAGTAGAGGGCATTTGACGTTGGCTTGCCCGAAGTTCTGGGAAGCGAGGAGGAGGTTGGAAGCTGGAGTTACGGAAAGGGAGCAGGCAAGGCAAGAGGCCCCGGTAGGGCAAGTGGTATTCCAAGCTCCGCTGAGGAGAAGGAATGAGGATTGGGTCGACCTGGGAGATCGTGGAGAGGTGATCCATGGCCCAGGAGGTGGGCAGGTTGGAGTGATCAACGGAGGAGCCTGGCTCGGAGCTTCCCGTAAGGGAATTCTCCATCGGATCTACAAGAGGAGCATTGCCTCGACCTCACAGAACCCATCGCCGTTGGACGAGATTACTTTCTCGGAGGAGGACATGCTGGGAAATGAAAACCCCTTCCACGATGCCCTGGTTATTCAAGCTGTCATCGAAGACTTCACCGTCGACTGAATCCTCGCGAACAACAGGAGCTCGGTGAACGTCATTTTCAAAATGGATTTCGTCGGGCTGTAAGTGGAGGCATCTTGGGTTCAGGCTACGGATGGACCCCTCTTTGGCTTCTCAGGAGAGAAGAAAGAAGTGGAGGGGAGCGTGGACCTTCTGGTCACTCTGGGCGGGACCTCGATCCGATGCCGTTTTGTCATCGTTGATGCACTGAGCGGATACAACGCCATCTTTGGGCATCCCCTCATCAACTATTTCAAAGTCATTCCATCGCCTTATCACCAATGTTTGAAATACTATCGGGGGGATGTCCAAGTCAGGATTAGGGGAGATCCCAGGGCCTCTAGGGAATGCTACCTAAATGTCGTCAGTACCATCAGCTAGATGGGGGACGCATAGAGGTTGGAGGAGCTGCTGGAAAGCGAGAAAGGATTGTGTGCTGCTAAGGATGTAGTAGAGGTAGAAGTGATCTCCCGAAGAGGAGAGCCTGGTCTGGTGAAGGTTGGAGGGTCCTTGCCGCTGGAGGGGAAGATAGAGATGGTCGCTTGCCTACAGGAAAACGTCGACGTTTTTTGCTTGGAGCGTTACCGAGATGCCAGGGATTGACGCTGATGTTGCCTGCCATCGCCTCAACCTGGATCCCGCAGTGGCTCCCGTTCGTCAAAAGCAAAGCAAGAGCGTTGTCGTGCTGGCTGGTCCGATTAGAGAGGAAGTAAAAAAGCTACTGGAGGAGGGTTTTGTTTTAGAGATCCAGTATCCAGGATGGGTCTCCAATGTTGTAGTGGTGAAGAAGCCCGGAGGGGGTTGGCGTCTATGTATTGAGTTTTCCATGTTAAATAAAGCTTGCCGAAAGATTGCTACCCCTTGCCTCAAATCGACGCACTGGTTGATTCCGTCATCGGGTTTCTTGTGATGCGTTTTCTTGATGTTTTTTCAGGGTATCACCAGATCCGGATGCATCCCCCCGACTGCCGCGACGTCTCCTTCATCACCAGCGATGGATGTTACAACTACAAGATGATGCCCTTCGGGCTTAAGAATGAGGGCACAACTTACCAAATATTGATGGATCAAGTCTTCAAAGAGCGGAAGGGAAGGAACCTGGAAGTATATGCGGACGATCTCTTAAGGATCAGGTGGAGACCTTCGCCACCCTAAGGAAGTACAAGATGCTACTCAACCCGACCTAGTACGTCTTTGGTGCAGGAAGAGGAAAGTTTCTAGGTCACCTCCTCACTCCAAGGGGGGTGGAGCCTAACCAGGACAAAGTCAAGGCCATTCTGGAGATGACATCCCCTAAAGATCCCAAGGAAGTCCAAAGGTTAACGGGAAGGCTGGCAGGCCTTAGACGTTTTCACTCCAAGGAATGAGAGAAGTGTTCTCCATTCTTCAGACCACGGAATGCGAGGAAGCTTTTGGAAAGCTCAAGCATCAGCTAACTCAAACTCCTCTCCTCCAAGGCCCGCAGGGAAGCAAAGACCTCCTTTATCTGGGAGTAGGATCGAAGCAGTTAGTTTGGTGTTGGTCAGAGAATAAGGCAAGAAGTATGTCCCCATCTACTATGTGAGTAGAGTGCTGCGACAGGCAGAAATGAGATATCCTATCCTAGAGAAGTTGGTGTTTGCTCTGGTGGTTTCGACTCGGAGGCTCCATTCTTATTTTCAGGATCACTCCATCAGGGTCATCTCCGATCACCCTCTGCGTAGTATCCTGGATGGAGTGGAGCATTCAGGCAGGTTGATAAAGTGGGCAGTGGAGCTTAGCGAGTTCGACATTTCTTACTCTCTGAGGGAAGCGATCAAGGCGCACACAATAGCAAATTTCCTAGTTGACTTCTCAGCCGAGGTGGGAGGAGACGAAGGCTCTTCTAGCCCAGTCTCTTGGAAGATGTTCGTGGATAGAGCTTCAGGCAGGTATTGCGTGGGAGCCGGATTCGTGCTAGTAAGCCCCCAGGGAAGCAGGATCGAGCAAGCAGTCGAGATCCTCTTCCTCATCACGAATAATTAGGCAGAGTATGAAGCCATGATGGCTGGCTTGCGTCTCGCCAAGGAATTAGCAATCCGGGATCTCAGGGCCTTCACTGATTCAATGGTGGTCACGTCACAGATTAGAGGAGAGTTTGAAGTAAATGATCCAATCCTGCAGAAGTACTTGGTCAAGGTAAAAGATCATATTGGGGAATTCCAATCCATCTTCGTCGATCATATACCACGGGAGGAAAATTCTGAAGCAGACTATCTCACCAGGTACGGTCCCCGGGTATGGGGGACCGTGACCGAGTTGTTTCGGCCATCCATTGAGGAAGGGGAGATGATGGAGTTCGAGAAAAGAATCTCGTGGTAGGACTCATTCGTTACGTTCTTAATCACGGGTCAGATGCCTGACAGCAAGGGAGATTAGAGAAAGTTTCGTTATAAAGCTGCTATTACTTACTGCAAGAGGGAGAGCTTTATCGCAAGACCATTTCGGGTCTGTTAGCCAGATGTTTGTCATAGGTCAAAATTCCTTGCATTCTCGAAGAGATCCATTCAGGAGAGAGCGACAGCCACTTGGGAACTCGTACTCTGGAACGAAGAATTCTAAGGTACGGATACTTCTAGCCGACCATTCGAAAGGATGCGGAAGCCTTCTCCAGGAAGTGTCCTCAATGTCAGCTCTTCGCGCCCCTTCAACTACAACCAACTCAGCGCCTTCGCTCGATCACTGCTCCATGGCCCTTCGCTATCAGGGGGATGGACTTGATCGACCCTTTTCCTCAGGCTAGCGGACAAAGGAAGTTCGTTCTTGTAATGATCGATTATTTATCCAAATGGATCGAGCCAAAAGCTCTAGCCAAGACCACTTCTCAAATTGTAAAGAACTTTATATGGGGATAGATTGAATGCAGGTTCGGGATTCCTCTCGCCATCATCACCGACAATGGTCCTAAGTTCGCCAGCTTGGAGTTAGAGGACTTCTGCAAGCAGCTAGGGACAGATCTTCGATTCGCCTCTATGCATCATCCTCGCAGTAATGGACAGGTAGAAGCCGCCAACAAGCTAATCGTCAACTTACTGAAGAAGAAGGTCACCAACTTGAAGTAAAATTGGGTAGACCAGCTCCACTCAGTCCTATGGGCTCTGAGAACATCTCCGAACTCAGCCACGGGGGAAACACCTTTCAAGTTGTCTCACGGGTCTGAGGCACTCATCCTAGTGGAGTTTGAGGTGCGGAGTCCAAGAGTGGTTACAGGAGAAGATGGCAGCGAAGAATGGCGTCTGGAGAATGAAAATGCTAAAAGACTATCGCTGGACTATATCGAGGAGCTTCGTGACTTGGCCTCCATTCGCCAAGAAGAATTCAAGAGATGCATGGCAAAGCACTTCTACAATAACGCCCGCCTCAAACATTTCCTTGCAGGAGACCTAGTCATGAAGAAGGTAGATGTCACAGGAAGGGTAGCAACGGTTGGCAAGCTACATCCGAACTAGGAAGGCCCCTTCATCATCCAGGAAGCCCTAGCCACTGGAGGCTACTATCTGCAGGACCTAGTAGGAGAGCAGGTGGGAGGTACCTGAAGTGGGGATGACCTGAAAAGGTTTTACCCTAGCGGTAAGATGTGTATTCTTCGTAGCCATGTTGATAATAATATGAACAATTGCCACAAATGTATTCCTTCATGTGCTAGTTCTTCTCAAGACATCTGAAGGCTTTGAGATCCAACACCGCGATCAACTCCGAAAACCAACGGTCGACTTGTTCCTCGTAAATAACCCAGTGCAAATGATGGGATGATGCCTCAGGACTTGAGCGCTCTCGTAAGACTGAGCCTCTGCATTGACGGCCGAGATCAGCTCACCCTCTGCATGTCGCCCTAGGTTCCCCCGATTGCATCTCTCTTCCGACTACAGGACCTATCAGGAACAGGTCTAGACCTTAACCACCCGGACTCGATGAAGGGCCGATCTCATCCAGTAGTCATCAGCAAAAGCATCTCAAATATTGCTCAAGCAGGATAAACTGCCAAGGGAGGGGATACAACAAGCCCAAGGGAAGATGTTTGCCTCGAGTGCGTCCTAAAGGACCCTCAGAGGAACATTACCCTTTGATCATATACTAACACTCGTAGCCGTTGTGGCATGGACGAAAACGATCTCCACCATTGGATCGGGATATGATCCTTCGACCCGTTCCTCCTAAATAGCCCAGTGCGTATGATGGGACGATGCCTCGGGACTTAAGAGCTCTCGTAAGACCGAGCCCCTGCAGTGACAGCCAAGATCAGCTCTGTAACAACCCCTTCCGTTCATATAATATATACTAGAAGGTCCGGCCGGGGCCCTACATCATATACCATAAAATAGACGATGAAGCTACGAAGTGATACCAGAGTATCACAGCGCACCTAACACATTACAGTCTAGCGGAAGCCTATCACACTACACTGAACTCCGCACTTGAATGTCCAACATATAAAAACTCCGCATTTTATATATCATAGACATGTCGTACAAATCACATAAAGAGTTGGCCTTATGGCCTTACAAGGCTTTCAAACAGTGGCCCAAACATTGGCACGCAGGCTGGCCACATCAAAAGAAAACATAACATTTACATGCACATTAGCCTTCAAGGGCTAGCAGCGGCAGCAGCTAAAGAAGTAGGGATTTCAACCCCTATGCGTCCCGCTCAGTTCTCCAGCACCTGCACAGGGACATTCCACTCAAGGGTGGCAAACAGAGGCAAGGGTCAGCATTCACCTGACCAAATTATAACGACCCTACCCCTTTCTCAGGGCAGCGGAAATTCTTCCCTGCAAGCATAGCATATCACAAGCATGTATATATATATCTCATATAATGTGCTTTCAAGCACACATGCCATCACAACCATCAGCCATCTGGCCCGACAGTCCGTACACTCAGGGCACATTCTTGATGTACTGACAAACCAGTTGCCCACCATCGTATCAGGGTCGCAGCCCAACGGTAAATAACTTGAGCATTTACTCCATGGTGTGTAGCCGAAGTTCTAGTCGTAATGCACTGGGATGGGCCTGTAACCCCCCATTGTGTCATGGCACGCAGGCCTACGATTCTCGCTATACGCTCCAATAGACCGCACCTTTTGGTCTTACGTCGGACGGACATAACGCAGGTCGGATCCTCCACCCCCCGTTGCTCAAATCGCCTTGCCATCACCGAGTACGACGTACTCGCGGCTAAATAAAGGCGCGGGTCGGTCTCACCAATCCTATTCTGGCATTCAAGCCTGGGTATTTCTCTTACACCCATTCATCTCACAACATTAGCGGGTCTTTCCTGGGCGTGGACACCGTAAATATCACAAATGTCAGGGGTCTTTCCTGGCTACCATGCCAGTACTTCCTGTTACTCTCTTCATAGGTGGACTGCCTATGAACATTAAACCTTACAAAGGGATTTCCTGGAATTCCAATCCAGTACTTCCTGCTACTTTCTTTCACAGGTCCAACCCGTTGACTCCTCAACTACGCGTTTATCACAGAGTCTTCTCCAGTTCGTATGCAACATCACCAATCCTGACCAACCTGTCCAGATGGGCTTCACACAGCATGCCTATTCCGCACTCCATTTCCGGATCTATATGCCAAAAAAGGGGATTCCATGAATCAACCCAAAGACTTCCAAAATCAGCCACCTTTTGGTGGGGGAATCACATACATATGCCAAAAGGAAGCCTTCACACGGTTAGGAAGAAAGGTCGTTACCCTCGAAGACCGTTTCAGTGCCATGAAATCTTAATTGGCTAGGAATATCCGCAACAGCTTTTCCTCCGCAACGACGGCCTCGGATCTCTCGTCGGAATACCGCAGCAGCACCAGTGACCAGCCCCTTTCCTTCTCCTCCTTCTTCCTCTCCCTTTCTCTCACTAGGAATGTAGAAAGAGAAGACCAAATGAAAAATGAGATTTCCCTTCTCATCCACGGCCTTAAGGAAACAGGGTGGCAGCTAAGCCATTGGATCCCAGCTGAAGGAACAGACGGCCACGATTTTGCCACAAAGCACAATTTTTGCCGGACACGGCCTGTGACACGCCCATGTCCCAGGCCGTGTGTCTCATATGGTGCTCAACCGACTTATCCAATCTAGTTACACGCCCCTGTGACACTCCCGTGTCACGGGCCGTGTCACCCGACACCCCTTCAGACACGCATGTGTCTGTGGCCGTGTTCATCAGGATGAAAAATCTCAAAATCACCCGAGACTCACACGGCCTGTGGCACGCCCGTGACCCAGGCCATGTGCCCATACATGGCACTAGACACGTCCCAGCTCAAACTCATCGGGCTGAATTCGTCGACCGCACTGACACGCCCTGTGACACGCCCGTGTCACATGCCGTGTCCTAAGCACTCGACGATCGTCGACCAAATTTTGTCGACCACTCGTCGACTGTTCCTCTCGAACACTCGTCGAATGCAGGACACGCCTTGGGACACGCCCGTGTCCCAGGCCGTGTCACCCCAAAACTGAGCCTGCTGAAAAATGGGCTGTTACAACCCTCCCCTCCTACAAGAAATTTCGTCCTTGAAATTCATATACAGGAAGGCAACCAACAACCAAAAATTTTTTATAACATGAAATGTTTATGTTACAACAAAATTTTCACTATGCAACCGCTACAAAAATAGTTCGGGAAACTCCGCTCGCATGATCTGCTCTCGCTCCCATGTAAGCTCCTCACGGTCGCAATTGTCCCATCAGACTTTAACCATCCCGACCGTCTTGTTCCACAACTGTTTCTCGACTCGATCCTCGATCTGAATGGGTCTAACACTCGTTGTTAGCCCGTACTCTACCGGCACACGATCATCTGTGATCACTTGAGCTGGATCTTTAATGCCCTTACGAAGCACCGAGATGTGAAACACATCATGTAATCCACCCAAGTCTGCCGAAAGAGCTAGCTGATACGCAGCTTCTCTGATTCGCTCAACCACTTCAAATGGACCCAAATATCTTGGACTCAACTTTTTCAAACGTCGAATCCGGGATATGCCTTTGAAGGGCTTGATCTTCAAGTAGACCTAATCGCCTACCGCAAACTCCATATTCCGGTGCTTGGCGTTGTAGTACTTCACTTGACGATCTTGGGCTATGAGTAGCTGTAACGCCCCGAAACTCAAAGAGCGAAGGGGGACGTTTTGGGCCAGTTTGGGTTCTGGCTGCAGGCACAGGCCTGGGACACGGGTGTGTCCCAGGGCGTGTCAAGCCTGTGTCGACACTAAGACGGGGTATCGACACTTTGGTCTCGAAATTGTGTCAAGACTGGGCACACGGCCTGCGACACGTGCGTGTCAACCCGTGTCGACACTTAGCCGTGAAGTCGTCGAGCTTTACTCGACGATTCGTCGAGACAAGGCACACGGCCTGCGACACGGGCGTGTCGCAGGGCGTGTCGACCTGTCTCGGCGATCGACCCGGGGAGTCGACGAGAATGGCTCGACGATCGTCGAGACAAGGCACACGGCCTAGGACACGGGCATGTCCAAGGCCGTGTCATCAAGTCGTCGATCTTCACTCGACGAAGTGTCCCGTGTACATGGCCTGGGGTCCAGGCGTGTCAAGGTGACACGGGCAAGGACACGGGCGTGTCCTAGAACCCGTGCAGTGCTCGGGTTGATTTTGGTGGAAAAATCATGGGGTACACGGCCGGTCACACGGCCGTGTCAGGTGGAACACGGGCGTGTCAGCTCGAACACGGGCATGTTCGATACCCGTGTGAGGTTCCAGGTGATTCAATTTTGACGGCGAATGCGGCACACGGCCCAGGACACGGGCGTGTGCCAGGCCGTGTTCGGCCCAGATTGGGCATTTCAGTCCCGAATCGAAGCCGTTCATTTCTTTGACTGAAGATCCAACGGCTGGGGGTTGTTCCTGAAGGGATATACCCGGGTTTTGACTTAGAAAACCCTTACTTTTCTTCACTTGTTCTCTTTCTAAATCCTTGGAGAGAGATGAGAGCTAAGGGAAGAAGAAGGAGCTAGATCCGCCATTGGAGGAGCTTCGGAGCTCCGAATCGCAAGCCGACTCCGGATCCACAGAGGCAACGCTAGTGCGGTGATTTCCATCCGATTACTTTTCAATGGCGCCAAAGAGGAACTCAAGGGTAACGATCCTCATCTTGAGCATGAATAGCTCTCTTTCTTTGCATAGGAAGCCCGCTCTCGCGAGTTTGCGGAGAGTTGGAGGCGTTCCTTCGGGTAGATATGTGTAGTCCCCGTTGTGTAGAGTCCGTGAGCAAGAACGGACATAGGCATGATGTGTGAAGCCTACCCGGACATGTTGGTCTGGATCGGTGATGTTGCATTGCATAAATGCCGGAGAAGACTCCGTGCTATTGGTTGTTTTCGGGTTTTCTACGCGGTAGATTGCAGCAGGGAGCCTTGGGGACTAACCCAAAGGTGCACCCGGAAAATTAGGCGGATACGAGATCTTGCCAACTTGGTGGCCTGAGAGCCAACTTGAACATAACCGAGTTATGTGACTTGCGATAGAATGGGACTCGGTGAAAGTTTGACCCGCGCAAATGGCTTAAATTGTCGTTGCGATGTGATCACGGGTTAGATGGAACCGTACCCGCTCTATGTCGTTCGGTTAAAGAGACCTAAGGTTACGTGGCACTTGCCGTTGGCATAGATGTGAGTCTTCGGCGGTCAATGGCTTAAATTGACGTGACCCATGCCAAGAAGACAAATTGCTCATAGGTTTGGCCGTCTAAGTGGCGGTGGTGAGTCCGGAATGTTAATGGCTTTAATTGACGTGACATCGACCGGTTCACCGAGAATGTGCCCTGAGTGCACGGGGCGTGTGGCCGTACGAGCCAACGTCTGTGATGTTATGGCTATGGTTATAAATTACTCGCTTATGCTAATGAAATGCAGGGAAGGAGCATCGCCGCCCCGAGTTGGGGGCGGGATCGTTATAATTTGGTCAGCATTGCTGACCGTTGCCTTGTTTTGCCACCGTGCTGTGGTTTGTTGCTTGCAGGTGCAGCTGGACCAAGCGGTCAATAGCGGGCTAAAGCCCTTTTTGCGAAGCCGGCCCTCGAATGCCCAAGTAGAATTGTTTACTGTTTTATTCATGTATGACCGGCCTGCGCGCCGTGGTTTGTAAAACATGTAATATTCAAGTGAAACATTTTGTAAGGCCTTAAGGCTTGTTTTGAGTATTTTGTATAACATTCCTATTTTGTATTAGTGGACATTCGTGCTTTGATGCTGGGTTCTTGTTTACAACTTTATAAACTGCTTCCGCTAGAATGCTCTGTGTAGGACGTTGAGATTGGTTGGATGGTTTCCATAAGTAACCACCCGGTCTGTATGTGGTTTATGGCGTCGGGCCCCGGTCGGACCTACTGCTATATGCTATGCGACGGATAGGGGGTGTTACAATTTGGTATCAGACTACTGGTTTTGGTCGGACTTAAGCTGAATTCGTGGACGAATTCTTTTTAAGGGGTGGTGCGCACATTGTGTGCGTCATCGTTATAACGGTAAAAGAACCCATGAATGTCCACTTAGGAATGACAAATACTCGTGTTTGAGGAACCTGCGTGTTCCTATAATTGCTGTTCGCAATTTTATTAGGTCGCTTAACGGTGTTTTGTACCACTGTAGTTGACCGGAAGCGGTGCTGGACAGCCAGAATGTCCGGTTTCTGAGGAGCATATTGCACCCGGTGAGGTGTTTGAGCCTCCTCCTTCGTATGAAACCGTTAGAAGGATCGTAGAAGCGGTGTTCGCTGTGACGGGTGCACAGCTTGGAGGAAATGTACAACCCTGCGCCCCTGTTGTGGCTTCAACGCCGGTGGGTGCGATGCAGCAGATGACCTTTGGTAGACCTTTGGGGCAGCAGCTGAATATGCATTTAGTGCAGGGAGCGCACACGGTTGAGGAATATTTGCAAGCATTTCTTCTGATAAGTCGCTACCCATGCTTCGAGTTGGATAACGAGCAAGCTACAGTCGATAGATTTTATAATGGCCTGCGTGCCGAGTTACGAGTTCTACTCCTAGGACCAAAGTTTTTGGGGTCCCGAGCCTTGGTGGAATCAGCTGGATCATTGGAGGCAGAGTTGAGGAAGACCCTCCTGATGCCAGCGACCATGGTATCGACCTATACAAACCCCATAAGAGCTGCATCCGGCAGAATGCTGGAGAAAGGGGTTATGAAATCGACTAGTAAAGCTACTTACACTTGTTATACTTGTGGAAAGAAAGGGCACTTTGCCCGAGACTGTTGGAATGGTGCTTGGAAGGGTAAGAAACCTATGTCAGGAGCAGTCAAGGATGTTAGTGCAAAGGAAACGACATTCAAAGTGCCGAACACCTCAAAGTATGTATATCGAAAATGGTATAAAAAGCATAGGACTTCGGGCCAGCTCCTTCTGGTACTTCTGGGGCGACTACGGGTCAGACCCCGGGCACATGTTTCAGCTGTGGCGAGCCGGGGCATTATGCTCGTGAGTGCCTAAAGCCCTGGTGGAAGCACGCCGTCGTGACGACAGGTATGGTTTAAAGATAGTTTTGCCTTAAACACTTGTCGCCCTTGTGCATGTTAGCTTAGAACTACTGGTGTTAAGCCTTGTTATGACTTTCTTTATCTGCGAGAGCACCGTTCGTTTAGGGAGCTTCGCATTCCTTGGTTAGGAATTATACTGTGCGTCGGAGTACCTCCTTCGATGCTAAGAGACAAATTGGATGCGTCATAGTCCAATGGTGCTCATTGTGCGCGGGCAGAATTTGTTGCGCTTAGTTTTGGATCGGGAATCAGGAGTTCGATCTGCAAGCGTCGTTACTACCGCTAGGGGAGTTCGACGTAATATTTGGCATGGACTGGCTCTCGGAGCAGCAAGCCTATATTGATTGCGGTAGCAAGGAAGCCAAGCTGGGAGCTAGTCGTGAGACGACCTTTACGGGCTTGAAGAGGTCGAGCAAGATGTTGGCATCTGCTCTTCGGGTGGTGTCGGCGGTTTGTGCTAGTGTAGAGCTGTTCTATACACTAGTGGAGGTTGCAAAGCCGAAACCCGCGTTGGTTAATATTTCAGTGGTATCAGAATACCCTGATGTGTTCCCCGCAGATCTTCCTGGAGCCCTGCCTCAGCGGGAGATAGATTTTATGTTTGAGCTAGTACCAGGTGCAAAGCCTGTGTCACGCCCTCCTTATCGGCTAGCGCCTAAGGAAATGGCGGAGCTGAAGGTGCAACTTCTAAAAGTTGTTGGAGCATGGGTATGTGCGTCCAAGTCCTTCGCCTTGGAGCGCACCGACCCTCTTTATTCAGAAGAAGGATGGAAGGTTGAGGCTGCGTATTAATTATCGGGAGGTCAACAAGTTGACGGAAAAGAGCAAGTACCCAATCCCAAGGATCGATGATCTTTGTGATCAGTTGGTAGGGTCAACAGCGTACTCTAAATAGATAAGGGAGAGTGATATCCCTAAGATAACGTTCAGTACAGGACACGGGCGCTACGAGTTTACGGTCATGCTGTTTGGACTGACTAATGTGCCGTCAGTGTTCGTGGATTTGATGAACAGGACCTTCCGGGAGTACATGTACCATTCTGTGATCGTCTTCGTCGACGATAGTCTGGTGTACTCGCAGAGTAAGGAAGATCACTTCAAGCATCTTCTTTTGGTTTTGAGACGATAAGGAAGAATCAGTCATATACCAAGTTCTCGAAGTGCGAGTTTGGTCACCCTCAGTGGTGTCCTCGGTCTTGTAATGAGTAAGGAAGGTATTGCAGTGGATCCGACGAAGATTGTTGCGATACGAGAGTGGCCTGAGCTTGCTACGGTAGCGGAAGTCCAGAGTTTTCTGGAGCTTGCCGGCTACTATAGGCTCTTCGTGGAGAACTTCTCGCAGATAGCGTTACCTCTCACTACTTTGACGAGGAAGGAGCATAAGTTCTTTTGGACACCGGAGTGCGCGCGAGCTTTTGAGGAGTTGTAATGTCGGTTGACTACGGCGCCCGTGCTGACTTCGCCGAGTGGAACCGAAGGCAATGAGATTTATAATGATGCTTAGGGCAGCGGTTTGGGTTGCGTGCTACTGCAACACGAAAGCGTAATAGCGTATGGCCGTGAGTTTGGCCTTGAAGCTATGGAGGCATAATTGTATACGGTGTGAAAATGGATCTCTACGCCGGTCACAAGAGCGTAAAGTATCTGATTGATCAGAAGGATCCGAATATACGGCAGCGTAGATGGATGGAGTTCTTGGGAGACTATACATTCAAGATCCACTACGCGCCTGATAAAGGGAATGCAGTTGCTGACGCGGTGAGTCGCCAAGCCCCAGCTCGAGCCAATTGGCTATCAGTGCATGATGAGCGGTTGGTGCGAGAGTTGGAGGCGTTGGGGATCGTTTGTGTGGACAAGCAATCAAGTGCTGAAGCAGTTCATGGTAGAGGCTCTGGATGGGTCAAATTCCCAATTCGTCGTGGAGGACGAATTGCTTTGGAGAGACGGTCGTTTGTGCGTCCCAAGTGTGGGCAATTTGCGGGTGGAGTTGTTGTACGAGGCATACCATACCAAGTACTCGATTCACCCGGGGAGCACGAAGTTGT
The DNA here is from genome assembly GCA_039583875.1 of Platanthera guangdongensis. Lineage (NCBI taxonomy): Eukaryota > Viridiplantae > Streptophyta > Magnoliopsida > Asparagales > Orchidaceae > Platanthera > Platanthera guangdongensis. The sequence continues at coordinate 119,819,227 of CM077159.1, read as the reverse complement.
ACCGTGATGTGAAGAAACTGTGTTGGTGGCCGGGTCTGAAAAAGGATGTGGCGCTATACGTAGCGAAGTGCCAAACCTGCGCCTTGGTAAAGGCGGAGTGCCAAAAGCTGGGAGGATTTCTTAAGTCCTTGCCTATTCCAGAGTGGAAATTCGACGACATCTCTATGGACTTTGTGCACGGTTTGCCAAGGTCGAAAAAGGGGAACAACGCCATTTGGGTGATCGTGGATCGATTAACGAAGGTGATACATTTTATTCCGCATAGGAAGGATGATCCGGTGGAGAAGTTAGCAAAGCTTTATGTGGATAACATAGTACGGCTTCATGGTGTGCCCCGCAGCATCGTGAGTGACCGAGATGGGCGGTTCACGTCCAATGATTGGAGGCTGGTGCAACAAATGTTGGGAACAAAGTTGAAATTCAGCACAGCCACCCATCCGCAAACGGATGGGCAGACCGAGAGGGTCAATAGAACCATGGAAGACATGCTCCGCATGTGTGTCTTGGATTTTGGGAAGCAATGGGAAGACCACCTTTATTTGGTGGAGTTCGCATACAACAACAGCTACCAAGCAAGTATTCAGATGACGCCCTTCGAGGCCCTATATGGTAGAAGATGTCGCATGCCGTTGTCTTGGTTAGAAACGGGTGAGTCAAAGTTGTATAAGCGATCGGAAGTGGAGGAGGCTACTTCTTTGGTGAGAACCATTCGGGAGAGGTTGCTTATCGCTCAGGACCGACAAGCAAAGTACTATAATGCCAAGCACAGGAATGTGGAGTTCGCTGTGGGCGATTATGTATACTTAAAGATCAAGCCGTTCAAGGGTGTCTCGCGGGTGCGACGAGTGAAAAAGCTAAGTCCGAGGTACCTTGGACCGTTTGAGGTGCTGGAGCGAGTTGGTGAAGCGGCCTATCGGTTGAAGCTTTCAGTGGAGCTTAGTGGTTTACACGATGTATTCCATATTTCGGTGCTTCAGAAGGTGGTGCAAGAGCCTACGCAAGTGATCGCGGTTGATCAAGTGCCGGTGGATAGTGGGCTAACGACAAAAGTCAAGCCCGTGCGGATCAAGGACTCGGAGGTCAAGCGGCTACGCAATAAAGAGATCAGGATGGTCAAGGTCCGGTGGGACAATTGCGGTCGTGAGGAGCTCTCTTGGGAGCGAAAGCAGACTATGCTTGACGAGTATCCGGAGTTGTTCCACTCAGGTACAAGTTTTGTTTTTGTATGCCTTTCCTTTATGTAATTTCGTGGGCGAAATTCTTTTAAGAGGGGGAGAGTTGTAACGCCCCGAAACTCAAAAGAGTGAAGGGGGACGTTTTGGGCCAGTTTGGGTTCTGGCTGCAGGCACACGGCCTGGGACACGGGCGTGTCCCAGGGCGTGTCAAGCCTGTGTCGACACTAAGACGGGGTATCGACACTTTGGTCTCGAAATTGTGTCAAGACTGGGCACACGGCCTGCGACACGGGCGTGTCGCAGGGCGTGTCGACCCGTGTCGACACTTAGCCGCGAAGTCGTCGAGCTTTACTCGACGATTCGTCGAAACAAGGCACACGGCCTACGACACGGGCGTGTCGCAGGGCGTGTCGACCTGTCTCGACGATCGACCCGGGAGTCGACGAGAATGGCTCGACGATCATCGAGACAAGGCACACGGCCTAGGACACGGGCGTGTCCAAGGCCGTGTCATCAAGTCGTCGATCTTCACTCGACGAAGTGTCCCGTGTACATGGCCTGGGGTCCAGGCATGTCAAGGTGACACGGGCAAGGACACGGGCGTGTCCTAGAACCCGTGCAGTGCTCGGGTTGATTTTGGGGGAAATATCATGGGGTACACGTCCGGTCACACGGCCGTGTCAGGTGGAACACGGGCGTGTCAGCTCGAACACGGGCGTGTTCGATACCCGTGTGAGGTTCCAGGTGATTCGATTTTGACGGCGAATGCGGCACACGGCCCTGGACACGAGCGTGTGCCAGGCCGTGTTCGGCCCAGATTGGGCATTTCAGTCCCGAATCGAAGCCGTTCATTTCTTTGACTGAAGATCCAACGGCTGGGGGTTGTTCCTGAAGGGATATACCCGGGTTTTGACTTAGAAAACCCTTACTTTTCTTCACTTGTTCTCTTTCTAAATCCTTGGAGAGAGAGGAGAGCTAAGGGAAGAAGAAGGAGCTAGATCCGCCATTGGAGGAGCTTCGGAGCTCCGAATCGCAAGCCGACTCCGGATCCACGGAGGCAACGCTAGTGCGGTGATTTCCATCCGATTACTTTTCAATGGCGCCAAAGAGGAACTCAAGGGTAACGATCCTCATATTGAGCATGAATAGCTCTCTTTCTTTGCATAGGAAGCCCGCTCTCGCGAGTTTGCGGAGAGTTGGAGGCGTTCCTTCGGGTAGATATGTGTAGTCCCCGTTGTGTAGAGTCCGTGAGCGAGAACGGACATATGCATGATGTGTGAAGCCTACCCGGACATGTTGGTCTGGATCGGTGATGTTGCATTGCATAAATGCCGGAGAAGACTCCGTGCTATTGGTTGTTTTCGTGTTTTCTACGCGGTAGATTGCAGCAGGGAGCCTTGGGGACTAACCCAAAGGTGCACCCGGAAAATTGGGCGGATACGAGATCTTGCCAACTTGGTGGCCTGAGAGCCAACTTGAACATAACCGAGTTATGTGACTTGCGATAGAATGGGACTCGGTGAAAGTTTGACCCGCGCAAATGGCTTAAATTGTCGTTGCGATGTGAGCATGGGTTAGATGGAACCGTACCCGCTCTATGTCGTTCGGTTAAAGAGACCTAAGGTTACGTGGCACTTGCCGTTGGCATAGATATGAGTCTTCGGCGGTCAATGGCTTAAATTGACGTGACCCATGCCAAGAAGACAAATTGCTCATAGGTTTGGCCGTCTAAGTGGCGGTGGTGAGTCAGGAATGTTAATGGCTTTAATTGACGTGACATCGACCGGTTCACCGAGAATGTGCCCTGAGTGCACGGGGCGTGTGGCTGTACGAGCCAACGTCTGTGATGTTATGGCTATGGTTATAAATTACTCGCTTATGCTAATGAAATGCAGGGAAGGAGCATCGCCGCCCCGAGTTGGGGGCGGGATCGTTATAATTTGGTCAGCATTGCTGACCGTTGCCTTGTTTTGCCACCGTGCGGTGGTTTGTTGCTTGCAGGTGCAGCTGGACCAAGCGGTCAATAGCGGGCTAAAGCCCTTTTTGCGAAGCCGGCCCTCGAAGGCCCAAGTAGAAGTGTTTACTGTTTTATTCATGTATGACCGGCCTGCGCGCCGTGGTTTGTAAAACATGTAATATTCAAGTGAAACATTTTGTAAGGCCTTAAGGCTTGTTTTGAGTATTTTGTATAACATTCATATTTTGTATTAGTGGACATTCATGCTTTGATGCTGGGTTCTTGTTTACAACTTTGTAAACTGCTTCCGCTAGAATGCTCTGTGTAGGACGTTGAGATTGGTTGGATGGTTTCCATAAGTAACCACCCGGTCTGTCTGTGGTTTATGGCGTCGGGCCCCGGCCGGACCTACTGCTATATGCTATGCGACGGATAGGGGGTGTTACAGTAGCCTCTCTCGAATAGCATGAATGGTTGAGTTTGCTTCATCGACTTCATTACGATTATAAACTCTAGCTTCTCCCGCTTCTACCTAAGCTAAGGGAGTACGACACTTCCTTCCATATAGAGCTTCATACGATGCCATCTTGATGCTCACATGGTAGCTGTTATTATAAGCAAACTCCACCATGTAGAGATGATCTTCCCATCTCTTTCCAAAGTCGAGGGAGCACATTCAGAGCATGTCCTCCATCGTTCTGTTGGTTCGTTCAGTTTGGCCATCCGTTTGGGGATGAAAGGCCATACTGAAAGTCAAATTCGTGCCCAAAAGCTGGTGAACTAGCCTCCAATCCTTTGACGTGAATCGCCCATCTAGATCACTCATGATGCTCCGAGGAACACCGTGAAGCCGTACAATCTGTTCCACGTATAGCTTTTCCAAACTTTCTACCGAATCATCTCGCTTGTTTGGTAGGAAATGTGCCACTTTTGTCAGCCGATGAACAATCACCCAGATGGAATCGTTCCCTCGCTGAGATCTCGGCAACCCGTGCACGAAATCCATAGAAATATCATCAAATTTCCACTCTGGAATCGGCAACGACTTTAAATAACCGCCCAGTTTCTGGAATTCCGCCTTCACCATAGCACAGGTTTGACATTTGGCCACATAAAGAGCAACATCTTTCTTTAGACCTGACCACCAAAATAGCTTTTTCAGATCTCTGAACATCTTCGTGCTCCCTGGGTGGATTGAGTACTTCGTATAATGTGCTTCATACATCAATTCTTCCATCAATTTACCCACATTAGGGACGCACAAACGGCCCTCTTTCCGCAAAAGACCGTCATTCCAGGAGAACTTCCCTTCTGGCCCAGGTTTCGCATAGCGGAGGAGATCTTCATCCAACTCCGTTGCCCATCGAACTCGGTTCGCAAGGTCACATTGCATCTCCATCCAGTTCAAACATGCATTGGCAGTGACATTCTTGTCAACACAAGAAATCTCTAATGCTTCCAGCTCCTGGATGAGTCGTTCATCATGCCTTTGCAACCAAGCTGCTCTTGCCGGAGTCTACCGACTCAAGGCATCTGCGACAATATTCCCATTCCGGGAGTATAATGAATCTCAAAGGTGTAGTCCCTGAGGAACTCCAACCACCTTCGTTGTCGCATATTCAAGTCCTTCTGCTCCAATATGTACTTCAGGCTCTTGTGATCTGTATAGATCTCCACCTTCACACCATAAAGATAGTGTCGCCACAGCTTTAGTGCAAAGATCACCTCCGTCAACTCAAGATCTTGGATGGGATAGTTCCGATCGTGCACTTTCAGCTGGTGTGAGCCATAAGCAATCACCTTTCCATTTTGCAGAAGCACGCAGCCTAAGCCGCTCCCTGAGGCATCACTGTAGATTACAAATCCATCGGTACCACATGGCGATGACAACACAGGCGTCGTGGTCAACCGAATCTTCAGCTCTTCAAAAGCTCGTGCGCACTCTGGAGACCAAACAAACTTCTGTTCTTTTCGCGTCAACGTGGTTAGCGGCAAAGCAATACGCGAGAAGTTTTCAACAAATCTTCAGTAGTAGCCTGCTAGTCCAAGGAAACTCCTAACCTCAGCCACTGAAGACAACACATGCCACTCTTCTATGGCCCTTATCTTCGCTGGATCCATTGCTATGCCCGCTCCACTCACCACATGGCCCAGAAAAGCCACCGACGATAGCCAAAACTCGCACTTCGAGAACTTGGCATAGAGCTGATTCTGCCTCAATATATTCAACACCAACCACAAATGTTGCTTATGATCGGCTTCCGATCTCGAGTACACCAGGATATCATCAATGAAAACTATCACGAACAGATCCAGGTACTCGCAGAATATTCGGTGCATCAAGTCCATAAAGACCGAGGGCGCATTGCACAACCCAAACAGCATGACCGTGAACTCGTAGTGCCCGTACCGTGTTCCAAATGCGGTTTTGGGAATATCTTCTTCCCGGATACTCAACTGGTAATAACCAGATTTCAAAGTCCAACTTCGAGTAGACAGACGATCCCACTAGCTGATCAAACAGCTCATCAATCCGCGGAATCAGATATTTGTTCTTCTCGGTCAGCTTATTCAATTCGTGATAATCAATACATAACCGCAAGCCACCGTCTTTCTTCTTCACAAAAAGCACAGGGGCGCTCCAAGGAGACATGCTTGGGCGTATATAACCCGGTTCCATCAATTCCTGCAGTTGGACTTTCAACTCCGCCATTTACTTAGGCGCGACGCGATATGGCGAGCGGGCAACAGGTTTTACACCTGGCACCAACTCGATCGTGAAGTCAATCTCTCGCTGGGATGGTAGCCCAGGGAGATCCTTGGGAAACACATATGCAAATTCCGACACAATCGGAACATCACCCACACTGGCCTTAGGCTCAACAGCCTGAATCAAGGCGAAGTATCACTCTGCACCCTTCCGAACAGCCTTCAAGACTTGGAGTGCAGACAACAACGTCCCGCCCACTCCTAGCATACCGCGAACTTTGTCTCTGTTGGGTACATTGGATTAAATGTACCAGATTTGAAGAAGCCTCACCCTACTCAATGATATACATCATGGTGTATTTGATGTGTTTTTGAGTTGATGTGTGCAGGTTAAGTAATTGCAGGGAAAGCTTAAAAGTTTCTAAGTCCATGTGTCGACACCTAGAAGAAATGTGTCGACACTTAAGAAGGCTTGTGTCGACACCCAGAGAAGCTGTGTCGACACTTGGAGTAATTGTGTCGACACCAGGAATGCAGAGTCGACACCAGAGGAAATGTGTCGACACATACAGACAGTGTCGACACTCAGTTAAGAATTGTCTAAAGAATCTGTGTCGACACTTAGGAGCTGTGTCGACACCCAGAGGAACTTTGTCAACATCAAAAGTATCAACACTAGGAGGCTGTGTCGACACTCAGCAAAACATCAACAAAGTTCAAGTACAAGTGTCGACACTAGGAGGCTGTGTCGACATTCAGCAAACTTCAACAGAGTTTAAGTACAAGTGTCGATATAATGAAGAATGTGTCGACACACAGCAAAAGTCTCAACACATGAATAAAGTGTCGACACTAGGAGGCTGTGTCGACACTCAGCAAATTTTAAAGTCCAAGTACAAGTGTCGACACAAAGGAGATGTGTCGACACTCAGCAAAAGGTTCAACACAGAAGGCATGTGTCGACACCAAGAAGATGTGTCGACACTTAGCAAGTTTCAATACAAGAAGATGTGTCGACACAAAGGAGTTGTGTCGACACTTAGCATAGATCAACTAAGTATTGAAGAAGGACTTGTGTCGACACACATGATCTGTGTTGACACATGTTGAAGAAGCAGTGTCGAGAAGCAGATTCTATAACACAAGGAGTTGTGTCGACACCATGAAGGCCAGTGTCGACACTTAGTCTACTTGTGTCGACACTTAGTCTATCAGTGTCGACACTTAAAGACTGACTGTCTCGACATTTTCAGACAGTTACAGAAAATTCAAGAAGTGACTGGATGACTAGACAGCTGCCATTCCAGCCGGTCTACTACAACTGTCAGAGCTGTCAGAAGTTTGTTAGAAACCAGATCAGCCAGTCACCATGAAGAAATCCTATATAAAGGCTTATTGCTTCAACAGAAAGAGAATCAGTAGATGATTTGCATCAATCAGTTGAAGTGATCAGAAGATCTAAGAAGTTGGAGAGAGAGAGAGCTCCTTCTAAGAAGACAGTTGTTGAACCAGGCTGTGAAGAAAGTTTCAGATTGAGATCTGATTCTTAAGTCAGCAGTGTTTGAAGATCATCTGCATAGAGAATCAACCCTACTGTGTTCTAATTCAAGAAGCTTTGAAGAAAGCCAAGGGAGGTTTATCTCAGCAAAGTTCTTCCAAGAACTCATCAAGATACCAGTCAACTCTTCTCTCTCATCCTGAGTTGTGGATATATACTTTGTAATTTTAATTTCTTGTAGGATCCTAAGGGATCTGAGTTGTAAGCCTGAAATTATAAAGGTTGAGTGGTAGGGGCCTGTGTGCCTGAGTGTAGGAGATTCATTTCTCTGAGTGTAGGCCTTATTGAGGACTGAGTGTAGACCTTGTTGAAGGCTGAGTGTAGGTCTTTGTGAAGACTGAGTGATAGGGCTGTGTGCCTGAGTTGTAGGAGTGGGATCACTCTGAGTTATAGGAACCTGTTTGGGGTTCTGAGCTGTAAGATCTGTGGATCTGAGGAGTAGTGGAGAAGTTTGGCCGAATTTAGTACACTACTAGATAGGCGAAGGGGGAAAGTGGATGTACCCAGACCTTGGGGAACCACTATAAAAACTGTGTGTACTCTGTGTGTGACTGATTCTGTGTTTGCTGTTTAAAGTTCTATGAATTATGTGATTAATTCTGCCTAAAGTTTAAAAAGATTAAGGTCACCTATTCACCCCCCCCTCTAGGTGATTAGGTACAATTTCTTTCAAGTGGTATCAGAGGCAGGTTACTCAAAAAGGACATAACAGTCTGAGTAAAGATCCTGTTTGGAAGATTCAGTATAATCAAGAATCAAGAAAATGGGTTCAACTGAGAATCACAAAGAGGTAGGATCCATGAAGTTGCCAATCTGTAGAAAGGAAATTTTTGGTATTTGGAAAGAAAGGGTTAGACTATTTATGAAAGCCTCTGACCCTAGAATCTATATCACTGTCAAAGAAGGGCCATATGTGCCAATGAAAGTATCTGTCCTGGATGCAAATCAGAGAACTCCTAAGGACTATTCAGAGATGACTAAAGATGAGATTATTCTGGTCACTATGGACAAAAGGGCCTAGAATATAATTGTAAGTGCAATAGATGATGCAACATTTCAGAATTTGATTCACTGTAAAACTTCTAAAGAAATGTGGGATACACTGATAGTCTATATGAAGGGATCAGAAGAGGTAAGACAAGACATGAAGTCTTTATTGAATCAAGAGTATGAAAGCTTCAGACAAGGCAGGTCTGATAATATAACTGAGTGCTACAAGAAATTCTATAGGATTGTCAATGAGTTGATGTCTTATGGAAGAGAATTCAGCAACTATGAATTGAATGATAAGTTCTTGAGATCCTTGACTAAGGATTGAGATACCAAGGTTTGTGCCATAAGAGAAATGACCAAATTAGCAGACATTCCTCCTCCAACATTGTTTGGAAAACTGTTATCATATGAGATGCAGTTAATGGTAAGAAAGGAGGAAGAGAAGACAACCAGAGTTGAGCACAAAGAAAGAGCTGTGGCTTTCAAGACAGATGCCACTAGGAAATATAAAAGTAAGTCTCCATCTCCAACTCCAAAAGTTGCTGAGACTGAGACAGATGAGTCAGAAAGCAAGAATTCTGAAAGCAGTGTGAGTGACGAAGATTTTGTAGCTTTCACTAGACATTTTCAAAAGTTTCTTAAGAAGAAACAGTGGAGGTATAAGCCATCCACTTCACAGAAGTCATCAAAGAATGAAAGAAGAAAGTCCAGGCAAAGTAAAACTACATCCTCAAAGATAGTTTGCTATTGTTGTAACAGACAGAACATGTTGTTGCTGACTGTCCAGAGAAGAGGAAAGAGTCAACTGATAAGAAGAAGACTCCAATCAAGGGCAAAAAGGAAAGGTCCTTTGTTGCTAAGAAGGACAAAAGTCTGTCTGATATGTCATCTTCAGAATCATATTCAGAAGCTGAAGCTTATATTGGACTATTTGCTGAAGAAGAAGAAGATAAGTTCATACAATTAATGAACTCAATATATGAGCATGAGGACAATCAGTGCCAGGGACTGATGGCCTTATTAGAAGGAGACAAAATCCAGGATCAGCCTGGACCTAGTCAGGTACAAAATTGTTCTGTTAGTTCAATTTCTAGTACTGAGTCAGATTCAGATACATCAGCATCAAGTGATGTTAGTGGATCTGAATCTGAAGGAGATATTCATCAGTTGATTAATGAATATAGATTAGTGTTGCAAGCTTTGAAGAAAAGCAAATCCTTGGCCAAGAGTCAGGCTAAGGAGATTGCCAGTCTTAAATTTGCTGCAACAGATTTTGATAAGTTGCTTGATCAGAAATTAAATGAAATAGCCAGACTGAAGCACATTACTATTATTCAGATGGGGACTATAACATTTAAAAATGATCAAATCAGAAATCTGGAGATTAGTCTTCAGAAAGAGAGAGATATAGTAGCAAGTTTTTCTAAACCAAAGTCTGTTCTACCTTTGATAGATGAGTTTGCACCTCATAAGGGTAAAACTGGATTAGGGTTTACAAAACTTGCTTGGACAGTCAAGTCCAAATCTAAGGGCAAAGCCCCAGTACTCAACAAGAAGCCTGTTGTAGACAAAACAGCCAGGGTTGTACCTAAACAAAGGTACAACATATTTGAGTGCTGATGTTGTGGAAAGATAAGCCACTTTGCCATAGACTGTTGGCATAATTCAAGTGCCAAGGTGAGTAGCAAACTGCCTGTTAGTAAAGCTACATGTAGTTTTGTTAAGAGTAAGACTAACTTGCACCAAGGACCCAAGAATTATTTGGGTTCTAAGGTAAAGTAATCTGTTTTGCAGGTGAGTCCAAGTGGCCATGCCCCAATATGGTACTTGGACAGTGGATGTTCTAGGCACATGACTGGAACTAGGGGATTGCTGAAGGACTATACACCAATCAGGATGGTCCTAAAGTCACCTTTGGTGGTTTTGAAAAAGGTATCATCAAAGGCTTTGGTAACATTTCTAGCAACCTTATTACAATTACTCAAGTGGCTTATGTTTAAGGTTTTGAAACACAACCTCATTAGTATAAGTCAGCTGAGTGATTTAGGATATGACATCTCATTTGTCAAAGATGGTTGTCATATCAGGAGGTCAAATGATCAAAAGATCATTCTAACAGGTTATAGGAAGAGAAATGTCTATTGTCTAGACATTATGCGTGAGAACAAATGTTTCTCCTGTGTGTCTTGTAGCTGATGAGAAAGTCTCTCATTGTGTCAAATGGTACAAGAGGCTAGCCCATCTTAACTATAAGACAATTGGTCAACTCTATAGTAAAGAGTTAGTGAGGAATGGTCCTCAGGTTAAGTGTATTAAGAATGGGATATGCTCAACTTGTCAAAAGGGCAAGCAGACTAGATCCACCTTTAATAACATTGAGAACAAAGATGTTGTGAGGTGCTTATATCTCTTGCATATGGATCTCTTTGGTCCTATGCCAGTTCACAGCCTAGGTAGGAAGGTCTACACATTTGTGGTTGTAGATGACTACTCAAGGTTTTCCTAGGGATTCTTCCTTAGACAGAAATCTGAAACTCCAAGTATCTTATACAGCTTTGTTAAACAAATTCAGAATAAATTGGACAGTACAGTGGTCAAAATCAGAAGTGACCATGGTACTGGATTTCAGTCTGACAGTATGACAAAAATATGTGAAGAATTTGGAATTTTTCAGGAATTTTCTTCACCAAGAACACCTCAGCAAATGGCATTGCTGAAAAGAAAAATAGAACCTTAATTGAGGCTGGTAGAACCCTATTAAGTGACATATCTCTCCCTGAATATTTCTGGGCTGAGGCAGTAAACACTGCATGTCATGTAATTAATAGGGCTACTATCACCAAGAGCTACAATAAGACCCCCTATGAGATTTTGAAGGCAGAAGACCAAATCTATCCTATTTCAGGATCTTTGGTTGTAAATTCTATATACTTAACAATGGTAAGTCTTATTTAACTAAGTTTGCTGCCAAATCCCAGGAGGGGATCTTTGTTGGGTACAACAACAACAGTAAGGCTTATAGGGTCTACAACTTGACTACTCAAGTTGTAGAAGAGTCAGTAAATGTAGTGTTTGATGAAGCTAGACTCATTAACAATGAATTGTCTAGAAGTATTTGCAGCTCCACAGGTGGACTGAGAAGATGGACAAAGCTTACTATTGAGAAGGTTCTACTGCAAGTCAGCAAGTGGATGATAGTGGTTGGTGTCCAGGGGGAGTACTAGATACACCTGATGCAGAAGAAGACCAAGGGGTGCAGCAAGTTGAAGAGAATGAAGGTGTACAACCTGAAGACAGGCTGTCTCCAGCAAATAGACATCTAAAGATCATCCAGCCAATCAAATTATTGGTGATCTCAGACAAGGGGTACAAACAAGGAGCAGGAATCTAAGTTCAGTTCTCTACTCCAGCTTTCTATCCCAAGTAGAGCCAAAGAAATTTGAAGAAGCTATCCTAGACCCTCATTGGATTGAGGCAATGCAAGAGGAGCTGAACCAGTTCAAAAGATGCAAAGTCTGGGAGCTAGTTCCTAAACCCAAGGACCACAACATTATAGGAACTAAGTGTATCTTTAGGAACAAGATGGATGAACATGAAGTTATTGTGAAGAACAAAGCTAGACTAGTTCATGCATATCTTGGAGGAGAGCAAGCTGAAGTAGCTCAAGTGATATACCCTCCACCAGACTTTGATATGATACATCAAGAGATACAGTCAATATATAGCCCTCCTGAGGGAAATCAGAATGTCATCCTTGAGAAAGTGGTTCAGCCTGTGCCAGAGGCAATACTGAAAGAATAACAAGCTTTGCTAAAAGAACAAGAGACTCAATTGTCTAAGAAGAGATTCAGAGAGCAAGCTGAATTGAGACCTGATTTTGAACAATGGAGCCCCACTTCCAGGAATATCATTTTGACTGCATGGAAGGCTGCTAAGGACAATGTCCTGGATAGAGGCAAATGGTATTCTAACCTGGAGTGGAGGAAGCATGAGAATAGGCAAGAGGCCATTGTGCAATATAGAGAAAGGCTAAATGGGAAAGCTACTCCTACTGCACAGGAGCCTAACAAGTATTTTCCCAAGCCTTATCATTATTTTGAAAGGCAAAAGATAAAGGCTGAAGAATTGAAAAAGAAAGAACTTAAAGGGAAGAATCCTGCTGCTGCTGAAGATACTGAAGCCCCAGTTCAAGCAAAGATTCAATCTGGAAAGGGGATTGTAATCAAGGAGCCTGAGCTGCCTTAGGATAGAAATTTTTCTTAAGTTTACTATGTGTAATCAGTTGCATTCAACTTTCTATAAACTTTTGAATAATGAAAATATTGAAGTTGTTAGAACAATGTGATATGTGTTAAATCTATTACATTACTGTTCTGAGATATTTGTGTATACATGTTTTGTTTATACATGTTTATGTACTTACCCTGTCATTTAATATTGTTTTATATCATACTGTGAATTTGTTATGTATGGTATATATCATTGACTAAGGGTTATGACTTCTCCAAATAGGGGGAGATTGTTGGGTACATTGGATTAAATGTACCAGATTTGAAGAAGCCTCACCCTACTCAATGATATACATCATGGTGTATTTGATGTGTTTTTGAGTTGATGTGTGCAGGTTAAGTAATTGCAGGGAAAGCTTAAAAGTTTCTAAGTCCATGTGTCGACACATAGAAGAAATGTGTCGACACTTAAGAAGGCTTGTGTCGACACCCAGAGAAGCTGTGTCGACACTTTGAGTAATTGTGTCGATACCAGGAATGCAGAGTCGACACCAGAGGAAATGTGTCGACACATACAGGCAGTGTCGACACTCAGCGAAGAATTGTCTAAAGAATCTGTGTCGACACTTAGGAGCTGTGTCGACACCAAAAGGAACTTTGTCGACATCAAAAGTATCGACACTAGGAGGCTGTGTCGACAATTAGCAAAACATCAACAAAGTTCAAGTACAATTGTCGACACTAGGAGGCTTTGTCGACACTCAGCAAACTTCAACAGAGTTTAAGTACAAGTGTCGACATAATGAAAAATGTGTCGACACATAGCAAAAGTCTCATCACATGAAGAACGTGTCGACACTAGGAGGCTGTGTCGACACTCAGCAAATTTCAAAGTCCAAGTACAAGTGTCGACACAGAGGAGATGTGTCGACACTCAGCAAAGGTTCAACACAGAAGGCATATGTCGACACCAAGAAGATGTGTCGACACTTAGCAAGTTTTAACACAAGAAGATGTGTCGACACAAAGGAGTTGTGTCGACACTTAGCAGAAATCAACTAAGTATTGAAGAAGAAGGACTTGTGTCGACACACATGATCTGTGTCGACACATGTTGAAGAAGCAGTGTCGAGAAGCAGATTCTACAACACAAGGAGTTGTGTCGACACATGAAGGCTAGTGTCGACACTTAGTCTACTTGTGTCGACACTTAGTCTATCAATGTCGACACTTAAAGACTGACTGTCTCGACACTTTCAGATAGTTACAGAAAATTCAAGAAGTGACTGGATGACTAGACAGCTGCCATTCCAGCCGGTCTACTGCAACTGTCAGAGCTGTCAGAAGTTTGTTAGAAACCGGATCAGCCGGTCACCATGAAGAAAGCCTATATAAAGGCTTATTGCTTCAACAGAAAGAGAATCAGTAGATGATTTGCATCAATCAGTTGAAGTGATCAGAAGATCTAAGAAGTTGGAGAGAGAGAGCTCATTCTAAGAAGACAATTGTTGAACCAGACTGTGAAGAAAGTTTCAGATTGAGATCTGATTCTTAAGTCAGCAGTGTTTGAAGATCATCTGCATAGAGAATCAACCCTACTGTGTTCTAATTCAAGAAGCTTTGAAGAAAGCCAAGGGAGGTTGATCTCAGCAAAGTTCTTCCAAGAACTCATCAAGATACCAGTCAACTCTTCTCTCTCATCCTAAGTTGTGGATATATACTTTGTAATTTTAATTTCTTGTAGGATCCTAAGGGATCTGAGTTGTAAGCCTGAAATTATAAAGGCTGAGTGGTAGGGCCTGTGTGCCTGAGTGTATGAGATTCTTTTCTCTAAGTGTAGGCCTTGTTGAGGGCTGAGTGTAGGCCTTGTTGAAGGCTGAGTGTAGGTCTTTGTGAAGACTGAGTGGTAGGGTTGTGTGCCTGAGTTGTAGGAGTGGGATCACTCTGAGTTGTAGGAACCTGTTTGGGATTCTGAGCTATAAGATCTGTGGATCTGAGGAGTAGTGAAGAAGTTTAGCCGAATCTAGTACACTACTAGATAGGCGAAGGGGGAAAGTGGATGTACCCAGACCTTGGGGAACCACTATAAAAACTGTGTGTACTCTGTGTGTGACTGATTCTGTGTTTGCTGTTTAAAGTTCTGTGAATTCTGTGATTAATTCTGCCTAAAGTTTAAAAAGATTAAGGTCACATATTCACCCCCCCTCTAGGTGATTAGGTACAATTTCTTTCAGTCTCCTGTTCGGTATTTTGGCCCAACGTGATCTCTTTGGACTGGCAATCAATCAAGGCATGCTGCTCCGCAAGCCAATCCATACCAAATATCACGTCCAATTCCGATATCGGCAATACAGATACAGTCAAACTGAAATCCCAACTTCTTATTTGGACCGCCACATCGCAAGCTTGATCCGCAAGCATCCAACAGCCATTCGGCAACACCACTCTGGCGCTATCTGTCTTCACACGACTAGGTATCCCAAGCCGCGCTATAAACTCGCGAGGCAGAAAAGAATGCGACGCACCTGTATCAAACAGTGCTCGCACTAGTGTGTCCCGAATCATCACAAAGCCTGTGACAATCAGGTCACACACACAAGACGCATCCACAGAGGCATTAAGAAAAACATACAAGCAATATAATACTCAAACACTAAACTCGTACCTGTGATGACGTCACTCTGCTTGATGGCCTCCTGTCCCACTAAACTCGTACCTGTGACGACGTCACTCTGCTTGATGGCCTCCTGCAGGACAAGATTGTAGACCCGGGGCTGCGCCTGCGAGGCAAAGGATTCCACCACCTCCTTTCCTTTTTCCGCATATGACGCTCCCGTCTTCTTTTCACTCTTTGGCGGCACCAGACAATCTCGAGCTATGTGCCCCATCCGTCCACAATTAAAGCATGTACGAGTATCCGGCTTGGAGGTGGCCCCCGACATTGCTCCTCATGAAACTGAAGAAGGAGCTTGTCCCGCCGTCTTGGGCCTCTTGCCCCATTTCTTCTTATAAAATTACTTCGTTGGTCGGGGCACTTTAAACTCCGGCTGTGACACAGCCAATGCCCTCTTCCCTTGCACCCTCTTCATGTCTTTTTCCAGTGCGCTTGCAGTATCAACCAACGCTTGGAAGCCTTGGTTCACATAACTAGAGAGCAGGAACCTCAGCTCGTCCCGTAGTCCTTCGTAGAACCTATTCGTCTTCCTCTGCTCATCCGCAAAAATCAAACCCGCATACCGCCCTAAGCGTGTAAATTCAAGCAGGTAAGCTTCCACACTGCCATCTCCTTATGTCAGCCTTTGGAATTCATTCTCCATGACAATCCGTTGCGCCGCAGGAAGGTGCTTCGCTAGGAAGAGTCGAGAGAATTCTTCCATCGATACTTGTGTTAAAGGACGACCCGCCAAGTGATGCAGCTCCATCTCGTCCCACCACGGTCTAGCCTATCCTTCAAGAAGGAAGGTAGCTAAGGTGACTTTCTGATGCTCCTCTGTTCTAATCGCCGTCATGATCCGCTTGACACGCGATAAACAATCCTCAGCCTGTGCAGGAGCTCCCACTCCCGAGAACGTCGGCGGGTGAAAACTCATAAATCGCGTCAACTGCTTCTCATCGGTTCGAGGATTCACAGCCACAATAGGTTCCGGCCTTGCCTCCATCTGTTCTGGCCTCACGGCCGACTGCGCCTGCCCTTGCGTCTGCCCAATCGGCTGTCCTTGAACCATTGCAAACAAAGCCTCAGTAATTTGTCGCACAGTTTCTGCAGACGGCGGAGGTGTAGTCACCTCAGTTGGTGTCGTACTTTCATCTGAACGCTGGGGCTCCGATTGCCCCGCACCACTCCGAGTCACCTAAAGGGGACAAGACACACACATTAGCGGCCTTACACAAGAAAACAACACAAAATAGGAACGCGCAGTTTCCTCAAACACAAGAATTTGTATTCCTATCATAGACATTCAGGTGTTCAAACGTGTTATCGTGGTTTGCACAGACACGTGCTCGCCACCCCACAAAAGAAGTCGACCACGACTTCGAGAGGGAAAGACCAAGAGAGCTGATACCAAAAATGTAACAACCCCATCCGTTCATATAATATATACTAGAAGGTCCGGTCGGGGCCCTACAGCATATACTACAAAACAGACGATGAAGCTACAAAGTGATACCAGAGTATCGCAGCACACCTAACACATTGCAGTCTAGCGGAAGCCTATCATACTACACTTGAACTCCGCAATTGAATGTCCAACATATAAAAACTCCACATTTTAAATATCATAGGAATGTCGTACAAATCACATAAAGAGTTGGCCTTATGGCCTTACAGGGCTTTCAAACAGTGACCCAAACATTGGCACGCAGGCCGGCCACATCAAAAGAAAACATAACATTTACATCCATATTAGCCTTCGAGGGCTAGTAGCGGCAGCAGCTAAAGCAGTAGGGATTTTAACCCTTATGCGTCCCGCTCGGTTCTCCAGCACCTACACAGGGACATTCCACCCAAGGGTGGCAAACAGAGATAACAGTCAGCATTCAGCTGACCAAATTATAACAACACTACCCCTTTCTCGGGGCAGCGGTATTTTTCCCTGCAGGCATAGCATATCACAAGTATGTATATATCTCATATAATGTGCTTTCACGCACACATGCCATCACAAGCATCAGCCATCCGGCCCGACAGTCTGTGCACTCAGGGCACATTTTTGGTGTACTAGCAAACCAGTTTCCCACCACCGTATCAGGGTCGCAGCCCAACGGTAAATCACTTGAGCATTTACTCCATGGAGTGCAGTCGGAGTTTTAGTCGTAATGCACTGGGATGGGCTCGTAGCCCCCCATTGTGTCATGGCACGCAGGCCTACGACTCTCGCTATGCGCTCCAACAGACCGCACCTTCTGGTCTCATGTCGGACGGACATAACGCAGGTCGGATCCTCCACCCCCCATTGCTCAAATCACCTTGCCATCACCGAGTACGACATACTCGCGGCTAAATAAAGGCGCGGGTCGATCTCACCAATCCTGTTCTGGCATTCAAGCCTGGGTATTTCTCTTACACCCATTCATCTCACAACATTAGCGGGTCTTTCCTTGGCGTGAACACCGCAAATATCACAAATGTTCGAGGTCTTTCCTGGCTACCATGCCAGTACTTCCTGTTACTCTCTTCACAGGTGGACTCCATATGAACATTAAGCCTTACAAAGGGATTTCCTGGAATTCCAATCCAGTACTTCCTGCTACTTTCTTTCACAGGTCCAACCCGTTGACTCCTAAACTACACGTTTATCACGGAGTCTTCTCCGGTTCGTATGCAACATCACCAATCCAGACCAACCTGTCCAGATGGGCTTCACACAGCATGTCTATTCTGTACTTCATTTCCGGATCTATATGCCAACAAAGGGGATTCCATGAATCAACCCAAAGACTCCCAAAATCAGCCACTTTTTGGTGGGGGAATCACATACATATGCCAAAAGGAAGCCTTCACATGGCTAGGAAGAAAGGTTGTTACCCCGAAGACCGTTTCGGTGCCATGAACTCTTAATTTGCTAGGAAGATCCGCGACAGCTTTTCCTCCGCAACGCCGACCTCGGATCTCTTGTCGGAATACCGCAGCAGCACCAGTGACCAACCACTTTCCTTCTCCTCCTTCTTCCTCTCCCTTTCTCTCACTAGGAATGTAGAAATAGAAGACCAAATGAAAAATGAGATTTCCCTTCTCATCCACGGCCTTAAGGAAACAGGGAGACAGCTCGGCCATTGGATCCCAGCTGAAGGAACAGACGGCCACGATTTTGCCACAAAGCACAATTTTTGCATGACACGACCTGTGACACGCCCGTGTCCCAGGCCGTGTGCCTCAAGTGGTGCTCAACCGACTTATCCAATCCAGTGACATGCCCATGTGACACGCCCGTGTCACGGGCTATGTCACCCGACACGCCTTCAGACACGCCCGTGTCTGTGGCCGTGTTCATCAGGCTGAAAAATCTCAAAATCACCCGAGACTCACACGACCTGTGACACGCCTGTGTCCCAGGCTGTGTGCCCATACAAGGCACTAGACACGTCCCAGCTCAAACTCGCTGGGCTGAATTCGTCGACCGCACTGACACGCCCTGTGACACGCCCGTGTCACATGTCGTGTCCTAAGCACTCGACGATTGTCGACCAAATTTTGTCGACCACTCGTCGACTGTTCCTCCCGAACACTCGTCGAATGCAGGACACACCCTGGGACATGCCGTGTCCCAGGCCGTGTCACCCCAAAACTGAGCCTGCTGAAAAATGGGCTGTTACAAGCTCCCCCCTTGCATGTCAGCCTAGGTCCCCCCGATTACATCTCTCCTCCATCTGGAGGAATTATTAGGAACAGGTCTGGACGCCAACTTCCCAATTTGACAGGTTCAAGATCGTCTCTTTTAAAATATATCTTTCATATTAGTAAAAGCATCGGTGCAACTAACCCATCTATCGCCTCTCAAGTAACAGGATTAAATATCCCCAACAATGATTGAAGTGCTCGAGTGGCAGTGTCATCATAAGTTCGAGTTCCTGCACGAGCTCCTCTCCTGCACATCGGCCAACGACCTCCTCGAGTGAGACCAAGTTCCTCGCTGGAGTGGTGTCGTAGTCCGTGAACTATGTACGATCTCCTCTCATGCAGACCGACTACTTGCCTCCCCAAGTTGTCTTACACCACTCTAGTTGAGCAAGGCTCCTGAGAGATGTCGACTCCAACAATGATTAAAGTCCTCGAGTGGCAGTGTCATTATAAGTCCGAGTTCCTGCATGAGCTCCTCTCCTACACATCGGCCAACGACCTCCTCGAGTGAGACCAAGTTCCTCGTTGGAGTGGTGTCGTAGTCCGTTAACTCTTTACGAGCTCCTCTCCTGCAGACCGACTACTTGCCTCTCCGAGTTAACTCACACCACTCTAGTTGAGCAAGGCTCTTGAGAGCTGTCGACTCCAACAATGATTAAAGTCCTTAAGTGGCAGTGTCATCATAAGTCCGAGTTCCTGCATGAGCTCCTCTACTGCACATCGGCCAACGACCTCCTCGAGTGAGACCAAGTTCCTCGTTGGAGTGATGTAGTAGTCCGTGAACACTGTATGAGCTCCTCTCCTGCAGACCGAGTACTTGCCTCCTCGAGTCGACTCACACCACTCCCGTTGAGCAAGGCTCCTGAGAGCTGTCGACTACAATAATGATTAAAGTCCTAGAGTGGCAGTATCATCATAAGTCCGAGTTCCTTCACGAGCTTATCTCCCGCACATCGGCCAACGACCTCCTCGGGTGAAACCAAGTTTCTCGTTGGAGTGATGTCGTAGCCTGTCACCTCTATACAAGCCTCTCCTACAGACTGACTACTTGCCTCCCCGAGTCGACTCACGTCACTCCAGTTTAGTTTGAATCCTACGAGCGTCGACTACGACCTCTGACTCGGCTGAGCTGGGCTCCTACGAGGTACGTGACTATGTAGGTGCGAGTATGCTATGGAGAGTATGCGAGTAAACACATGCGAGTATCAGAGTGCGAACTGTTGGAGCGACTATACACATGAGTGCAATGACTACGCGACTACGAGCGATATCAGCGTGCCAGTAAGCATACAACGCACACAACCTCTCCGAGCCTATGAGCCTAGCGAGTGTCATCAACCAGCGAGCATGCGAATAAAGAATAAAATTGGTAGTAACTTAAAACTTGTATATATATATATCAAAAAAATTTACAAGTTGCAAAAATTTGTGTTGACAATCTTTTATATGCGAGCACGAAGAAAATCGGTGAGCAACTAGGACTCATCGTCGCCAGTATCTGGCCGATATTCATCATCTCCAATGTCGACATCCTCCTCTTCCTCACTGATTTCATCACTCCCCACCCCATCACTGCTTTCGCTGCTGCTGCTGCTACTGCCACTACCGCTGCCGCTAGAGCCCGATGTCAAGGAAGTGACGCGATCGAGCAAGTTAGATTCCTCGGGAGTAGCTTAGGAATGAGCTCATCGACAGTAAGTTGCTTATCCTCATCGACTAGTTGGTCATTGATCCTCAGTCGAGCAAGCATGATGTTCCCCTCCGTGCGCGCTATCCCGCGGTAGACTGACGACATCTCTTCCCAAAGAAGGTGAGACCTCTTAATCGCCCAATGTGGGTCATCCTCCGGCCGCGGCGCATCGAGGCGAGGAGCTGAAGAGCTCGCACCTACCTCGGCGATGACCAAGCGAGTTTCCATCTCGGCGGCGCGAACCTGGGCAGCCTCCAGCTCAACAAGTGTGTTGGCGAGTTTCTGCTCGTATTCAGAAAGCTTTTTCACGGCATCAATCTGAGCAGCCTGCGATAAACAACAGTCAGTCAGCTGAATAAATAAAAGTCCAGATCATCCATGTCGCACACGGGGAGGCGACTTTCCTCATAGTCCCTCCAGCAAACTGATTGCATGCCGAGATCTATGGCATTCTTAGTGACGAACTTCAAATCCTCATGCATCTCCAGCAGATTCCTGGCCGAGTAGTTTCCTAGCTCGACAGTCCGCGCGAGCGAGCATGAGATTTGCTGGGCAAGTACTTCCGGGATGAGCTCCAGCAGGGACTTAGCTTCAGATCGCCCGTATAAAGCTTGGAGGACGGCGAAGGCCTCCCCGTTGTCCTCCCAATCCACCGACCAGGAGGGGAGGTTGTACTCAGTTTCACCGCGTGCTCATCCTTAGACCAGGTCACCAGCGGGCAACCATAGGCATCCATCGCTTCTCGCCCGAGGTTGAAGTTTTGGTGGAAGTGAGGCGCCCGAGCGTCAAGCGGCGACTCTCGATCGCCGGACAGAGGAAATGATATCTTGGCCCTCTTGCTCGCAGGGCCCGATGACTTGACTTTCGCCTTCCCTTTGGCGACCTTCTTCTTCTCGCCAACATCAGGCGGAGGGTTGGACTCGGGAAGGATGAGGCGACTTCCTTCGCTGGAGGAAGCGACTTCTCCGGAAGCTCCCACGCCACTGCAAGTATCGAACAATACATTAGTACCGAGTTCCAATGAATAGGAGCGAGCATGCGAGCAGCTTTAATTCTCGCTCAAACTTACCCTCACAGGGATGGATATCGAGTAGCTTATTAACGTTGAGCCGCTAGTGAATGAAGTCAAAACGACAAACTCGGAAGGACTCGAACAACTGCTCACGAACACTGTTGGATCCCTAGTTGATTTGGGCTAGGTTCACTAACTTAGGATGATGTGACCCAACATGTATAGCCAGGGTCATAGTTGTGTCCTAGAGTCTAGGCTAAGTCCTTAGAGTCAACATAGTCAACATCAGATGGACCAGCTATCAACAAGACAATCAGAGACTCAAGACTTAGAAGATTTCAAGACTAAGTAAAATGAGTTCCACATTCGTCGAACTCAGGTCGACGAAAGACATTCTCAGCTCGACGAACTTTAGATATTTATCTGAGCTGAGCTCGACGATCTTCATTCTCTAGGCGACAAAAACTGGGATACTTCAACAAACTAAAGTCAGGATAATTCTATATTATTCTAAGTCCAACTTCAGACATTGGTCGACGAACAAGATTCCGAGCTCGGCGAACTTGGATCTCAAGTTCACAAATTCTCAGGTCGACGAAGTCAACTTCTCAGGTCGATGAACTCAGTACTCTACTCGATGAATTCTGGAATCAGAAGATTTGTGTTGACACTTAGGGCATGTGTCGACACCAACTTATGTCGACACCAGAAAACTTATGTGGACACCAGAAAGCATGTGTCGACACCAACTTATGTCGACACCAGAATACTTGTGTCGAAACCAAGACTAATCAGTCGACACCCACCTGTGTCGACACCAGAAGATTCATGTCGACACACAGAATATCAGTCAACTCAAAATACTCGACTAAGTCCAGAATGATTGCTGAACTCCAGTCGACGAAGTTACAAACTCAGCTCGACGAACTTCAGACAGAAAAGGCAAAGGCTCTGAAGCATGCAGCTATGTTATCAGCTCGACGTTCTTGGAACTCAGCTCGACAAACAAGAAGTCGTCTGGTCGACGAATTCAATATCTCAGCTCGACGAATTGGTAATTCAGTTTGACGAATTCTGCCAACTGTTTGACGATTCCAGACAGCGATTTCCGGCCTTCTGTCCCCATTCTAATGAGGAAATTCCTGAGTAATTAATGCTCTACATTCTCTGAATGTATCCGTTAGAAGGAGCAATGATTACGGTCTTCTTCAGGAATATTACTTGCCGACTTTCCACGGGACAGTTGAGGAAATGATTGAATGCTGATTATTCTCAAGGCGTCAGCATTAATTACAGAGGATTCAAATTTTTGAAAAGAAATAGAAGAAAATAAGATCGAGAATCAGTAGAGACAACAAGAACATACTCAGTCAAAAAAAACAGATACACATAGACTGACTGCAATATTTCATATAGCAGCAGAAAATCTTTACACAGAAATCATACTGAATCTTACAGTGACAGGCAGTGATCTTCATTCAGAAGAAGAAGAACAAGCATACACTATCAAGAGTCTTCTTCTTTCATATTCTCTCCAGGACTTCCAAGGACAACAAATATCAAATCAGTCAAGAAGCTCCTGCATCACTGCTTGTCAAGAACTCTGATTGAAGATCTATTACCCTACAGCAAAGCTTCAAAATCTTCCTGAACCATTCAATAATTCAGGGGGAGCTTTTGCTAAACATCAATCCACATAAGTCTTCTCTCTGATTGTTGACAGAGAAGACATAATCACTCTCTCACCCCCTCCTGTATAAAGGGTTGTCATCTCCCTTCAAGAGTGATTCCTAGTTGTAAGTATCCTAACCAAAAGACTTGAGTTGGTTTTTGGGGACCTGATCAAAACCCATTGGTGTCAGGCACCTGATCAAAAACCTGAGTGGATTCCTACCAAGGGTGGTAGAAGAGTGGACTACCCAGATTTGGGGAACCATTATAAATTTCTTGTGTCGTCTGGTTGCCTATTTCTTTTTGTTCTTGTTGTGTGGCTGTGAATAAGCTTACTATTTTTTGTTTTCCATTTTCTTAATTACTGCACCATTTCAGTTTATAGCAAAAGCTGTAACAGCACACTTATAGGGACCTAACAAATTTTAAATATACTCTATTCACCACCCCTCTAGAGTATTGTAGATCTAACCCTCACTTCTAATTGGTATCAAAACAAGGTTCCTTTGGTTGGACAAGTTAACCCTTGAACCAAAGATCCTGTGTTAGATCTACACATCACTTTATTCACATTTAACTTAGAAACACAGCCATGACACAGAATAAAGATTATGCAAGCACCAGACCTCTAATTTGCAACTTGCAAAAGTTTGGAATCTGGAAGGCAAAAATCAAGCTATCTATGAATTCTATTGATGAAGATATTTTTGCTTCCATCTTAACGGGAGTACCTCAACCACCTGCAGCTCCTCCAAGCACTTCTACAAATATGACTGCAGTACCTCCTCTAGATTATAATGATGCTTATAGGAAAGCCAAGATGGCTGATGCAAAAGCCATGAACATATTGACACAAACAATGTATGCTGACATTTTCCAGAAGGTTGCTGAGTGTACATCAACAAAAGCCATTTGGGATTCCCTAAACCAAATGGTTGATGGATCAGCTGATGAAAGGAAGGATAGGAGATCAAATCTCATATCCCAATATGAGAATTTCAAGAAACAGGAAGCTGAGACAGTTTCAGAGATGTATAACAGACTAAGCTCAATTATTAATGAGCTAAAAACTCTGGACAAGGTCATCATTCTCTCTGAAGTGATTGACAAAATTCTGATGTGCTTCACAAGCTCATGAGACACAAGAATTTGGCCCATCAAGGAGGACAGATGCCTAAATGAGATTTCAACTGAATCTCTACTGGGCAAACTGAAATCTTATGAGCAGTTAATAAAGACAAGGGAGGCTACTGAACAAAGAACATCTCCTGCAGCCAGAAGAGATCAGAACATAGCATTCAAAGCCTCAAAGAATCAGAATCCACTGCATCAAATGAAGAGCTCATGAGTCTCTTTGCAAAGAGATTCTTCAAGATGGCTAGAAAAGACTTCAGGAGGAAGTCAGCAAGAAAGGATGACAGACCAAAGTATGATAAAACACCAACAAAGGAAGTGGTGTGTTATGGATGCAGAAAGCCTGGGCACTTCCTCTCTGAGTGTCCAGAGAATCAGAAGAGAGAGAAGAGAAGAGAAAAGGAAAAGGATTCCAGAAAATAGTTCACCAGCACACCCTCTTCCAACAAACACAATAGGAAGGAAAAGGGGTTTGTGGCTGAGTCCTGGAGTGAGACTGAAGAAGAGTCAACATCCTCAAGCTCTAGTGAAGATGAAGAAGAGGAAAGAGCAAAAGAGGTTTGCCTCATGGCAATTAATGTCTCAAGAAGCAAACTCAGAAGAAGGAGATTTAGAAAATAAGGAAGCTTCTGAATCAGATGCTGATCAGGTATTATCATGGTTTGATTATAGTTCAGAATCTTTCAAATCAGATTTTAAAATCATGTGTTTAGACTTAGTCAACTCTGAGAAGGAAATCAAACTTCTCAGAGATAAACAAGTTAACTATGATAGCTTAGTATTAGAAAACACTAAATTGAAAAATGAAATAGATATGTGTAGTGAACAAATCACCCTTCTGAAAGATGAATTAAATAAGGCAAAACAACTAGAAGAATCACTAAATGGAAGAAGCAAACAACTAGCTGTAATCACCAACATATCTAATGCTAGATTTAATGGAAGTAAGTTAGGATTAGGTGCATCATCTAGTGAACCACCTATTATTCAGAAAAACCACCTGTCATAACTCATAAATTTTATTTCTGAGAAAGGAAAGAAGAATACTGATCAAGTATATAAAGTAAATAAAATCCTTGAACAAATTAAAACTAAGGACAACATTGAAAAATAGAAAACACCCAATAAAAACAAAGTTCAGCAATTTTTGTCGAACTCAGATCGACAAAAAGGGGGCCAGTTCGTCAAACCCAGATCAACGAACTCTGAACGCCAACTATAGTTATCATTATTCGTCTAACTGCGATCGACGAACTTTGTATGGTTTGTCGAGTAGAGATCGACGAACGTAGGGTACAGAGAATGAACATGTTCATTCTCTGGGTAGAGATTGACGATCTCAACCCAATTCGTCGAACTCTGGTCGATGAACTTACATAAATTCGTCGAACCCAGAAAGACTTAACCAAAACTATAACTTTAACAGAAACTTAAATACTTATAGGAAATCATTTAATCCCCTGGCTGACTGGACCATTCCACCTAGGAGATACCACCCCTAGGATATAAATCCCAGCCAGAATTTTCTGTTATTTCTAGTTTCTCTTATCAGCCATACAAAGGACCCAAGGTAACCTGGGTCAAAAATCACTAACTGTTTGCATTGCAGGTGAAAAAGTGTCCAGGGGTAAATGAAACTTGGTACCTGGACAGTGGCTGCTCTAAGCATATAACTGGCAGCAAGGGCATCCTACTCAACTATAAGTCCAAGCTGGGGCCAAAAGTTATTTTTGGTGACTCAAAATGTGGACAGTCAGAAGGAGTAGGAGAAGTAAACATAGGAGCTGTCACATTCAGAAAGGTGATATATGTAAGTGGACTGAAGCATAATCTCATCTACATAAGTCAATTATGTGATGATGGTTATCAGGTATACTTTAACCCATCTACTTGCTCTATCATTGATAAAAATAACCAAACTGTTTTAAATGGAAGTAGACAAGGAAATATTTATTTAGTAAACTTTCTTTCTGCCACAACTGATATCTGTTTACTGAATTTAACTAGTAATAAGAATGACTTATGATACAAAAGACTAGGACATGTAAACCTGAAAAACATTGCTAGGTTATCTAAGCAACAACCTTGTTAGAGGTCTACCTTCTGCCACCTACAAGAAGGAAGGTCTCTACAGGGCTTGTCAATTAGGTAAGCAAACTAAAACTATTTTCAAGTCAATTAATAAGAGTGATTCACCTAGGATCTTGTACTTGCTACACTTGGATTTTTTTGGACCCATTATTGTACAAGGCCTAGGAGGGAAATCTTATACTTTAGTTATAGTGGATGACTTCTCCAGGTTGAGTTGGGTATTCTTTTGAGAATAAAGTCAGATACATTCAAGGTTCTTACAGATTTTCTCAGGACCATACAGATTGAGTTCTCTACTCGTGTTGCATTGATCAGAAGTGATCATGACACATAATTTGAGTCTCTTCTTATGCATGAGTTCTGTGAGAAGGAAGGTATCAGGCATTGCTTCTCCGCTCCTAGAACTCCCCAACTAAATGGGGTAGCTGAAAGGAAAATAGGACACACACATTGAAGCTGCAGGTACATTACTTGCTAATGCATACATGCCACTAACCTTTTGGGCAGAGGCTGTAAGCACTGCAAACTATGTCCTGAATAGGAGTTTAATTCACAAACTGAAGAACAAGACTCCCTATGAATTGCTCAAAGGGAAGAAACCTAAAATAAACTATTTTAAAGTTTTTGGTTGTACATGCTATATACATAATAATAACAAGAAATATATTAGAAGGTTTGAAGCTAAGGCTGAAGCGGGAGTTTTTCTTAGAATACTCCCAAGTAAGCAAGGCTTATAGGGTATGATAACTCTAATTTTGTCCATGTTTTTATATTATTTTATTTAATAATTAATTAGTTTATAAGTATATTTTATAATTTTCTTATTTAATTTTTCTAATTTCTTATTTCAGGGCAATCTGGGCTGCAAATCTCAATTTGGAGTCTATAGGGTTTATCAGGAGACAAAACTGGACAAAAGCATGAAAATTTCAAAAGCACACGCCAAAGTCACGGGCGTGACCGACAAGGTCACGGGCGTGACATCCTGGCGTGAACCCGGCGCGTGAAAAAGCTTTCTGACACGTCAATTAAAAGTACATGCCCTAAAGTCACCGGCGTGACACTGATCACACGGCCGTGTCCGCCAGGCGTGACATCCAGTGCTTGGTCCAGTCTTCTAGTAAACGTCAGTTTATATTTGCACAACAAGTCACGGGCGTGACAAAGTTGTCACGGGCGTGACAAACCCCGTGACATCCCGGCGTGCCGACTTAATGCTGCAGTTTCAAGCGCTGGGAGTTTCGCAAGACACGCCCAAGGTCACGGGCGTGACCCTTCCAACAACGGCAAAAGTTATTCCCGCCGTTTTTCTGCAACCGTCAAGACACGCCCTAGGTCACGGGCGTGACCTAGGGGCGTGACCCGCCAATTAACGACTTTTGGCGTTTCACGCCAACGTTCAGAAGACTTGAAGACGACGGTTCCGAGACCGACACGCCCTAGGTCACGGGCGTGACCTAGGGGCGTGACCACCCAGCAACTTCTTCTATAAATTCCAGACAGCTTCAGATGCTCAGGAGGAGATTTTTGGGAGCTTAGTTCTGTTTTAGTTACTGTTTTTCTTGCATTCTAATTTCATATTGTACCTTTACTTTCAAGTCTTTCTTTAATCATGTTTTTCTTTATGCTTTCATGTAATTCTCCCATCATGATGAGCAGCTAATTTCCCAATTAGCACTTGATCATGATGAACTTTGGAATGGAATAAAATTCTTATTTTTGTCTCAAATTAGCAAGCATTCTATTTTATATACTTTGATTTATCTTTGATTTAAATTTTCTTCGAATTCATAAGTTGCAAATTATGTTTATTCGAGCTTAGATTCGTATCCTAGATTTAACCGAGAGGTTGTGGATACGAGTAGATCACTCAAGGATAAAGAGAGTTTCTTGCACCCCTCGAGAGAGGAACGCAAAATTCTTCCGCCTTGGAGTCAACTTCATTAGTGAGGTTCACCGCCTAAAGCAAGCTTAGGTCCTTCGACTGGCCGAGAGGTCTTAATCGATCTACCTAAGGTTAGTCGAGTGCGTATTCTCGAGAGAGGCGCTTCATAGCTTTGGAACCTTCGCGGTCGAAGTTAATAATTTAGATGCTTGTGCTCTTTAATTTCGTGGATTTTATTCTAGCCCAAAGGGAATTCCAGATCAAGTGCTAGCCTTTTATTCATCGAATTTCTCCTCTTAGTTTAACGTTTGTTTTCGTTTTCGCAAAATCAATTTTCCGATCGATAAAATAATAGCTCTTCCTTGTGAGTACAAATACTCAACGGTCCCCGAGTTTAAATATGATATTTCCTATACTAAATTTTGATAGGTGCACTTGCCTAGTTGAGAGTTTAGTTTGGATCATTTTCAAAACTTTATAAAATCTTCATCAAGTTTTTGGCGCCGTTGCCGGGGACCTTTTTTCTGCATTGATATTTTGAAAGCAAGGATCTATTAGTTTTATCATTTTCTTTTGTTTTGTTTAAAAAAAATCAAAATCAAAAAATTTATTTTGTCTTATTGTGGTGTATGACCCGAGGGAATCCGTCACCTCTTTTTGATTTGGATCCGGAAATCGAGCAACCCTTCGGCACCGCTTACGATTTCGAGTTCCGAAATTTCAAGATACGGAATCCTTAGGAGACACTCCTAATCCTTCATTAATCCTCTCTCCGTCACCGCCTTCTTCTTCTCCTTCTTCATTTAGTTCTTCTTCCCATTCTCCTAGATCTCCTTCTTCTTCTTCTTCCAATATGGGTGAGCCAAATGCGGTCGAACAAAGGACTATGTCCTATTATGCCCGTCCAAACTTGGACGAGGCTCAATCTAGTATTGTTCATCCCGCTATTGCCCCCAATAATTTTGAGTTGAAGCCAAGCATCATCCAAATGGTACAACAATATGTACAATTTGATGGGCTTCAAGATGAAGATCCAAACGCGCACATATTTCAAATTTCTTAGAAATATGCGATACTTTTAAAATTAATGGTGTATCCGATGATGCCATCCGGCTAAGGTTATTTCCATTTACATTGCGCACTAAAGCCAAGCAGTGGTTGAGTTCTCTACCAAGAGGATCCATCACAACATGGGCTCAAATGACGGAAAGATTTCTTATGAAATACTTTCCGCCGGCTAAAACGGCTAAATTGCGCAATGATATTACTTATTTCTCCCAACTTGATTCGAGAAACGTTATATGATACTTGTGGAGCGTTTCAAGGAATTGCTTCGTCGATGTCCTCATCATGCAATTCTGGATTGGTTACAAATCCAAACCTTCTATAACGGCCTAAATTCTCAAACTAGGCAACATATCGATGCCGCCGCCGGTGGAACGCTTAATAACAAAACATCCGGCGGCCGCCCAAGAGCTTATAGAAGGTATGGCTTTGAATACCTATCAATGGAGTACACCTCGGTCTAAACCACCTAAACCGGCCGGGATGTATGAAAATCGATACAGTTTCAAGTTTGTCTCTCCAGGTTGAGCAACTGCAAAAACAGATGAACGAGATGTCTGCTTCCTCGTCCAAATCTACCTGTGAGCCCCAATATTGGGAGCCTTCTACTATTGCCGAGCATGTGGATTACATGGGTAATCCGAATCGGCCACCTTATAATCCAGGGTAATAATTTTGGCAATACCTATCACCCGGGTATAAGGAATCACCCCAACTTCTCTTAGGAGTAATCCGGGGAACGCGGCTCGCCCACCAAACACAATCCCACCTAGTTATTTTCCGCCACAAGCTCCCAAGGCTCCCAATCTCGAGGAATTGTTCACCAAATATACGACTACAAATGATGCTAATATCCGGAATCTCACCGGATCTCTTCGAAGTTTGGAGACACAAATTGGGCAAATCGCTAAAATGCTCTCCGATCGTCAACAGGGAGCGCTACCGGGCAATACAGAGCCCAACCCAAAGGATCATGCCAAAGCCATCACCCTACGGAGCGGGAAGGAGGTAACCACTTCTCCAAATCCGGTTGATACTTCTCCAATTCCGGTTGATACAAAAGTAATAATTTCTTCATCTTCTCCTCCTCCTAAGCCTTCTACTTGTAATAAACCAAAAGCTTATCAACCACCTCTTCCCTATCCATCTAGAATGCAAAAAGACCGGGTGGATGAACATCACGGTAAATTTTTGGACATGTTTAAACAAATCCAAATAAATCTACCGTTTTGTGAAAAAATAGCACAAATGCCGAAATACGTCAAGTACCTCAAGGATCTTTTATCCAATAAAAGAAACTTGAGGATATCTCCACGGTTCAATTGAACGCGGAGTGTTCCGGCAGTTTTACTTAATAAATTACCTAAGAAATTACCCGATCCGGGTAGTTTCTCTATTCCCTGTTTGTTTGGTGATTTATTAGTAAAACGTGCATTAGCCGATCTAGGCGCCTCAATCAATTTAATGCCTTATTCTTTAGTTAAGAAGTTGAGATTAGGAGAACCTAAACCCACAAGAATGTGCATTCAATTGGCGGATCGGTCTGTCAAGCTCCCTATGGGGATCATAGAGGATGTGCTTGTCAAAGTTGACAAATTTATCTTTCCGGTAGATTTCGTCATCTTTGACATCGAAGAGGACACCAAGGTCCCACTCATTCTCGGTCACCCTTTTCTTGCCACCTCGCGCGCAGTTATAGACGTTAGTAATGGGAAACTTCTCCTTAGAGTCGGAGATGAAGAAGTTACCTTTACTATTGACACATCTATGAAAAACTCGCTCTCAAATGACGACTCATGTTATTATTTGGAGGCTTCTCCTGAAGAAGTCTCTTTTCTTTTTTCTGAAAAATCTTTATCTTCTATTGATCATGATGCCGATTTTGAAAATTTAGATTTAGTTGCTCATGAAAATAGTGATAATCTCTCGATCACTCGCGCACCTATTTTTGAACTTTTAGAAATTGGTAGTGATCGTTTGAAAACTTCTTATGATGAACCTCCCGCGCTAGAACTAAAACAATTGCCTGATCATTTAGAGTATTTATTTTTAGCGGAGGATTCAAAACTTCCGGTTATTGTGTCGGCCTACTTGACCGATGACGAAAAAATTAAATTATCTCATACTTTAAAACTTCATCGCCGCGCAATTGCGTGGAAGATCACGGATTTGAGAGGGATTAATCCCTCCTTTTGCACCCATAAAATTTTCTTAGAAGAACACGCTCACAAAACCATTCAACCTCAACGCCGGCTAAATCCTAACATGAAGGAGGTAGTCAAGGCCGAGGTAATAAAATTATTAGATGCGGGTATCATCTATCCAATTTCGGATAGCTCTTGGGTGAGCCCGGTCCAAGTGGTGCCCAAGAAAGGAGGGTTAATGGTAGTGCCTAATGATAAAAACGAGTTAGTTCCTACTCGAACCGTTACTGGATGGCGGGTGTGCATCGATTACCGTAAATTAAATGATGCAACCCGTAAGGATCATTTTCCTTTGTCGTTTATTGACCAAATACTTGAACGGCTATCCGGGCACTCATTTTATTGTTTTCTTGATGGTCTCTCGGGATATTTTCAAATCCCAATCACGCCCGAGGACCAAGAGAAAACAATCTTCACTTGTCCGTTTGGCACCTTCGCCTATCGAAGGATGCCTTTTGGGTTATGCAATGCGTCGGCAACCTTTCAAAGGTGTATGCTAGCAATTTTTGACGAATTAGTGGAGGATATCATGGAGGTTTTCATGGACGATTTCTCCATTTTTGGAGATTCGTTTGATATTTTTTTGGCAAACCTTTCCTGTGTACTCCAAAGATGTGAGGACACGAACCTAGTTTTAAACTGGGAGAAGTGACATTTTATGGTACAGGAGGGTTTGGTCTTAGGCCATAAAATTTCTAGTAAGGGCATAGAGGTAGATAAAGCAAAAAATGAAACTATAGAAAAGCAACCCCCCCTTCAAATGTTAAGGCCGTTCGTAGTTTTTTGGGGCATGTCGGTTTCTATCGCCGGTTTATTAAAGATTTTTCTAAAATAACTAAGCCCCTTACCCACTTGTTAGAAAAAGACGCGCCGTTCATTTTTGACGAAAATTGTTTGCGTGCTTTTTCTCTTGTTAAAGAAAAATTGATTAACGCTCCTATCATGATCGCTCCCAATTGGGAGCTTCCATTTGAGATAATGTGCGATGCTAGTAGTTTTGCCGTCGGTGCGGTCTTAGGACAACGCATAAATAAAAACTTTCATCATATCTATTATTCAAGCAAAACATTAACCGCCGCACAGGAAAATTACACGACCACCGAAAAAGAATTATTAGCCGTAATTTTCGCATTTGATAAATTCCGCTCATATCTCACCTTGTCCAAAATTATCGTTTTTACTGATCATTCGGCTTTGAGATATTTACTAGCAAAAATAGATGCAAAGCCGCGATTGATTAGGTGGATCTTACTACTCCAAGAATTTGATTTGGAGATTCGCGACAAGAGAGGAGCAGAGAACTTGGCGGCTGATCATCTTTCGCGGTTGGAGAACCCCAATTCGGGGGAACTCATGGAGGATGACATTGACGACACTTTCCCCGAGGAGCGCCTTCTCGCCATTCATAAGGTAATTACTCTCCCCACTCCTTGGTTCGCCGATTTCGCAAATTATCTTGTTGCGAGATTCCTCCCGAATGGTTTTTCTTATCAAGAAAAGAAGAAATTCTTTTCTGATTTGAAAAATTATTTTTGGGAGGATCCCTTCCTTTTTCGTGTTTGCGCGGACCAAGTAGTGCGGAGGTGTGTTTCTCATGAGGAAGGCGCACAAATTCTAAAGCATTGTCATGAGGGACCCGCCGGTGGGCACTATAAAGCTAATCGGACGGCTCGGAAGGTACTTAAAGCAGGCTTCTATTGGCCAAGCATCTTCAAGGATGCTCACGCCCATGTAAGTCGTTGTGAACAATGCCAACGCTCAGGTAATATTTCCCGCCGTGATGAAATGCCATTAAATTCATTTTTAGAAATAGAATTTTTGATTTATGGGGGATCGACTTTGTTGGACCGCTACCAACATCCTATGGAAATAAATATATTTTGGTAGTGGTCGACTATGTGTCACGGTGGGCGGAAGCGCAAGCCCTTCCCACTAATGACGCCCGAGTCGTGACCCAATTTCTAAAAAGACTATTTTCGCGATTTGGAGCACCGCGGGCAATAGTGAGTGATAGGGGCACCCATTTTTGTAAAGCATAATTCGCTAAAGTTTTATCTAAATATGACGTTACACATAGGTTGGCCACCCCCTATCACCCTCAAACTAGTGGCCAAGTAGAAGTAGTAAACCGTGAACTTAAACGCATTTTAGAAAAAAACGGTTTCTACAAATAAAAAGGATTGGTCAGCTAAGCTTGACGATGCACTTTGGGCTTATCGGACCGCGTACAAGACCGCTATCGGTTGTACACCGTACCGATTGGTCTATGGGAATGCATGTCAGTTACCGGTTGAGCTTGAGCACCGCACCTTTTGGGCGCTTAAATTTTTAAATCTACATGAAAATTTGTCCTCTGAGCTTCGAAAATTCCAAATTAACGAGCTCGATGAGTGGCGCTCCTTCGCCTATGAGAGTAATAAACTTTATAAGGAGCGCACAAAATTTTATCATGATAAACAAATTAAGCACCCTAAAGATTTTAAACCGGGAGACCAAGTTCTCCTCTATAATTCGCGCCTCCGACTTTTTCCGGGCAAACTCAAGTCCCGATGGTCCGGCCCTTTTATTGTAAAAGAGGTGTCGCCCTATGGGACATTGTTTATCTCGCACCCGGAAAAAGACGAATTTAAGGTGAATGGGCACCGACTGAAGATATTCCTCGCCGACGATACTACTAATGAGTACCGGGAGGAAATTAACCTCCCGAACCCATAAATGAGTGCCCCGCTTTGGTCGAGCTCAACGATAATAAACAAAGCGCTTGTGGGAGGCACCCCATGCTTATCTTTTCTTTTTATTTTTAATTTTATTTAAATTTTTGCAGGTTTGAAGGACACCTTTACAACGTGACGATCGACGGAGTTGAGCGTCAAGTCTACGTGTTTCTTCAAGTCGGTAACTTTTGTTTTATTATCGTTTATTTGAATCTAAAAAAAATAAATAAAGAAAAAGAAAATAAAAAAAAGAAAATAAAAAGTAAAAAAAAAAATTTCTGTCCGTACACGCCTCTGTCACGGGCGTGACCTATGGGTCACGGGCGTGACAGAGACGTGTTTAGTTCGTCGAGCGAAACCCGAGAGTGGTTTCGTCGAGCGCAGTGTTTCGTTCGTCTTTCGGTACTGTCACGGGTGTGACCATCAATGGTCACGGGCGTGTCTAGCGCGGAACTTCGTTCGACGAAGTGAAGCTGGGAAAACTTCTCTTCCTGCCCAGTCACGGCCGTGACAATTAGTGTCATGCCCGTTATGCTGGCAAGTCACGGTCGTGACTCGCCCGGATTCAAAAAAAAATAAAAATAATAATAATAAAAAAATGTATTCTCGTTTTCAGATACACGCCCCAGGGTCACGGGCGTGACCCTGGGCCGTGTTATCGAATCCGAGCTGTGACCCCGGGTCAACGCCTCGAATTCCTTTCCCTTTAATATTTTTCATGAGACACGCCCCAGGACACGGGCGTGACCTGGGGCGTGGCCTTGGAATCCAATGTCAACGCATTGGATTCCTGCATCGGATACCCCCTTACATGCCCAGAGTCACGGGCGTGACTACCCCCTTACATGCCCAGAGTCACGGGCGTGACTCTGGGGCGTGACCAGCGAATCCAAGGCTGGCAGCCTCGGATTCCTCTTTTTTTTGTCCCTTGCCAGTCACGCCCCATGTCACGGGCGTGACATGGGGCATGACCCGCCTGAAAAATCCTATAAATAGGATTTCTTTCCTTTTTTCCCCACACCATCCAACCCTTCTCTTCTCCCTTTGCTAACCCGCATCCCTCTCTTTTTCTTCAACAATGCCTCGCCACCACCCTCGCTCCACCGCTTCCTCCTCTGAGCACGCTGCGGATCCCGCCGTAGCGGAAGCCATGCTCTTATTTTAAAACCAAACCCAGTAGGAGCACAGCGAGCACCTACGCGCCAAACTCCTTGGCGTGTTCCGCATTTTAGATTGGGCGATCCTCGCCACATTTGGAGAGGCAGATTTGGTTAGAGAATTTTTATCCACCCCTGGATGGAGTTCCCTATTTTCAATGTTGGAGCATGCCTTCCTCGAGCTCACCGTCGAGTTCTTGGACTCTTTTGAGTTTGGTTGGGCGGCGAATGACGACTTCATCATTTTTCGCATAGGAGGGATGATGCAACAGCTCACCATCCGCCAGCTCAATGTCGTCATGGGCATCTGCTCGGAGGCTTTTTCCCAATCTCCTGCCTATCTCGGTTTAATTACTGATTTCCCTTCCGATGTCAACCTTCTCGCCTTTTGGGCGGAAATCAGTAATGACGCCGCTCCCTACACCCCAAAGAAATCCAAAGGCAGCCAACTCATTTCTCCCGCCTTACGTATTCTCCACAACCTCCTTACCTTCACTATTTCTGGTCGCGGCGATAGCCACGGGGTGGTGACTCGGGCAGACTTACTATATTTATATAGTATGTTTTACCGGATCCCCCTCAACCTTGGTTATCTGCTCGCAATTTTCTTTCGGCACCAGGCCGAAAATGCGAGATTGGGAGCGGTGTACGGCGGGAACTTCATCACTTTCCTCGCCAAGCAGCTCGGCCTTTGGGATACTCTTCCGCGCCTGAGCTGCGTCCAGACACCGTAGGTCATCCAGTTCCAGACCCTTCAGGCCCTCGGCCTAGTGCGACAATGTGATGGAGAGTTTGAGGCTATCCCCCCGGCAGTCGGTGGTGGAGATCTTAACCTTGATTACGGTGCCGGTCCCAGTGGCACTATTGACTCTCCCCACATTCCTCCGCCCCCGCAGGACCCTTCTTCAGAGCCCGACCCTCAAAGCTATTGGGATCGTCAGTTTGCGTCTCTTCACACACGCTTAGATACGATGCAGAACGATTTTGACGCTCGTTTTGTGAGTTTTGACAGTCGATTTACCACGCTAGCGGCAAATCAAGCCTCCTCCATGGTACGTATTGAGCGTGAGTTTTCAGACCTCCGGACGCACTATTAGGAGCCGAGGCAGCATAGCGATGAGGATTAGCCTGCTTTCTTTTTCTTTGGGATTGTAGTCCGCCCCCTTGTATCTTTTCTTTTTATCATTTTATTTTCCCTTGTCATGTATCTTTTCTTTTTCTTAATATATATATATATATATATATATATCAAAAATATGTTTTGCTTCAGCTTTGTCTTCCAAGTACATTTTGGTGCTGCATGACCCGCTTTAGGGAAGTCTCCTATCTTTTATCTTTATTTATTTATTTTTCATTGGGGACAATGTCTTGTTTAAGTATGGGGGGATATTTCTCAAGCAAAACATACTAAAAAAAATCATACTAATTTTCTAAAAAAAACAAAAAAAAACCACAAATTTTATTTCTTTTGTGCAATTTTGTTTTTACTTACTTTACAAAAAATACAAAAAAATAAAAAAAAAATGCAATTTTCAAAAATCAAATTCACAAAAAAATAGGATTAAAAAAATTAGGGAGATCTTTATTTCTCTATTTACTCACATGCGAAATTCTAGGTATTTAACTTTTACATAAGTTTAGAAATTTTTTGATGCTTTAATTGAATTTTGAATTTTGTATTAGAACTGTTGGTCATGCTGTGTTTCTAGTTAAGTGCACATGTTAGTAGAATTTAAGTAGAATTAAACATTCAGCATACAATTAGATTTTTCTTTTTATGAATGCGTAGAAATAATTTATTTTACTTCTACTTGGAAACCGGTGAAATCTAAAAATATTTTAGGAGAGTGTTTGGAAGTTTACTAGAGAGATATTTCGCGGATCAAGAAAGAGGTATTCTTTCTCGATGTCTAGAACTTGCCCTCTAGCTATTCTCAAGACTTTGTATAGGTTAAACACATTAGCATGAAAATGATTTAGGCATTTCTTTTGGCTAGTTTGAGCCTTTTGCACCTTACCTAACGTTTTACCCTTGCTAAGCCAATTTGAGCTTATACTCTTCCTTTTGTTGTAGCTCCACCAACACTTTACCAAAGCCTAAAAGCATCCTAATTACACCTAAAAGTGAGCTTGAAATTATAGATAAAACCAGTTTATGTGTGATTAGGAGCCATTTTATTTTGGTGGCTTTTTAAAAAATATATATATACAAGAGTTGTTCTATTTTCATTTCTCCTCTAAAAATAAAAAAGAAAAAAAACAAATAAGAATAAAAAGAGGAAGTTGAAAAAAATGTTCAACGTATTGAAAAAAAAAACAGAGGAATTGGCGGAGTTTTTCAATTTATTTCTTTTGTGCAAGCTCTCTTTAGGTTTTGGTGTGTCTACTCATCGCTTTTATCTTTGTTTTTCCAAACCAAAAACCTAAGCCTACATTCCAACCTACTTAAGTCTTACTGATTTGTGCTTATAAGTTAACCTAGTGACGTGGCGAGAGTGTGAAAGGGCAAGCCTATGGCCATCGACATTGATGGATTTCTTTGGAGGGTATCCCGATCTTCGATTTGTGCAATGTTATCTTAGCAAACACGCTATTTTCTCCCTAAATGTGATTCGAAGATTTATCGTGTTTCCATCCTTGAAGTAAAAATAATAAGTGGAAACACATTTTAGAGAATTAAAAAACTAATTTGTATGCTGAGTAGGTTTTTCTACAATAATAACTACAAGCATAGGCATAAGACTTCGCATTCTACTTCTTATGTTCAATATTCGTTTTTAGCGTTAAGATTTTTCTACTCTCCATGAAAAGTTATTTGCTCGGGACGAGCAAACGAGTAAGTATGGGGGTATTTGATAACTCTAATTTTGATAACTCTATTTTATATACTTTGATTTATCTTTGATTTAAATTTTCTTCGAATTCATAAGTTGCAAATTATGTTTATTCGAGCTTAGATTCGTATCCTAGATTTACCGAGAGGTTGTGTATACGAGTAGATCACTCAAGGATAAAGAGAGTTTCTTGCACCCCTCGAGAGAGGAACGCAAAATTCTTCCGCCTTGGAGTCAACTCCATTAGTGAGGTTCACCGCCTAAAGCAAGCTTAGGTCATTCGACTGGCCGAGAGGTCTTAATCGATCTACCTAAGGTTAGTCGTGTGCGTATTCTCGAGAGAGGCACTTCGTAGCTTTGGAACCTCCGCGGTCGAAGTTAATAATTTAGATGCTTGTGCTCTTTAATTTCGTGGATTTTATTCTAGCCCAAAGGGATTCCAGATCAAGTGCTAGCCTTTTATTCATCGAATTTCTCCTCTTAGTTTAACGTTTATTTTCGTTTTCGCAAAACCAATTTTCCGATCGATAAAATAATAGCTCTTCCTTGTGAGTACAAATACTCAACGGTCCCCGAGTTTAAATACGATATTTCCTATACTAAATTTTGATAGGTGCACTTGCCTAGTTGAGAGTTTAGTTTGGATATTTTTCAAAACTTTATAAAATCTTCATCAGGGTATTAAATAAATCAACATTAAAAGTAGAAGAGTCAATTCATGTTTCTTTTGATGAAACTAACATGTATTGCAAGGAGAAAGAAGTTTCTACCATTAGCAACTTGCAGGTATCCCACTTGTGTGAGACATTGGATGGACTAAACCTCACCCAAGAGGTTCCCACTCATCCCTCTCTACAAGTCACTGAAGATAGTGAAGACGATGAAGCTGAAGAACATGAGCCTCAACCAACAACAAATATAATTCCACAAGAGGAATGTATTCAAAATGTTGTTGCACAACCAACTCCACCCACTGATTTTGTCACACATATTGATCACCCCAGATCTCAAGTAATTGGAGACATATCAGCATGTGTACATACAAGGCATCAACTCAACCAAGACTTGATGCATGCATGTTTTCTCTCTCAGGTTGAACCTCTAACCATTCATAATGCTGAGCAAGATCCCCACTGGATCCTTGCAATGCAAGAGGAACTAAACCAATTTGAGAGATGTAGAGTGTGGGATTTGGTTCCAAGACCCCAAAACTACCCAGTTATTAGAACCAAATGGGTTTTCAGGAATAAGCTTGATGCCCAAGGAGTTATTGTGAGGAACAAGGCTAGGCTTGTTGCTCAAGGATATAGGCAAGAGGAAGGAATTGACTATGATCAGACCTTTGCACCTGTTGCAAGGTTAGAAGTCATAAGGATCTTCCTTGCCTATGCAACATTCAAAAGGTTTAAAGTTTTTCAGATGGATGTGAAAAGTGCTTTTTTAAATGGAGTATTACAAGAAGAGGTTTATGTAGAACAACCTCCAGGTTTTGTTTCTCCAACCTTTCCCTCTTATGTTTTTAAATTAAATAAGGCTCTTTATGGTCTAAAGCAAGCTCCAAGAGATTGGTATGAGACCTTAGCAAGTTTCTTATTAGAGCATGAATTTACAAGAGGAACTGTAGATAAAACCCTTTTCACTAGACATCATAAGGACCAAATCTTGTTAGTGCAAATCTATGTAGATGACATTATATTCTGCTCTACAGATTCAAAATTATGCAAGAGGTTTTCTGACCTCATGCATTCTAAATTTGAAATGAGTAGCATGGGAGAGCTTTCATATTTTCTTGGTCTCCAAGTAAAACAGCTTCCTGATGGCATCTTCATCTCTCAAGCAAAATATGCTAAAGAACTTCTAAAGAAGTTTGGGATGGTTGATGCCTCTGCTAAGAAAACTCACATGTCCACCAATGCTGTTGTGGACTTTGATATACCAGGAAAACCTGTAGATCAGAAACTTTATAGGGGTATTGTTGGGTCCCTATTATACCTCACAGCAAGTAGGCCAGATATTATGTTTGCTACATGTCTTTGTGCTAGGTTCCAAGTGAACCCTAAAGAATCTCATCTAATTTTCTTAAAAAGGATTTTAAGATATATAAAGAGTTGTCCTAATCTAGGCCTATGGTATCCTGCTGAATCAGAGTTTGAGTTAACTGGATACTCTGATGCTGATTTTGCTGGATGCAGGCTTGATAGAAAAAGTACTTCAGGAACTTGTCAGTTCCTGGGTATGGGATTAGTATCATGGTTCTATAAAAAACAAACATCAGTGTCAACTTCAACTGCTGAAGCATAATATATTGCAGCAGGCAGCTGCTGTTCACAGATGCTCTGGATACAGAATCAGCTTCTAGATTATGTGTTCAACTTAAATAATTCAACTCTATTCTGTGATAATACTAGTACTATAGCCATAGCACAAAATTCATTCACCATTGTAGGACAAAACATATTGACATAAGACATCATTTCATTAGGGAGTGTGTAGACAAAAAATAAGATTAAGCTTGTCTATATTTACACTGATTTACACAAAGCTGATATATTCACCAAACCTCTGCATGAGAAAAATCATGCTTTCTTTCTAAATCAGCTAGGAATGATCAGTGGAGAAGACTTAGTCTAAGTTCTGTCTGCATTCGACGAATTTTCCAGAGTTCGTCGAACGGAGTTCGACGAACCAGGGAAAGTTTGAGAAATACTCGTCGACCGGAGGTCGAAGAACTCTCTGTGAGTGAAACAATTTTCGTCGACCAGCGATCGACGAACGTTGCTTCAGAAGATATTCGTCGACCTAAGTTCGACGAACCATCTTCAATTCTTCTGATGAGCTCGACGAATTATTTAACCCTAAACTATTTCGTCGACCTCAGTTCGAAGAATTAATTTATTTTCATGGAACGGAGTTTGTCGATTCATATTCTGGAAAACCTTATATCTAGGTTTTCTTCGACCTCCATCCTGCGCTTTCTGTTCCTTTGCACTTGATCGCCGTTTATGTGTCTTTCTTGCAGGTGATTTCAATGGCGGCTCTGGCAAGCAATCTCACAGGACTGAAGTTCGATACAGGCTTTGACGTGGATTTCGATTCATTTCAGCACTTCGATCCAATCTTTTTGTATATCCTGGAACTTCTTGAAGAACAGGAACTAAAAACCTTGATGACGAGACGGGTCAAACTACACAGCATGGAAATCAGGGAATGGGTATACACACTGTCGTCCACAGAAGAGAACATCATGATGGGCACCATCGCGGGTAACTCCATCTCTTTAACCCCCGCTATCTTAACCGAAATCTTTGGATTAAGAAATGGAGAAGAGGACCTCGAGATTGAAGCATAGGAATAGGATATGATGCTAAACCTCATGGATTATACTGGAGAAAACCCTAACAAACCGTTGAAGAAACACTTGTCTGCGCCCTATAAGTTTTTAGCAGACTTCGTTGGCAAAGTGTTACTTGAAAAACACACTACACACGACTATATCACCAAACACCAATTTCTAGTGATGTGTGCAATCATTAACAAGAAGCCAATCAACTGGGCACAACTTCTGTTTGATTTGATAAAGAAGAAGAACACTAAGAAGGAAGTATGTTTTGGAAGAGTTCTAGGAATCTTCCTACAGGAAAAGACTGTTGAATCACTGGTCTCCTAGACCATATTCATAAATGCCAGTAAAAGGCTGACATGTGCCTTATTTGGCAGATGGGAGAGGACCATCACTAAGCCCTCTCAGGCTTCCACCTCTTCCATCAAAGCTTCTGAAGGCACAAGGGCTATCAAAGCCACTCCCCACCCTACTGAAGAGAACATTCCTTCCATATCTTCTCTTCCAGCCCCTCTTCTAGCCCCCCATCCAACCACAACACAATCCCCAGTCACCCCACTTTATCAATCACCATCACTGACATTCCCTCTTACCCCCTTCAGGAAAATTAACCACCCACACCTCCTGAATCCCCTCATGACACATACATTTATACACCACCACAGTCTCCACTTCCTCCATATCTCTCTTCCATACCATCTTACCTACTACCATCAGACACCATGATGCAAGATGCCACCCTTCCATCCCCCATCAACATCTACCCTTCACATACCTGATGTTCCACCCTCCATTCCATCCATAGTTGCCCCCTCTTCCACACCAACTGCAACACCATCTACCACTGTCACATTGGACCCCTCTACCGTATCCTCTATCATCACCATCATCACTCCCCTTCTTCAATACCTTATAGCAGATGCCATTACACCTCTTGCTACTACCATTACATCTTTATCTGCCCAAATATCTGCCCTCACTGCTGCCCCCTCCTCAGTCAGGGGCCTGGCCTCAATTCCCACTGAAACCAGGCAGGGGGAGATGCCTGATGATGAAACAGCAGCTACAGCTTCAGATTGTATAGCAGCTACAGCTCCAGACATTTCAGCTCCAGCACTAGCAGATACTCCAGTCCCCACAGCAGCATATACAGATTGTATAGATAAAGATTTAATTGATTTCATTGATACTAACATGGATTTTGATGAGTCAGATTCTGAAGGATTCACAACTGTTGGTGATTTTTTTCTAAATCCCACAGTTAACTTAGAAGAATTGTTGAAAACCTTTGACACTGTACATATGCAGTATCTTCCAGAAGAATTTACTAAGCCACAGTTGGCTATTGTTCCTTATACTCCTCCTATCAGTCAAACAGTTGCTAAGAAACTATGTGACAACTTTGTAATTCCAGTTTCTGCACCAACCGTGACAGTCATTCCATCCCCTCCAGTAGCTATCTCTGCACCATCTTTTGTGGTGGATGACTCCCCTATGCCAGATCTAGATGAGTTGATCTTGGCTAACATTGAAGAAGAAAATAAGGCAACAGCTGTAGGTTCTGTCCCAGTTACTTCTGATTCTTGTATAGTCTCTTCTTCAACTCCTGCTGAAACTCCAGCCTTTGAAACTTCTTCTCCTGCTATAGAAAAGACTGCTACTTATGATAAAGCCTTGAAAGCATTGGATGCTCTATATGATAACCCTCAGGGTTTTGCCAGTGATGATGATGAAGATGATGATGATGAAGAAGATTCAGATGAAGAAACTGCTAAGAAGAAGAAGAAAATGTTGTCAAAGAAAAGGAAAGCCCCTCCTCCTCCTGCTGCTAAGCCAAACCCAAAGAATGACACTCCATTCTATAT
The DNA here is from genome assembly GCA_039583875.1 of Platanthera guangdongensis. Classification (NCBI taxonomy): domain Eukaryota; kingdom Viridiplantae; phylum Streptophyta; class Magnoliopsida; order Asparagales; family Orchidaceae; genus Platanthera; species Platanthera guangdongensis. The sequence goes on along the minus strand of CM077159.1, from coordinate 119,775,604 downwards.
TCTCCAAAATATTACACCTTACAAAGGAATGCCAGCATGGATGTGGTTGTCTAAAAATCAGCAAAAGGAGAAGAAACGAAGTAGAAAATATTCTCCTCCTCAAGTTCAGAGATATAGAAAAGATCCACCACCTCCACCTCCTCCATCAGCTGGTGCCACTGGATCTAGCTCTCAGAGATCTACCCCTATGCAAACTTATCATAGACATCAAGGGAGATCTTCTGGAAGCAGTCAGCAAAGGCATCACTCTTCAGGAAGTCAACATCAACAACATCAGCAGCAATAGCAAAGTATCTCTGCAGATCAGAAGGCTAATAGTCCTGAAAGACCAGATTCACCTCATGTTCCTTTTGAGGATCCTGAAACAGCAAACATTGCTAAAATGGCCAGGTTCCAGGAACTTGTTGGTCTTTCTTTGATTAATAAAGCAAAAGCTGAAGGCAAAGATATATCAGGATATTCCACTATGTCCAAATACAGGAAGGAAGAACTCAAAAGATTTGATAAAACAAATAAACTATTCAATGTTGATGATTACATGAAGCTACATCCTGAAGCAGTTGTCCCCAGAACTACATCCTTGAAGATTATTGGGGCAGCTGACATGACAATGACATAGGAGGAGGCTTTGAATCCAAATAGAGAAATTATCTTTATAAAGCCAGGAGAAAAGACAAAAGAAGACAAGCCCACAGATAAGCAGAAGAAATAATCTTTACAGTGCTTCAATTTCTTTTCTCTACATTAGTTTTAAAACTGATTTGTTTGCTTAAAACAAAGATCATGTATATATATATATATATCTACTGCATGTGTTAGTAAATCTCCGCTAGATATATTTTTTTTCTTCTTGCTTTGTTTATTCTTATATTTTTGTTTTGAGTCTATTAGTGACCTCACCCAAATAGGGGGAGATTGTTGGATCTCTAGTTGATTTGGGCTAGGTTTACTTACTTAGGATGATGTGACCCAACATGTATAGCCAGGGTCATAGTTGTGTCCTAGAGTCTAGGCCAAGTCCTTAGAGTCAACATCAAATGGACCAGCTATCAACAAGAGTATCAGAGACTCAAGACTTAGAAGATTTCAAGACTAAGTAAAATGAGTTCGACGTTCGTCGAACTCAGGTCGACGAAAGACGTTCTCAACTCGACGAACTTTAGATATTTCTCTGAGCTGAGCTCGACAATCTTCATTCTCTGGTCGACGAAAACTGGGATACTTCAACAAACTAAAGTCAGGATAATTCCAGATTATTCTAAGTCTAACTTCAGACTTTGGTCGACGAACAAGATTCTGAGCTCGACGAACTTGGATCTCAAGTTCACAAATTCTCAGGTTGACGAAGTCAACTTTTCAGGTCGACGAACTCAGTACTCTACTCGACGAATTCTAGAATCAGAAGATTTGTGTCGACACTTAGGGCATGTGTCGACACCAACTTATGTCGACACAAGAAAAATTATGTCGACACCAACTTATGTCGACACCAGAAGAATTGTGTCGACACCAAGACTAATCAGTCGACACCCACCTGTGTCGACACCAAAAGATTCATGTCAACATACAGAATATCAGTCAACACAAAATACTCGACTAAGTCCAGAATGATTTCTGAACTCCAGTCGACGAATTTACAAACTCAGCTCGACGAACTTCAGACAGAAAAGGCAAAGGCTCTGAAGTATGCAGCTCTGTTATCAGCTCGACGTTCTTGGAACTCAGCTCGACGAACAAGAAGTCGTCTGGTCGACGAATTCAATATCCCAGCTCGACGAATTGGTAATTCAGTTCGACGAATTCTGCCAACTGTTCGACGATTCCAGACAGCCATTTCCGGCCTTCTGTCCCCATTCTAATGCGGAAATTTCTGAGTAATTAATGCTCTACATTCTCTGAATGTATCTGTTAGAAGAAGCATTGATTACGGTCTTCTTCAGGAATATTACTTGCCGATTTTCCACGGGACAGTTGAGGAAATGATTTAATGCTGATTATTCTCAAGGCGTCAACATTAATTACAGAGGATTCAAATTTTTGAAAAGAAATAGAAGAAAAGAAGATCGAGAATTAGTAGAGAGAACAAGAACATACTCAGTCAGAAAATAGAGACATATAGACTGACTGCAAGATTTCATACAGCAGCAGAAAAGCTTTACACAGAAATCATACTGAAGCTTACAGTGACAGGCAGTGATCTTCATTCAGAAGAAGAAGAACAATCATACAATATCAAGAGTCTTCTTCTTTCATATTCTCTCCAGGACTTCCAAGGACAACATATATCAAATCAGACAAGAAGCTCCTGCATCACTGCTTGTCAAGAACTCTGATTGAAGACCTATCGCCCTACAAAAAAGCTTCAAAATCTTCCTGAACCATTCAATAATTCAGGGGGAGCGTTTGCTAAACATCAATCCACATAAGTCTTCTCTCTGATTGTTGACAGAGAAGACATAATCACTCTCTCACCCCCTCCTATATAAAGGGTTGTCATCTCCCTTCAAAAGTGATTCCTGGTTGCAAGTCTCCTAACCAAAAGACTTGAGTTGGTTTTTGGGGACCTGATCAAAACCCATTGGTGTCAGGCACCTGATCAAAAAACTGAGTGGATTCCTACCAAGGGTGGTAGAAGAGTGGACTACCCAGATTTGGGGAACCACTATAAATTTCTTGTGTCGTCTGGTTGCCTATTTCTTTTTGTTCTTGCTGTGTGGCTGTGATTAAGTTTACTATTTTCTGTTTTCCATTTTCTTAATTACTGCACCATTTTAGTTTATAGCAAAAGCTGTAACAGCAAACTTATAGGGACCTAATAAATTTTAAATATACTCTATTCACCCCCCTCGAGAGTATTGTAGATCTAATCCTCACTTTCAAACACTGTCACAACCCGCATTTTCTCCGAATTTAAGAAGTATCAGAGTATGAGAAAACACGCGTCGTGATGCCACATCGAGCATGGGATAACTATCGATGCTCAGGCGAACACCAACTAACTAGACTATGAAAATTCATATGTTTAATGATTAGAAAATCAATTATATTTTAAAGGCTGTATCCCTCGGCTCAGTGGATCACCTAGTCCATAGTTTAAAAACTATACTTATACGCAGCGGAAAAATACTTTATTCATATTTGACACCCTATGAGAGTGCATAAGTGACCCCCGAGGTCAACTTATACTATGCAAGACTCTAGATTTATTTTATATTATAAGTAAGAAAATGATCCTTTTTACGTTGCTTGGAAAGTAGTGTATGAGTTTTATAAACATGCTGATCATGAGATATACTTATAATAATGTTTTTAGGTTTAAAAGTAACAAGCAACCTAGCATAAATCTTCCCAGGAGCAAATAGATTATCTCTCCAGAAAGGTAGCAGTAAAAGAAACATATCTAGTATCATAAGCAAAAACCACCAGTGGGCGTCAACAACCTAACACGAACCCACTGGCGAGCATGTATGTCTGTAAGAAAAATAGAAAACTACCTCACAAGACCAAGAAACTGATCTCTACCGTACAAGAGATCACCAGCAACAGCACATCAAAACTAGCCGCCTACTCAGCTACTAATCAGAACCTGAGGCATTCAGAGAAGAAAAGAATATCTCAGCAAGTAAAACGAGAAAAATCTTGAAAGAAACAGTGCCTAATCACCTAGAGGGGGGTGGGGGGTGAATAGGTGACCTATATCTTTTTAAACTTTAAAGACAGAAATACAGTACAGTAATTGCAATTCTACAAGTATCACAGCACAGCAACCATACAAGCATACATACACAAAGAGCACACATGATTTATAGTGGTTCCCCAAGGTCTGGGTACATCCACTTTCCCCCTTCGCCTATCTAGTAGTATACTAGATTCAGCCTAACTTCTCCACTTCTCCTCAGATCCACAGATCTTACAACTCAGAACCCCAAACAGGTTCCTACAACTCAGAGTGATCCCACTCCTACAACTCAGGCACAAAAGCTCTACCACTCAGTCTTCACCAAGACTTACACTCAGAGAACAAAGTCTCCTACAACTCAGGTACTAGGTCCTCCCTCAGTCTTCAATAAGACCTACACTCAGAGCACAATGTCTCCTACACTCAGCCTTTATAGAATAAGCTTACAACTCAGATCTATACAAGATCCTACAAAAATTAGAAAATACAAAGTGTATAACCACAACTCTGATAGAGAGAGATGAGTTGACTGACTTCTTGATGAGTTCTTGAAAGAACTTGGCTGAGATCAACCTCCCTTGGCTTTCTTCAAAGCTTCTTGAATTAGAACATAGTAGGGTTGTATCTCTATGCAGATGATCTTCAATCAACTGCTGACTTGAGATTCTGATTTCAATCTAAATCTTCCTTATCAGCCTGGTTCAACAGCTGGTCTTCTTACAAGGAGCTCTCTCTCTCTCTAACTTCTTAGATCTTCTCTTGAAGGTCTTCTTCTTGTTGTGTTGTTTTTCACTTCATTGATTGATCCTGTCTATTGAAGGAATAAGCCTTTATATAAGCTTTCTTCATGGTAACCGGCTGATCCAGTTTCTAACAACCTTCTGACAGCTTTGACAGCAGCAGTTGACCGGTTGAAATGACAGTTTTCAAGTCATCCAGTCACTTCTTGAAATCTCTGTCACTGTCTGAAAGTGTCGAGACAGATAGTCTTTATGTGTCGACACAAATAGACTAAGTGTCGACACAAGTAGACTAAGTGTCGACACTAGCATTTATGGTGTCGACACAACTCCTTGTGTTGTTGTAACAGCTTCTCGACACTGCTTCTTCAAAATGTGTCGACACTGATCCTGTATGTCGACACAAGTCCTTCTTCTTTAATACTTAGTTGATTTCTGCTAAGTGTCGACACTACTCCTTTGTGTCGACACATCTTCTTGTGTTGAAACTTGCTAAGTGTCGAAACATCTTCTTTGTGTCGACACATGCCTTCTGTGTTGAAACTTTTGCTGAGTGTCGACACGTCTCCTTTGTGTCGACACATTCTTCATGTGTTGAGACTTTGCTGAATGTCGACACATCTAGTTTGTGTTGACACTTGTACTTGAACTTTGTTGAAGTTTGCTGAGTGTCGACACAGCCTCCTAGTGTCGACACTTGTACTTGAACTTTGTTGAAGTTTGCTGAGTGTCGACACAGCCTCCTAGTGACGACACTTTTGCTGTCGACAAAGTTTCTCTGGGTGTCGACACTGCTTCTAAGTGTCGACACTAATTATGTAGACAATTCTTCGTTGTGTGTCGACACTACCTGTATGTGTCGACACTTTCCTTCTGGTGTCGACTCGGCCTTCCTGGTGTCGACACAATTACTCCAAGTGTCGACACAACTTCTCTATGTGTCGACACAAGCCTCCTTAAGTGTCGACACTTTTATTCTGGGTGTCGACACATAGACTTAGAAACTTTTCCTGCAAACCTGCAGTTACTTAACCTGCACAAATAAACTCAAAGTACATCAAATACATCTTGATGTATATCATTGAGTAGGGTGAGGCTTCTTCAAATCAGGTACATATATTCCAATGTACCCAACAATCTCCCCCTATTTGGAGAAGTCATAACCCTTAGTCAATGATATACACCATACATAACAAATTCTCACTATGATGTAAAACAGTAATATATGACAGGGTAAATACTTAAACATGTATGAACAGAACATGTATAGACAATTATCTCAAAACAATTAATGTATATAGATTGAACATATAACATTGTTCTTACAAATTCCAACATTTTCATTAATCAAAAGTTTACATAGAGTTTAATACAAATGATTTCAAATTATAAACTTAATAAAATGCAATCCTATGGCTGCTCTGGTTCCTTGATTACAATCCCCTTTCCAGATTGAATCTTTGCTTGAACTGGAGCTTCATTGTCATCAGTAGCAGCAGGCTTCTTCCCTTTAAGATCTTTCTTTTTTAGATCTTCAGCCTTTATCTTCTGCCTTTCAAAATAGTGATAAGGCTTAGGGAAATACTTGCTAGGCTCCTGTGTATTAGGAGGTATCTTTCCCAGTTTAGCCTTCCTTCTATGTTGTACTATGGCCTCTTGCATATTCTCATGTTTTCTCCACTCCAGGTCAGAATACCACTTACCTCTATCCAGGACATTGTCCTTAGCAGCCTTCCAAGCAGTCAAGATGATATTCCTGGATGTGGGGCTCCATTGTTCAAAATATGGCCTTAATTCAGCTTACTCTCTGAATCTTTTCTTAGATAATTGAGCCTCTTGTTCTTTTAACAAAGCCTCTTGCTCTTTTAAGATTGTCTCTAGTACAGGCTAGACAACTTTCTCAAGAATTATATTTTGATTACCCTCAGGAGTACTATACATAGACTGTACCTCCTGATGTATCATAACAAAATCTGCAGGAGGATATATCACTTGAGCCACTTCAGCTTGCTCTCCTCCAAAGTATGCAGGATTTATTCCAGACTCTGCCACATTGTCATCATCACATAAAGGTGGATATCCAAGGGTGGCTCTGATGGAGTTTGAAATCCACTTTGCATGATCAGAGCCCGCCTTGACTAGTACCCTCTCCCCCTTTATGACTTCTCTCTCTATGTGATCTCTAAGATCATCCTTTTGGAATCTTATCTGTGCATTCAAATAGTTGACTCCATCTTTATAGAAAGGTTTTAACTTTTGTAGCCTGTCAGTAATAACCTTTTGAGAATCTGCAATAGCAGTGTGAACTGCAAGTAGGCTTTCTTGGAGTTGCTTATCAAACTCAGCTTTGGCAGCAACACTGTGTGTAGTCTGGGCAGTAGCTATATTCTTCATTTCAGTGACTATGGCATTATGAGAAGCAGTCAGATTATCATTCATTCTTAGCTGATTCTCCAGGACATAGCCTTATTTTAGTGCAATGTCATCAAGTTGTGTCTTTAGCTTCTCTTAATGTGTAGCCAGATAGACTACTACATTGCCTCCTTTATGGAAACAATCAGTCATTTCTTTCTTGTTGAGATTCACTTCAAATCTGATTGATTTGATGTCTTGTGCCAGATCAAATTGCAGGGATTTATGCCCTTCATCCATATATTTTTCTAGAGCTTGCCTTTGCTCATCCAGCTTAATCTGCAAAGCCACCATCAGTGAACTATAATCAGTAGTGGTGGCAGGCTGTGGAGCAATTGTCTGTAGGGCTTTCTTATAGTTCTGGCTTCTTCTCTTGAAGACCTGGAACTTCCTTTTCTTGGCTCTAACAGCCTCTTCATCTTCTGATGCAGAAGTACTGACTATGTCTACTCTATCCTTAGGACTTGGATGTGAATCCTTCTCAGTCCTTGATAGCCCTTCAGCATCTCTTGGCTCCTCAGTCTCCTTGCTTGCAGTTTCCTCTACAATCTCCATATGCTCCCCCTCAATATTGACATTCTCCCCCTCAGCAGCAGTTGTCTCTCTCTCAAAATCAGTTTGTAGAAGATCAGGGAACATATCTTCTAATGTAAATTCCTATTGAGAATGGGCTGGAAAATCTCTGATCTCATCAACCACTTTATCAGCAACAGATGTGTCCTCCATGACAACATCTTGTGGTTGAGATTGTATCTGTGTTTGCTGATGAACATCAGGTAATGAATCAGTCAAAACTTCATCTTCAATAGTGAAATCTAATTGATTAATTTCATTGATTACCTCTAGAATGGTGTGGGTAGCCCTTTCAATCTCTAGTGGAGTTGGCTCTTCCACAAGTAGAGGCTCCCCCTGGAGTGGATCCAGGTGAATTGGGCTAGCTGGTGGTAGCTCCCCCTGCCTCTGTGCATCTTCTAGTCTTCCTGGAGACTGTTCAGCATTTCTACCCTGTTCATCATCAGAACTAAACACCACTTGCTCCTCTGAGCTACTTGAAGTTACTTGAGCCACAACGGCTGTCTTCTTCTACTTCTGGGGTGTTGCCTTTTCTGGAGTAGGCATTTCTTTTGTCAATACTCTATCCCACCTAGAGAAAATTCTCAAATCCATTCTCCTCATGTGGTTTATCTTGGAACCTGCAGCCTGGTTCATTATGTTAGGTATACTACCAGCTAAGTATAGACTCAAATTCTACCCAGATTGGGCTTCTTCAGGCTCTCTTTTATCTTATCAAACAGAACTACTGACCAGTCAGTCTTAAGTTTGAAGATAATCCTTGTCATCAAACTGAACATATGAGATGAAATTATGTCATGTCCTCCAGGCTTGCTCAGGATGACCTTGCCAACTATTTCAGACAGAAACTTTCCTTGGATGTTCATCCCTTTTCTATTGAAAACTGATCCAATTTTCAGGTTTGAATCCAGTCCACACCATCTCAATGCCTCTCTAGTCTTAGAAGCAGATACATCTTCTTCCTCTTTTGTTCTTGGTAGTTGTAGTACCTTCCTTAGGCTTTTCTGTGTGACCTTGACTTTGGTTCCATGAACTCTGGACTTAATCTTGAGTCCAGTATCATCAAGTGAAGCTGCACTCAAAAATTCAAGGACCTCCTTCTTCCAGATCTTGATTGGTTCTGATACAAGGTATTCCAATCCAGTCTCGGCAATTAGGGTTACCACACCTTTGATTTCGGGCTCCGCGTCATCAAAGGTGTGTCGCACGAGCTCATATCCTTCGTTAATGTTCTCTTCTAGCTTGTGCGCCATTAGGGTTTGAAGAAATTTTGAATTTAGAAAAGAGAGATGTCGACACACAAGTTTGGTCTCGAAACTTTGGTGAGCATGTCGACAAATAATGGCGAAAACCTATTTATACCTTTCTAGAATCAAGATGAAAAGGCACGTCAAAATATTTAAATTGTGTCGACACTATTAAAAAGTGTCGACACTTACTTATAATGTCTCGACAACTATGTGTCGAAACAAATATAGTCGGCAGAAAATATGTGTCGACACTTATATATCTCAGCTCGACACTTAGTCGAGACACTACTAGACTAATTCTGTGTAAATCCTAAGTGTCGACACCACCTTGGATGTGTCGACACCTACATTGCATGTGTCGACACAAATTCTCTGAAGTGTCGACACAGACTTCCTAGATGTGTCGACACCATTTCTCTGAAATGTCGACACCACTTCTATGTGTCGACACAGACAACTCTGTGTGTCGACACCATTTTACTTAGCCAATTTTTTGTAAACTATTCTAAGTTTATCATCCCTAATTCAATTTTAAATTTGTTAAATTTGGTTTCATCTAAGGGCTTAGTAAACATATCAGCTAACTGATTTTCTGTCTTAACATACTCTAGGGAAATATCTTATTTTTCCACATGTTCTCTTAGAAAATGGTATTTTATTTCTATGTGTTGAGTCCTACTATGAGAGACAGGATTATTTGCAATAGAAATGACACTAGTAGAATCCCAAAATAAAGGTGTTCTACTTACTTGAATACCATAATCTTCTAGCTGATGTTGAATCCATAGAAGTTGAGCACAGCAACTTCCTGCAGCCACATACTCTGATTCTGCTGTGGAGATAGCCACACTGGTCTGCTTCTTGCTACTCCATGATATCAGCCTTCCACCTAGAAATTGACAGGTTCCTGTGGTACTCTTTCTATCTTTCTTGCAGCCTGCAAAGTCTGCATCTGAATAACCTGTCAGTTCAAAATCTCCATTCCTAGGGTACCAAAGGCCTAGATAAGGAGTTCCCTTAAGATATCTCAAAATTTTTTTGACTGCTGTCAAATGAGATTCTTTAGGGCAAGCTTGGTACCTAGCACAGACACATGTAGCATACATGATATCTGGTCTACTAGCAGTCAAATAAAGTAGGGAGCTAACTATCCCTCTATATAAAGTTTCATCTACAGGTTTTCCTGCATCATCTTTGCTTAGAGACATGCTTGATCCCATAGGAGTTTTCATGATAGTGGATGATTCCATACCATACTTCCTTATCAATTCTAGGGTGAACTTAGACTGGCATATGGATAATCCATCTTCAGTCTGTCTAACTTGGAGACCCAAGAAGAACTTAAGTTCCCACATACTGCTCATTTCAAATTGTCCTTGCATTAGTTTTGCAAACTTTCTACAAAGACTACTTTCTGTAGACCCAAATATGATGTCATCTACATATATTTGGACTAAGATAATCTTACCTCTGGATTCCCTAAGGAATAGAGTCTTGTCTATTTCCCCCTTGAGAATTTGTTCTCAATGAGGAAACTAGACAGGGTTTCATACCAAGCCCTAGGGGCTTGTTTTAACCCATACAAAGCCTTCCTAAGTCTATATACATAATCAGGTTTAAGAGAATATACAAAACCTGATGGCTGCTCTACATAAACTTCTTCCTTCAGGTTTCCATTTAGAAAAGCTGACTTAACATCCATTTGATATACCTTAAATCCTTGATATGTTGCATAGGCAAGGAACATCCTTATTGCTTCCAGTCTTGCTACTGGAGCAAAGGTTTGATCCAAATCAATACCTTCTTCCTGCCTATATCCCTTTGAAACTAGTCTAGATTTATTCTTTATAATAATTCTATTTTCATCCAACTTGTTCCTAAAGATCCACTTAGTTCCAATAATGTTGCGGCCCTTTGGTTTAGGAACAAGCTCCTAGACCTTGCATCTTTTGAACTGGTTCAGCTCCTCTTGCATGGCCTCAATCCAATGAGGGTCTAGGATTGCTTCTTCAAATTTCTTTGGCTCTACCTGGGATAGAAAGCTGGAGTAGAGAACTGAACTTAGATTCCTGCTCCTTGTTTGTACCCCTTGTCTGAGATCTCCAATAATTTGATTGGCTGGATGATCTTTTAAATGCCTATTTGCAGGAGGCAGCCTGTCTTCTGGTTGTACACCTTCAACTTCTTCATTCAGCTGCTCCTCTTGGTCTTCTTCAGCAACAGGAGTATCTTGTACTCCCCCTGGACAGCAGCCACCATCCTCCACTTGCTGACTTGTAGAAGGACCTTCTGTTAAGGTAAGCTTGTCCATCTTCTCAGTTACACCTGTAGAGCAAAGCCTTTGATGATTCCTTTTTTTGAACCACCAAAGGTAACTTTAGGACCATCCTTGATTGGTGTATAGTCCTTCAGCAATCCCCTAGTTCCAGTCATGTGCCTAGAACATCCACTGTCCAAGTACCATATAGGGGCATGGCCACTTGGACTCACCTGCAAAACAGATTACTTAACCTTAGAACCCAAATAATTCTTGGGTCCTTGGTGTAGGTTAGTTTGACTTTTAACAAGACTACCTGTAGCTCTTCTAGCAGGTAGTTTGCTAATCTCCTTCACACTAGAATTGTGCCAACAATCTATGGCAAAGTGGCCTATCTTGCCACAACACCAGCACTCAAATTTGTTGTACATTTGTTTAGGTACAACCCTGGCTGTTTTATCTACAGCAGGCTTCTTGTTGAGTACTGGGGCTTTGCCCTTAGACTTGGACCTAACTGTCCTGACAGGTTTTGTAAACCCCAATCCAGTCTTACCCTTTTGAGGGATAAACTCATCTATCAAAGGTAAAAATGATTTAGGTTTAGAAAAACTTGCAACAATCTCTCTCTCCTTCTAAAGTCTAACCTCCAGATTCCTAATTTGATCATTCTTAAATGTAATAGTTCCCATCTGAATAACTGTAATGTTCTCCAGTCTGGCTATTTCATTTAGTTTTTGATCTAACACTTTATCTGAATCAGCAGCTGCCAACTTAAGATTAGCAATTTGCTTAGTAAGTGTTTTGACCAGATTTTTGCTCTTCTTAAGTGCTTGCAATACATCTCTATATTCATCCATCAACTGATGAATATCTCCCTCAGATTCAGACCCACCCACATCACTTGATGCAGATGTATCTGATTCTGAATCAGTACTATAATCTGAAAAACATTGTACCTTACTTGGTCCAGGCTGATCCTGGATCTTGTCTCCTTCTGTTAAGGCCATCAGTCCATTGCACTGATTGTCCTCATGCTCATAAATTGAGTTCATTAACTGCATGAACTCATCTTCCTCCTCTTCAGCAAACAGTCCAATATAGGCTTCAGCTTCTGAATCTATTTCTGAAGATGACTGATTTGTCAAACTCTTGTCCTTCTTGGCAACAAAAGACCTTTCCTTTTTGCCCTTGAACTGAGTCTTCTTCTTGTCAGTTGACTCTTTCCTCTTTTCTATACAGTCAGCTACTATATGTCCTTGTCTATTGCAACAATAGCATACTATCTTTGAGGATGTATTTTTACTTGGCTTGGACTTTCTTTTGTCTTTCCTTAAGGACTTCCTGTTCTGATAGTAGTCATCTTTAGACTGTGAAGTGGATGGCTTAGACCTCCACTGCTTCTTCTTTAGAAACTTTTGAAACTGCCTTGTAAAGGCAGCAAAATCCTCATCACTTTCACTACTGTCTGAGTTCTGGTTCTCTGAATTTTCTGAAGCAGTCTCAGCAACTGTTTATGGTGGAGATGGAGACTTGCTTCTGTACTTCCTAGTGGCTTCAGTTTTGAAGGCCACAAAACTTTCCTTGTGCTCCACTTTAGTAGTCCTCTCTTCCTCCTTTCTAACCATTAACTGCATTTCATAAGATAGCAATTTTCCAAACAAGGTTGGAGGAGGTATATCAGCTAATCTGGCCATTTCCCTAATGGCACAAATCTTGGTATCCCAGTCCTTAGTCAGGGATCTTAAAAACTTGTCATTCAGCTCATAGTTGCTGAATTCTCTCCCATAGGACATCAGCTCATTAACAATCCTATAGAATTTCTTGTAGCATTCAGTAATGCTATCAGACTTTACATGTTTTAATCTTTCATACTCCTGATTTAACAAGGACTTTCTGTCTTGTCTAACTTCTTCAGACCCTCCCATATAGACTATCAAAGTATCCCGCATTTCCTTTGAAGTCTTGCAATGAATCAAATTCTGGAAGGTAGAGTCATCTATGGCACTTACTATGATGTTCTGAGCCCTCTTATCTATAGTAGCCAAGATTATTTCATCCTTGGTCATTTCTGAATAATCCTTAGGAGTTTTCTGATTTGCATCTAGAATGGAGATCTTCATTGGCACATATTACCCTTCTTTGACTGTGATGTATATTCTTGGGTCAGATGCTTCCATAAAGAGTCTAACCCTCTCTTTCCATATGCCAAAAATCTCTTTTCTGCAGATTGGCAATTTCATGGATCCTAGCTCTTTGTGATTCTTAGTTGAACCCATTTTCTTGATTCTTGATTCTGCATATAGGATCTTTACTCAGACTGTTATGTCCTTTGTGAGTAACCTGACTCTGATACCACTGGAAAGAAACAGTGTCTAATCACCTAGTCGGGGGGTGAATAGGTGACCTATATCTTTTTAAACTTTAAAGGCAGAAATACAGTACAGTAATTGCAATTCTACAAGTATCACAGCATAGCAACCATACAAACATACATTCACAGAGAGCACACATGATTTATAGTGGTTCCCCAAGGTCTGGGTACATCCACTTTCCCCCTTCGCTTATCTAGTAGTGTACTAGATTCGGCTTAACTTCTTCACTTCTCCTCAGATCCACAGATCTTACAACTCAGAACCCCAAACAGGTTCCTACAACTCAGAGTGATCCCACTCCTACAACTCAGGCACAAAAGCACTACCACTCAGTCTTCACCAAGACTTACACTCAGAGAACAAAGTCTCCTACAACTCAGGCACTAGGCCCTACCTCAGTCTTCAACAAGACCTACACTCAGAGCACACTGTCTCCTACACTCAGCCTTTATAGAATAGGCTTACAACTCAGATCTATACAAGATCCTACAGAAATTAGAAAATACAAAGTGTATAACCACAACTCTGATAGAGAGAGATGAGTTGACTGGCTTCTTGATGAGTTCTTGAAAGAACTTGGCTGAGATCAACCTCCCTTTGGCTTTCTTCAAAGCTTCTTGAATTAGAACACAGTAGGGTTGTATCTCTATGCAGATGATCTTCAATCAACTGCTGACTTGAGATTCTGATTTCAATCTGAATCTTCCTTATCAGCCTGGTTCAACAGCTGGTCTTCTTAGAAGGAGCTCTCTCTCTCTCCAACTTCTTAGATCTTCTCTTGAAGGTCTTCTTCTTGTTGCGTTGTTTTTCACTTCATTGATTGATCCTGTCTGTTGAAGGAATAAGCCTTTATATAAGCTTTCTTCATGGTGACCGACTGATCTGGTTTCTAACAATCTTCTGACAGCTCTGACAGCAGCAGTTGACCGGTTGAAATGGCAGCTGTCAAGTCATCCAGTCACTTTTTGAAATCTCTGTCACTGTTTGAAAGTGTCGAGACAGATAGTCTTTATATGTCGACACAAATAGACTAAGTGTCGACACAAGTAGACTAAGTGTCGACACTAGCCTTTATGGTGTCGACACAACTCCTTGTGTTGTTGTAACAGCTTCTCGATAATGCTTCTTCAGAATATGTCGACACTGATCCTGTGTGTCGACACAAGTCCTTCTTCTTCAATACTTAGTTGATTTCTGCTAAGTGTCGACACAACTCCTTTGTGTCGACACATCTTCTTGTGTTGAAACTTGCTAAGTGTCGACACATCTTCTTTGTGTCGACACATGCCTTATGTGTTGAAACTTTTGCTGAGTGTCGACACATCTCCTTTGTGTCGACACATTCTTCATGTGTTGAGACTTTGCTGAGTGTCTACACATCTCCTTTGTGTCGACACTTGTACTTGAACTTTATTGAAGTTTGCTGAGTGTCTACACAGCCTCCTAGTGTCGACACTTGTACTTGAACTTTGTTGAAGTTTGCTGAGTGTCGACACAGCCTCCTAGTGTCGACACTTTTGCTGTCGACAAAGTTTCTCTGGGTGTCGACACTGCTTCTAAGTGTCGACACTGATTATGTAGACAATTCTTCATTGTGTGTCGACACTACTTGTATGTGTCGACACTTTCCTTCTGGTGTCAACTCGGCCTTCCTGGCGTCGACACAATTACTCCAAGTGTCGACACAGCTTCTCTAGGTGTCGACACAAGCCTCCTTAAGTGTCGACACTTTTATTCTGGGTGTCGACACATGGACTTAGAAACTTTTCCTGCAAACCTGCAGTTACTTAACCTGCACAAATAAACTCAAAGCACATCAAATACATCTTGATGTATATCATTGAGTAGGGTGAGACTTCTTCAAATCAGGTACTTATATTCTAATGTACCTAACAAATCTGAATTAGAGCATAATATCAAAATGGAAACAACAAGCCCTGCTCAAATCCTGCAGAGGCTACAAGACAAAAGTATACCAACAACATGTTGCAATCTATAAAGGAAGAAAACATCTAACAATCCTAAAATGTGAGTAATGGCAGTAGTAAAACATCATGGACCTGAGTTGGTGACCAAAAACAGTCCCCCAAACAAAACATGTCCAACTGAAAATACATTTTGTCAGCACAAGGCCACCACATACCAGGCCCGTACCTGGGATTAAAATTTGGCGACCACGGCTATGCCCAGCCCGTACCTGGGACTAAAAGGTGGCGGCCACGACTCGTACACAAAACATCCCACTCCTTTAGAGCGTCAAAATACCACTACCTATCATAACCCACGATTTGGCCTTCAAACAAAATAAAGGAAGAAACGAATGGCTGACAAGACATCCCCTCCTAGGAGGTAATCACTCGGGAAGGAAAGAAATTGCACGAAAAAATCAGTTAAGGCAAAATAAATAAACGTCAATCTCAGCTTATTGGAGATCATCGATCTCCAGCCACAGGAAATCGTCGAACCCCGTTCGACGATTTTTGTCGAACACAGGTCACGGGAAATCGTCGAACTCCGTTCGATGATTTTCGGCGAACACAGGTCACGGGAAATCGTCGAACTCCGTTCGACGATTTTTCGTCGAACGCAGGTCACCGGAACTCGTCGAACTCAGTTCGACGATTTTTCGTCGAACGCAGGCCACAGGAAATCGTCGAACTCAGTTCGACGATTATCGTCGAACTCAGTTCGACGATTATCGTTGAACTCAGATCACAGGAAAAATCGTCGAGCTCAGTTCGACGATTATCGTCGAACCCAGATCGACGACCTTCGTCGATCACAGGCGACCGGAGATCGTCGATCTCAGTTCGACGATGTTCGTCGAACTCAGATCGACGACCTATCAGCATTGAGTGCACAAAATGCTGGACAACGCTTTAATCCTACGACAAACACTTCTATGTTCCACCTATCATACCACACCACTTCTACTAGCCCAGAAACACTCTAATCCTCAAGACTATGGAAAGGAAAAAGAAATTGCTGCTACTGCCACCACAACTGCCAAGCCAATTTACGCCAAAACCCAGCCTACACATGAAGAACTCAGCATTATAACACTACAGCAAACTGACAGTAGGCCAAAAATTGCAGTAATAGTGAGATCTGATAAGGCTAAGCAGCATTCCTAGGTTCTAAGAGTAGAAATTTAGACAATATCTCAACTGGATGATAAATCAAATAACTGGACAGGAAGTAAACTTAGTAGGCTTAACAATTTCTTGTCATGATTAAGGGAAAAAAACTAGACAATTGAAGCATCTGAAATTAATACTTGACAACAAGGAACAAAATGAAGAAGCCACTACTTGGCAAGGGCGAAGAGTACCACTTGCCTCAATTTCCAGCGATTTATCTTGCACAGCCCTTCCTCTCTCTCTCGGCTCCAGCCGCAACAGCACCTAAACCAGGATTCTAGAGTTTTAATGGCGGAAAAGGATCAAACCAAAAATTCCGAGACCCATAGAAACACCACAAAAATTGAATCTCTTACCGTAGGAATAAAGGTCTAGGCGAGAGTAATCCAAATCCGCTTTCAGAATCGAATTCCATCCACTAACACTCCGGGAATCGGCGTCCGAAGGCAAGGGCAGCCCGCCGGTTTTCCTCTCTTACACAGGGACGGCGGTTGTATTCCGAAAAGACAAAGAACATCCACAGTGGCTTTTCTAAATAAGGCTATATATAGGTAGCTGCTAAATCCCAAATATTCTCTATTCTTAGCCTATCCAAATGCTGCCAGCCATCTATTCACCATAACTGCTACTATCTAAATGAAATATCTATATATAATATATAATATTGCATTAATATAAATAAAATATTGAACGACACGAAACCCGAACATCCTCGGAATTCGACGAAATTTGTACCGTAGCTAAATACCCACGCTACGAACGCAACGACGAAGTTGAAATCAACTTTCGACGAACAAAACTCGGGTTATCACTACCCGAAGCCAAAACACAAGCATCCCCCGAGAGGCCTCACCGGTCACTAAAACAGACCCGGCTTGCTAGGGAATCTTGCCAAAAAGGCTACCAACAACCACACAAGGAACCTATAGAGCTAAGACCACGCTCTAACAAACGGCACATGCCGGAAACGCGTCAACGTAACGCCAAATGAGAATTAAATAATCGCAGAAAAATCGGGGGCGTTACAGTCACTCCCCCTAAAAGAAAGTTTTGTCCTGAAACTTTACGTACACAACTTCTACTATAGAAGGAAGGTAACAAAACAAGAGCTACTAGAAAGAAAACGTACCAATCAAATTAAGGGAACAGATGAGGGTGAGCCTCCCTTATAGCCGACTCTAGCTCCCAAGTCGCGCTTTCCAAATCCTGATTCTTCCATAGAACTTTCACCATCGGGATAGACTTTGTCTGCAGCACCCGATCTTGAGTATCCAAGCTGGGGCACAACAACATATGAAAGATTAGGTTCCAACTGGGGCACAACATCCAAGACTTGCCCACTGCTTAGCACACACTTCCGTAATTGGCTTACATGAAATACATTATGAACACCTGGGAAATTTGCTGGCAAATCCAATCTATATGCTGACACGCCAATCCGTTCAACAATCTTAAACGGGCCCACATACCTCGGATCCAATTTTCGGTTCTTACCAAACCTCTTAACACCAACCATCGGGGAAACCTTAAGAAACACAAGGTCCCCTACAGAAAACTCCAAGTCAGACCTACGCCGGTTGGCATTCTTCTTATATCTCTCCTGAGCTATACGAAGCTTTTCTTGAATAAGCTTCACTGCGACTTCCATTTCCTCGAGTGCATCCGTACCCAGCACAGTCCTCTCACCGACCTCAGTCCAAAACATGGGAGTTCTGCAATGCCTCCCATACAAAGCTTCAAACGGAGCCATTTGCAAGCTCTCCTGGTAACTGTTTTTGTATGCAAATTCCATAAGCCGCAAACGCTCATCCTACGCTCCACCGTGGTCCAAGATGTAGCACCTGATCATATCCTCAACTATCTGGTTCACTCGCTCAGTCTGACCATTGGTCTGAGGGTGGTAAGCTGTAGAATACCTCAAATCTGTACCCAAACCCTCTTGTAGACTCCTCCAGAACCGAGATGTAAAACGAGAGTCTCGATCCGAAATGATGCTAACTGGCACACCGTGCAATCTGATGACCTCGTTCAAGTACAGCTCTGGTATCTTCTTCATCGAGTAATTTATCTTATAGGGTACAAAGTGCGCACACTTCGTCAATCGGTCCACGATCACCCAAACTGAATCAAATCCACTTGGAGATCTCGGTAAGCCCGTAATGAAGTCCATAGAAATACTCTCCCACTTCCAAGTCGGGATATCCAACGGAGTCAACTTGCCACCAGGCCTTCCATGATCGGCCTTCACACGCTTGCAAGTGTGGCACTCAGCAACAAATCGGGCTATATCACCCTTCATCCCATACCACCAGGCAATCTGCTTCAATTCATGATATATCTTTGTAGATCCTGGATGGTAGGCATCACTGGATCCATGAGCCTCTCTGCAAATCATACCCTTGATGTCTCCAACAAATGGGATGCAAAACCTGCCGCGGTACTTCAAAGTACCTGCATCATCGATAGAAAAATCCAGCAACTCCCCTCTCTCAGTCCTGAGGTATAAGTGCAGAAGATCCGGATCATCCTTCTGGTGCAACCTGGTAAGTGAAATCCAAGACGGCTCTGCCACTGCCAAACAGCTCTGCATGTCACAGCGTCCAACGGAAATACCCATCAGGAGGAACTCTTCCACTAAACGATCGGCGGTGAGATTAAAGATCTTCCCCATCTTCCGGCTCAGGGCGTCGGCCACCACATTGGCCTTGCCCGGATGATACTATATCTCCACATCATAATCGGCCACATACTCTAGCCACCGCCGTTAGCGCAGATTCAACTCCTTCTGAGTAAACACGTACTTTAGACTTTTATGATATGTGAAGATCTTGCACTGAGTACCATAAAGTAGATGCCTCCACAGTTTTAGCGCATAAATCACCACTGCAAACTCAAGGTCATGCGTAGGGTAATTTCTCTCATGAGTCTTTAATTTCCTTGACCCATACGCAATCACTTTTCCAGCCTGCATCAACATGCAACCCAGACCAACATGCGAAGCATCCACGTACACATCATACTTTACGCCGTCAGTAGGTAGGGTCAGAACGGGATCAGTGCATAATCTGTTTTTTAGTTCCAGGAAGGCTTCTTCTCACTTCTCGCTCCAAACAAAGGCCATGTTCTTCTGAGTCAACTTGGTCAAAGGTGCAGTCAGGGTAGAGAAACCCTCCACGAACCTCCTGTAGTAGCCGGCCAACCCTAGGAAGCTTCTAATCTCCTTGGGCATGTCCGGCCTACTCCAATCCATCACTGCTGCGATCTTTTCTGGGTCGACCGAGATCCCATCCTTATTCACCACGTGGCCCAGAAACGAGACCTGAGGCAACCAAAATTCGCACTTGCTCAGCTTGGCGAATAACTTGTGGTTCCTCAACTCCGATAAAACCAAGCGCAGATGTTGCTCATGCTCCTCAGCACTGCGAGAGTAGATCAACATATCATCGATGAATACCACAATGAACTTGTCTAGGAAGTCCTTGAACACCTGGTTCATCATATCCATGAAAGCTAATGGTGCGTTGGTCAAACCAAACGACATCACTAGAAACTCGAAGTGTCCATGCCTCGATCTAAACGCAGTCCGTGGAATATCTGCCTCACGGATCCTGAGCTGATGATAGACAGAACAAAGATCGATCTTGGAAAACACCGTGCTACCACGCAACTGATCAAATAAGTCTTCGATCCTCGGTAGAGGGTATCTGTTCTTAATGGTGACTTTGTTCAGCTCCCTATAATCAATGCAGAGCCCCATCGACCCATCTTTCTTCTTCACTAATAGAACAAGAGCACCCCAAGGCGACGAACTCTGCCTGATAAAGCCTTTTGCCAACAACTAGTCCAACTGGACTCGCAACTCCTCCAACTCACGAGGGGCCATCCGGTAAGGCGCCTTAGCAATAGGACGTGTACCCGGTTCCAAATCAATCACAAACTCAACATCCCGCTCGGGGGGAGACCAGGAAGGTCATCAGGAAAAACATCAGAGAAACCACGAACCACAGGAATCTCCTCCAAGCGCGGTAAACTGACAGCAGTCCCAACCACCGAGACTAAACAAGCAAAACAATCAGAATGAAACAACTTCTGAGCACATACCGTAGAAATGATAGGAGAATCCTGGCACGGATCAGCATACACACTTCCAGGCTGACCGTTGTCCTTGATGAAGTCCAAGCATTTCCCTTTGTACTGAATAACTGCATCATACTTAGACAACCAGTCCATGCCCAGAATAACATCGAAATCCTCTAGATCAATCATCTTCAAGTCTGCCTTCGCAAGAAAGTCCCCCAACAAAACAGGGCAATCCAAAATGCCCAAATCTGATAACACAGATTCACAAGAAGGGAACTTGACGTGGAAGGTATCACGAACTTGATCTAGAATCAACCGATAACGCTCTACAAAAGCTCTAGCCACAAACGAGTGGGTAGCGCCGGAGTCAAACAGAACACGCACCCAGCGGTTCTTCACCTTAAATTTCCCTATAGGAGTATATATAAGCAACTAAGGAACTACCAAAACAAAAACTGTAACCATTCTAGAAAATAAAACTTTCAGGCTAGGAAAACAACTAACCTGAGATGACCTGAGTCGAAGTTTGAGCCTCCTCGGAAGATATCACGTTCAGCTTCCCTTTTCCCTTGTCCACACGCTGAGGCGGAGGTAGAGCCTGAAGTGGAACTGCCTGAAGAATAGGCTGGACCTGAGGACACCTTGTCTTGATATGGCCCTTCTGTCCACACTGATAGCAAACTTTATCCTTGGACCAGCACTGGGCAGCATCATGCCCGGGTCGCTTGCAAACAGAACAGGAAGCATCCCTCCTAGGAGCACCTTGTATAGCATGAACATGCTCCTTCCTCTGAGCTCCGGCCTTCTTGAAACACCTCTCAACAGGGTGGCCTGACCGGCCACAGAATCTACACACTACCTTGCTCTTCTTTCCCGAAGCAGCTTCGGGTACCTGGGGGTTCTTTTCTTCAGCAGACTTCCTCATGTCCTTCCTCATTTGCTGGCCTCTGTTCTTTGCGGTCTCAATTGCCTCCACTTTCAGAGCAGCCTCCACTACACCTACATAAGTCTCTGATCCATATGCACTGGCCAACTGCTGAACCTCGCTCCTCAAGCCACCAAGGAACCGCTTGACTCGATCTGCTTCAACACTCACCAATCCAGGGGCAAACCGGCTCAACTTGCTGAACTCTATCTCGTACTCACTGACCGTGAGTTGCGTCTGCTTCAGGTGAAGGAAGTTGTTCATTAGTCGGTCACGCTCGACCGAAGGCAGGAACTTCCTCAACAGCATCTCCTTGAATAATCCCCAAGAGCAACCAGCCACCAAGCTCTCCTTTTCCCAAAGCCACCAGCTCTTAGCCAAACCCTTTAGCTGATAGGCAGCTATCATCACTCTCTGATCATCTGCAACACCGGAGTACGAGAACATCTCCTCCATGGAGATCATCCAATCATCTAAGACCATGAAATCTGCCTTCCCATTATATGTAGGAGGGCTAAGTCTCTGAAATTGAGAAATAAAGGCCATCTCTGCTGGCACCACCACTGGAGGTCTCAGGGGAGCAGGAGGGGGAGGAGCAG
This sequence comes from Platanthera guangdongensis, assembly GCA_039583875.1. NCBI lineage: Eukaryota > Viridiplantae > Streptophyta > Magnoliopsida > Asparagales > Orchidaceae > Platanthera > Platanthera guangdongensis. The sequence continues at coordinate 119,753,577 of CM077159.1, read as the reverse complement.
CTAACCCCCTTGCAGGGTCTTGCACTCCCTGAGTCTGCCTGCCACAGCTGCCACCAGAGACTGGATCTGGGCCTGCATCTCCACCATCTGCCTGGTCAAAGAATCGTTGCTCTGATGCAGACTCTCGATCACTGTATCACTCTTTACTCCTGAAGACTCACCCTCAGACAGGGGACTCGACCTAGTCGAAGGACGTCTCGCCATCCTAAAACCATAAAAAATGAGGTCGGAACCTAGTAAAATAGTTAAAACAAATTACCAGTACAGACAATACATACATAAATATGAACTTTTAACTTCTATACTTGCTATGGGATTTTATTTTATTTAACAAAAGTGATGTTATGCCTAACCTATGATGGTTAACCACCATCAACTAACTCTTGTGCCTAGATCGGGAATGCATGAATTTATATTCTTTTTCTGATTTAAAACCATGTGTGTACATATGTCATCCTGCAAATCTTTAGCTTGGCACGTTGTGCTTATGCAATGTTATGCTATGCATGATTGTGATATGCATTCTAAAAAGGCCCTAATGCATGTTATGAGTGACATACACATGAAAATGTTATGCATCCTATACTACATAACATTCTCATGCAACGAAAAAGAAACGTGCTAGTCTCATTCATGTGGTGAGGTTATGCATCCCATACTACATAACCCTCACATGTTGCCCCTATGGTGGATCCATATACAGACACATATTATGCATCTCATACTACATAATATGCCACGTATACTTCATGTTATGCTATGAGTGTAGTGTTCGTGCTTCAGCCAAGACGTGTTGATGATATATCGGTGTGTGTATAATATGATGCTAAACATCTAATACCTACAAGGAAAGGTTGCCCGACAAATTATCAAGCAATCTCCCTCGGATACCAACTGTCACAACCCGCATTTTCTCCGAATTTAAGAAGTATCAGAGTATGAGAAAACACGCGTCGTGATGCCACGTCGAGGAGGGGATAACTATCGACGCTCAGGCGAACACCAACTAACTAGACTATGAAAATTCATAAGTTTAATGATTAGAAAATCAGTTATATTTTAAAGTCTGTATCCCTTGACTCAGTGGATCACCTATGAAAGTGCGAGTTAGATCTGATATACTCTAAAGGGGGGGGGGGTGAATAGAGTATGGTGCTTAAAAACTTTTACAACAGTTGTTGTATTCTAAATGTGAACAGAGAAGCAAATAGTAAATCTAATCACAGAAACTATCTAATCACAGAGCAACCTAGTCACAAATCACAGCCAGAAACAAAAGAAACACAAGCAACCAGAAGACACAAGGAGCTATAGTGGTTCCCCAACAAATCTGGGTACATCCACTCTTCTACCACCCTAGGTAGGAATCCACTGCAAGATGAGTTGATTAGGTGTCCTGGGCACCAATGAGCTTTTGATAAGGTGCTCAAAAAACAAACCAAATTTTTTGATCAGGTGTCTTGCCACCAATGAGCTTTTGATAAGGTGCTCAAAAACCACACACACTTTTGAAGGGAGTTTGAAAAACCCTTTACAGAGGTGTGGATGAGAGAGTGATGGAAGTCTTCTCTTTCTCAATCACAGTGAGAAGACTATGTGGATTCAGTGATGTTGTCAAAGCTCCCCCTGAGATCTGTAGTTGTTCAGGAAATGAAGCTTTGCAGTAGGGTGATAGGCCTTTAGAAATTGATCTCCAGCAAATTATGATTTCCGCAATAGCTGAAATGTGAGATGTCTGGAGTCTTAAATGATGATGGCCTTGAACACTTGAATCAAAAGAGATCTGAAGATTTCAGATGGTTGATCTCTTTTAGTGATGGTGTTCTTGTATGAATTCTTTGAGACAGAGAATGTCTGCAACTCTTTTTCTTTCTCTTGTGTGATTGTGGTTGTGAGAGTTGTTGCAGAAGAAGATTTGCAGAGAATGAATATTGCAGAATATGTGTCTCTCCCTTGTTCTACTTTCTTCAGTTCTGAAAAATCTAATCTTTTATTCTCTTGTTGTTTGAACAGAAATGATCCACTGTCAAGATAGCCGTTGGCCTGTCATAAATGACTTCCTTAATTGCTTTTGTCTTCTAGGGGAAAGTCCAATGAAACATTCCTTGATAATTCCTTGAAACTTTCTCCAAAATAAATGAAAACGGCGACAAAATCTTCTGAATTAATTGCTGAGAATAACTCCTTAACTGTTTTGAATTTGAATCTTGAAAGTCGTTGAACTCTTCAGAAAAACGTCGAACTGAGCTCTACTATCGCCGAACTGAGCTCAGCGATTTGGACTTAGACAGCAACAGAGATCATCGATCTGAGCTCAACTATCTTCAAACTGAGCTCAGAGATAGCGGAACAAACTGGAGTCAAGATCATAGAACTAAGCTCGAAGATCGTCGAATGGAGTTCGACTATTTGTTGAAGTTGAGCTCAGCGATCGTCGAATGGAGTTCGACGATCCGTCGAAGTTGAGCTAAACGATCGTCGATAGGAGTTCGACGATTCGTCGTACTGAGCTCGACGAAATGACTTAGTCTCCAAACTGAAAAACCTTGGTCTTGAGGGCAACTTCCAAACCTAACTACTAACCCTTAGAATCAATTCTAATTAACCTTTTGATCTATACAAGGAGGTCAAAAACAGGTTTCCTAAAGACATAGTGATCCTGACCCAAATTAGTAATAGGGTGTTCCAACAATCTCCCCCTATTTGGGTTAGGATTACTATTTACAGAAATTGGAGAAATTAAAAACAACATACAAAGCAACAATATAACAAACAACAACATTGCAGAATCATAGATATAATATCTTAGACAGATCAGAAATCAGAATAATTGTCACCTTATAGAATTACTCTTTCTCCTTGCTCTTTATAAGTTTAATTTCTCTATTTGGATTAAGAGCTTCCTTCTTTGATCTTCTGTCATCAGCTGCACCTAGAGATGTTTGTTGTTTAGGCCTTGGTACTACATCTTCAGGGTGCAGCTCCATGTATCTTTCAGAATCAAAAAACTTGCTGGAGGCATATCTTTTAAGTTCCTTCTTTCTTTGTTCTGACAAGGTAGTAATGCTGGAGGTGTCCTTGCCTTGCTCTCTGGCTTTATTAATCTGATCCAAGGTAGCTAATTCCTTCATTCTACCTGTCCAGGCAGTAGGATTATTCTCTGGATCCTCAAAGGGCACTGGAGGCTCATATCTGTTGGAGGGATTGTCTGGAGGAGCTCTGGAGGAGACTAATTCTTTCAACTTATAAGGAAATGGACCTGAAGTAGTGTCAGATGAGCCTGGTCCTTCCCTTGAGTAAGGATGTTGCCTGGAGTAACCTTTGGAATAAACTTGAAGTTCTCTTTGGTTTCCTCTATAATTTCCTCTCCTAGATTGAGAGCCTCTGGATTGGCTTCCCCTATATTGAGATCTTCCTTGAGGCTTATAGGGGGTTTGACTTCTGGCAGAAGGATGAACAACAGAGCTACCACCTGCACCTGCATCAAGAGGAGGAGGTGGAGGAGGATGATGGAACTGAGAGGAACCTTTCTCATATTTCCTCTTCTTCTCCATAGCCTTTAGTTGATTCTTGGAATATTGTATCCAGTGTTTTGTTATAGGGCAGTCATGCAGAATATAGTAGGGAATGTCATTTGTATCTTTTACTTTAGCTGGAGGAACTCTTTTCATTGCCTTGCTTCTTGCTTTTCTTATCCTTGCTATAGTAGCTGAGGAATCATCAGAATCAGTTCTGAACTGATCACGTTCAGAGCTTTGTTCATCATATAAAGCATCAATCCTTTTCAGATAATCTTTCTGTTGTTGGGTTGGAGCAGAGATAACAGTAGTGACAGCAATTGTAGCAGCAGCAGTAGATACAGCAGATACAGAACTTTCAGGAGCAACACTCTCAGAAGATACAGCAGCAGTAGTAACAACAGCAACTTGTGCAGCAGCAGATTCAGAGAAAACAGTTTCAGATACAAAAACATCAGCAGGGGCAACATCAGCAGTGACAGCAGACTCAAAGTCATATGCCTTTGTCATATGTATATCCTTAGAAACTACATCATCAGCAGTATCATCAATAGCAGCAGTAGGGGCAGCAGCAACAGAATCAGTAGCATTATTGTCAGCAGGAGTAGCAGCAGTAAGATCAATGGAAATAGAAGGCTCAGCAGTATATAGGGAATTTATATAAGAGCTAATTAAGCTGGTATCACAGCTTGAGAAGGGCACAATGGCCTTAGATAGATCTTCAGATGGCTGGACTGCAGTGCTTACTGGGAGACAACTGAAATAAACTGAATCAAAAACTAATAATAAAGATCTGAGATCCATTGAGAAAACAACAACTTGTGGAGTTGAGGCTGGAGCTTGGGTTGAAGAGACAGCAACTTGAACTGAGGAAATAGCAGCAGCAGGGACTGAAGAAATGACAGCAGCAGGCAATCTAACATCTTCATGAGGCATCTCCCCCTGCCTAGATTCAGAGACAGCTGGATCAAGGCACCCAAAGGAAGGGATTGCCTGAGGAATGAGAGAAGATAGCCTGGCAGAAAGGGCTGCAACTGACTGTAGAAGTGGAGCCAAGGAGGTCTCAAACAAGAGTGAGAGCCTGGGAGCTATCAGCTCATACAGTCTGTCTGCTAAGGCTGGAATATCTACATGCTCAGTAGGGACTTGAGTAGAGGTAGAGAAAGATGGTGGAGCAGCTGGAGATGTTGGAGGAGAGCTGGTGTATGGGGGAAAGGAAGGTTGAGGTGTGGGGATTGTTGAAATGGAGGAAATGGGAATGGAGATAGAAGGTGTGAAGGAGGGTTGAGCAATGATGTCTTGCAGTAGCTGTTGATAAGATGTAGATGAGGAGGGTAGATCAGGAGGGGATGAAGGGGAATCATCCATGAAGGAATCATCTAGAAGATTGAATGATGGAAGGTGAGATGATGTGTCAAGATCTGGTTGAGGGTAGTGATGTAAAGGATGGAATAGTTCTTCTATTAGAGGTGGAGGTGGAGAACTTGAAGTTGGAGATGGGGTTGAAATTATGATGGTGGATGAAATTTGAATGGTGGAGGAGACTGGTGGAGATGAAATAGGAGGTGGAGGAGGAGAAGCAGCAGGCAAGTCTTCTGTAGGGGCAGAGACTTGAGGGGAAGAGACTGTGACAGTCCTTGTGCCTGAAGTAGTGCTTGCAGAGGGCCTGTTGGGCTTCACTATCTGTCTGTCCCACTTGCCGAACAGGGCACAGGAGAGCCTCTTAGAGGTATTGATGTGCATCCCATTTGATACAAGTAGTGCAGGGCATCTGTTTTGAAGAAACAGCCCTAGAATCCTTCCATAATTCACAAAATTCCTATTTATCTTCTTCTTAATCAGATCAAAGAAGACCTCTCCCCAGTTTAATTGTTTCTTATCCACTAAAGCACCCATCAAGCACAGCTGATACCTGGAGATGGTATCATGGGCTGAATGCTTGGCCAAAAGAACTTTTCCTACAACATCAGCTAAAAATCTATATTCAACAGCTAAATTCTTTTTCAGCAGCTTGCTAGGGTTTGCATCAGAATGACCCATTCTATCAAGCATAATAGTAAATTCTTCTCCAGATATTTCAACAGAATCTCATCCAGAATTTAATTGAAAAACTTCTGTCAGAATAGCAGGTGTAAGAGGTACCTGGGTTCCAGAAATTGATCCAACAACTGTATTTTGGTCTTGGTTGTGGGCAGTATACACCCACTCCTTGATTTCATCTGCAGGTAGTTTGATTCTGGTGGACATGATAGCAACAAGCTTTTATTCCTTGAACAGTTCTAGAATGTCTTGGAAGATTTGATCACTGGTGCTGAAAGAATCCATGTCAATATCGAAACCTGCATCAAATTTCATGGCGGCCAGAACGGAGACGGAGACGGCCATGGTTTCCTGCAAAAAATAAACAACCAAACGACCAAGTATAGAGATGTTTGGAGGGAAGGAGAAAATTTGCAGTGAGATTGAAAGCACAAAAGGAGAACGACGGCCGAAAAATGAATTTTATATTAGGGTTCGACGCAGAAAAGGAAAGATCGTTGAACTCAGTTCGACGATCGGGGCTTCTAAAAGAATCTGAAGGGTCTTCAATATCGTCGATCTCCGTTCGACGATACTGGAGAGCGTCGAACTCCGTTCGACGATAGTTCAGAAAACAAAATCGTCAAGCGCCGTTCGACGATCGTTGACCTGGAGAGATAGTTGAGCACTATCTGAGAAGCGCTGAACTCTGGTCGACGATTTCGGAAAGCGTCGATCTCCATTCGACGATCTGGGGGAAAATCGTCGAGCGCAGTTCAGAGACCAGAAACACTCTAGACACTAGAAAAATCAAGATGTTTGCCTAGTCTTGGTCATTTTTAGATTTTCAAAATCTTGGACATTATTTTAGACTTCCTCCATCTAACATTCCTAACTGATTTAGGAAGAAGGTGTGTTTCTTTTCATCCAAGGGTTTGGTGAAAATATCTCCCCTTTGCAAATCAGTTGGGACATATTGAAGTTCAATTTTGTTTTTCTCAACATTATCCCTTAAAAAGTGATGCCTAATTTCTATGTGTTTTGTCCTACTATGGAGGACTGGATTTTGAACTATAGAAATAACACTGGTATTATCACAAAAGATTTTAGACTTCTCTAAGTTGTAGCCATAGTCTAGGAGTTGGTTTTGAATCCACAATATTTGTGAACAACAACTACCTGCAGCCATATATTCAGCCTCAGCAGTTGAAGTTGACACAGATGTTTGTTTCTTACAAAACCAAGAGACAAGTCTGTCACCAAGAAACTGACAAGTTCCACTGGTGCTTTTCCTGTCAATTCTGCATCCAGCATAATCAGCATCAGAAAATCCAGTTAAGTCAAATGCTGGATCTTTTGGATACCAGAGACCTAGATTTGGACAACTTTTAACACACCTGAGAATCCTTTTTACTAATGTTAGGTGTGACTCTCTAGGGCTTACTTGGAACCTAGCACATATGCACATAGCAAACATTATGTCAGGTCTACTAGCTGTAAGGTACAGTAAAGAGCCAATCATTGCTCTATATGTTGTCTGATCAACGGGTTTCCCATGTTTATCAGCATCCAATACAACATTGGTAGGCATAGGTGTTTTCATACAAGATGCTTCAGACATATCAAATTTCTTGACCAATTCTTTTGCATACTTAGTTTGAGAAATAAAGATGCATTTGGCATGTTGTTTGACTTGCAATCCTAGAAAGAAGGATATCTCACCCATGCTACTCATTTCAAATTTAGAATGCATTAGGTTGGAGAACCTTCTGCACAAATTTGAATCAGTAGAGCCAAAAATAATATCATCTACATAAATCTGTACTAGTAGGGTATGGGACTTATGGGTTCTAATAAAAAGAGTTTGGTCTACTCTACCCCATATAAATTTATTTTTCAGAAGGAAGCATGCTAGGGTCTCATACCATGCTCTAGGAGCTTGCTTGAGACCATATAATGCTTTGTTCAGCTTAAAAACATAATCAGGATGGGTTGGAGAGATAAAACCTGAAGGTTGTCTGACATAGACTTCTTCTTTGATGTCTCCATTGAGAAAGGCACTCTTTACATCCATCTGATATACCTTAAAACCTTTGTATGCTGCATATGCTAAGAAGATTCTGATGGCTTCCAATCTTGCAACCGGTGCAAAAGTCTGGTCATAATCTATGCCTTCTTCTTAAGAGTATCCTTGAGCAACTAGCCTTGCCTTGTTCCTTACAATAACTCCTTGATCATCCAATTTGTTTCTGAACACCCACTTTGTTCCAACAATTGAGTGATCCTTAGGCCTTGGCACTAGTTCCCAAACTTTGTTCCTTTCAAATTGATGCAACTCTTCTTGCATTGCAATGATCCAGTGTGGATCTTGCTCTGCATCTTGAATGGATTGAGGTTCAATTTGAGATATGAAGCAAGTGTGCAACAGGTTTTGGTTGACCTGATTTTGGTTTGCACACCAGCTGAGATGTCTCCAATTACTTGGGAAATTGGATGGTCTCTTGATGTTACTAAGTCAACAGGGGGTGTTGATTGTTCACCAACCTGTATTGTTGTTTCCTCTTATGGTACAACAACTGGCTCTTCAAGAAGTTTCTCTTCATGATGTTGAATGTCTTCTTCATCTTCACTGCTTTCCTCTTTTTGAATGATTTGTAATCTGTCCAAGTCTTCAGCTAGAGAGTGTACCTGCAAAGGTTCTATAGTAGAAGTGTTCTTCTCCTTGAAAGACATGTTAGATTCATCAAAAGATATGTGAACAGATTCTTCAATTTTAAGAGATGATTTATTATATACCCTATATGCCTTACTGATCATGGAGTATCCCAGAAACACTCCTTCATCAGCTTTAGCCTGAAATTTTGATAAATACTTCTTGTCATTATTGTGTATATAACAAATACAACCAAAAATTCTAAAATAATCTATTTTAGGTTTCTTCCCTTTGAGTAATTCATAGGGAGTCTTGCCCTTTAGTTTATGTATTAAACTTCTGTTCAGCACATAGTTGGAGGTGTTCACTGCCTCTGCCCAAAAAGATAGAGGAAGGTGAGCATCTGACAACAATGTAGTGGCAGATTCAATAAGGTTCTATTTTTCCTTTCAGCTACCCCATTTTGTTGAGGAGTTCTAGGAGCTGAGAAAGTGTGCCTGATCCCTTCACTTTGACAGAATTCTTGCATAATAAGAGAATCAAACTCTGTCCCATGATCAATTCTGATCAGGGCAATGTGAGTATTGAACTCAATCTGTATGCATTTGAGAAAATCTGTCAAACACTTAAAGTTATCAGACTTCTTCCTCAGAAAGAACACCCATGTGAATCTAGAGAAGTCATCTACAACTACTAAAGTGTAACATTTCCCTCCTAAGCTTTGTACTGTAATGGGTCCAAAAAGATCCATGTGTAACAGATATAAAATCCTAGGTGAATCACTCTTATTAAGTGACTTGAAACTATTTTTAGTTTGCTTGCCTAATTGACAAGCCCTGCAGAGTCCTTCCTTCTTGTAGGGGCCAGAAGGTAGTCCTCTAACAAGGTTGTCCTTGGATAGCCTAGCAATGGTTCTAAGGTTTAAATGTTCTAATCTCTTATGCCATAAAACATTAGGTCTACAAACAGAATTAAACAGGCAAATATCTACTTCTGTTGAAAGAAAGTCTACTAAATAAATGTTACCTTTCCTTTTACCTGTCAACACAGTTGTGTTGTCCTCTGACTTGATCTTGCATAAGGCTTTGCTGAAAGTCACCTGGTAGCCTTCATCACATAGTTGACTGATACTGATCAAATTGTGCTTCAGTCCTTCCACATAGGCTACCTTCTTGAATGTGACTGTGCCAATTTGAACTGCACCATATCCTTTTGTCAGTCCAAAGTTTGAATCACCAAATATGACTTTGTGTCCAAGATTGGCTTTAAAGGATGTGAGGTTGTCCCTATTTCCTGTCATGGGCTTGGAGCACCCACTATCCAAATACCATTGTTGGTTTGATGTTGGATAGGACTTCACCTGCACATAAAATAATTCACTTGTTTTTGACCCAGTTTACCTTGGGCCTAGGTTGATAACCTTTAAATTCAGAAATAAATGACATCCCTGGTTGACTCTTATAACCTTCAGGATGATATCTCCTTGTAGGTATTATCCATTCAGTATAAGGGTTAAAGCTTTGGGATGAAGGACCCCTAGGATTGGATTTTGATTTACCCTTGAAAGAATTTCCAAAGCTCTGATCTCTGTTCGACGATCGTGGAGCTGCGTTCGACGATCTTGGGTCAGATCGTCGAGCTCCATTCGACGGTCGACTGTGGTAGAGTTCAGGAATTAGAGATCGTCGACCTGTGTTCGACGATTTTGCCTGAGTTCGTCGATCTGCGTTCGGCGATCGTCGAGCTCCGTTCGACGATTTCTGCTGGAACTTGGTTTTCTTAGGCAGATCAGAATTTTTCCTAGCTACCTCTACAACTCCCTTCCCTTTATCAGAAATAAACTTAATTGGGGTTGTTAGAACTATAGGTTGGCTGGATGAAGCACCCAAGCCCAGTGTACTATTAAATCTAGAGTTCACTGTGCTTGTGATGTCCACTAGCTTGATGCTTCTCCCATTAAGGGATTCTTCAAGCTTTTTGGCCTCTGACAGCTCACTTTTCAGTGAAGCTATCTGCTCCCTACAGCACTCCAACTCCTCAGAGAGTTTGAGGTTTTTTGATTTTAAGGAACTGTGTTCAGACAATTGATTTCTGAGAGAGATAATTTCCTTCTCAGATTTTAACAAGTCTAAGCACAGTGCTTCAAATTCATACTTAAAGTCCTCAGAATTGAAATCAAAAGAACTAATTACCTGGTCCTCTTCAAGTTGAGTCTCTGAGTCTGACTCTGAATCTTCTGCATCAGAATTATGTTGAGAGGCATTGATTGTCATCATGCAGAACTCCTTCTCTTCAGCATCATCTTCATCATCGTTTGAGCTGGATGAAGCTTCTGATTTCTCTTCAGTCTCACTCTAAGATTCAGCAACAAATCCCTTCCTTGTGTGTTTGTTCTTGCTTGAGGAGGGTTTTCCATTGCTACTCTTCTTGAAGTCCTTATCTTTTCTTCTTTCTCTCTTATCCTTTCTGTCCTTGTTTTTGTTCTCTGGACAGTCAGGCACAATGTGGCCTGTTTTCCTGCAACCAAAGCAGACAATTTCTTTATTGTTTGATTTATCATACCTTGGCTTGTCATGATCTTTGTATGATCTCTTCCTGAAGTCCTTTCTGGCCATCTTGTAAAATCTTTTGTCCAGCAGACTAAGTAGCTCATCATTGCCTAGGATTTTATCTTCAGGCTGATCTTCAGTGGCTTTGAAAGCTATATACTTCTCTTTTCTTGTGGCTGGTGAGGCAGCCTTCTGCTCTTCTTCTTTATTTTTGATAAGCAGCTCATAAGATTTGAACTTGCCCAAGAGAGCTTCTGTGGTGATCTCATTCAGACTTCTGGCATCCTTGATTGGCCAGATCCTTGATTCCCAAGTGCTTGGGAAGCACATTAGGATTTTATCATTTAGCTCAGTCAATGAGATCTCTTTATCCAGAGTCTTCAGTTCATTGACTATCAGGCTGAGTCTGTTATACATTTCAGCTACTGGCTCAGCTTCTCCTTTCTTGAAATTCTCATATTGGGATATGAGGTGAGATCTTCTGTCTTTTCTTTCATCAGCAGATCCTGAGACTATTTCAGATAGCTTGTCCCAGATTTCCTTTGCTGAGTTACATTCAGCTACCTTTTGGAAAATATCATCAGACATAGTCTGGGCTAAGATGTTCATAGCCTTTGCATCTGCTACCTTCCACTTCTTGATCTCTGCATCTGTTCCTGAAGGAGGTGGAACAACATTTGTACTTGTGTTCTCTGGAGGTCTTGGACAAACTGTCAAAACAGAATTAAAAATGTCCTCATCAATAGAATTCATATAGAGTCTAATCCTTGCCTTCCAAAGTGCAAACTTAGACATATTGCACACTGGAGGTCTGATGCTAGCATAATCTTTGTTTTTGGCCATGTTTTGTGAAGAAATAATTCTAATAACAAAATCTACAACAAGCAGATCTAACTAGGAATCTTTGGGTTCAGGTGTTAGCCTGTGCAACCACCAAGGTGTGGTATGTTTAACCAACCTGGCTTAGATACCAATTGAAAGTGCGAGTTAGATCTGATATACTCTAAAGGGGGGGTGAATAGAGTATGGTGCTTAAAAACTTTTACAACAGTTGTTGTATTCTAAATGTGAACAGGGAAGCAAATAGTAAATCTAATCACAGAAACTATCTAATCACAGAGCAACCTAGTCACAAATCACAACCAGAAACAAAAGAAACACAAGCAACCAGAAGACACAAGGAGCTATAGTGGTTCCCCAACAAATCTAGGTACATCCACTCTTCTACCACCATAGGTAGGAATCCACTGTAAGATGAGTTGATCAGGTGTCCTGGGCACCAATGAGCTTTTGATAAGGTGCTCAAAAACCAAACCAGATTTTTTGATCAGGTGTCTTGCCACCAATGAGCTTTTGATAAGGTGCTCAAAATCCACACACAAACTTTTGAAGGGAGTTTGAAAAACCCTTTATAGAGGTGGGGATGAGAGAGTGATGGAAGTCTTCTCTTTCTTAATCACAGTGGGAAGACTATGTGGATTCAGTGATGTTGTCAAAGCTCCCCCTGAGATCTGTAGTTATTCAGGAAATGAAGCTTTGCAGTAGGGTGATAGGCCTTCAGAAATTGATCTCCAGCAAATGATGATTTCATCAACAGCTGAAATGTGAGATGTCTGGAGTCTTGAATGATGATGGCCTTGAACACTTGAATCAAAAGAGATCTGAAGATTTCAGATGGTTGATCTCTTTTAGTGATGGTGTTCTTGTATGAATTCTTTGAGACAGAGAATGTCTGCAACTCTTTTTCTTTCTCTTGTGTGATTGTGGTTGTGAGAGTTGTTGCAGAAGAAGATTTGTAGAGAATGAATATTGCAGAATATGTGTCTCTCCCTTGTTCTACTTTCTTCAGTTCTGAAAAATCTAATCTTTTATTCTCTTGTTGTTTGAACAGAAATGATCCACTGTCAAGATAGTCGTTGGCCTGTCATAAATGACTTCCTTAATTGCTTTTATCTTCTGGGGGAAATTCCAATGAAACATTCCTTGATAATTCCTTGAAACTTGCTCCAGAATAAATGAAAACGGCTACAAAATCTTCTGAATTAATTGCTGAGAATAACTCCTTAACTGTTCTGAATTTGAATCTTGAAATTCGTTGAACTCTTCAAAAAAACGTCGAACTGAGCTCTACTATCGTCGAACTGAGCTCAGCGATTTGGACTTAGACAGCAACAGAGATCGTCGATCTGAGCTCAACTATCTTCGAACTGAGCTCAGAGATAGCGGAACAAACTGGAGTCAAGATTGTCGAACTGAGCTCGAAAATCGTCGAATGGAGTTCGACGATTTGTTGAAGTTGAGCTCAGCGATCGTCGAATAGAGTTCGACGATCCCTCGAAGTTGAGCTAAACGATCGTCGATAGGAGTTCGACGATTCGTCGTACTGAGCTCGACGAAATGACTTAGTCTCCAAACTGAAAAACCTTGGTCATGAGGGCAGCTTCCAAACCTAACTACTAACCCTTAGACTCAATTCTAATTGACCTTTAGATCTATACAAGGAGGTCAAAAACAGTTTTCCTAAAGACATAGTGATCCTGACCCAAATTAGTAATAGGGTGTTCCAAAAACCTAGTCCACAGTTTAAAAACTATACTTATACGTAGCGAAAAAAATACTTTTTTCATATTTGACACCCTATAAGAGTGCATAAGTGACCCCCGAAGTCAACTTATACTATGCAAGACTCTAGATTTATTTTATATTATAAGTAAGCAAATGATCCTTTTTACGTTGCTTGGAAAGTAGTGTATGAGTTTTATAAACATGCTGATCATGAGATATACTTATAACAGTGTATTTAGGTTTAAAAGTAACTAGCAACCTAACATAAATCTTCCCAAGAGCAAATAGACTATCTTCAGAAAGGTAGCAGTAAAAGAAACATATCTAATATTATAAGCAAAAACCACCAGCGGGCATCAACAACCTGACACGAATCTACTGGCGAGCATGTATATCTGTAAGAAAAACAGAAAACTAGCTCACAAGACAAAGAAACTGATCTCTATAGTACAAGAGATCACCTGCAACAGCACAACAAAACTAGCCGCCTACTCGGCTACTAATTAGAACCTGAGGCATTCAGAGAAGAAAAGAATACCTCAGCAAGTAAAACGAAAAAAATCTGAATTAGAGCATAATATCAAAATGGAATGAAAGAGAGTAAGTAAACATGACAGTAAAAGCAAATCCTGTCCAAAGTAAGCCAAAGTACACCAAGTATAGGGAAACAACAACAAGCCCTGCTCAAATCCTGCAGAGGCTACAAGGCAAAAGTATACCAACAACATGTTGCAATCTATAAAGGAAGAAAACATCTAACAATCCTAAAATATGAGTAATGGTAGTAGTAAAACATCATGGACCTGAGTTGGTGACCAAAAACAGTCCCCCAAACAAAACAGGTCCAACTGAAAATACACTGTGTCAGTACAAGGCCACCACATACCCAGCCCGTACCTGGGATTAAAAGGTGGCGACCACGGCTATGCCCAGCCCGTACCTGGGACTAAAAGGTGGCGGCCACGGATCGCACACAAAACATCCCACTCCTTTAGAGAGTCAAAATACCACTACCTGCCATAACCCACGATTCGGCCTTCAAACAAAATAAAGGAAGAAACGAATGGCCGACATTACATCCCCTCCTAGGAGGTAATCACTCGGGAAGGAAAGAAGTTGCATGAAAAATTCGGTTAAGGCAAAAGAAATAAACGTCGATCTCAGCTTATTGGAGATCGTCGATCTCCAGCCACATGAAATCGTCGAACCCCATTCGACGATTTTCGTCGAACACAGGTCACGGGAAATCGTCGAACTCCGTTCGACGATTTTCGTCGAACACAGGTCATGGTAAATCGTCGAACTCCGTTCGACGATTTTTCGTCGAACGCGGGTCACCGGAACTTGTCGAACTCAGTTCGATGATTTTTCGTCGAACGCAGGCCACAGGAAATCGTCGAACTCAGTTCGACGATTATCGTTGAACTCAGATCACAGGAAAAATCATCGAGCTCAGTTCGACGATTATCGTCGAACCCAGATCGACGACTTTCGTCGATCACAGGCGACCGGAGATCGTCAATCTCAGTTCGACGATGTTCGTCGAACTCAGATCGACGACCTATCAGCATTGAGTGCACAAAATGCTGGACAACACTTTAATCCTACAGCAAATACTTCTATGTTCCACCTATCATACCAGACCACTTCTACTAGCCCAGAAACACTCTAATCCTCAAGACTATGGAAAGGAAAAAGGAAATTGCTGCTACTGCCACCACAACTGCCAAGCCAATTTACGCCAAAACCCAGCATACCCATGAAGAACTCAGCATTATAACACTACATCAAACTGACAGTAGGCCAAAAATTTCAGTAATAGTGAGATCTGACAAGGCTAAGCAGCATTCCTAAGTTCTAAGAGTAGAAATTTAGACAATATCTCAACTGGATGATAAATCAAATAACTGGACAGGAAGTAAATTCAGTAGGCTTAACAATTTCTTGTCATGATTAAGGGAAAAAACTAGACAATTGAAGGATCTGAAATTAATACTTGACAACAAGGAACAAAATGAAGAAGCCACTACTTGGCAAGGGCGAAGAGCACCACTTGCCTCAATTTCTAGCGATTTATCTTGCATAGCCCTTCCTCTCTCTCTCGGCTCCAACCCCAACAGCACCTAAACCAGGATTCTAGAGTTTTAATGGTGGAAAAGGATCAAACCAAAAATTCTGAGACCCCTAGAAACACCACGAAAATTGAATCTCTTACTGTAGGAATGAAGGTCTAGGCGAGAGTAATCCAAATCCGCTTTCGGATCGAATTCTGTCCACTAACACTCCCGGAATCGGCATCCGAAGTCAAGGGCAGCCCGTCGGTTTTCCTCTCTTGCACAGGGACGGCGGTTGTATTCCGAAAAGACAAAGAACATCCACAGTCGCTTTTCTAAATAAGGTTATATATAGATAGCGGCCAAATCCCAAATATTCTCTATTCTTAGCCTATCCAAACGTTGTCAGCCACCTATTCACCATAACTGCTATTATCTAAACGAAATATCTATATATAATATATAATATTGCATTAATATAAATAAAATACAAAATGACGCGAAACCCGAACATCCTCGGAATTCGACGAAATTTGCACCGTAGCTAAATACCCACGCTACGAGCGCAACGGCGAAGTAGAAATCAACTTTTGACGAACAAAACTCGGGTTATGACTACCCAAAGTCAAAACACAAGCATCCCCCGAGAGGCCTCACCGGTCACCAAAACAGACCCGGCTTGCTAGTGAATCTTGCCAAAAAGGCTACCAACAACCACACAAGAAACCTAAAGAGCTAAGACCACGCTCTAACAAACGGCACATGCCGAAAACGCGTCAACGTAACGCCAAACGAGAATTAAATAATCGCATAAAAATCTAGGGCGTTACAAACACCTTCCAAGATCGGTGGGAGGAAGGCGATGTCGGCAGGTTGATGCGGACTCCCCTGAACGCCCTCGAAATCGCCTTTGACGATGACTAGTTATTCGCTTGACCTGTGAACTTTGTTCGCCGTCCCCACCAAGGTGCAGGCATGGCTGCTAATGTAGACGACCCCCTTGGCGGTGGCGGGAAAGAAGAACACTTTCCGGAAGACAGAGAGGTCAAAGACTATCTTCTCTTCTCACAAGTAGCAAAGGAATCCCATGATGATTGCTCCGCCATTAGGATTGATTTGCGCGCGGACAATCCCAAAATATCGCAAGATCTCGTGATATTCTGGCCAAAAAGGAAGTCGCAAGCCGGCGTCGAAATGTCGGAGCGACAAGACCATAAAACCCTCGATGTAGGTGTTAAGTCGTTCGCTCCGAGTAGGAAGCTCGCCGAATAACCATCCGGAAGAAGTCGCTCCCTGAACATTTCAAGATCTCGCTCTGTCATGATAGATTTCTTGAAAGCCGCATCGATAAAATTCACGGCGTGGGCCTGTAGGCGAGCGCTAGCGTCGTCCCCAACCATCTTCAGCGAGTTGGATTAACGAGGAGAGAAAAAAAGGTGAGAAGAGAAGGAAGGCAGAGACATGTGAGCAAGAGTAGATACTCGTGAATTGGAGTTAGAAAATCGCAGCAGCGTAATTATGACATACCTACCCCCTCTATTTATAGGCGGAGGCAAAGAGGGGGTGGGGGGTATATCCGTTTCGGCAAGTATCATCCTAAGTCGCGACCTAAATGATTAGACGAATCCCCGACATTAGCCCTATCTCACACAACACAGCAAGAAATCTCGCAACTTCGCCAGAACCTGCAAAACGAGCTCGGCACATCGCAGAAGGGAAGCGAGTAAACAACAAACATCGAAACAGTAAAAGATAGAAATCAAACCGAGATACAAACTCGTTTATTACAAATAAAAGATTGTTTGTTACAATAGTCGCTTGTGGCAAGTTCAAATGAAGAGAGGAAAAAATCTAAGTCCTACGCGGTCGCTCTGGAGGATGTGGATGTCGTCCAGCCCATCCCATCTCGCGTGCTTGCCGATAATGTTCGGTGGAAATCGGCATCGCATCATCGCCAAGCCGCAGCTGGTCCTCCATCCTCGGTAGCCTTTCTACGGAACCCATACTCGCCCGCATTCCGGCCAGCTCGTCGAGAACGAGCTGGAGGGGATGGTTGTTTATCGCCAGCTGACAATCGTTCTCCTTGACTATGTGGAAGTGGGCCTCGTAGCTCTCCAGGGTGGTCCGAAGCTCTTCTAACCTTGCCACCCGCACCTCCAGGGTTGAGATCCGATGATGAGACTCACAGATCGCAAGCTGGTCGAACTTGATCTCCAGCTCCAAGTAAGCGCGAGTAGCAGCATGACGATACTCGCTTCCAGATAACCCGATGACGTCGATGAAGACCGCCCCTGGAGTCGCCAGGCGATCTGCCAAAATAGATAGAAGAAGTTAGCCAGGTCAGAAACTGACGATTAACCCATCAAACAAAACAACGGTAACGCGAGTTACCATGACGAGGAGATTGAGATATACGAGGAGAATGGTCGCGACCTGAGGTATCTCGCTGGCCAGAAGATGAACCTTCTGCGTGTTCGGTAGGTTTCCCCTGCCAGCAACCTCCATAATTAAGGTACCCGACTCTGGGCAGGAAATTGCTCGGCCGCGGCTTGCCAAGTTTTCGGGCCAAAGTCTTCGACGGAGGCGGCGGAGGCTGCGATGAACTCGTCGGCTGATGCGAAGTCTTCAGCAGAGGAGGTGATGAAGGTCGCAGCATATCCGCTAGTTGCTGAGCGGTCACAGGAGGCGGCGACGGCAAAAGATTACTCGCCGTCTGCAGAGGAGCGACATTCAGAAGAGGTGGCGGCGACAAAGTTCTACTCGTCGCTGGCAACACAAAATCAAGCGCGGGAGTGGAGGAGACTCTGCTCGTCCCAAGATGAGAGTTCTTGCTCGCCGGAGGCTCCTTCTTCGTCGGAGAGTCCTTGCTCGCCGGAAGGTCTTTGCTCGCCAGGGGATCTTTCTTCTCAGTAGAAGTCGGAGCTTTGGTTGCCTTCTTAGAGCTGAGATTAATCTGAACTGTGTGCGCGGTCCGGAGCGGCTTCCCTGCTGCAAGGGCGAGTAGTGGTGCAGAGTGCAGGGGGTAACATTCAGAGCTGCGTTAGTGACATCTGATGGAGAGTCTGCGAGCAAAGGGAGTGGGTCAGCGAGAAATAAGCGGCGAGCGACTGCTTTAGAAAAAATGGTTTGGCGAAATAGCGAACTGGCAAGGAGACGACGTCAATCTGCGGCGGCACCAGCGAGTTGGTGACTTCTGGAGTTTTCAGTGGGCTGAGAAGGCTAGAGTCGAGAGCAGCTACGTTAGGGATGTCGTCTAACCCAAGATCACCAAGGAGCTTTGGGATGCTAGCGGAACGTGCAGGATTGCTGGTCGAGGCGGCGACTTGCTCAGGAAGCGGAAGCGGGTCGGTAATATTTAAGGCAAGTGTCTTCTTCAGCCTCTTTGTTTTCTTCTTCTTAAGGGGAGATAACTCAACAACAATATCCTCTTCTCGTGGCCTTTTGGGCTTGGCGATACCGAGATAGACAGACATTACAACGATGCTCTCCAAAATAAGTTTCTCATTGGCGTTCGACATAACGTCCGAGCTTAGAAGGCCTGCCTCAAAAACCAGCCCCCCTATTTATTGAGTTCAACATAAAGTAATCGGGAGCGAGCAACTCAGACACTCGGCATAGCAGCACGCCGAATAAATGTTGGATGATTCTTTTTGAGCTCCTACGTCGCTCGAAAAGAGTGGGGACTGTGTACAACCCGTATTCGTCGAGCATGGGTCCTACCGCAACCACATCAGCAGAAGTAAGGTCAACAAGTCAAGATAGAAGTCATAGTCAGTGCGCAAGACTGTAGAAGGCCTGGGCGAGTATGGCGAGCTCTCCTTGTATACTTTCCAGGTAGGCGACTAGGCGAGATACTCGCCCAGCTCGTGCGTGTTCTCCTGGGAAGTTGCCTAGTCATCAGGGGGTGGGATATAAATATGACCCCCCCTCCTTGGATTTCCATATAAATAGGGCCCCAGAGGTACGAGGTTGAGACACTTGAAATCCTCTACAGGATACTCATGAGCTCTTCTTTCTGGCTACCAGCTGAGCCTTTCGATTCCTTTTCCTTAGATACCAGGTCGCGACCTTGCGACTTAGTCATCAGCTAGTCTCCCTCGTACCTAGTTCGGGCATTTTTGGTTGAGAAGGGGCTACTCCTTTCGAGCATCCGGGTACGTGGTGGGACCTTACTGCCGCAACATCTGGGGTTCTGTTTGCCTTCGTTCTTCATCCTAGTCACTCTAGCCATATGGTATTACCCATGAATCGGTAACCTTAGGTGGTCTTGATCTGAATTCTGAGGTCGCGATTTTTCTTGGCTTCAACAACGAGCATATTCGTACGGGCTACGCCCCTGCTCAATGCACTTTGCATCAACAGTACCCTATTTGTGACGGTACCTCCACCCAAACTCGGCTCTTCTACGACAATCGATCAATTGACAGGGCACAGGGAGCCCTCGTGACCTACGTGACAGTAACCCGCCTCAACAGTGTCCCGACGCGCTGGGGCTTCTACAGCTCGCAAACCCCCGTGCACAAGATAAAATAGGTACGAGTGGAGCAGCCGGCACAGGGGTCGTGTGCACGGGGGTTTGCGAGCTGTAGAAGCGTCGCCGCATCGGGAAACTATCAAGGCGGGGTACTATCACGTAGGGCACGGGGGCTCCTTGTACCCTGTCAGTTGATCAAGTGTCTTAAAGGGGCCGAGTTTGGGCGGAGGTACCGTCGCAGCTGGGATACTATCGATGTGAAGAGCATCGAGTACGGGCGTAGCCCGTGCGAAGATGCTCATATTCTAGGGTAGATGCTTGCATCGAAATTCTAAGTTAAAAATAGAATACAGAAAAATAAGCAAAAAATCAAAGCTCTCTTTAACATGTCATAAATTCACATGAAATTTTGTTGGTAATCGCTAAATAATATAATTAATTTTAAGATTTTATTATCCCCGCCCTCAAACTTTTTGTCGTGCTTCCCCACCAGTGAGCTGTAGCTTTTATGTTATCTAAAAAACTTTGTGTTGTATATTATAGGAGACGTCGTCCAAATAAGTGGCGGCAAGGTTGATCGGCCAGGTTTTAGTTGTATGATAGTTTTAGCTGCATGCTCTTTAATACTTTTTTAGCTTGACTTTGTATGAACTGTTGTTGTTGTTTGCAAACTTAGAAGAAATCATTCTAAAACTTGGCCTTCATATAAAAAAATCTTGACGTTGTTGAGATAAGTGGCGGCAAGGTTGATCGATGTTAATGTGCATCATATATCTTGAAACCGAAAATTCGGTCTCTAGTGGCGTTCACCCTTGGGGAAGGGGTGATCGCACACCTACTTCTCTCCTGCAAGCCAAGTAATAAAGGAAAATAGAAGGGAACTGACCAAAGAGCTCGGCGTGGAGGTCCCACCACACACCCAGAAGATCGTAGAGCGCTTCCCCTCCTTAGCCAAATGCTGAGCTAAGCCTACCTTAGAAAGCGCTAGAAGACTGGGGGCAAGTTAGCATGCTCTCTGAGGTACCCCTTGGGTATTATTTATAGTTTTCTGAGAACGGCCTGCAAATAGCCAACCTCCGTTGTTCTAAATAGCTATGTGCAGCCCAGGTTGGCCTACCAACAGCGTGACTCCGCTATTCTGAAAGGCTATGGGCAGTCCAACGGGGGAAAATGGTAAAAAGCATCACAGATGACTGGGCAAGCAGTCCTTGAGACCTCTACTCTCCTGGGGCGGCGAGTGCTCAATGGAGCTGGCACTCGCCGTCTACTCCTAGGCCGTGGCGAGTACGAGCCCGGCTGGCTCTACTCGCCTGCCGCTTGCCGGGCTCGCCTGGGGTGAGTGTGAGCCCTTTGGATCTACTCGCCCCCCTGATAGTTCCACCCTGCCTGGGCAGGTTGGGGGCTGCCGAGCTCCGGCCCCCTGGGAGTTCGCCCAGGACTTGGACTGCGAAATCTGGCCAGTCTGCGTCCTATCGACCCCACTCGCCGGATACGGGGTTGTACACAATCCCCGCTCTTTCTGAGCTTGGAAAAGCTCAGAAAGAATCATCTAACCCCAAGTGTTCGGCGAGTGCCGCAAGATCCAGAGAGAATCTTCGGGTGGGGACCACCTGCGACTCTATATATATATGCCTGCGTACCTGGGTAACTTTTGCCACTCCCTTTGTTCTAAACTCACCAAGATGCCTATCCCCAAGGAGATCCAAGAGATGCTCGCCCGAGTTCACGAGGCTTCCTCTGCTCATATTGCCAGCCTGACCGGGGTTCCCCATAGCATCCCACCGGGTGGTTCGGCAGAACCCAATCCCGCTAAGAGGGCGAACCCGTTTCGCCAAGCGGTCGAGCCTATCTTTGATGTCCTGAAAACCACCCTGTAGCAGGGGACCGGTTCCTCTACTCTGCCCTCCCTTGAGAAGGATAAAAACATTGTCGACCTTTGCACCGACCCGGACAGCCAGCGGGATGACGGAGAGGCCTCCGCGACGCGAGTCAAGACCCCCCTCGGTGACTCGCTGTTTGAAACTCCAGAGAATCACCCACGGGACCCGTCACCCCCCTTTGGGACCCTGGGGCTAGACTCGCAGAGGCCGAACTTGCCAGCTCGCCTCCCCTCTTATCAGCAACTTCCTGTCGGGACTGCGGGCGAGGCGTTCAAGCCATCCCTGTGTCGGGCTTCAACCTCCTCCCGCCAAAAAACACACAGTCCTGGCTGCGGCAAGAACCTGAGACTGCCCCCACCCCGCACTTTCTTGGTGGCGCCAAGCTCGTCAGGTAGGCTGACCTTCAACAGTTCTTATCTCGTAATTTTTCTGGGGCACTCGCCTTTCATACTGATGTTTAACTGTCTTTGCAGCTCTTCCCAGTCAGTCTGAGGCTGACGAATCCTTGGGACCAACCGCTACTTGCCCCTCCCTTCTCCAAGCTCGTTAGACTCCTTTCTGGGTTCTGAAGTAGAGAACGATGAGCTGACAAGGAGGGGGATTGGGATCTTCAAGAAGCTGGTGTGCGGGCTGCGCAAGGTGCAGGAGGATAACGAGGCATTGCAGCGCGACTATGTACGGCTCGCAGACGAGGTGAGGGGAAACCCTTTAGGCAAGACGATGTCCTCTTCTCGGCTCCTAGACGAGATCGATGAGAGCCTCCAGATCTCCTAGAGGAACTTGGGGCAGATTCACGAGCTCCTCAACCCGCAGCGTCCTGCGAGAAAGGAGACGCGAGGTCGGGGTAGATAGAAACGGCTCCATTACTGAGCCTACCGTCACTCGCCTCCTCCCCCCTCAGCCCGCGCATATTGAACTTGTTCCTTTTTACTTCTTCTGCATTCGATTTCTTTGAACTATATTCTCCCCCTGATATGTAATAACATAGAATATATATTTTTTAGATTCCAATGCTCGCTATTTGAATATACTATCCTTTAGGTTCAACTCGACATGTGATGGGACAGGTCTCAGAAGTCGGCGGGCTGGGGTTTGCGAGCTGAGTCAGGCGAGCTGGACTGACCGGTCGGCTCGGCCTTAGACTTACTTTTCTATAAATAGGCCCCCTCACCAACCCGGTCCACCGCCGTTATTTCTTTCACACCCCCTCTTCTCGCCTTCTATCCTTCCGTACTCGCGTTTTAACCTTCTCGCGAGCATGGGTAAGACTAACCCCGACGCTGACAGCCGCTCCAAATGCACTCAGCACTTCGTCGACTACAGCTTCTTTGAGGGAATACAACCGAGGGACAGTTCACGGAATTCCTTACAGACTATTGCCCCCTAGATTTGAGGCACGCTGACCCAGAACGGGCAAGGCCATCAACACATTTTACTCTGATGAGCTTGCATTCCCCATCTTGCATTTCGAGGTGAGGTTGTGCCTAACGCTCTGGCCGGAAGTCCGCCAGATCCTGAAGTACTATGGCGCGGTGCCCGCGCAGCTCAACTCGAACTCCATCGCCATGATGGTGGTGTTCACGTGCTTCCTTCGTAGGGAGCGAATAGAGTTTAACCTAACTGTCTTCAGGAAACTCTTCACCTACACGACGATTCCAGATGGCGTCGTCTACTTCGGGGGCTCCTTCATCAAGGTTCGTGAGATAGCGAACAAGCATCATAACTGGATGACCAAGATCGTCTTCATCAAGGGCGATCTTAGCAATGTCCACTACTCGTCCTAGCTAAAGAGCGAGGAGGTGTACTAGCCCCCCGCTGTGTCTGGTGACGTTGTCGAGCTCTATAAATTCTTCCTCCACAAGAACTTTGAGGTCGCATTCCTCCAAAGGGGCCTCGACTCGCTCCTCCCTGTCCTTCCCGGCGAAGGTATGCCTTCCACTTTGTCCCTTTGCCCAGCTCGTCGGGTCGATACAAATTTTAACCAAGTTTTTTCATGCAGGGGAGCGATTGATTCCCGAGAACCCTCCCTTCGCGGACTCGGGACTATTCCCTAATCCCCTCGCACGCGAGAAGGTGGCCGCAGCCGCTTGCCGAGATGAGCTGGCCTCATCCAAGCCCTCATCCAGCAAGAAGAGATCTGATCCTACGGGGTACAGCTCGCCCCACCGCCAGCATCCGCAAAAGAAGATAAAGAGGGCTGTGGTGGTTCCCCGGGCGTTGCAACAACAACAACAAAAATCAAAGTACATGAGCTCGCATGAGACCACCTCGGATGGATCACCAGAGAGCTTGCTAAAGGATATTTTGGGCAAAGGGAAGGGGAGTGGCGAGTCATTCGCTCCCCCTGTTGCGAATAAGGCGTCCAGCGAGCCGAGCACTCCGAAGGGCCACCCCCTCTTCGGCTTCGGGGGAAGGTGGAAAGACTCGGTCGGCGAGCCCATGGTCCAATGTCAAGTCTCCATCTCCACCCTCCACCCTTCCTGGACCGACCAAAAACTCTCCACTGGCCATGCCTACAAGCTCGGCTTCGGCCTCTATGGGCGTGAGGACGCCGAGGCCTACAAGGACATGACTCTGTGACAGCTCGGCCATGAGGGCATGCAAGCCCATATGTGGGCTCTGGAGCTGTACCATTTGATGATCCACCGTGGCTTTAACCTCAGCAACCACCTGCAGAAAGTCGAGCTGGTACGCGACGTCGTAAAGGACAAAGCCGTCATCCTAGCGAGGCAGCTCGACATCGCCGAGAAATTACTCGCCCAAGCCGCCGTCGGGCTGGTAAGTACTGGGTTGCTTCTCTCTCATTTTACTTAGGATTTTCCTGTCTTCTTTGTTATAAGCTCGTTTACCCTTTTGTTTTTCAGGACGCCAAGGCTGTTGATGAGTTGCGGGCTCGCGCCATTGGGCTGGAAGAGGAGAACAACAAGCTGTGTGCCCGTGCCACCGAGTTGGAGGCTCACGTTGTCGGGCTGGAGGAGGAGAATGAGGCGCTGAAGGAGAAGAATAAGGACCTTCATGGAAAGATCCTCTGTCAGGCGGAAGAGTTCTTCCCCCCGGGTGGCAGCGAGCCCCTTCCTATACAAGAGGCTGAGGATCTTTGGCGAGGCTGAGGTCGATAAACGGCTACGGGTCAACTCAATCGAGTCAACCGAATGCACCTTACAAATGATGAAGGACACGGTGGTGCTGGTGGAGGGCTGCGAGGAGATCACAGCTCGGGACCTTATGCCGAGCCTGTTCCCGCCCACGCCACCCAGCGAGGAGGAGGACAGCTTCGACCTGCTCTTCGGGAAGGGCTTCAAAGATGATCTATTTGTAGGAGTGGGTGAATACCGCCAGTCCGGGGGGGAGGCGAGAGCTGACCCGCACCCTTTTTCTTTTTTTCCTATGTAATTATCCCCCCCCCCCTTTTTGTAACCTCACCTAGGCGAGTTCTCCCTAATGTAACCAAATGTTACTTAATGAAAAATATATTTTCTATCTTATTTTTCTTGAACTTTCTTACTGTGATGCATTTGCCTGCGAGCTTTCCTTCTGAAGTGATCTCACTATAATAGGGCTCGGCGTTAGAATGGATGTTAGGACCATTTGTCGCACTGGGCTCGCCACTTCCCAGTTCGTGCAGGCCTTGCCATCGTCAAACAAAAACCAGAAAATTTCACAGACCTGAAGGGGGTGGAATGCGCCGCCGGAGCTCGCCCTCTTTGCCGGATGCTGAGGACTCGGCTCGCCACCATTCTGTCGAGCTGAGCCCTCGAGCTCCAACTCGCTTGTGAGGACTTTTCTCCCCTATTCTTAAGAAAGAGGCCAGACTTCTCAAGTAACATCTGGAGAGGGTAGGACTTCCTCGAGTGACATGCATCCCTGCCAAGTATATGAGAGCCTAACAGCAGGATCTGCTTGGGGTCTGGGCAGATGCTCTCGAGTGAAATCTAGCCCTGCCAGCTAGGTGAGAGCCTAGCAGCGGGATCCACTCGAGGTCTGGGTAGACGCTCTCGATTGACATGCAGCCCTACCAGCTAGGTGAGAGCCTGGAAGCGGGATCTGCTCAAGGTGTGGGGAGATGCTCTCGAGTGATATCTAGCTCTGCCAGCTAGGTGAGAGCCTGACATCGGGATCTATTCGGTGTCTGGGTAGACTCTCTCAAGTGACATCCAACCCTGCCAGATAGGTGAGAGCCTGGCAGGGAGATCTGCTCAGGGTCTGGGTAGATGCTCTCGAGTGACATCTAGCCCTGCCATCTAGGTGAGAGCTTGGCAGCGGGACCTGCTTGGGGCCTACCAAATGAACACTTCACCCACTCACATGAATCACTATAGGAGAATTGGCACATCAATAAGCTTTATTAAAAAAGGCATCACTTACATGTCTCAAGGGTAAAAACGTTTCAAGTCATCATCGCTCCAAGTGAGACTTAGGGTCTCGTCCTCCACATTCCGGAGGCGATACCCTCCTGATTTCAATGTTTCTTTAACAATATACGGACCCTACCAATTGGGGTTGAGCTTCCCCACAGCAGCCGATCTTCCTGCCGCATCTACCTTTTTCAGGACCAAGTCCCCTTCCGCAAACTGTTTGACCCTAACCTGCTTGTCAAAGTACTTAGCCATTCTTCTCTTCACTTACTCCTATCGGATGGCGGAGAGGTCATGCAGCTCCACCACCATGTCCATGGAGAGCCGTAGCTCCTCCTCGTTCTCGGCTCTCCATTGCTCCCGCCTTCCCAGGCCTCCGCCACCCGAGGTGTCTGGACTTCGAATTCTATGGGGAGCACTGCTTCGCATCCATGGGAGAGCTTGAAGGGAGTCTCCCTGTTGAAACTTGTGAAGTGAAAGTCGGTGAATGGAAGACTTGGGAAACCTATCCACGCAGACTATACTGACAGGTTTGGCGGATAGCCAGGTCGGCGGGGCGGGTAAACACGGCTTGTTCTGTGGTGGCCTGGGCGGTCTATTCGTGCGGACTACGCGAACAGCAGTAGCGGTTAGCCAGGCCGTCTTATACTGTGCAAGCAGTTGGATCCCAGGACGTAACCGGGCAGATAGTGACTCTATCCGTGGAGTCCGACAAGAAGCGGACTGAAGAACTAGAGCTCGGCAGACAGGCATGGCAGAAGCCTTGGTCTTGCTCTGGTGAAGCGGCAAGTGGAAGTCGCGAAGATCGGCAGTCAGTGCGGACTGATACTAGAGTTCACCGGTGCAGGCGGACTGAATCCAGTGTCCGAAAGTAAGTGCGGACTGGCCCTTGTGGCCAGTGGTGTGGACTTGGTTGGTTCTGAACCAAGTCCATGTTTGGCTCAGTCCGGGGAGATCGCGCAGTGGATCGCGAACTGCTTCTCAGTACGCCAAGTTCGACAGAAGTATTGTGTGCCATGGTTGCGAGTTTGGAGAAGCGGACTGGAGATTGTGTCCGCAACTGCGTGCGGGATTGAGCTGGGTCTGCTGAGTCTGACAGCTGCCTTGCTGGCATGGTCGTGGACTCAGGATTTGCGGACTGGATCAGTCTGCGGGATATGCAGACTAGAGCAGTCTGCGGAAGATGCAGACTGGAGGTGTCTACTTTGTAAGCAGATTAGAGCAGTGTCCGTTGAGTTCGGTAGGTGTCTTGGTGACAAGGCTGACTCAGGATATGCGGACTGGAGTTGTCTGCAGGGATATGCAGACTAGAGCTATTCGTAGTATGAGCAGACCGGAATGGTGTGTCCGCTGAGTCCGGCATTTGCCCTGTGGCGAGGCTGTGGACTCCGGATAAGCGGGCTGGAGCCGTGTTCGCGGATTGGCGGACAATGCTATTGCAGAATCCAGCTATGGTGGTCTTGGCTTGGCCTTGCGACAAAGCGGACTGGCAATGTGTCTGGCCTTGGTGAAGCTTTGGAGTTGGCTTGGCCTTTGGCGACAAGGCGGACTGGTGTTGCTATCCGGCCTTGGTAAAGCTTTAGCGTTGGCTTGGCCTTTGGCGACAAGCCGAACTGGTGTTGTTGTCTGGCCTTGGAGAAGCAATGGCAGATTGGCTATCCTGCACTGGTAGCAGCGGACTGGAGTGTATCCACGGGTCTTGCGGATAAACATGTTTTTGCTGCGGGATGTGGCGGTATTCCTATCGGCTAGGGAGGTGACCACACTTCTCATCGTGCCTATAAATAGGACCCATGTCACATCAAGAATAGTAACTTGAGTAGCGAATCGAAGTAAGTGAACAGTAAATTGAGCCCACAACAGTTGCTGCGGACTGACTTTTGGTGTCCGCGCGGTTTGATAGAGTTAACCGGGTTGTGCTGTGCAGGTTGTACGGATAGCGCTGGAAAGCCAGGACTTGGCTCTGATTGCAGTCAGGGACAGTGCGGACTCTGCAGTTAAGCAACAGGCGGTAAATAGCAGGTCGCGGACAGCGACCAGATGGTCTTCTCTTTGGCAACTTGGTTCGGGGTTCAATAAGTCGCCTGCTTCAGGCGGACTGTTCTATTCGGCATCGCAGCTTGTGCGGTCTAGCGGCTAGGCGACCTCACGATTAGGCGGATTGCAGATCGGTGGCTAGAGCTAGCATTGGAATAACGGACAGTCCGCGCGGCTTGGGTTGCGGTCTGGCGACCTGGCGGATTGTGCAAACTCCACAGCAGCAGACCAGCGGCTGTGTATTGAGTCTGCGTGGCTTGTGTTGTCTTGTCTTTGTAACTGTCTCTGTTTCTCGCTGTGTTGGTTTTGGTGAAGCATGTCTTGCCAAGTATTTCTCGCTTTGTAAAGAAGATTGTTGTTAATCAATAAAGACTCTTGTTGCTGCATGTATTTCTAGTTGTGACTGACTTAAGTTGAGATAACGCCTACTCACTCCAAGGTCCGGGAAATTTCAACATGGTATCAAAGCTGGATTGGAGTGGATAAGCAGTGATCAACTGAAGTGGTTGTTTGTTCTTGTGAAGAGGGAACCAGTGGTAGAACCATGACATTGGAAGATTCAAGTTGTCTTGGAATTGATCTCCTTACAGAGGCGAACTTTGATAAGTGGAAGTCTTGTATGGAATGCTTTCTTCTTGGCGAGGACCTTTGGGAGGTAGTATGCGGAGCAGAAAGACAAGAGGCTACTGCTGGAAATGCTGAAGAGATGAGAGCTTGGAAGGAGACAAATGCGAAAACAAAGTCTATTCTTAAGCACGTGATCTCATCGGAGCTCTTGGACCACATCAGTGGATGTCGGTCAGCTGCGGAGGTTTGGACTTCCCTTGATGGGTTGTTCAGGAAGGAGGTGAAGGTTGTTGCAGAGGATGGTCCTTCTACTTCATATCAGCAAGAGGGGAGTGTTTCTCCTAGGCGTGATGGGAAGAGGAAGGAAGGACCAAGGTGCTATAAATGCAAGCAGCATGGTCATCTCAGGAAAGAGTGCAAGGTTGTCTTTCTCTTGGCGAACGTAGCTCATGTTGGGAGTAAGGAGAAGAACTTAGTTGGGTCATCAACAAGTTTTGGTGCTGATCGGATGAAGGCCAGTGATAATGCAGCTATCTGGCATGAAAGACTGGGGCATGTAGGGATGGACAAGCTGAAAGCAATGGCGGTAAGAAGACTCGTAAGAGGATTGCATAGATTGTCATCCTATGGCGATGGTCAGGGATGTGTGGGCTGTCAGCATGGTGAAGCTTGTCGCTTTATGGTTGATAAGGCACTATCCAGATGTAAAGCACCTTTGGAGGTTGTCCATTGTGCTCTGGTTGGACCGACCATCACCACCAATCTTGGAGGCAGTAGGTACAAGCTGATATTGGTTGATGACTATTCAAGGTATACTTGGATATACTTCATGAAGGAGAAGTAGAACGTGCGCTTGTTTGTGGAGTTAAAGAAGCTTGTGGAAGGCCAGCTTGGCCTGCGGATCAAGAAGTTAAGGACAAGTATCGGTGGCGAGTTCGGCTCAACCGAGTTCTCGGACTTTTGCAGAAAGCATGGGATCCGGAAGGAGCTTTCTTGTTGACATACTTCACAGAAAGGTGGTATTGCAGCTCGAATGATCCGTTGGTTGACGGAGACCTGCATGTGTTGGCTTCGGGGCAAATGCGTTCCTAAGGCCTTTTGGGCGGAAGGGATGGCCTGTGCTGCTCATGTCATCAATCAGATGCCTCTTAGTACGATAAATATGAAGACTCCATATGAGCTGATATTTGGAGTGAAGCCCAATGTAAAACATCTACGGGTGTTTGGATCTACCTACTACGTACACACTTCGGATGCTCTCAAGACAAAGCTAGTATTTGTTGGGTATGATGAGTAGAGGAGAAGATGGAGGTGTATGGATCCTGCGACGAAGAGGCTCATCGTGTCGAGAGACATTGTCTTCGATGAGCTGACGTCGTATTGTGATAGCTCATATGTGGAGCTAGAGATGAGCAGGTCAGATGGTGGGATGAAGGAGGCTGATGCTAAGGATCAGTTGGAGCTGCCTGAGTCACCAGGAGCTCCAGGCTATTCTAGCTTCGGGGCAAAGGCGTCAAGGTCAGGAAGCAGAGGAGCGACGCTCCAAGTACTTCTAGCTCGAAGGTGGAGGCTTCCGGTTTAGGAAGCAAGGGGAGCGATGTTCCAGGTTATTCTTGTTTGAGAGCGGAGACTTCTGGTTCAGGTAGCAGGGGGAGCGTTGCTCCAGGTGCTCCTGGTTCCAGTGAGGTGGCGTCTTGTTCAGGAAGCAAGGGGAGCATTGTTCCAAGTTTACCTGGGAACGGAGATGGTTCAGGAGAAGCAGCGGAGGTGGTAAGTCATGATCAGGTTCTTCAGAGATCGAAGAGGATCAGTGACCCACCAGCTCGATATTGCGAAGGGAACACGGCGAGCTTGGTCCCATATTTCTTTGCGAGCCCTCAGATCGAGCGAGTACCTTCTAGCTGTGATGACCCCACTAGAATCAAGGAGGTGGTTGACATCAAGGCTGAGGATGTGACTACTCTCAGAGGTGATGAGGCTTGGGCCCTTGTGCCCAACCTTGCTGGTGATACTCCTATGATGCATGAGTGGAGGTTGAAGCTGAAGAAGAAGGCAGAGGGAATCATGGCTCTTTTTGGGAGATGCTGGAGGGCTCCCTCATGGTCCATGATATGCAGTGCGAGGACTATGTCTTGGACATATCTTCGTAGATGCTATCAGAGGGACCAGGTGCAAGGTTACGGGAGCAGCTGGAGTTATTCACCACTTCTCACTTTAAGGGGGAGTGTTGAAAATTGTGAACTGAAAGTGGGTGAATGGAAGACTTGGGCAACCTATCTGCGCGGACTATGAGGGCAGGGTTGGCGGACAGCCAGGTCGGCGAGGCTGGTAAGTCAGCTTGTTCTATGGCGGCCTGGGCGGTCTGTTCGCACGTACTACGCGGACAATAGCGGCGGTTAGCCAGGCCGACTTATGCTCTGCATGCAGCTGGATCCCAGGAAGTAACCAGGTAGATAGCGACTCTATCTGCGGAGTCCGGCAAGAAGCGGACTGATGAACTGGAGCGTGGCAAACCGGCATGGCAGAAGCCTTAGTCTTGGTCTGGTGAAGCGGCAAGTGGAAGCCGCGGAGATCGCCAGTCAGTGCTGACTGATACTGGAGTTTGCCGGTGCATGTGGACTGAATCCAGTGTCCGCCAGTAAGTGTAGTGTAACACCCCCTATCCGTCGCATAGCATATAACAGTAGGTCCGGCCGGGGCCCGACGCCATATAATACAGACAGACCGGAAGGTTACGCAATGGAAACCATCCTGTCAATAACCAACATCCTACACAGAGTACATTCTAGCGGAAGCAATTTAAAGTTGCAAAAGAAGAACCCAGCCAAAAGCATGAATGTCCACTACATAAACCCAATCGGAATGAACGTACAAATGCACAAGTACTTGGCCTTTTAGCCTTACAATAATTTGCTCAAATATAGGTGTCTTCCAAATCTCGGCACGTAGACCGGTCATACATGAGAATAAAAGAAAACACTCAAAATTAGGCATTCGAAGGCCGGCATAGCAATAAGGGTGTTTGCCTGTTATTTGCCACACGGCTCTGCAGCACCTGCAAGCAACAATCCACCAAAGAGGTGGCAAATAAAAGCAACGGTCAGCTAAGTTGACCAAATTATAACGATCCCGCCCCTAAACTCGGGGCTGCTATGCTCCTTCCGAGCACTTTATTAGCATAGCCATATAATAGAGAATTTACACATCATCACAGGCGTAGGCTCGCACAGCCACAAACCCCGTGCTCTCAGGGCACATTCTCGGTGAACCCGGTCAAAGTCCGCGGTCTCACCACCGCCCCTTGGACGGCAATTTCTCGTAAGCATTTTGGTCTTTCCGACAGAAGTCACGTCAATTTAAGCCATAGACCGTGTAAGACCCTCCATCTATGCCAACGACAAGTCCCACGTACTTTAGGTCGCTTGTATCGAACGACATAGAGCGGGTACAGTTCTGCCTAACCCGTTGCTCACACCACAACGTCAATTTAAGCTATATGCGCGAGTCAAGCTTTCCCCAGTCCCAAATCGATCACACACTTTACATAACCCTATTATGTACAAGTTGGCTCTCAGGAGACCATGTTGGCAGAATCACGCATCTGCCCAGTTTTCCGGGTGCACCTTGGAGTTAGTCCCCAAGGCTCCCTGTTGCAATCTACCGTGTAGAAAACCCAAAAAACAATCAACTGCACGGAGTCTTCTCCGTCCATTCATACAATGCAACATCACAGATCCAGACCAACTTGTTTGGTTAGGCTTCACACATCATGCCTATGTCCGTTTCTCGAATACAGACTCTACATGCAAAACAATGGGGACTATTCATGTCTACCCGAAGGAACACCTCACACTCACTGCAAACTCGCAAGAGCGGTTTTCCTATGCAAGGGAAAAGAGGACTTCACATGTCCAAGATGAGAATCGTTACCCTAGAATTCCTCTTCAGCGCCATGAAGATCTATGTGGATGAAAAGCACCGTAATGTCCTCACCTCCGTAGATCCGAACTCGGCTTGCGATTTGGGGATCCGAAGCTCCACCGGTTGCCGGATCTCTCTTACTTCTCCTTCCTTGCTCTCCCCTCTCTCTAGAACTTTAGAAAGAGAAAGATCAAATAGAATGAGGGTTTCTAAACCCTATTCCCGGGTATATCCCAGCAAGGACAACCCTGCCCCATTAGATCCCAAAATAAGGAAACGGACGGGCACGATCCGCCCTTAAAATCCAAAACCTGGGCCGAACACGGCTTGTGACACGCCCGTGTCCAAGGCCGTATGCCCCATTCGACGGTGAAACCGTCGCATCCTGAAAAGTACACGGGCTCTCGACACGCCCGTGCCAGGATTGACACGGTCGTGTCATCCATTACACGTCCGTGTAGCTGGGCGTGTTCCTCCATCGACATAGGACCAACACTAACCCGAGGAGAACACGGGTATACGACACTCCCGTGTCCCATTTGACACGCCCGTGTCAAACCCAAACACGCCTGGGCTCCAGGCCGTGTTTCTCCCCCGACACAACTCGGCCAACTACCCGAGTAGGACATGGTCTGGGACACACCCGTGTCTCAGGCCGTGTTCGTTATTCGACGATCGTCGACTGTAATTTCATCGACTACACAGCCATCGTCGAACCCGAGCACGATATGGCCCTGAGACACGCCCGTGTCCCAGGCCGTGTGACCCCTACCAAGTTCCAAACTTGGCCCAAAATGTCACCCGTCCCTCTTTTGTGTTTTGGGGCATTACAACTCTCTCTCTCTCTCTCTCAAAAGAATTTCGTCTCAAAATTACAGAAAGGAAAGATATAAACAAAACTTAAACGGTACCTGAGTGGAATAACTCCGGGTACTCCTCAAGCATGTCTGCCCTTGCTCCCACGAGAGTTCCTGTTGACCGCAGTTGTCCCAATGTACCTTGACCATCCTGATTTCCTTGTTACATAATCGCTTGACTTCCGAGTCCTCAATGCGAACAGGCTTGACCTTTGTCGTCAACCCATTATCAACCGGTACTTGATCGACCGCAACCACTTGCAAAGGCTCTTGCACTGCCTTCCACAACACCGATATGTGGAATACATCGTGTAGACCTCTTAACTCCACTGATAGCTTCAATCGATAAGCTGCTTCGTAAATCCGCTCCAGAACCTCAAACGGTCCAAGGTACCTCAGGCTTAGATTCTTCAAGCACCGTAGCCGCGAGACACCCTTGAATGGCTTAATCTTCAAGTACACCCAGTCGCCAACAGTGAACTCCACGTTCCTATGCTTGGCGTTATAGTACTTAGCTTGTCGGTCCTGAGCGATTAGTAATCTTTCTCGAATCGTTCAAACCAATGATGTTGCATCTTCCACTTCTTGCCGCTTGTACAGCTTTGACTCACACGTTTCCAACCACGATAACGACGTGCAATATCTTCTACAATAAAGGGCCTCGAAGGGCACCATTTGAATGCTGTCCTGTTAGCTGTTGTTATACGAAAATTCCACCAAGTACAGGTGATCTTCCCACTGCTTCCCGAAATCCAGAACGCACATGCGAAGCATTTCTTCCATCGTCATGTTGACCCGCTCGGTCTGACCATCCGTCTGCGGATGAAAGGCTGTGCTTAAACTCAGCTTTGTTCCCAACATCTGCTGCACCAACCTCCAATCATTGGACGTGAACCGCCCATCTTGGTCACTCACGATGTTGCATGGCACACCGTGAAGCCGCACAATAGTATCCACATAAAACTTTGTCAATTTCTCCACAGAATCATCCTTCCTATGCGGAATGAAGTGCGTCACTTTCATCAAACGATCTACGACCACCCAGATGGCGTAGTTTCCCTTCTGCGACCTTGGAAAACCATGCACAAAGTCCATAGTAATGTCGTTGAACTTCCACTGCGGAATAGGCAAGGACTTCAAGAATCCTCCAGCCTTCTGGCACTCCGCCTTCACTAAGGCGCAAGTTTGACACTTTGTCAGCCACATGCTTCTTAAGTCCTGGCCACCAGAACAATTTCTTCATATCACGGTACATCTTCATGCTCCCCGGGTGAATCGAGTACTTGGTATGATGAGCCTCGTACATCAATTCCACCCGTAATTTGCCACAATTTGGTACGCACAGACGTCCGTCCTTCCAGAGCAATCCATCCTGTTGAAACACCCTATTACTAATTTGGGTCAGGATCACTATGTCTCTAGGAATCTTTGCTTGACCTCCTGTATAGCTTAATAGGTCAATTTGAATTGAGTCTAAGGGTTAGAAGTCTAGGTTTGGAAGCTGCCCTGAAGACCAAGATTTTGTATTTGGAGACTAAGTCATATCGTCGAGCTCAGCACGACGATTCATCGAACTCCGATCGACGATCGTCTAGCTCAACCTCGACGGATCGTCGATCTCCACTCGATGATCGTCTAGCTCAACTTCAACAGATCGTCGAACTCCATTCGACGATCGCTGAGCTCAACTTCACTATATCGTCGAACTCCATTCGACGATCGGTGAGCTCAGGTCGACGATTTTGACTCTGCCTTGGAACTTTATCTCTGAGCTCAGTTCGACGATCTTTGAGCTCAGATCGATGATATTATGCTGCTGAATATTTCCAGATCGCTGAGCTCAGCTCGATGATAGCAGAGCTCAGTTCGACGATTTCAGATAACTTCCAGGATATTTCTTAATTCAAATTCAAATCAGTTAGGAGTTATTCTGCAATTAATTCAGAGATTTGCTAGCCGTTTTCATTCAATTCTGGACCAAGTTT
Organism: Platanthera guangdongensis; assembly: GCA_039583875.1. Lineage (NCBI taxonomy): Eukaryota > Viridiplantae > Streptophyta > Magnoliopsida > Asparagales > Orchidaceae > Platanthera > Platanthera guangdongensis. The sequence continues at coordinate 119,718,143 of CM077159.1, read as the reverse complement.
CAAGGGATTTTTCAAGGAATATATCTGTGGACTTTCCTCCAGAAGAGATTATGCAATTAAGGATGCAATTAATGCAGGCCAACGGCTATACTTGACAGAGAATGTTACTCTATTCTGTACCAGAGAATAAAAGACAGAATGTTTTTGAATCTCTTAGAATAGCACACACAAAATAGAGAGAGAATACAGATTACAGAGACTCATTCAAAAATCTTCTGTCACAAATAATTCTGAAGAACACTCATCCAAGGAGATCAAGCTTTCTAAAAATCTTCAGATCTCTGTAGTTTTCAAAGTGTTCAAGGCCAACATATTTCCAGACTCCAGACATTCAACATTTCAGATATTGCTGAAATCATCTATTGCTGGAGTTCAACCTTTGAAGGCCTATCACCCTCAGCAAAGCTTTTCTTCCTGAAGATCTCAAGGATTCAGGGGGAGCTTTGACATCAACAATCCACTTAGTCTTCTCAGTTGCTTGAGAAAGAGAAGAATGCCATCACTCTCTCACCCCCTCTCTGTAAAGGGTTTCTCAAACTCCCTTCAAAAGTTTGAGCTTGGTTTTTGAGCACCTTGTCAAAAGCTCATTGGTGGCAAGACACCTGATCAAAAAATCTGCTTTGGTTTTTGAGCACCTTATCAAAAGCTCATTGGTGCCCAGGACACCTGATCAACTCATCCTGCAGTGGATTCCTACCTAGGGTGGTAGAAGAGTGGATGTACCCAAGTTTGGGGAACCACTATATTTCCTTGTGTCTTCTGGTTTTGCTTGCTTTCATTTTTGTTTTTGGCCTTGATTTTTCTGTGCTTAGTTTTTGCTTAACTTAGTGCTGTGATTAAATTTATTATTGCTTCCTGCTCACACCTATTACAACAATTGTTGTAAAAATTTTCAAAGCACCATATACTCTATTCACCCCCCTCTAGAGTATATCAGATCTAGTTGCACTTTCACATCCACAACCTCAAATTGGGAATTTGACCCATCCAAAGACTCAACCATGATTTGCTTCATGTGGCCATCCATAACCAGAGCCTGCCAAATCCGATCAGCCAGGTCACACTGAACTTCTGTCCAGTTCAATAGCACTTCGGCACTAGACAGTTTATCTACTCAAGAGATCTCCAACGCCTCCAACTCCCGAACCAAACGCTCGTCATGGACCGACAACCAGTTGGCTTGAGCTGGGGCCCTGTGACTCAACACATCTACGACTGCATTGCCTTTCCCAGGCACATAATGAATCTTGAATGTGTAGTCCCCCAGGAACTACATCCATCTCCACTGTCGCATGTTCAGATCCTTCTGATCCAACAAGTACTTCAGGCTCTTGTGGTCGGTATAACCGTGTACAAGTAATGCCTCCACAGCTTCAGGACAAATATTACGGCCGCTAACTCCAAGTCATGGATCGGATAGTTCCTCTCATGCACCTTCTGCTGATGCGAGCCATAAGCTATCACACTTCCGTGTTGCAGTAGAACACAACCCAATCCACCGCCCGAAGCATCGCTGTAGATTTCAAAGACTTCGGTCCCACTTGGAGAACTCGGCACAGGCGTCCTGGTCAACCGACTCTTCAACTCTTCAAAAGCTCGGGTGCACTCCAGCGTCCAAACAAACTTCTGCTCTTTCCTCGTCAGAGTCGTGAGGTGTAACGCAATCTACGAGAAGTTCTCCACGAAGCGCATGTAATAGCCGGCAAGCCCCAGAAAACTCTGAACTTCCGCTACCGAAGACAGCACAGGCCACTCTCGTATAGCAACAATCTTCGTCGGATCCACCACAATTCCCTCTCCACTGACTATGTGACCAAGGAACGCTACTGAGGACAACCAAAACTCGTATTTGGAGAACTTGTCGCACAGTTGATTCCTCCTCAGTGTCTCCAACACCAAATGCAGATGCTTAAAGTGATCCTCCTCACTCTGCGAGTACACCAATATATCGTCGATGAAGATGATCACAAAGTGGTCGAGGTATTCCTTGAAAGTCCTGTTCATCAAATCCATGAACACTGACGTTGCATTAGTCAGCTCAAACGGCATGGCTGTAAACTCATAATGTCCGTATCTCGTACTAAAAGCTCTCTTAGGGATATCACTTTCCCTTATCCTCAGCTGATAATAAATGGACTTAAGATCCAATTTCGAGTACACCGATGACCCGACTAACTGATCCAATTCCGTCCTTTTTCTTAACAAAAAGGACCGGTGTGCTCCAAGGTGACGAACTTGGACGCACATAACCCTGCTCCAACAACTCTTGAAGTTGAACCTTCAGCTCCGCCATCTCCTTAGGTTCTAGCCGATATGGGGAGCGTGACACAGGTTTCATACATGGCACTAGCTCGATGGTGAAATCAATCTCCCGCCGAGGTGGGGCTCCAGGGAGATCGCCAGGGAACACATCAGGGTATTCGGATACCATTGGGATGCTGTCCAAAGTAGGCTTATACTTTGAAGACTCCACTAGCGTGAAGAATAGCTCTGCACCAGCACGAACCGAATTAACCACCTCAAGAGCAGACATCAGAGTCTTGCTCGAACCTTTCAAGCCCGTAAAAGTCGTCTCACGACCTGTTCCCAACGTGACCTCCTTGCGACTGCAATCAATATAAGCTTGCTGCTCCGAGAGCCAGTCCATCCCAAATATCACGTCGAATTCCACTGGCGGAAATAAAGATGCTTGCAAGTCAAACTCTTGACTCCCAATATGAATCTTTACGCCACGGACTCTATCCGCGCGCATTAAACACCCATTCGGCAACAACACATCCAGTTTGTACTTTGCCATCGAAGTAGGTACTCTGATGCAAGATATAAATCCTTCGGACAAAAAGGAGTGTGAAGCTCCCGTATCAAAGAGTGCTCTCGCCGGACTATCGCAAATCAAAACAAAGCCTATATAACAACAATAAGCTAAGATGCACAAGGTAATCAGTATTTAAAGCTAACTTGCTATAAATTTAAACCGTACCTGTCACCACATCCGCTTGCTTGATGGCCTCCTGATGGCCAAGATTGTAGACTCTAGGTTGAGCCGGAGCATAATGGGATGTGGTTGACTCCACCGCCTTGCCCTTCTCCTCATAGGTTTCTCCCGGCTTCCTCTCGGACTTTGGACGTCCGCTCCAGTAGTCTCGGGCAAAGTGTCCCGGCTTCCCACAATTATAGCACTTGTCGGGGGTTCGGCTTGTAGTTGCCCCCGAAGCACCGGAAAAAGGGGCTGTACCCGAAATCCTAGCCTTCTTATTGAACTTACGATAACCAGGCTTCGAAGTAGTCAGCACTTTGAACTCTGTCTTCTTAGCCCCAGAGTCTCTCTTTGCTTGCACATTCCTCAGATCCTTTTCCAACGACCGGGCTGTATTGACCAGGGTCAAGAAGCCCTGCATCATAGGCCCTGAGAGCAGTAGCCTTAGGTCATCCCTCAGACCCTCATAGAAACGATTCGTCTTACGCTCCTCATCAGCAAATGTAGAGCTAGCTTACCGACTCAATCGTCTAAATTCGTGGAGATACTCGTCCACGCTACTCTCTCCTTACGTCAACCTCTGGAATTCATTATCCAATACAATCCTCTGAGCCGAGGGAAGGTACCTTGCCAAGAAGAGTGTCGAAAATTCTTCCATCGAGACGTCTGTAAGTTGCCTTCCCCTCAAGTGATGTAACTCCAAACCTTCCCACCACAGCCTTGCATCTCCGTCAAACAGGAATGTAGCTATGGTGGTCATCTGTCATTCTTCCATTTCAGTTGCTATCAGTACTCTCTTTACTCGGGAGAGCCAATACTCAGCTTGGGATGGGGTTCCCGTCCCCGAGAACACTGGAGGATTAAAGCTCATCACATGTTTGAGATGCCTTTCAGTTGCTCTCCTAGGCACCAAAGGCTCCAACACTACTTGCTCCACCCTTCTCGGTTCCGCTGCTTGAAGCGGTACTTACTCCACCGCAGGAGCAAGTTGCTGTATTTGTCTTGCAGGCTGCGTATTTATCATAGCAAATACCACTTCAGGCACCAATCGAATGGTTTCTGCCGAGGGAGGTGTTGTAGGCACATCATTCGATGCGCTACTAGCCTCAGAAACCGGGCGTTCTGACAGCCCTGCACCACTCCTGGTCACCTATAGTTGTACAAAACACCGTTAAGCGACCAATCAAAATTGCAAAAAGCAATTATAGGAACACACAGGTTCCTCAAACATGTGTATTTTCATTCCTAAGTGGACATTCATGGGTTCTTTCATGTTATAACGATGACGCACACACATGTGCTCACCACCCCTTAAAAGAATTTGTCCACGAATTCATTTAAGTTGACTGAAACCAATAGTCTAATACCAAATTATAACACCCCTTATCCGTCGCATAACATATAGCAGTAAGTCCGGCCGGGGCCTGATGCCATATACCACAGACAGACCGGAGGGTTACGCAATGGAAACCATCCTGCCAATAACCAACATCCTGCACAGAGTACATTCTAGCGGAAGCAATTTAAAAGTTGCAAAATAAGAACCCAGCCAAAAGCATGAATGTCCACTACATAAACCCAATCGGAATGAACGTACAAATACACAAGTACTTGGTCTTATGGCCTTACAATAGTTTGCTTAAATATAAGTCTCTTACAAACCTCGGCACGCAGGCCGTTCATACATGAGAATAAAAGAAAACACTCAAAATTAGGCCTTCGAGGGCCGGCTCAGCAACAAGGGCGCTTGCCCGCTATTTGTCACACAGCTCCGCAGCACCTGCAAGCAACAATCCACCGAAGCAGTGGCAAACAAAAGCAACGGTCAGCTAAGCTGACCAAATTATAACGATCAAGCACCTAAACTCGGGGCGGAGATGCTCCTTTCCTGCACTTTATTAGCATAGCCATATAATAGAGAATTTACACATCATCATAGGCGTAGGCTCACACGGCCACACACCTCGTGTTCTCAGGGCACATTCTCGGTGAACCCGGTCAAAGTCCGCGGTCTCACCACTGCCCCGTGGACGACAATTTCTCGTGAGCATTTTGTTCTTTCCGGCAGCAGTCACGTCAATTTAAGCCATAGACAGCCTAAGACCCTCCATCTATGCCAACGGCAAGTCCCATGTACTTTAGGTCGCTTGTACCGAACGACATAGAGCGGGTATGGTTCCGCCTAACCCGTTGCTCACACCGCAATGTCAATTTAAGTCATATGCGCGGGTCAAGCTTTCCCGAGTCCCAAATCGATCACACACTTTATGTAACCCTGTTATGTACAAGATGGCTCCCAGGCCACCATGTTGGCAGAATCACGCATCTGCCCAGTTTTTCGGGTGCACCTTGGAGTTCGTTCCCAAGGCTCCCTGTTGCAATCTACCGCGTAAAAACCCGAAAAACAATCAACTGCACGGAGTCTTCTCCGGCCATTCATGCAATGCAACATCACCGATCCAGACCAACTTGTCCAGGTAGGCTTCACACATCATGCCTATGTCTGTTTCTCGAATACGGACTCTACATGCAAAACAACGGGGACTATTCATGTCTACTTGAAGGAACACCTCACACTCACTGCAAACTCACGAGAGCGGGCTTCCTATGCAAGGGAAAAGAGGACTTCACATGTCCAAGATGAGAATCGTTACCCTAGCATTCATCTTCGGTGCAATGAAGATCTATGCGGATGAAAAGGATCGTAATGTCCTCGCCTCCGTAGATCCAAACTCGGCTTGCGATTTCGGGCTCCGAAGCTCCACCGGCGGCCGGATCTCTCTTCCTTCTCCTTCCCTGCTCTCCCCTCTCTCTAGAACTTTAGAAAGAGAAAGATCAAATAGAATGAGGGTTTCTAAACCCTATTCCCGGGTATATCCAAGCAAGGATAGCCATTAGCCATTAGATCCCAAAATAAGGAAACGGACGGCTAGGATTCGCGCTTAAAATCCAAAACCTGGGCCGAACATGGCTTGTGACACGCCCGTGTCTAAGGCCGTGTGCCCTATTCGATGTCGAAACCGCCGCATCCCAAAAAGTACACGGGTTCTCGACACGCCCGTGTCAGGATTGACATGCCGTGTCATCCAGTACACGCCCATGTAGCTGGGCGTGTTCCTCCATCGACACAAGACCAACACCAACCCGCGGAGAACACGGGTATACGACACTCCTGTGTCCTATTTGACACGCCCATGTCAAACCCGAACATTCTGAGGCTCTTGGTCATTTTTCTCCACTGACACAACTCGGTAAACTACCCGAGTAGGACACGTCCTAGGACACGCACGTGTCTCAGGCTGTGTTTGTTGTTTTGACGATCGTTGACTACAATTTCATCGACCACACGGCCATCATCGAACCCGAGCATGACACGGACCTGGGACACGCCCGTGTCCCAGGCCGTGTGACCCCTACCAAGTTCCAAACTTGGCCCAAAACGTCACCCGTCCCTCTTTTGAGTTTTGGAGCATTACATGCGGACTGGACCTTATGGCCAATGGTGTGGACTTGGTTGGTTCCGAACCAAGTCCATGTTTGGCTCAGTCCGGGGAGATTGCGCAGTGGAGCGTGGAATGCTTCTTAGTCCGCCAAGCTTGGCAGAAGTGTTGTGTGCCTTGGTTGCGAGTTTGGAGAAGCGGACTGGAGATTGTGTCTATAACTGTGTGTGGGCTTAAGCTGGATCCGCTGAGTCTGATAGCTGCCTTACTGACATGGTCGTGGACTTGGGATTTGCGGAGTGCAGCAGTCTGCAGGATATGCGGACTGGAGTTGTCTGCTGTGTAAGCAGACTGGAGCAGTGTCTGCTGAGTCTGGTAGGTGTCTTGGTGACAAGGCTGACTCAGGATATGCGGACTGGAGTTGTCTGCAGGGATATGTAGACTAGAGCTGTCCGCAGTATGTGCGGAGTAGAATGGTGTGTCCATTGAGTCCGACATTTGCCTTGTGGCGAGGCTATGGACTCGGGATAAGCGGGCTGGAGCTGTGTTCGCGGATTGGGGGACAATGCTGTTGCAGAGTCCGGCTGTGGTGGTCTTGGCTTGGCCTTGCGACAGGGCGGACTCGCGGTGTCTCCGGCCTTGGTTAAGCCTTGGCGTTGGCTTAGCCTTTGGCGACAAGGCGGACTGGTGTTGTTGTCCGGCCTTGGTGAAGCTTTGGCGTTGGCTTGGCCTTTGGTGACAACCCGGACTGGTGTTTTTGTCCGGCCTTGGAGAAGCAATGGCGGCTTGGCTATCCTGCACAGGTAGCAGTGGACTGGAATGTATCTGTGGGTCTTGCGAATACACATGTTCTTGCTGCGGGATGTGGCAGTATTTCTATCGGCTAGGGCGGTGACCACACTCATCATCGTGCCTATAAATAGGACCCATGTCACATTAGGAATAGTAACCTGAGTAGAGAACCGAAGTAAGTGAACAGTAAATTGAGCTGCAACAGTTGCTGCGGAATGACTTCTGGTGTCCGCGCGGTTTGATAGAGTTGACCGGGTTGTGTTGTGCAGGTTGTGCGGATAGCGCTGGAAAGCCAGGACTTGGCTTTGATTACAGTCAGGGACAGTACGGAATCTGCGGTTAAGCAACAGGCGGTAAACAGTAGGTCGCGGGCAGCGACCAGACGGTCTTCTCTTTGGCAACTTGGTTCGGGGTTCAATAAGTCTCCTGCTTTAGGCGGACTGTTCTATTCGACATCGCAGCGTGTGCGGTCTGGTGGGTAGGTGACCTCGCGGTTAGGCGGCTTGTAGATCGGCGGCTAGAGCTAGCATTGGAATAACGGGCAGTCCGTGCGGCCTGGGTTGCGGTCTGGCGACCCGGCGGATTGTGCAGACTCCACAGCAGTAGACCGGCGGCTTGGTATTGAGTCCGCACGGCTTGTGTTGTCTTGTCTTTATAACTATCTCTATTTCTCCCTGTGTTGGTTTTGGTCAAGCATGTCTCGTCATGTATGTCTCGCTTTGTAAAGAAGACTGCTGTTAATCAATAAAGACTCTTGTTGATGCATGTGCTTCTGGTTGTGACTGACTTAAGTTGAGATAACCCCTGCTCACTCCAAGGTCCGGGAAATTTCAACACTCCCCTGTGATTGTATTGAGAGTGGTCCTCAAAGCCCTGAGGACCGAGGGAAGCTGCTCCACCCAGCTCCCCTTCAAGTTTTTGACTTTTTTCTTCTAGAGGTTCACTATGATCTTATTTGCTGCATCCACCTGCCCGTTGCTCCTAGGGTGGTGGACCGAGGCAAATCTGAGGACAATCCCGAGCTGCCCATAGAAGCTAATGAATTCTGCGATGGCGAACTGAGGCTCATTGTCCATGACTATGGCCTACGGCAACCCATGCAGGCAGATGATCTTCTCCCAAACATAATTCTTGATAACCTGGGAGGTTACCTTGGCCAGCACCTTCACTTCCAACCACTTAGAGAAATAATCTATCATCACAAGTAAGAATCTTCTCTGCCCGCTGGCCTGGCGAAAATGCCCTACCAAGTCCATTCCCTAGATGGTGAACGGCCAGGGGGCCGTAATACTTCTGAGGCGCTGGGCTGGTTGTAATTGGAGAGGGGAAAACAACTGGCATTTGTGATACTTCTTCGTGAATTCTGCAGCGTCGTGAGCCAAAGTAGTCCATAAATACCCTTGCCTGACAATTCTTCCTTCCAGGGTCCTACTCCTGAAGTGACTCCCACACTCCCCAGAGTGGACTTCTTCCAAGATCCTTTGCACCTCCCTCTCGGCCACGCAACGCGCCAACATCCTTGAGAGGGTATTTTGGTACAGCTGCCCATCGCGGATGAGATAGTACACTGACTTCTACATGAATTCCTTTTTATCCATCCGCTCCGGATACTCTCCTGTGGAAAGGAAGGTTATGAATGTGTCAATCCACGAGGGGTGCTGATCCACCTCCATCATCTCTCCCTCTTCAATGGAAGGGTGGAACAGATCAGTGATGGTGCCCCGCACTCGGGGACCATGCTTTGCCACTTGATCTACCTGCTCGTTCTCCTCCCTGGGCACGTGTCAGATGGAGAAGGTCTGGAACATGTCGATGACCCCCTTCACCTTTGCTAAATATAGTTGGAGGGTATAATCCCTCGCTTCAAACTCCATGTTGATCTGGGAGGCCACCACCATGTAGTCGGTGAGGACCTCCATGTCAAGCACCCCCAACTCCCTCGCCAAGCATAACCCTGCAATTATGGCATCATATTCGGCCTGTTTGTTAGTGATGGAAAAGTGCACCACTGTCGTTTGTTCGATTCTTGTTCCTTGTGGGCTTTCTAAGATCACACCAACTCCCAGGGAATGTCTTCTCAAAGCGCCATCTACCTTCACCTTCCAAGGAACTGGGCGAGTGAGATCTTCCTCCGCCACCTAGACCACATGGTCAATAAGGAAATCGCCCATCGCTTGGGCCTTGATCAAGAGGCGAGGGACGAAGGAGATATCGAACTCACTCAGTTCCATTGACCACTTGGACAACCTGCACGAATGCTCCACCCCATCGAAGATGTTGCGTAGGGGGTGGTCAGTCACCACTCGGATTGAGTGTGCCTGGAAGTAGGGTCGAAGCCTCCGAGCCGATATGACCAGAGCGAAGGCCAGCTTCTCTAAGATGGGATAACGAAGCTCTTCCTTCCTGAGGATCCGAGTCACATAGTATATGGGGAGCTTCTTCTTTCCCTCTTCCCGAACCAGGATGGAGATCAAGGCCTCTGCTCTGACCCCGAGATATAAAGACAGGTCCTCCACCCCCTTTCGGCCATTGGAGCAGGGGAGCCTGAGCCGACTACATCTTCAAGGCCTGGAATGCTTCCTCGCATTCCCCAGTCAACTCAAACTTCTGACCCCCTCAATCTCTTGAAGAATAGGTATAACACCCCAAAAGGAGTATGAGGTAACAAGCTAAAAATTCGAACAAAGTTCGACTAAAGCGTCGAACAGAGTTTGGCAAATGTCGAACAGGGTTCGACGAACGTCAAATGGAGTTCGACTAAAGCGTCGAACGGGGTTCGGCGAACGGCGAACGGGGTTCGGCGAACGGCGAACGGGGTTCGGCGAATGGCGAACGGGGTTCGGCGAACGGCGAACGGGGTTCGGCGAACGGGGTTCGGCGAACGGCGAACGGGGTTTCGGCGAACGGCGAACGGGGTTCGGCGAACGGCGAACGGGGTTAGGCGAACGTCGAACGGGGTTCGGCGAACGTCGAACGGGGTTCGACTAATATGTCTCTGTTATGAGTTATGACCCCGTTCGACGAACTCAAGCCCATTCGACGAACTAACTTGCGTTCGATGAATTTCGTTCGACGAACTCAACCCCGTTCGACGAATTATCAAAATAAGATATCATCATAGTGGCAACTCGTGTCAGGTGGCTGGTGTGAGGCTAGTGAGCGGTGGTTTACTTTTCAGCTCAAACCCGGGCCATTGCTTTGTTTTGATGAGAAGAGATCGTAAGGTTGGGATAAAACTCGAGGCCATATATGCAGAGGGATTAGAATGAGGAAATCATTATTTCCTTTTCTCTCTCTCTTCCTTGCATCCCATTTCTGGAGCAGAGAACTCACGGCGGGTGCTAGGGTTTGGGTGGATCTTGTTGAAGTTGCTGGAGAAGATCTTATGACTGGAGTCAAGATCCGAAGCTATAATCACGAAGGGGAAAGTAAGGCGATCATTTCCATCCGCATAGAAAAGCTTTCCATGGCTCCAAAGAGAACTCCAAGTGTAACGATCTTCCTCCTTGGACATGTGAAGTCTTTATTTTGGCATATGCATGGAATCCCCCACCAAAAGGTGGAGTGTTAAGGGATTTTCGTTGGGTTGATTCATGAAATTCACAGTCAGTCTTGCATATAGATCTGGAAATGGGTAGTACGGAATATGCATGTTGTGTGAAGCGCATCTGGATAGGTTGGTTTGGATTGGTGATGCTTTATTTTGCGCACCGAAGAAGACTCCGCTTATAAATAAGTATTTTGTGTAGTCGGTGGGTTGTGTCTGTGAAGTGGAGTAACATGAAGTACTAGAGTGGAGTTCCAGGAAAATACCCTCGAAATTCATGTGTTGTATGCTATGAAAGTACAGTGTTTCTGGTACTGCAGGTGGCTGCAGGATTTTCTGGGTAGTTGGTCCAGTTATGGTTGGGGCTGGGTACAGAAAGATTGTTCTGTCCCTAATGCCAGGTGATAGTGGTTGTCGTTGGCAATAGCTCCCAGTGAACATGTGATTGTGAAAGCCAGTCCTCAGAGGACAGTGTGGCTATTGTGAGCAATGCGATCTTAAAGGCCAGTGAGCCTAACGGACAAGGGGAAGCCAACCCGCGTCAGTCTAGACATTGAACTGACAATTTGAGCAACGAGCAAGGGCTGAACTGTATCCACATTATGGTTGTCTAACTTGAGTGCCTACGTTATTGACTTCATTAGGATCACATAATGAGAGTCTTGGGCTATCCGCCATCAAGACTAAAGTCTCCGGCCGTGGGCCGTGTAGTATGAATGCTCAATATTTACCGTTGGGTCTAAGACCTGAGAATGGTGGTGGGACCCTGGTTTTCCGGTACACCAATAATGTGCCCTGAGTGCACGGAGCGTCGGGTCGTGCGGTCGATGTTTATGATATATTGAACTGTGCATGAGTGCACTTTTTGTGATATATCTGCTTGTGAAAATACTATGCCTGCAGGGAAGGAATACCACTGTCTAGGGAAAGAGGTAAGGTCGTTATAAATTGGTGAGCTGAATGCTGACCGTTGCTTTGTTTACCACCATTGCGGTGGATCTTCTCCATGTAGGTGCTGGAGAGCCGAGCGGGAAATAGTGGGTTGAAGCCCTTAGTGCTGCTATGCTGGCCCTCGAAGGCCGAATGAAGAAAAATTTTATTGTTTTCATGTGTGGCCGGCCTGCATGCCAATATATGTAATCCACACTTGTGATGAATAATTGTAAGGACTTAAGGCCAAATATTTTTTTTTTTATTTTGTATACATTCTTGTGAGATATATAAATGTGGTTGTTTATATATAGTAGACATTCATGACTGATGAGTTCAATATTAACCCCTAATGCTTACGCTATAATGCTCTGAGTTAAGATGTGTGTACTAGTCTTTGATATTAACCTGTAACCTCGCCACCTATTTGTGGCATGTGGTGTGGGGCCCCAGCCAAACCCTCTATTATATGTCATGTAATGGATGGAGGTGTTACAATCTGGTATCAGCTTGTCTTGGTCTTCCTCCTTCGAATTTATGGTCGAATTCTTTTGAGTGGTGGCGAGCAGGTGTACGTGTGACCCGTTATATAACATAAATGAACTCCAGAATGTCTACTAAGCAATGCAAATACACCTGTTTAAGGAACCTGCCCATTCCCACAATGTTGTTGTTGCCTTTGCAAAGTCGCTAAAGTGTGTCTTTTACACGCATAAGTGACTCGAAGTGGTGCGGGGTAGTCTGCGCCCCAGCATCCTGATGATTGTACGGCACCAGCTGAGGTGCTTACTCCTCGTCCGTCTGCGGAGACAGTATGCTTAGTTGCTAAGGCGTTATTTATAATGATCTAGGCACAACCTACTGGGCAGGAACAGCCTGCGATTATGCCAGGATAGGTTGATGTGAGGCCCGTACCTGATGTGACTGTTGTAGATCCATAAGTAGTGGAACGACAACAGAAGCAGTTTATGAGCTTCAATCCTCCTACGTTCGCATGGGCAGGAACCCCGACGCAGGCAGAGGATTGTCTTGCGTGTGTCAAGAGGATTTTGATGGCGATAAGAACTGAGGAGGAACAGAAAGTCATATTGGCCACTTTCCGGTTGGAAGAAGAGGTTCAGCTTTGGTGGGACGAAATGGAGCTGCACCACTTAGCGGGCAGACAACTAACAGAAGTCTCGATTGAGGAGTTTTCGAGACTGTTCTTGGCAAAGCACTTGCCATCAACGCAATACATAGCCATGGAAAATGAATTCCAGCATCTAACTCATGGAGAAAGTAGTGTTTATACCTACTTACATGAGTTTACAAGTTGGGATGTTATGCGGGATCTATTTTTGCTGACGAAGAGCGTAAAACCAATAGATTCTACAAAGGGTTGAGGGATGAGTTGATATTCCTGCTCTCGACTTCGGTGAATCAGGGGTTTCAAGCATTGGTTGATACGGCTTGTGCGTTGGAGAAAGATATGAAGTGGGTACAGGGCAAGAGGGACGTGACTGTGACAAAGCCTGAGTTCAAAGTGCCGCACCCAGGAAAATCGAATTACCGATGGAAATGTGGTAAGATATCCAAGTCTTCTACACAGGCTCCCTCTACTGTTGCGTCTGGAGAAACTTATAGGCAAGACCCCCGTGCTTGTTATACTTGTGGTAAGGTGGGTCATCTAGCTCGTAACTATCGGGTTGGTCAGCCAAAGGGTGAGAAGAAGACAGGAGCATCATATGCTGAAATGGGAAAGACAATGGTGGAGTCGTCTGCATCCCATTAGTAGCCCCGAGTATATAATCTTGGCCAACAGGAGGCCATAAAGCAAAGTGACGTCATCACAGGTACGAGTTAAGATACTATTTTCCTACTTTTTATACTTCATACCTTGTATGTGTTAAAATTCAACAAACCGCAGACGCCCCCTTGGATACCCTGTTGAAAACTCAACAAACCGAAGGAGAATACGCCCACTTATAATGTTGAAAGTTTTCCCGGATCGTGGAGTTAGCAGGGGTTATCTCAACAAAGCAGTAACAACCAGCAACACATGCAGCACAAGCTTCTTTATTGATCAAGAGCAAACTTCTTTACAAGGCGAGACATACATGGCGAGACATACTTCACCAAAACCCAACACCGGGAGAGCAGAGACAGTTACAAAGACAAGAACAAAAACAAGCCGCGCGGACTCAATCAGCAAGCCGCCGACCTACTGCTGTGGAGTCCGCTCAGTCCGCCAGGTCGCCAGACCGCAACCCAAGCCGCGCGGACTCACCCCTTATTCCAATGCTTAGCTCTTCACCGCCGATCTGCACGCCGCCAGACCGCACAAGCTGCGTCACCGAATGGAACAGTCCGCCTGAAGCAGGCGACTTCCTGAACCCCGAACCAAGTCGCCAAAGAGTAGACCGCCTGGTCGCTATCCGCGACCTGCTGTTTACCGCATGTTGCTTAACCGCAGAGTCCGCACTGTCCCTGACCGCAATCAGAGCCAAGTCCTGGCTTTCCAGCGCTATCCGCACAACCTGCACAGCACAACCGGGTCAACTCTCAATCCGCGCGGACACAAAGTCCAGACCGCAGCAACTAACGCGAGCTCAATTACTGTTCACTTACTTCGGTCTAGGTTCTTTTTTCCTGATGTGACATGGGTCCTATTTATAGGCACGATGATGAGTATGGTCACCGCCCTAGCCGATAGGATCACCGCCACAACCCGCAGCTAGAACAAGTGTGTCCGCCAGCCCGCGGACACACATTCCAGTTCGCCGCTCCTGTGCAGATAGCCAGTCCGCCCCAGCTTCTCCAAGGCCGGACTCCAATATCCAGCCCGCCTTGCCGCCAGAGACCAAGCCAGGACCACCACAGCCGGACTCCACAACAGCCGTGTCCGCCATTCTGCGGACAAGGCATCAGCCCGCAAAACCCGAGCCCGCAGCCTCGCCATCAAGGCACCTGCCGGACTCAGCGGACACCCGGCTTCCGTCCGCATATCCCAAGTCCATTGCCTCATGCCAAGGCACCTCCGGACTTAGCGGACAGGCCAATCCAGTCCGCTAACAGCAGACTCCAGTCCGCAACTCCTGAGTCAACCTCATCACAAGGCTAAACCGGACTCAGCGGACTCAGGCTCCAGTCCGCACGCTCCTGCACAAGCAATTCTCCAGTCCGCATTTCCCCAAGCTAGCAAACAAGGCAACATCACTTCTACTACGCTTGGCGGACTGAGAAACCAGCCCGCGCTCCACTGCGCGATCTCCCCGGACTGAGCCATCCTGGACTTGGTTCAGATCACACCAAGTCCAGTCCGCTGGCCACAAGGGCCAGTCCGCACTTACTGGCGGACACTGGATCTAGCCCGCCATACCGAGCGACCTCCAGTTTCTGTCCGCGCTGACCGGCGGTCTCCGCGGCTTCCACTTGCCACTTCACTAGAGCAAGACCAAGGCAACTGCCAAACCGGTATGCCGAGCTCCAGTTCTTCAGTCCGCTTCAAGCCGGACTCCGCGGATAACATTTCTATCCGCCCGGTTACTTCCTGGGAGTCAACCGCATGCTGAGCATACACTGGCCTGTCAGACCGCCGCTGCTGTCCGCGCAGTCCGCGCGAACAGACCGCCCAGGCCGCCACAGAGCAAACCGCCTGCAACATCCCTGCCGACCTAGCAGTCCGCCAACCCAGTCCGCGTAGTCTGCGCGGATAGGTTTCCCAAGCCTTCCATTCACCCACTTTCACTTCACAGAATTCAACACTCCCCCTTGAAGTGAGAAGTGGTGAATAACTCCAGCAGCTCCCGTAACCTTGCACCTGGTCCTTCCGATAGCATCTACGAAGAGATGTCCAAGACATAGTCCTCGCCCCGCATATCATGGACCATGAGGGAGCCCTCCAGCATCTCCAAAAAGGAGTCATGCTTCCCTCTGCCTTCTTCAGCTTCAACCTCCACTCTTGCATCACAGGAGTATCACCAACTTCCTTGGACACTGAAGTCCAAGCCTCGTTGCCTCTGAGAGAAGTCACCTCTTCAGACTTGGTGGCAACCACCTCCTTGATTCTAGTGGGGTCATCACAGCCAGAAGTACCTTGCTCGACCTGAGGGCTAACAAGGAAACACGGGACCAAGTCCGCCGTGTTCCCTTCACAATATCGAGCTGGTGGCTTACTGATCCTCTTCGATCTCCGAAGAACCTGATCATGGCTAACCACCTCCGCTGCTATTGAACCAGCTCCGTTCCCGGGCAAACCCGGAACAATGCTCCCTTTGCTTCCTGAACAAGACGCCTCCTTACTGGAACCAAAAGCATCTGGAGCAACTCCCCCCTGCTACCTGAACCAGAAGACTCCCCTCTTGAACAAGAATTGCCTGGAACATCGCTCCCCTTGCTTCCTGAGCCGGAAGCCTCCGCCTTCGAGCCAGAAGATCCTGGAGCATCGCTCCCCCTTCTTCCTGACTATGACGCCTTTGCCCCGGAGCTAGAACAACCTGGAGCACCTGGTGACTCAGGCAACTCCACTTCCTTAGCAGCAGCCTCCTTCAGCCCACCATCTGACCTGTTTATCTCTAGCTCCACATAAGAGCTACCCCAATACGGCGTCAAC
Source organism: Platanthera guangdongensis (assembly GCA_039583875.1). Taxonomy (NCBI): domain Eukaryota; kingdom Viridiplantae; phylum Streptophyta; class Magnoliopsida; order Asparagales; family Orchidaceae; genus Platanthera; species Platanthera guangdongensis. The sequence continues at coordinate 119,701,866 of CM077159.1, read as the reverse complement.
TCATCAAAAACAATGTCTCTCGACACTATGAGTTTCTTCATCACAGGATCCATACACCTCCATCTTCTTCTCTGCTCATCATACCCAACAAAGACTAGCTTTGTCTTGAGAGCACCCGGAGAGTATATATAGCAGGTAGATCCAAACACCCGAAGGTGCTTCACTGAGGGCTTCACTCCGAACATCAGCTCATAAGGAGACTTCATTATGATCGGACTAAGAGGCATCCGGTTGATGACATGAGCAGCACAGGCTATTCCCTCCGCCCAAAGAGCCTTCGGAACGCCTTTACTCTGAAGCCAACACTTGTAGGTCTCCGTTAACCAACGGATCATCCGAGCTGCAATACTACCCTGTTGTGAAGTATGTCCACAAGAAAGCTCCATCTGGATCCCTTGCTTCCTGCAAAAGCGTGAGAACTCGGTTGAGCCAAACTCACCACTGATACTTGTCCTCAACACCTTGATCCTCCGGCCAAGCTGGCCTTCCATAAGCTTCTTGAACTCCACAAACAAGCGTACCATGTTGGACTTCTTCTTCATAAAGTATACCCAAGTATACCCAGAATAGTCATCAACCAATATCAGCATGAACCTGCTGCCTCTAAGACTGGCCGTGACGGTCGGTCCCACCAGAGCACAATGGACAACCGCCAATGGTGCATTACATCTGGATTGTGCTTTGTCGACCATGAAGCGATAGGCTCCACTTTCCTGACATCCCGCACACCCCCGACCATCGTCATAGGATGACAATCTAGGCAAGTCTCTTACGAGTCTTCTTTCCGCCATTGCTTTCAGCTTGTCCATCCCTACATGCCCCAGTCTTTCATGCCAGATAGCTGCACTATCACTGGCATTCCTCCGATCAACTCCAGAACTAGTTGAAATCCCAATTACGTTCTTCTCCTTCCTCCCTACCTGAGCAACGTTCGCCGAGAGCAAGGTAACCTTGCACTCCTTCCGAAGATGACCTTGTTGCTTGCATTTATAGCACCTTGATCCTTCCTTCCTCTTCCTATCACGCCTAGGAGAAGCACTCCTTTCTTCCTGATACGAAGTAGAGGGACCATCTTCAGCAGCAACCTTCACCTCCTTCCTGAACAACCCATCAAGGGAAGTCCAGACGTCCGCAGCTGACCGACATCCACTGATGTGGTCCAAGAGCTCCGATGAGATCACCTGCTTGAGAATAGACTCCGCTTTCGCATTTGCCTCCTTCCAAGCTCTCATCGCCTCAGCATTGCCAGCAGTATCCTCTTGTCTTCCTGCTCCGCATACAACCTCCCAAAGGTCCTCGCCAAGAAGAAAGCTCTTCATACAGGACTTCCACCGTTCACAGTTCGTCTCTGTAAGGAGATCAATTCCAAGACAACTTGCATCCTCCACTGCCATGGTTCTACCACTGGTTTCCTCTTCAGAAGAGCAACTACTTCCATTGAGCACTGCTTGACCACTCCAACAACCTCCCTCTGATACCATGTTAAAATTCAACAAACCACAGACGCCCCCTTGGATACCCTGTTGAAAACTCAACAAACCGAAGGAGAATACGCCCACTTATAATGTTGAAAGTTTTCCCGGATCGTGGAGTTAGCAGGGGTTATCTCAACAAAGCAGTAACAACCAGTAACACATGCAGCACAAGCTTCTTTATTGATCAAGAGCAAACTTCTTTACAAGGCGAGACATACATGGCGAGACATGCTTCACCAAAAGCCAACACCGGGAGAGCAGAGACAGTTACAAAGACAAGAACAAAAACAAGCCACGCGGACTCAATCAACAAGCCGCCGACCTACTGCTGTGGAGTCCGCTCAGTCCGCCAGGTCGCCAGACCACAACCCAAGCCGCGCGGACTCACCCCTAATTCCAATGCTTAGCTCTTCACCGCCGATCTGCATGCCGCCAGACCGCACAAGCTGCGTCACCGAATGGAACAGTCCGCCTGAAGCAGGCGACTTCCTGAACCCCGAACCAAGTCGCCAAAGAGAAGACCGCCTGGTCGCTATCCGCGACTGCTGTTTACCGCCTGTTGCTTAACCGCAGAGTACGCACTGTCCCTGACCGCAATAAGAGCCAAGTCCTGGCTTTCCAGCGCTATCCGCACAACCTACACAGCACAACCGGGTCAACTCTCAATCCGCGCGGACACAAAGTCCAGACCGCAGCAACTAACGCGAGCTCAATTACTGTTCACTTACTTCGGTCTAGGTTCTTTTTTCCTGATGTGACATGGGTCCTATTTATAGGCACGACGATGAGTATGGTCACCGCCCTAGCCGATAGGAGCACCGCCACAACCCGCAGCTAGAACAAGTGTGTCCGCCAGCCTGCGGACACACATTCCAGTTCGCCGCTCCTGTGCAGATAGCCAGTCCGCCCCAGCTTCTCCAAGGCCGGACTCCAATATCCAGCCCGCCTTGCCGCCAGAGACCAAGCCAGGACCACCACAGCCGGACTCCACAACAGCCGTGTCCGCCATTCTGCGGACAAGGCATCAGCACGCAAAACCCGAGCCCGTAGCCTCGCCATCAAGGCACCTGCCGGACTCAGCGGACACCCGGCTTCCGTCCGCATATCCCAAGTCCATTGCCTCATGCCAAGGCACCTCCGGACTTAGCGGACACGCCAATCCAGTCCGCTAACAGCAGACTCCAGTCCGCAACTCCTGAGTCAACCTCATCACAAGGCTAAACCGGACTCAGCGGACTCAGGCTCCAGTCCGCACGCTCCTGCACAAGCAATTCTCCAGTCCGCATTTCCCCAAGCTAGCAAACAAGGCAACATCACTTCTACTACGCTTGGCGGACTGAGAAACCAGCCCGCGCTCCACTGCGCGATCTCCCCGGACTGAGCCATCCTGGACTTGGTTCAGATCACACCAAGTCCAGTCCGCTGGCCACAAGGGCCAGTCCGCACTTACTGGCGGACACTGGATCTAGCCCACCATACCGGGCGACATCCAGTTTCTGTCCGCGCTGACCGGCGGTCTCCGCGGCTTCCACTTGCCGCTTCACTAGAGCAAGACCAAGGCAACTGCCAAACCGGTCTGCCGAGCTCCAGTTCTTCAGTCTGCTTCAAGCCGGACTCCGCGGATAACATTTCTATCCACCCGGTTACTTCCTGGGAGTCAACCGCCTGCTGAGCATACACTGGCCTGTCAGACCGCCGCTGCTGTCCGCGCAGTCCGCGCGAACAGACCGCCCAGGCCGCCATAGAGCAAACCGCCTGCAACATCCCTGCCGACCTAGCAGTCCGCCAACCCAGTCCGCGTAGTCCGCGCGGATAGGTTTCCCAAGCCTTCCATTCACCCACTTTCACTTCACAGAATTCAACAGTATGTAGCTTGTGCATGATGTATTTGTATTAGTCTTTGTCCTGATTCGGGACTGTCCGGCGAGAGCACCATTTGATATGGGTGATTCATATTCGTTTCTATCTGTGGACTTCGTGTCACGAATCAGGATGTTGATTCGTATGATGGCAGATAGTGTGAAGATGTTATTACCGAATGGATGTGTGATGCATGCAAATAGGACTTGCTTTGTGGATGTACGAATAGGAAAGCGGGATTTCAGATTGGAAGCATCTATGCTGCCGATATCGCAATTTAATGTGATATTTGGAATGGATTGGCTCTCGGAGCAGCGTGCATTTATCGATTGCAATTCAATGGAGATCACTCTAGGACAGAATACCGAGCTAGAGACAAAATTCGCTAGTATGCGAGGATCAAGCAAATTATTGATGTCTGCTCTCTATGTTGTCAAAGCTAATCAGAAGGGTGCAGAGTTATTCTTCACGCTTATATAGGCCGTTGAGCCAAAAGCTAGTGTGAGTGATGTTCCGATTGTTTTGGAGTATGCTGATGTATTTTCGAAGAAGCTTCTGGGGTTACCACCCCAGTGGGAGATTGACTCCAGGTGCAAAACCTGTGGCCCACTCACCATATCGTGTAGAGCCAAAGGAAATGGCAGAACTAAAAGTTCAACTACAAGAGTTGCTGGAACAGGGATATATCCGCCCAAGTATGTCACCTTGTAGTGCACATATTCTCTTTGTGAAAAGGAAGGACGGTAGTCTGTGTTTGTGCATCTACTATCGAGAATTGAATAAGCTGGGGAGAAGAACAAGTATCCAATACCTCGAATTGATGACTTGTTTGATCAGCTAGTGGGATCAACCGTCTATTCTAAACTGGACTTAAAGTCTGGTTATTACCCGTTGAGGATTCAGGAAAGTGACATTCCCAAGATAGCATTTGAAACACACTATGGTCATTATGAGTTCACAGTAATGTCATTTGGGCTAACAAATGCGCCATCAGTGTTCATGGAACTAATGCACCAAACATTTCGCGAGTACTTGGACTTATTTGTAATCATCTTTATTGGTGACATTTTAGTGTACTCTCAGTCGGAATAAGATCATGCGAACCATTTACGGATGGTGTTGTATACCTTGAGGAGAAACAAGCTCTACGCCAAGTTCTCAAAGTGTGAGTTCTGGCTGTCGTCAGTGGCTTTTCTTGGCAATGTGGTGTATGGAGACGACATTGCAGTGGATCCGTTAAAGATAAGAGCCATACGGGAGTGGCTGGTGTTGTCTTCTGTAGCCGAAGTCAGGAGTTTCCTTGGACTAGCGGGCTACTACAAACATTTCGTAGAAAACTTCTCACAGATCGCTTTGCCTCTTATAACACTAATGAGGAAGGATCAGAAGTTCATTTGGACATCGGAGTGCGCACGAGCTTTTGAAGAGCTTAAGAGTCGCTCGACCACAGCGCCAATCTTGATATCGTCACTATTGAAATTTGTGAAGTGGAAGTGGTTGACGGGACAGGCCGGGCGGCCTGGGCGGACAGCGTTGGAGGACTAGGCGGACTGGGCGGACTGTTGTGTGCGGCCTGGTGGAAAGTCTAGTGGAAGTCGGTTGTTCTTCTAAGCAGGTTATACGAGTGAAGTCCGCGGACTATGTGGCCTGTTATCTGCGGATATGGTGTTGGCTGATTGGTTTAGCCAAGGAGCGGCCTGAGCGGATAGAGGCTTGCGGACTGGTGCATTGCTCAGTGGCCGTGGTGCAAGCTTGTGCTGATCGGAGGTTTGGCTCATGTCCGCTGGAAGCTTGCGGACTGGCGTGTCCGCGGTATGGGTTGTTGCGGACTGGGCTTAGAGCTTGGTTGAAGCCTTGTCGAGCTCTAGTGATACAGCAGGTGCTTTGCTGTGGAGGTCGTTGGCAGACTGGTGTGTGGAGTCCGGGAGATGGCTGCTGCGTTGGGCAGGTGTGCGAGTAGCTTGCGGACTACTGGCGGTCTGTGTGCTATGGTGTTTGGCGGATGGGGTTTATGTCTGCCATGCTCGCATTGGCCTTTGATGGTTTTGGACTTGGTCACACTCTGTGCCAAGACCATGGTGTCCGCAGTATCCGCCAAGTCCGCGGTTGACCGGGCGGACTGTTGCTATTTGCCTTTGGTCATGGACTTGTGGCGGATTGAGGCTTGAGTCTTGCGGACTGCCTCGGGTTTGTGAGGATATCCATTGAAGGGGGTTGCTGTCCTGCAGTGGTTGGGGGCTGTGCGGGCTGATGTCTTGTCTGCATAGCTTAGGCAGACTGAAGAGGGTTCGCCAATGTTGCCTTACTCCTGGCGGTTTTCCTTGGTCTCCGGCTAAGTTCTTGCGGACTCGGCGGACGGTGTTTTGCTATCGCGCGGGCTAGGGCGGTGTCGCTATCTCTAGGGCGGTGACCACACTCCTCACCTCGCCTATAAATAGGACCCCCCTGGCAGGTCTACAGTAACTTGAGTGAACAGTAAGTTGGGTTCGGCGAGGTGTTGCGGTCTCAGTTTTTCTGTCCGCGCGGATTGATTCAGGGCTGACGGTTTGCTGTGTGCAGGTCGCACGGGTAGCTTCAAGGAGCCAGGAGTTTGGCTGTGACTTCGGTCAAGTACTTGTAAGTTGTGCGGTCTCTGCGGATTCAGCAGGAGGTCGCTCTGCGGCTTGTCAACTCTGTTTCAACTTTGCCAGCTTCAATAACCTGTCCGCCGGACCAGGCGGGTAGGCGGTCTGTTCCTCAGTTCCTCAGCAGGAGGCGAATAATGGTGTGTCCACACGGGCTCACAGCTTCGGCGGACTCCGTGGCTATTCGGCGGATTGCAGCTAAGCGCGGGCGACTTCGGCGGACTCGGCGACCTCGGCGGTCTCGGCGGATTCCGGTGCTGTCCGCCCGGCTTGTTTTTTGGTGCTTTCTGTTTACTGCTGTTTATACTAGCGAAATCATGTCTCGCTACGTATACCTCGCCTTGTAAAGAAGTGAATGTATAAAAGATCTGCTTGTGCTTCCATTGTTTGTTGGGATTAGCCTTGTTCCTTGGTTTTCCGCTGGTTCAACGTGAGAACTGGGTAGTGCTGAAGATATTAATTTGGCATTTAGGCTACCTTGCTGACCACGCTGAGAAAATTTAACATGGTATCAGAGGGAGGTTCGGTTGCGTGAGCGGTAGTCAACCAGTGTTATTACTCAGTGCTTGAGTGGTGATCAACCTGTGTTGTTGCTCGGAGCTTCTGAAAGGTTGCCAACAGGTGTTGCAATGGAAGGGAATTTTGCAAGGGGTCTTGGCATTGAACTCTTAACGCAGACTAACTTCAAGAAGTGGAAGTCGTGCATGAAGAGTTATCTTCTTGGCAAGGAGCTGTGGGAAGTAGTCGGTGGTGACGACAGACAGGAAGTGACTGCTGCGTTCGGTACTGCTGAGTAGGTTAAGCTCTAGAGGAAAACAAATGCTAAGGCGGAGTTTTTCCTCAAGAGGGTCGTGTCTCCTAAACTATTTGATCACATCATTGGATGTGAGTCGGCTGCTGATATTTGGACAACCATTGATGAGTTGTTCAATAGGAAGAATGTGGCGCGGCTTCAGTTTCTGGAGAATGAATTGGCCAGGGCAACTCAAGGAGACCTTTCTATCTCTAAGTACTTCTTACAGATGAAGAGCTTGTGTGCTGAGCTATCGGCACTGGATCCTGATGAGCCTATCTCTGAGGCTAAGTTGAAAAGGCACATAATCCGCGGCTTGCGGAAGGAGTATGTGGCCTTTGTGGCATTTGTTCAAGGGTGGGTTACTCAGCCGTCTTTGCTGGAGCTGGAGAATCTGCTTGCATCGCAGGAGAGCTTGGCAAGGCAGATGGCAGGAGTTAATCTTAATCAGGAAGGCAGCGAAGCGCTCTTCTCAGGAAGGAAGAAAGGATGGGAAGGGAAGAAGAAGAAGAAGGTGCAGGTCGCTGGTGAGAAGGATACTTCAACTTCATATCAGTCGGAGAGGAGCAATGCTCCTAAGGACTGGAAGAAGAATTTGAAGTGCTACCGGTGTCATCAGCGAGGGCACTTCAAGCGAGACTGCAAGGTCAAACTGCAGCCTGGGCATACTGCGGGAAAGGAGGAAGCTTGCTCGAGAAGTGAAGAAGCAGAATGGGGTGGAGCTTTCATAACGGACACTTGTGTCCGGGCCTTATCTGCTGAGGACTTCAATAGCGAGTGGATCGTGGACTCCGGGTGTGGTCATCACCTCACCGGAAACAAGTCGAAGTTCACCTCCATGCAAGCATACTCAGGTAACGAAGCTATTATCACTGCTGATAATACTGTTTATGCAGTAGAGAAAGAGGGTGTCGTGTCTTTGGGTAGTGATCAGGGGCCACTCACATTAAGGAGTGTGTATCACGTGCCTGGAATGAAGAATAACCTTTTCTCGGTGAACAATGCGGTGGACGCTGGTTATCACGTTCTGTTTGGGCCAACAGACGTGAGGTTCCTTCGCAACGTATCAGCGGTTAAGGCTGATGTTGCTCATGTAGGGAGGAGGGTGAAGAACTTGTTTGTTCTTACCACCAATTCTTATGTTGATCGTATGAGGGCCAATGATAGCGCTGCTATCTGGCATGAGAGGCTGGGGCATGTGGGCATGGACAAGCTGAAGGCGATGGCTAGTAGAAGTTTGGTGAAAGGGTTACCTAAGTTGTCCTCCTTTGGTGACGGGCATGTTTGCGCGGGATGTCAATACGGTAAGGCACATCGCCTTCCGTTTGATAAGTCACAGACAAGGAGCAAGCTACCATTGGAGTGCATTCATGGCGACTTGATGGGACCGACGGTTACTGCCAGCCTTGGTGGAAGCAGATACATGCTTGTCTTGTTTGATGACTACTCAAGGTATACTTGGGTGTACTTCTTAAAGGAGAAGTCAGAAGCCTTCTGTTTGTTTGTGGAGTTTAAGGAGTTGGTAGAAGGCCGGCTTGGCTTGCGGATTAAGAAGCTTAGAATGAACAACGGTGGTGAGTTCATCTCCTCCGAGTTTTCTAACTTCTGCAGGAAGCACGGGATCCAACGAGAGCATACTTGTGCTCACGCTCCACAACAAAATGGGGTAGCGGAGCGGAAGATCCGTCATTTGACGGAGACCTGCAAATGCTGGCTTCATGCGAAAGATGTTCCAAGGTCCTTTTGGGCGGAAGGGATGTCTTGTGCTGCTTATGTCATCAACCGGATGCCACTCAGCCCTATCAACATGAAGCCTCCTATTGAGCTGTTGCTGAACGAGAAGCCGAGTGTGGGACACCTTAGGGTGTTTGGTTCAACTTGCTACGTGCATGTCCCGGATGCTTCACGGACTAAGCTGGATGCGAAGGCAATGAAGCTTGTCTTTGTTGGCTACGATGAGCGGAATAAGGGATGGAAATGCATGGACCCTGTGACGAAGAAGTTCGTGGTGTCAAGAGACGTTGTCTTTGACGAGCTGACGTCATATGGAGGTGACTCGGTTGAGCTAACCGGAAGTAGCAAGGTTGATGAATCACCGGTGGTGGCTGCTGAAAGCTTGGAAGAGGAGCTTGTTATTTCACCAGCAGCTCCTATTGCTTCTAACTCCGAGGCTAAGCCTTCTGGCTCAGGAAGCAATGGGAGCACTGCTCAATGCTTGCCCCAAGTAGGAGTTGAGCCTGAAGAAGCAACGGAAGTAGCGAGCAAGGAGCTGACCCTTCGAAGATCGAAGAGGGTTGTTAAGCCACCGACTTGGTACTGTGATGGGAATGTAGTGAGCTTTGTCTCCTGCTTATTTGCAGGTCCTCTGGATGAGCGAGAGCCTGCAAACTTCAACGAGGCCACTGGAGTGAAGGAGTGGGAAGGTGCCATGAAAGAAGAGATTGATGCTCTGAAGAAGAATGAAACCTGGGACCTTGTGCCCAAGGTTGATGGCATTACTCCGGTTACTTGCAAGTGGGTGTATAAGTTGAAGAAGAAGGCTGATGGGAGCATTGATAGGTTCAAAGCTCGCCTGGTCGCTAGAGGATTCTCACAACAGTATGGAGAAGACTATGAGGAGACATTCAGTCCAGTTGCGAAGATTACTTCAATTAGAGTGGTGATCACCTTGGCTGCTAGCAAGGGATGGAGGTTGTGGCAACTCGATGTGAAGAATGCCTTTCTTTACGGAGAGATTGACAAGGACATCTTCATGGATCAGCCGCTCGGTTTTGTCTCTGAAAAGCATCCGGACTATGTCTGCAAACTCAGGAAGGCTCTCTATGGGTTGAAGCAAGCTCCTAGAGCGTGGTATGGGAAGATTGCAGAGTTCTTGCAATTCGGTGGATACCTTGCTTGCAACTCGGATTCAAGCTTATTCGTCAAGAAGAAGGGGGAGCTAAAAGTCTTGGTCCTACTGTATGGGGATGTTATGATCATCACAGGGAATTCGGAGGGGGAAGTAGCAAGGATCAGGGCTGAGCTTGCTATACGCTTCGAGATGAAAGACTTGGGAGAGATTCATCACTTTCTTGGTCTTGAGGTGGAGAGGAAGGAGTGCGGGATTCTCATTTGCCAGAAAGGGTATGCAGATCGCATTGTGAAGCGGTTCGGCATGGGCAAAGGGAAGAAGTGCTCTACTCCACTGGAACCTGGGCTGAAACTTCGACGAGATGAGGGAAGGGTTCTTCATGATCCTTTGGTGTTTAGGGCTCTTGTTGGGAGCCTGATTTACCTGACGATTACAAGGCCGGACATTGCTTATGATGTTGTCCGAGTAAGTCGGTTTATGGCTGAACCAAGGAAATCTCATCTAGTGGCAGCGAAGGGTATTCTGAAGTATGTCAAGGCGACTTCTGACATGGGACTCCTCTATGGAAGGGACTCGGAGTTTGCATTGCTTGGGTACACGGATGCTGACTATGGCGGTGATTCGGATGATCGGAGGTCTACTTCAGGTTATGTGTTCACCTGCGGTTCAGCTAGCATCTCGTGGTGTAGCAAGAAGCAGGACTCGGTGTCTGTCTCAACTACGGAGGCAGAGTATAAGGCTTCGACCTTGGCTGCTCGGGAAGCCATCTGGTTGAGGAGGCTTATAGAGGATGTTCATGAAGAAGTGCAAGGGCCAACTTTACTCTGAGGTGATAATGAGAGTGCTCTCAAACTGGTTAACAATCCAGTGTGTCACGCCAGGACAAAACATATAGAGATTGATCACCATTTCATCAGGGAGAAGGTGTTGGAGGGGTCTCTGCTGGTCGGGCATGTTCGGAGTGAAGATAATCTTGCTGACATCTTCACGAAGCCACTATCGAAGGGGCCTTTTGAGCGGTTGCGCAGCTTGTTGGGCTTGGTCTCCACTTCCCACTTCAAGGGGGAGTGTTGAAATATGTGAAGTGGAAGTGGTTGACGGGACAGGCCGGGCGGCCTGGGCGGACAGCATTGGCGGACTAGGCGGACTGGGCGGACTGTTGTGTGCGGCCTGGTGGAAAGTCTAGTGGAAGCCGGCTGTTCTTTTGAGCAGGTTGTACGGGTGAAGTCTGCGGACTATGTGGTCTGTTATCTGCGGATATGGCGTTGGCTGATTGGTTTAGCCAAGGAGCGGCCTGAGCGGATAGAGGCTTGCGGACTGGTGCATTGCTCAGTGGCCGTGGTGCAAGCTTGTGCTGATCGGCGGTTTGGCTCATGTCCGCGGGAATCTTGCAGACTGGCGTATCCGCGGAATGAGCTGTTGCAGACGGGGCTTACAGCTTGGCTGAGGCCTTGTCGAGCTCTGGTGATACAGTAGGTGCTTTGCTGTGGAGGTCGTTGGCGGACTGGTGTGTGGAGTCCGGGAGATGGCTGCTGCGTTGGGCAGGTGTGCGAGTAGCTTGCGGGCTACTGGCGGTCTGTGTGCAATGGTGTTTGGCGGACGGGGTTTATGTCCGCCATGCTCGCATTGGACTTTGATGGTTTTGGACTTGGTCGCACTCTGTTCCAAGACCAAGGTGTCCGCAGTATCCGCCAAGTCCGCTGTTGATCGGGCGGACTGTTGTTATCTGCATTTGGTCGTGGACTTGTGGAGGATTGAGGCTTGAGTCTTGCGGACTGCCTCGGGTTTGTGCGGACAGCCATTGAAGGGGGTTGCTGTCCTGCAGTGGTTGGGGGCTGTGCGGGCTGATGCCTTATCTGCATAGCTTAGGCGGACTGAAGAGGGTTCGCCAATGTTGCCTTACTCCTGGCGGTTTTCCTTGGTATTCGGCTAAGTTCTTGCGGACTCGGCGGACGGTGTTTTGATATCGCGCGGGCTAGGGCGGTGTCGCTATCTCTAGGGCGGTGACCACACTCCTCACCTCGCCTATAAATAGGACCCCCCTGGCAGGTCTATAGTAACTTGAGTGAACAGTAAGTTGGGTGGCGAGGTGTTGCGGTCTCAGTTTTTCTATCCGCGTGGATTGATTCAGGGCTGACGGTTTGCTGTGTGCAGGTCGCGCGGGTAGCTTCAAAGAGCCAGGAGTTTGGCTGTGACTTCGGTCAAGTACTTGGAAGTTGTGCGGTCTCTGCGGATTCAGCACGAGATCGCTATGTGGCTTGTCAACTCTGTTTCAACTTTGCCAGTTTCAATAACCTGTCCACCGGACCAGGCAGGTAGGCGGTCTATTCCTCAGTTCCTCAGCAGGAGGCGAATAACGGTGTGTCTGCGCTGTCTCGCGGCTTCGGCGGACTCCGTGGCTATTCAGCGGATTGCAGCTAAGCGTGTGCGACTTCGGCGGACTCGGCGACCTCAGCGGTCTCGGCAGATTTCGGTGTTGTCCGCCCGGCTTGTTTTTTGGTGCTTTCTGTTTACAGCTGTTTATACTAGCGAAATCATGTCACGCTACGTATACCTCGTCTTGTAAAGAAGTGAATGTATAAAAGATCTGCTTGTGCTTCCATTGTTTGTTGGGATTAGTCTTGTTCCTTGGTTTTCCGCTGGTTCAACGTGAGAACTGGGTAGTGCCGAAAATATTAATTTGGCGTTTGGGCTACCTTGCTGACCACGCTGAGAAAATTTAATAGTCACTTGGTTCGTACGGCTTGGAAATCTACAGTGATGCATCAGGGAGCGGCTTGGGATGCATTCTTCTTCAGTTTGGAAAGGTGATCTCTTATGGCTCATGCCAGTTGAAAGTGCATGAGCGGAACTATCCCGTCCATGACTTGGAGTTGGCGGCGGTGATTTTTACACTTAAACTATGCTGTCATTATTTATATGGCATGAAGGTGGATATATTCATGGACCATAAGAGCCTAAAGTATCTATTGGATCAGAAGGATCTTAACATGCAACAACGTAGGTGGATGGGGTTACTCGAGGACTACACCTTCCAGATTCATTATACTCCAGGGAAGGGAAACGTCATCACAGATGCCTTGAGTCGTAGAACTCAGGCAAGGGATACTTAGTTGCAGATGCATGATGAGCGTCTGATCCAGGAACTGGAAGCTTTAGAGATTTCTTGTGTTGACAAGAATTCCACAGCAAATGCATGCCTGAACTGAACGGAGGTACAGTATGACCTTGCAGACAGGGTTCGTCGAGCAACGGAACTTGATGAAAGTTTACAGTGTTATGCAGTAGATGGGTCAAATGGCCAATTCTCCTGTGATGATGGACTTTTGTGAAAAGATGGTCGTTTGTGCATCCCGAATATGGGTAAGCTGAAAGAATAATTGATGTATGAAGCTCACCTCACGAAGTATTCAATTCACCCAGGGAGCACAAAAATGTTCAAAGACATGAAGAAGCTGTTCTGGTGGTCGAGCATAAAGAAAGACATAGCACATTACGTGGCTAAATGTCAGACTTGTGCCTTAGTGAAAGCAGAATGTCAGAAGCCTGGAGGTTTTCTAAAGTCTCTACCTATTCCGGAATGGAAATTTGATGACATTTCAATGGATTTCGTGCACGATTTGTCAAGATCTCAATGTAGAAATGATTCTAATTGGGTGATCGTGGACCGGTTGACTAAAGTGGTGCACTTCATTCCGAACAAGAGAGACCATCCAGTGGAAATCTTGGCTATGCTTTACGTCGAGCAAATAGTACGATTGCACAGTGTGCCACGTAGCATCGTAGGTGATCGAGATGGGCGCTTCACTTCGAATGATTGGAGGCTAATCCATCAATTGTTGGGGACAAAATTAACATTCAGTACAGCCTTTCATCCACAAACGGATGGCCAGACTGAGAGGACCAATGGAATGATGGAGGACAAGCTTCGAATGTGCGCCTTGAATTTCGAAAAGAGGTGGGAAGACCATCTCTATAAGGTAGAGTTCGTCTATAATAATAGCTATCAAGATAGTATAAATATGTCGCCTTTTGAAGCTTTGTATGGTAGGAAGTGTCATACACAATTAGCATGGGCAAAAACAGGTGAATCTAAGTTGTATGAGCGTAAGGAAGTCAAAGAGGCTAATTAGACAATATGCGATATCCATGAGAGATTACTGATAGCCCAAGATAGACAGGCAAAGTATTACAATGCCAAGCACCCAAACATAGAGTTTGCGGTTGGCGAGTGGGTATACTTGAAAATCAAATCATTCAAGGGCGTGTCCAGGATTCGGCACTTGAAAAAGTTAACTCTGAGGTATCTTGGTCCGTTCGAAGTAGTGGAGCGAGTAGGAGAAGCTGCCTATCGGCTAGCTCTTTCGGCGGAATTACGTGGAATGCATGATGTGTTTCATATATTAGTGCTTCAAAAAGCCGTTAAAGATTCAGCTCATATGATTGCACATGATTGCGTACCGATAGAATCTGGGCTAATGATGAATGTTAGGCCCATTCGGATCGAGGATATATCGGTTAAGCAGCTGCAGAACAAGACAATCGGGATGGTCAAGGTCCGGTGGGACAACTGTGGCCGTGAGGAGCTAACATGGGAGCGCGAGCAAACCATGCGTACTGACTTTCCGGAGTTGTTTGTTTAAAATGTCGTAACATTGTTTTGTGAAGAAAATATATGTTGTAACATATTTGTTCCTGGGTTCGGATAGCTATATTCAATTTCGGGACGAAATTTTTGTAAGGAGGGGAGGATTGTAACACCCCAAAAAGGAGTAAGAGGTAACAGGCTAAAAAGCCGAATAGAGTTCGAACGCCGAACGGGGTTCGGCGAGCGCCGAACGGGGTTCGGCGAGCGCCGAACGGGGTTCGGCGAGCGCCGAACGGGGTTCGGCGAGCGCCGAACGGGTTCGGCGAGCGCCGAACGGGGTTCGGCGAGCGCCGAACGGGGTTCGGCGAGCGCCGAACGGGTTCGGCGAGCGCCGAACGGGGTTCGGCGAATATGTCTCTGTTATGTATTATGACCCCGTTCGACGAACTCAAGCCCATTCGACGAACTCACTCCCGTTCGACAAATTTCGTTCGACGAACTCGACCCCGTTCAACGAATTGTCGAAATAAGATATCGTCGTAGTGATGACTCGTGACAGGTGGCTGGTTTGCGGCCAGAGAGCGGTGGTTGACTTTTCAGCTCAAACCCGGGCGATTGCTTTGTTTTGATTTTTTTGTTTTTAATTTTTAGTTTTTAGATTTTTTTGGGTTTTTAGTTTTTTTTGTTTTTATTTTTTTTATATATTTTTTAGTTTGTTGATTTTTAGTTTTTAAGTTTTTAGATTTTTAGTTTTTTAGTTTTCTTGATTTTTAAATTTTTTTAGGAAACAACGTCATTTCAATTTTATTTTATTTTTATAGATAGTAATAATAATATGATAATTTTTTAAAGTTTTTTTGTTTGTTTTTTTTTAAAATACTTTTATTATTATTATTATTATTATTATTATTATTATTATTATTATTATTATTATTATTTTTTGTTTGCCATTTTTTTGTTATATATATAAAAAAAGGTAAAAGTAATAGTTTTTCAGAGTTTGAAATAACAACATGAAAACTCTCTGGCAACGACGCCAAAAACTTGATGGTTAAAACTCGCGGCGCCCCGCGGGTTTATTTTAGAAGAAAAGCGGTTGATTTTATTTTGGAAGGACGGGGCGCGCAGATTTATTATCTATAAAAAAGTTGAAACCGAGTTTTAACGAAAGAAGGCAAGTGCACCTATCGCGTGTAGTACAACATATTCCGGTGAGGAATATCGGGTTCTTATTATTCTCGGAGACGGGTTGATTATTTCTACTATTCCGTGGAGGGGACTATTATTTTCAGAAAATAACTTGTCGGGTTATTATTTATATATATAAAAACAGAAAATAAAAGCAAAAAGTGCCGATGAAGAAATAGGGCAACGATACCGAATTAACTTTGAACTAAAATAACTTTTAATAAGTAGAGATCCTAAATTTCAAATTAATTAAGACGGAGACTTGGTCATGTAGGTTCCACAAAAATGAGTTCACCTATCTCTAGAACTATCGCTCACCTGAACATTAAGACTATTCGACCGGGCACTCGTCCGATGAAAGATCCCTCTTAATGCCTGCATTACGTTAAAAACCCCGTTATTGGGTGGGGAACCCAATCCGGTAGAATTCCACGCCTCCTCCCTTGAGGGTTAGTGTGTAACTCCCTTTACCCAAGGGTGATCGGTCCATACGCACGACCTCTCGGCTAGCTACCGTATGGACTACGAAAATAGATCCCACACATCGATATTTGGTTCTACGCGTCGTAAACCCGGGGCAAAGCTTAAGTAATTTAATTAACGAGAAAAAGAGGACCTTTAATTATTTAAAGCGATTTTATCTGTCCCGATGCTCTTCGATACTGAGTGCTAAGAGCGGCTAGCCACTCATCTACATGGGGATAGATTGTATAAAGAAATGCATAATTGAAAGTGCAAGTCCTACTCAAATGAATAGGCAGGAAATAAAAGCAGTAAATGAAAGCTGAAAATGAAAGCAGTAAAGAAAGCTGTAAAATGCAAGTCCGACTCAAACGAGTAGGAGGGAAATTAAAGCAGAAAAAGTGTTAGTCCTACTCAAACGAGTCGGCTAGAAATGACGATTCCTCCTCAAACGAGTAGTCGGGAAATGACAAGTCTTACTCAAACAAGTAGGCGAGAAATGAAAGCGATAAAATGACAAGTCCTACTCAAATGAGTAGGCGGGAAATTAAAGCGAGTCCTACTCAAATGAGTAGGAGGAAATAGATGCACACACGCACACACTACATGAATAAAACGCACACTCTACATAAAATAAAACACACACACTCTTCATAAATAAAACGTAACTCATACACTCACGCACACAAGCTAAAATAAGAAAAACTAAGTGATTGAAAAATTAAAATGATTACATTTTTACCGGTAGATTATGTTAGAAATGCATAAAATGAGAAAATAAAATTTAAAAGAGCAAAAGTTGCGAAGGTTAAAAACAAAAAAGTGAAGTGCTCGAAAATTAAAACAAGTATAAATCCATTTTTATAACTTCATAAAAGTGCGTAGAAAGTGGAAATAAAGTAAAAAGAACAAAAAGTTTTACAACCTAAAAGAGAAAATCTAAGTTAAAGGAAAATAAAATCCACTTTGAAAACACTTTTATCAATTTATAACAATGAATAAAAAACTATACAATCCTAAATCTAAACAAATCTAAGTAGAAATAATTAAAACATAAGAGCATAAAATTTATTCTCATACACAGACAAACACACATTTTAAAGAAGAGAAAAACAAAGAGAAAAAAACAAATAATATTGCTTAATGAGGGGGCACATAGATGTGATCCATAACAACGTAAGGAGGAAAAATCTACTAATTTTATTAAGATCAAAAGATGATTACAAAGCTAAAACAAACATAAAAGAGAGGGGGAGAAAATCTCCCTGCAAAGCATGAAAACATCTAAGCAGCACCTTCCCTAAGCAAAATAGTTCAAAAAGAAGAACCCATGGCCCTTACAGAAAGTTTCTATTTATAGGCAAAATTTTCGGGTTACACACCCTAGGTCACGAGCGTGTAGGGGGCGTGTAGCTACTGTTGCTGAAGTGATCTAGAACATTTATTACTGGTTTGACTTTGGGGCTGTACATGTGGAAGTCACGGGCGTGACCCTGCTGTCACGGGCGTGTAAGGGGCGTGTTTGGCCAAAAACGTCGAATCCATGCATCGCTGGCGCATCTTGTAAGGAATTTCGAGGCAGACACAGGCGTGTTCGGAATCGACTCGGGCGTGTCCGGAAGGTTTAACTGGGAATGCGTCGAGTGGTTGCAACGCTGGCGATGTCTTGTCAGGGACATGTGGATTGGTCATGGGCATGTCGAATATTGACACGGGAGTGACTGGGCGGTTCGACGAACGTCGAATGCCGAACGTCGAGCTGGCGATGGCGTCGAGTGGCGATGGCGTCGAGTGGCGGCTGGCGTGTCATGGGTGTGTCACGGGCGTGTCGAATCCGGACACGGGCGAGTCAGGCAGTTCGACGAACGTAGAACGCCGATCGTCAAGCTGACGGCAGCTTTCTGTTGGTATCAAGTAACACGCCCAGGTCATGGGCGTGTACTTTGGAATTTTTTTTGAATTTTCCTGAAAAATTTCAGAAAACAAATTTAAGTTAAGTTAGGAAATTATATACAAAAAGAAGCATTTTATTGATGAAAAATAACTAAAAATGACAAAAAAACTAAAATGACGTAATTAAAGTACGTAAAAATAAGTATATTTATAACTTATCAGTATCCAATACCTAGGATGAAGGTGCAGAAAGGTTTATCTCTATAACATATATACCTGAAACCGTAGTCATACCTCCCCTCAACTTTTACAGACCCTCCACTTAAGAAGGACAGTTCCTCCTCCAGTGTCCAGCCTTGCCATAGTGGTGGCACTTTCCCTCTTTCATCAATCCTTTCTTTTTCAGTGCAGAATACTTGGGCTCCTGTCCAGACTTAGGTCCTACCTTTGTCTTCTTGAAGCCCTTGGCATAGCCCTTGCATTTATCCACCATCAATATGGGGCTAGCAGGCTTGGCCTTCTTTATGTTTATCATGGCAGTTCTCAACATACCTAGGAGTTCGGATAGTGTCTTGTCTATTTCATTCATGTTATAGTTCAAGACGAACTGCTCATAACTATCTGGCAACGATTGCAAGATCAGGTCTGTATCCAACTCTTGGCCCAGAGGGAACCCTAGTCTTTCAATGTTCTAGATATACCCAATCATCTTGAGTATGTGAGTCCCTACTAGGTCCCGAGCCCCCATCTTACACTGGAACAACATCTAAGTGATGTCGAATCTCTCTTGACGAGCTTGCTCATGAAACATTTTCTTGAGATGCTCGTCAATGTCCTTGCAACCCATGTTCTCATGTTGCTTCTGAAGCTCAGAGTTCATGGTCGCTAATATGAGCATTCAACGTCTAAGGAGTCATCGAGATACTTCTTATAAGCATCTTTCTCAGCACAGGATGCATTACCGGCAGACTCATCAGGGGATACCTCTTCCAAAATATAGAGCTTGCGTTCTTGCCTAAGAACAATTCTCAGGTTCCTGTACCAGTCCAAATAATTTGTACTACTCAGCTTCTCCTTCTCAAGGATCGCTCTGAGGGACAGGGTGAAGTGTGAACCACTTGCCATGGAAATTCTACAAGGATACAAGCAAAGCAAATTAGTACTATATTTCAAAATACAATTTATCTTTCAATTAGGACTTTAATCAAAAATAACTCCCACTATTTTTATCAAACTGATAACCCTCGATATTAATTCGAAGATTTTGGCGAGTAACCCTCTTAGTGGACAAGATCCATATTTCATTAACACTATGAGTCAGTTATGGCTTTCTCTCACAATACAGCTATTTAGGTAGGAAACGCTTGCCAATTGCATCACGATGCAATTCTTATATGGCTTGTAAATAACTCTTTATTCGCATCCATCAAATGGTGCATGCCAACCTCATGCTTCTGAGCACTAAACCTTTGAGGTCACCCAGTTAATCTTGACCCGATGTTGACAATGGGATATCATAATTATCCGCTCGCACCCTCACCAAGATAGTTTAATGCACCTTGCTTTGACAAGCTCACACTTCATCGATCGATGCAGGAAGAATGTCATCCATCGAAAGACATCTGAATACTTAATATTGCTTAAGTGATTTTAGATACTTGATTAACTCTTTAATCACGGTTAACACTTAACCAATGTGCACATCAAGCAAAACAAAATTCAACAAGCAGAATCCAAATGCATCCCAGATGTGCACAAGAATCATCAACACTTGATGAACTGGGCTAAGTCTGAACATCTAGAACATTTCTAAATCTTCAGACCTACATGCACTGGACATGAGCAACACCAACTCAACTTACACAGTGGACAAGCTTGTCACTTCATGTGAGATTCAAAATCTAACACATGCTTAGTTTCACAAACCAACAAAGTGACGGTTACTGTTAAGGACTAAACTTCAAAGAAATTAAATGCATTCTTGGGAAGATCCAAGACTAGATTTGGGCATTTAGAACACTTATAAATCTCAAAATCTACACGTCATGGATTTAGCAACTTTTGAAATAATGAATATTGTCGGCAACCTCCCTCTGATACCACTGTTGGGTTTTGGGGGATGACACAACACTTGTGCGTGCAGTGGAAATAAGAACAAGAAAAACACAAATGAGTTCAGATCTGACAATATTTATGAATCAAGAAGTAAAACATAATGTAATAAAATTACCTTTGAGGGATTGAGTCTGAACTCAACCTAGATGCTCTAGAAGAATCGGGCCGCCCACTCAGCGGCTAGAGTCTTGAGTGTAGAAAGTATATTCGCGCCTCTACAGGAAATCCACACGATCGGGAGAACGCGTGCTAACTTATCGCACAAGCGATAGGTCGGCAGAGGACACTCAGCATCTCCACAGACTGCTAAATCTATTGTAGGAGAGGCAGCGACGATACATGCATGGTGGAAGATGGGGTTAGATCTGATTTACTCTAGAGAGGGGGTGAATAGAGTAATCTAAAACTTTATGGCTATTTTAAAAACTATCAGAGTATAGAATGATAGCAGTAGTAGTAATAGATAAAAAGAAAATGATCTAAACTAAACATCCACAGCACAGCTAGCCTATCACAGCCACATCATGAACAAAAAGAAAAAGGGCAACTAGACAACACAAGAATTTATAGTGGTTCCCCAACCTGGGTACATCCACTCTTCTACCACCCTTGTTGGAATCCACTAGTAGTTTTTTGATCAGGTGACTTCCACCTATGAGCTTTTGATTAGGTGACCAAAAACCAAATAAACTTTTGAAGGGAGTTAATAAACCCTTTATACATGAGGGGGAGAGAGATTGATGGTGTCTTCTCTTTGTCAAACAATTGAGAAGACAAGTGAATTGCTGTTGTCAAGGCTTTTCCAGAAATCACTTGAAGCCTTGCATATGGTGTATGTCTTCTTCCTTGACTTGAGATAATCCAGGAACTTCTGACTGATTTGAATATGTTGTCCTTGAAAGCTCCTGGAATAGAAGTTGAAGAAGACTCTTGATTATGATTGTTCTTCTTTTTCTTCAGTAAGGTCAAGGAGAAAACAAAATATTTTCTACACAAAGAATTTCTGAGAGTTGTCTCTGTGTTCTCTGTATTGCTCTATTGCTTCTCTGTTCTCTTCTGTAAAGAAAAACTCTTTTATATCTTAAGTCGAATTCTTGTTTGAATTTTGAATTCCATTGCATTAAATGTTGATTGCCTGGAGAATGAAATATGGCTGGAGAATAATGTCATTAATGAGTTTCCCAACTGTCCTAGTAAATCAAGCAAATAATTAACCTGATGAAGACCATAATTAGTGATGCCAAATAATGGCTATATTCAGAGAATATATGCATTAATTACTCAGGAATTATTGCTAAATAATATATGGAATAGGACAGAAAAGTGGGAAAATTCTAAGTCATGATCTGCACAAAGATCATCGACCAAGGAATAGATGTCGTTGACCTGAGACCAAAGTTCGTCGACCAGAGAAATCATGTTCTTTGACCAGAGAAAACTTGTTCGTCGACCTGAGATCCAAGTTCGTCGACCTGAGTTCGAAGAACTGCATTCTGTGAATAACTTGCCAATACTGTGGTCAAAGTTCATCGAGCTGATAACTTGTCTTCGTCGACCTGAGTTCAAAGAAAGTATTCTGAAAGAATGTGAAGTTGAACTTCCAGAATTCATCAACCTGAGCTCAAATATCATCGAGCTCAACTCAGAGAATTAACTCTGAGTTCATCGAGTGGAGGATAACTATCGTCGAGCTGAGTTCGACGAACGTCGAACTCACTTCCTGAGCTTGATTTTCTTCTAAGTCTTTAGTCTTCTGCTGGCTGGCCAATGTATGGTTGAACCTAATGACTTAGCCTAAACTCTAGGACTCAAATACATTACTGTGGCTATACATTGTGGGTCAGACATCCTAATTAGTGAACCTAGCACAAATCCAACTAGGGATCAAATAATCTCCCATTATTTGGGTAAGGTCACTAATACAAAATGAAAGAAAAACATTCACAAAGCAGGAAAATATATCTGACAGAAAATTGAAACATTCAGCAGATATTTACATATATAGTAGCTTTGTGACAGAATATAAATATGGTTCGGAAAATCACAACTAAATAGAGTAAATCATTTCTTCTTCTTCTTTTTCTTGTAATCTTTGTCTTTCTCAGAGGGCTGCGTAAATTTGATTTCTCTATTTGGATTAGCTGCTTGTCTCTTGGACAAGGTCATATCAGCAGCTCCAATAATATTGAGAGAAGTGGCTCTAGGTACAACAGCCTCTGGATGCAGATTCATGTAGACATCTACATTGAAAAATTTATTAGTTTTATCATACCATTTTAATTCTCCCTTTCTGTAAGTTGATATTGTTGAGTATTGAGATGGATCTCTCCCTTCAGCTTTAGCTTTATTGATCATTGATAATCCAACAAGCTCCATGAATCTGGCCATTCTTGAAGTGTTTTCAGTTTCAGGATCCACAAATGGAATAGGTGGTGATTCAGGACTTTTTGGGCTTTCAACTTTTTCAATTTTAGAAGCTTGTTGTTGCTGCTACTGTTGTTGTTGTTGTTGATGTTGCTGTTGATGTTGGTGTCTGCTGGAATACCTGTGCTGACTGATTTCTTGATATCTTGAGGATCTACCTTGATGTCTTTGATAAGTTTGAGCATAGGAGGTAGACCTCTGAGAAGTGCTTCCTGAAGCACCACCAGCAGGTGGAGGAGGAGGAGGAGGACCTCTTCAGTTCCTTTGAGGAGGAGGTGGAGAGTATCTCCTGCTTTTCTTTCTGACTCTTTTTTCATTTTTTGAAAGCCACATCCATGCTGACATCCCAGGATATGGAGTGATCTTCTGTAAAATATAATAAGGTGTATCATGAGTAGGGTTTAGTTTGGGAGCAGTAATGGGAACAACTTTTCTCTTCTTAGAAATTTTATTCTTGGCAGCAGTGTTATCATCATCATCAAAATCATCATACTCATCATCATCAGAAGATCCCTGAGGATTATCATATAGATCATCCAGTTCCTTCATAATATCTTGGGAGATTTGTTTTTTAGCTGGAGGAGCCACTGAAGGTTCTGAAAAGCTGATTGAGCAATAATGGCTTCAGAAGTTCTTTCAGCAATTAACTTATTTTTATCTTCAATATCAGCCATAAGAATTGCATCAAGATCAGGAAGGGGACTGTCATCCATTTTGTATGTTGGAGATAAAATAGCTTCTAGAGAAGAACTGTCCTTGGGAGCTGATACTATTTAAGGCTCTGTTACACGAAAACTTGCCCTGAGTTGCTTGACAACTGTGAGGCTTATTGGTGAGGTATATGGAACTATAGCCAAAGAAGGCTTTGAGCAGACTACTGGAAGGAAATTCAAATGAATTGTATCAAAAGAATTTAATAAGCTGAATAAATCAACTGTGGGATTGATAATACAATCACCAACATTTATTATTTTTGCTATAACTGTATCATCCATATCGATATCAGAATCAGTATATAACTCAATTATTTCAGCTAGAACTGCTGCTTCTTCTGAAGAATCTGACATCACTGAATCTGCTGTTGCTTCTGCTACTGTCAGAACTGGAGCTTCTTCATCACAGAGCATCTCCCCCTGACTGGTTTCAGGGGGTCCTGAAGCCAGTCCCCCCAGAAGAAGGGACAGTGGACAAAGCAGCAATTTTGGAAGATAGAGATTGGATGGAAGCAAAAAGTGGAGCTATAGCATCAGTTAGAAGTTTATTAAGGGTGGAAGAAATGAATGCTAGAAGGTCTTTAGCTATATCAGAAAAATTGAGGTAGAGGGATTCTGGAGTAGTGGAGGAGTAAG
Source organism: Platanthera guangdongensis (assembly GCA_039583875.1). Taxonomy (NCBI): domain Eukaryota; kingdom Viridiplantae; phylum Streptophyta; class Magnoliopsida; order Asparagales; family Orchidaceae; genus Platanthera; species Platanthera guangdongensis. The sequence goes on along the minus strand of CM077159.1, from coordinate 119,678,244 downwards.
GAGTGTGATGTCCACAATTGGAACATATAGAGAAGAGATTGAAAGGATCTGTATGTGTGGAGTCTGGAGCAGTAGATGGTATGTCAGTTTGGGTGAGTGGAGGGATGGGAATATAGGGAGTGGCAGCAGTAGAAGGTTGTACTGTGGGTGTGGAGGAGGAAATGGGTTCCTGATGTGGAGATGGTGGAGTAAACAGTAGATTGAAGGTGTGGGATGACATAAATGTGTCACGGTGTATGTCATTTAAATGAGGTGGAAGTGGAGATTGAGGTGGAGTGATGTGCTCAGGAGATGGAATTGGGGTTGATGATGGTGTGGGTTGATGTTGTTGGTGAGTTGGTGGAGTATGAACTGGAGAAGATGATGGTTGTTATTGTGGTTGTGGTGAAGAAATGTGGGTGGAATGGAGGACATCTTCTGGAGGTGGAGGAGTGGCTAGCACAGCCCTGGTGCTCTCAAAAGGCCTGGAGGAGGAAGCCTTGGATGGCTTTGTGATTTTCATCTCCCATCTGCCAAATAGGGCAGATGTAAGCCTTTTGGAGGCATTTATGAACACTATCGTGGAGACCAGATGTTTAGGAGCCTTTTCATGAAGGACGATTCCCAGAATCCGTCCAAAGCACACTTCCTTCTTATTGTTTTTTTTTCTTGATTAAATCAAATAGTAGTTTGCCCCAGTTTACTGCTCTCTTCTCAACCAGAGCCCCCATGACCAAGAACTGGTGCCTGGTGATGTAGTCGTATGCGGTGTGTTTTCCTAATAACACTTTACCGACAACATCAACCAAAAACTTATATTCAGCAGATAAGTTTTTCTTTAACAATTTGTTTGTGTTTTCTCTAGAGTGACCCATCTTAATCAACATATTCTCATATTCCTCATTGTCCATCTCTAATTCTTCAGTACCATTCAGCAAGCCAAAAATCTCAGTTCAAATGGTGGGGGAAAGAGAAACTGTGTTACCAGATATTGTTCCCATCATAGTATCTTCCTTTAATGGTGTAGATGTAAATACCCATTACTTAACTTCAGTCATTGCTATCTTTATTCTGCGAGTCATGAAGTTTTGCAGATTCTGCCTTCAAACAATTTCAGAATTTCCATAAAAATGGGTCAGAATGCTGGAAAGATTCGAAGTCAATATCAAATCTCATGTCAAACTTCATGGCAACAAGAATGTTCACCGGAATCGCCATTATTTTCGCCTGCACAAGAAAAACAGAGATCAAGTGCAAAGGAACAGAAAGCGTGGGACGGAGCTCGAAGAAAACCTAGATATATGGTTTTTAGAAAATGAAGCGCAGTCTCCGTCCGACGAAATAAATAAAATTCTTCGATCTCAGTTCGACGAAATATTTTATAGACAAAAGAGATCGTCGATCTCAGTTAGAAGAAGTGAAAACATTTCGTCGAGCTCAGTTCGACGAAAGTTTTCTAAAGTAAATTTGTCGATCTCCGTTCGATGAAGGAACTTCACTCACAGAGATTTCGTCGATCTCTATTCGGCCAATTTCTCTAGAACTCTTCACAGTTCGTCGATCTCCGTTCGACGAACTTTGAAAAATTCGTCGACCACAGATAGAAATTAAATTAAGGGATCTTCATTGATCATGCCAAGCTGATTTATAAAGAACAGAAGATTCCTCTCATCCAAAGGTTTGTTGAAGATATTTGTTCTTTGCAAATCAGTGTAGATGTAGACAAACTTAATTTTATTTTTATCCACACACTCTCTAATGAAATGATGCATAATATCTATATGTTTAGTTCTACTGTGATGAACTGGATTTTGTGCAATGGAAATTGCACTTGTGTTGTCATAAAGTAGAGTTGAATTATTTAAGTTGAACTCATAATCTAGGAACTGGTTCTGAATCCACAGCAACTGAGAACAACAACTGCCAGCAACTATATATTTTGCTTCAGCAATTGAGGTAGACACAGATGACTGCTTCTTACAAAACCAAGACACTAATCTCATACTAAGGAACTGGCATGTCCCTGAGGTACTTTTTTGTCCACTCTACATCCAGCAAAGTCAGCATCTGAGTATCCAGTTAACTCAAACTCTGACTCAGTTGGATACCAGAGTCCTAGACTAGGACAACTCTTTATATATCTTAAAATCTTTTTTAAGAAAGTAAGGTGAGATTCTTTAGGGTTCACTTGCAACCTAGCACAAAGACATGTAACAAATATTATATCTGGTATGCTTGCTGTAAGCTATAACAGAGACCCAACAATATCCCTATATAGTTTCTAATCAATAGGCTTGCCATGTTCATCAGAGTCAATTACAGCATTAGTGGCTATGGGTGTTTTCTTTGCTGAGGTATCAGCCATCCCAAACTTTTTGATAAGCTCCTTAGCATGCTTAGCCTGGGATATGAAGATGTCATCAGGTAGCTGCTTCACTTGGAAACCAATGAAGTAGGAGAGCTCACCCATGCTACTCATTTCAAACTTTGAATGCATGAGGTCAGAGAACCTCTTGTATAGTTTGGAATATGTAGACCCAAATATAATATCATATACATAAATTTGTACTAACAAAATTTGATCCTTATACTGTCTAGTGAATAATGTCCTATCTACAATGCCTCTAGAAAATTTATGCTCCAAAAGAAAGCTAGTTAAAGTTGTATACCAAGCTCTTGGAGCTTGCTTTAGACCATAGAGAGCTTTATGCAGTTTAAAAATATAAGAAGGATAGGTAGGAGAGATAAAATCTGCAGGTTGTTCAACATAAACCTCTTCTTTAAGTTCTCCATTTAGAAATGCACTCTTGACATCCATTTGATAAACCTTGAATTTCTTGTAGGCAGCATATGCAAGGAAAATTCTGATTGCTTACAACCTTGCAACAGGTGTAAAAGTCTGGTCATAATCAATAGCTTCCTCTTGCTTATAGCCTTGAGCAACCATCCTTGGTTTGTTCCTTATTATGACACCTTGGGCATCAAGTTTGTTCCTGAATACCCATTTAGTTCCAATGATTGGGTAGTCTTTCGGTCTTGGAACTAAATCCCAAACTCTGCATCTCTCAAATTGGTTGAGCTCCTCTTGCATTGAACAATCCAGTGGGGATCTTGCTCTGTATCTTTAATGGATTGGGGCTCAATTTGAGATATGAAGCAGGCATGCATCAAGTCTTAGTTGAGATGATGCTGGTCTGCACACAAACTGAAATATCTCCAATCACTTGAGATACAGGGTGATCTCTAAGTGTGGCAAATTCAGTTGGTGGAGTTGGTTGTGCAATAGCTTGGTGAATAAATTCCTCTTGTAGAATTATATTAGGTGTTGGAGGTTCTTCACTATTTTCAGTGTCTTCATTTTCACTGTCTTCAGCAATTTGTGGAGAGGGATGGCTAACTGCCTCATTGGTGAGGGTCAGTTCATTTAGCTTCTCACACAAGTTTGGTTCCTGCAAAGAATTACTAGTAGAAGGAATCTTCTCCTTGTAAAACATATTAGTTTCATCAAAAGAAATATGGATAGATTCTTCAATTTTCAAGGTTGATTTATTAAACACCCTATAAGCCTTGCTAACTTGGGAATATCCAAGAAAAATTCTCATTTCAGCCTTGGCTTTAAATTTTCTAATGTGTTTCTTATTGTTGTTGTGAATGTAGCATAAATAATCAAATATTTTGAAATAGGCTACTTTAGGTTTCTTTCCTTTAAGTAGCTCATAAGTAGTCTTATTCTTAAGCTTGTGTATAAGACTTCTATTCAGTACATAATTTGTTGTGCTCACAGCCTCTGCCCAAAAGGATATGGGCAAATGAGCATATGCAAGTAATGTGCATGTTGATTCAATTACGGTTCTATTCTTCCTTTCAGTAACCCCATTTTGTTGAGGTTTTCTAAGAGCTGAGAAGCAGTGTCTGATATCTTCCTTCTCATAGAAATCTTGCATAAGAAGAGACTCAAACGCAGTACCATGATCACTTCTGATCAATGCAACTGGAGTAGAGTACTCAATCTGTATGTTCTTGAGAAAATCTGTAAGAACCTTGAAGTTATCAGACTTAGATCTCAGAAAGAATACCCAAGTGAATCTAGAGAAGTCATTTACAATCACTAAAGTATACGATTTCCCTCCTAAACTTTGTACATCAATTGGGCCAAAAAGGTCCATATGTAGCAAGTACAATGATCTAGGTGAGTCACTTTTGTTTAATGATTTAAAGTTACTTTTAGTTTGCTTGCCTAATTAACAAGCCCTACAGAGGCTTTCCTTCTTGTAGGGGCAAGAGGGCAATCCTCCAACAAGGTTGTCCCTAGATTATTTGGAAATATTTTTCAAGTTTACATGACCTAATCTCCTATGCCAAAGGTCATTATTGTTGCTAGTTGAATTAAACAGACATATTTCTGTTTTGGCAGAATTAAAATTAACTGTATAAATATTTCCTACTCTTGTGCCTATCAAAACTACATGGTTATCTAAAGAAGTAATAATGCAGGAGGTTATAGTAAATGATATCTGAAACCTTTCATCACATAATTGACTTATGGAGATAAGGTTGTGCTTCAGTCCACTTATATAGGCTACCTTCCTGAAGGTGACAACTCCAATCTTGACTTTTCCATAGCCTTCAGTCTGGCCATAATTGGAGTCACCAAATATTACTTTTGGTCCTAGCTTTGCCTTGTAATGAGTTAAGTTGGCCTTGTTTACAGTCATGTGCTTTGAACAGACACTATCCAGATATCACTGTTGCTCTGTGGTAGGATGTTTTTCACCTGCAATAAAATAGATTAGCCATTCCTGACCCAGGTTACCTTGGGTCCTTCTTTCTTCACATAGTTAAAATTGGAAATAAATGAATATTCAGGTTGGCATTTATAACCTAAAGGGTGATATTTTCTAGGTGGTATAATCCATTGATTAAATTGGTTTATGGATGATCTTGGTTGATTATAAGTTTTGAAAGAATTAAAATTTCTGTTAAGTTGAATTGGGTTCGACAAATTCAAGTGAGTTCGTCGATCTGAGTTCGACGAATGGGGGTAAGTTCGTCGAACTCCACTCAGAGAATGAGAATATCCATTCTCTGGTCCCCAAAATCGTCGATCTCAGTTCGACAAACAGTATTGGTTTCGTCGATCGTAGTTTAACGAATTATTATAATAGAAATCTGCGTTCGGAGTTCGTCGACTGGAGTTTGACGAACTGTACACATTTCGTCATTCTGCGTTCGACGAAATCTTTTGAATATTGTTATAGTTAGGATTTTTCTTTTTATTTTTCTTTTTCTTATTCTTTTGTTTTGGTTCTGTTTATTTAACATTGTTATCATTGTCTATCTTTTGTTTTTCTTTTTCAGAGACAAATTTTATAGGTGTTGTCAATATATTTTTCTGAATTAGTGGGGGTTGTCGTGATGAAGCACCTAAGCCCAACTTATCATTAAGTCTGGCATTGACTGTGCTTGTGATGTCCATCAACTTGATGCTTCTTTCATTTAGGGATTCTTCAAGTTTTCTAGCCTCAGCTAATTCAAATTTTAATGATATTATTTGTTCTTGAGCTAATGTTAAATCATCTTTTAATTTAATGTTTTCAGAAATATAATTTTCATGTTCAGATAACTTTTCACTAAGCATTTTGATTTCTTTTTTAGAGTTTATTAAATCTATGCATAAGGATTTAAATTCTGTTTTAAAATTATCAGAATTATAATCAAAAGATGATAATACCTGATCAGCTTTTGATTCAGATTCTTCATCATCTGAATGTTCTGCTTGTTCTTCAGCATCAGATTGGCTGCAGGAGACATTGATTGCCATAAGACAAACTTCCCTTGCCTTAGCCTCTTTTTCATCTTCACTAGAGCTGGAAGATGAAGATTCTTCTTCTGTGTCACTCCAGTTTTCATCTACAAAGCCTTTCTCCTTTCTTTTATACTTGCTGGAGGAGGGCTTGCTGTATTGATGCCTCCTGGAGTCTTTTTCTTTTCTTTTCTCCTTCTTTTGATTCTCAGGAAACTCTGAGATGAAATGTCCTGGCTTCCTGCATACAAAACACACAATTTCTTTAGTCGATTTTTTGTCATACCTGGGTTTATCATCATGCCTGGATGACTTTCTCCTGAAGTCCTTCTTTGTCATTTTGTACAATCTCTTGGCTAAGAGACTCAGGAGTTCTTCATTTGATTTTGGAACTTCAATTTCTTCAGCAGCTTTAAAAGCTATATTCTGCACTTTTCTTGCTGGTGGAGGAGTCCTATGTTCTGCAGCCTCTCTGTACTTGATCAACTGCTCATAAGATTTGAGCTTTCCCCGGAGAGATTCTGTGGAAATCTCATTGAAACTTTTGGCCTCCTTAATTGGACATATCCTGGAACCCCATGATCTTGGGAAGCACATGATGATCTTGTCATTGATCTCAGTGAGAGAGATGTCTTTGTCCAAGGTCTTCAGTTCACTGATGATTGCACTTAATCTGTTATACATGTCACCAACAGATTCCGTCTCTTCCTTCATGAAGTTCTCATACTGTAAGATGAGAGTTGACCTTCTGTCTTTCCTCTCATCAGCTGAACCAGCAACCATCTGGTTTAGAGAGTCCCAGATTACTTTGGCAGATGTGCATTCAACCACCTTTTGAAATATGTCATCTGACATAGTTTGTACCAATATGTTCATGGCTTTAACATCTGAAATCTTTGCCTTTTTTTGTGCATCTGTCCACTCAGGTGGTGGTACAACATGTGTGCTTGAAGTTGAAGTTGATGTCACAGCTGTTGGTTGAGGAGGACCTGTCAAAATAGAATTATAGATGTCCTCATCAATGGAATCATATACAGCCTGATTCTTGCCTTCCAGATTGCAAATTTATTCAAATTGCAGACTGGAGGTCTGGTGCTTGCATAGTCTTTGTTCTGTGTCATGCTGTGTAATAAATAAAACTAAGATTAGATCTAACAAAGGATCTTTTGGTTCAAGGGTTAGCTTGTACAACCAAAGGAACACTGCTCTGATACCAATTGAAAGATGGGGTTAGATCTGATTTACTCTTGATAGGTGGGGGGAGGGGGTGAATAGAGTAATATAAAACTTTATGGCTATTTTTAAAACTATCAGAGTATAGAATGATACCAGTAGTAGTAATAGATAAAAAGAAAATGATCTAAACTAAACTACCACAGCACAGCTAGCCTATAACAGCCACAACAAGAACAAAAAGAAAAAGAGCAACCAGACAACACAAGAATTTATAGTGGTTTGCCAACCTGGGTACATCCACTCTTCTACCACCCTGGTAGGAATCCACTAGTAGTTTTTGATCAGGTGACTGCCACCTATGAGCTTTTGATCAGGTGCCAAAAAATCAAATAAACGTTTAAAGGAAGTTAATAAACCCTTTATACAGGAGGGGGAGAGTGATTGATGGTGTCTTCACTTTCACAAACAACTGAGAAGACAAGTGGATTGCTGTTGTCAAGGCTTTTCCAGAAATCACTTGAAGCCTTGCACAGGGTGTAGGTCTTCTTCCTTAACTTGAGATAATCCAGAAACTAATGACTGATTTGAATATGTTGTCCTTGAAATCTCTTAGAATGGAAGTTGAAGAAGACTCTTGATTGTGATTGTTCTTCTTCTTCTTTAGTAAGGTCAAGGAGAAAACAAAATGTTTTCTGCACAGAGAATTTCTGAGAGTTGTTTCTGTGTTCTTTGTATTGCTCTGTTGCTTCTCTGTTCTCTTCTGTAAAGAAAAACTCTTTTATATCTTAAGTCGAATTCTCCTTTGAATTTTGAATTCCATTGCATTGAATGCTGATTGACTGGAGAATGAAATACGGCTGGAGAATAATGTCATTAATGAGTTTCCCAACTATCCCAGTAAATCAAGCAAATAATTAACTTGATGAAGACCATAATTAATGCTGCCAAATAACGGCTATATTCAGAGAATATATGCATTAATTACTCAGGAATTATTGCTAAATAATATATGGAATATGACAGAAAAGAGGGAAAATTTTAAGTCAGGATCTGCACAGAAATCGTCGACCAAAGAACAGATTTCGTCGACTTGAGACCAAAGTTCGTCGACCAGAGAAATCATGTTCATCGACCAGAGAAAACTTGTTCGTCGACCTGAGATCCAAGTTCGTCGACCTGAGTTCAGAGAACTGCATTCTGTGAATAACTTGCCAATACTGTGGTCAAAGTTCGTCAAGCTGATAACTTGTCTTCGTCGACCTGAGTTCAGAGAAAGTATTCTGAAAGAATGTGTTGAAGTTGAACTTCCAGAATTCGTCGACCTGAGCTCGAATATCATCGAGCTCAACTCAGAGAATTAACTCTGAGTTCGTCGAGCGGAGGACGACTATCGTCGAGCTGAGTTTGACGAACGTCGAACTCACTTTCTGAGCTTGATTTTCTTCTAAGTCTTGAGTCTTCTGCTGGCTGGCCCATGTATGGTTGAACCTAATGACTTAGCCTAAACTCTAGGACTCAAATACATGACCCTGGCTATACATTGTGGGTTAGACATCCTAATTAGTGAACCTAGCCCAAATCCAACTAGGGATCCAACACAGGGATCAGGATCGGGATTGGCTACAGCAAAGGCGGAACAGCTTCCGTCGGGCTTTTAGGGTTATCGGTCTTTTGCACAGTATGGCTCGTGTGCTCAGACAGAGAATTGATCGCTTCATGTTGGTCAAACCCAAAAACTTCCTATTTATACCCAAAGGGAATAAACAAAGCAGCCCGTCGCTAATCGCAGACCTAGGACTTAGACAAAATAGACCTTCGGCCAGACAACAGTTTGTCTGGACGAATCGTCGAATATCTATAGGATATACGACGAATCGTCGAGTATCAATTTATACTCGTCGAATCATTGAGCATCTTATAGCACATACGACGAACTCAACGCCATAATCAACTGAGCGAACACTTGACTCAATGTTGTCAACGCCTTCTACGTCAAAGGCCAGATGCGGCATTCGACGAATCTGTCGCAAGGCCAAATTCGTCGAACAGAGTTCGACGAATCTGCGCCAAGGCCAAATTCACCGAATGGAGTTCGATGAATTTGCGCCAAGGTCAAATTTGTCGAACGGAGTTCGATGAATTTGCGCCAAGGTCAAATTCGTCGAACGGAGTTCGATGAATCTGCACCAAGGCCAAACTCACCAAATGGCATTCGACGACTGAGCCAAGGCATTGAGTGAAATCAATGCATTCAACCAGCCATACGATCTCTTCTGACTGGAGTCAAGATCCGAAGCTAGAATCGCGAAGGGGAAAGTGAGGTGATCATTTCCATCCGCGTAGAAAAGCTTTGGCATGGCTCCAAAGAGAACTCCAACGGTAAAGATCTTCCTCCTTGGACATGTGAAGTCCTTATTTTGGCATATGCATGGAATCCCCCACCAAAAGGTGGAGTGTCAAGGGATTTTCGTTGGGTTGATTCATGAAATCCCAAGTCAATCTTGCATATAGATCAGTAAATGTGTAGTACGGAATAGACATGTTCTGTGAAGTCCATCTAGATAGGTTGGTATTGTAACGTCCCGAATCGCTCTAGGCCCCTAGTGTGTGTGTTTTGATTCAGGAGGGTTGACTCAAGTCCTGAGAAGTGCAGGGAATTGGGCTGCACTTGTGGAGAAATGGAGAATCAGTGTAAAAAGGAAGTAACACGGGTAGGGACACGGCCGTGTGCCTACCCGTGTGCGTCGAGTTGAGCTCGACGAGCTGTGTCGAGATCCTCGAGCTGTGTCGACACCAAGGGACACGGGTAGGGACACAGCCGTGTGCCTACCCGTGTGCGTCGAGTTGAGCTCGACGACCTGTGTCGAGATCGTCGAGCTGTGTCGACACCAAGGGACACGGGTAGGGACACGGCCGTGTGCCTACCCGTGTGCGTCGAGTTGAGCTCGACGACCCGTGTCGAGATCGTCGAGCTGTGTCGACACCAAGTGACACGGGTAGTGACACGGCCGTGTCCCTACCCGTGTGCGTCGAGTTGAGCTCGACGAGAAGTGTCGAGATGCAACCCGAGAAGTACACGGCCAAGGACACGGCCAAGCACACGGCCGTGTCATAGGGACACGGGTCGGGACACGGGCGTGTCCCTACCCGTGTCAAGTATTGAACCGACATGGAAACTGTCGTTGCCGCTTCGCCAGGCAGGACACGGGTAAGGACACGGCCGTGTCCCTACCCGTGTCACATTTTATATATAAAGGGGAGAGAAAACCCTAGCCGTTTTCATGCTCTTTTCATCCCCTAATTCCTGTGAGAACTCCTGTGAGAGGGAAAACTGCAGAAGCAAGTTTTACCAAAGGAGATCCGCCATCGCCGTGAAAGAGAAGATGCCGCCAAGGAGAACTACGAGATCCATGGCTAGAAATGGTGGTACCGCTGGAGCCAATGTGAGTTTCCTACCCTCTCCCTTGGTGCTAGATCTATAGTTATTTTCCTAGGAGAGACATCGGCTCAAGAGAGTCTTGATGGAGAGGAGAAGATTTCTAGGTTCGGTCATGCTAGGATTTGAATCCTAGACTTTAGATCTCTTCAACCCTTCCCCTTTTCTTCAATACGACGATGGGTGAATGGTTTCGTGAGAAGTTTTGGCCTTTGAGGTTGAATAAGGGAGGAGGACATGTCTGGAAAATTTAGGGATGATCGCCTTGAGGAGGAAGACGAACCGATGCCGTTCATTTTCCTTTAAGATGCGCGCAGAATCTGTAATCTGCGCGCAGCGATCTTCTAGGCTATTTTCTTGTAGGATATGGGCAGATCTGGGCTTCTGGCTAAACACGAAAGTTGTAGCCCTTGAAAATACCTTTTCAACGAGTGGTTGCACGACTTCAGGTGATGTCTGTGGCCCCAGGAAATCCTAATCAAGTTTGCTGTCCGGCAATTCCTGTACACAGAAATTGTGTTCTGTGCGCAGCGAACTTTGAAGCCGATTTCGAGTAAGTTATTTCCAGATCTGGGTTATGACCTGAATATGAAAGTTGTAGATCATGAAAAGATCTTTCCATCGAGGGGTTACACGACTTCACCGGATTCCTGTAGCCTCGGGAATATCCAGTTGAAGTTGCTGTCCAGACTATTCCTGCACTTAAAAATCTGGGTTTATAATATTTGGATTTGGATTCGGTGAAACTAATATTACAGGTAATCTTGAGGCTTGGATAAACTCTTATGAATAATTAATTCAGTTGCATAAATGATGAAGATTATTAATCGGATTTCATGTGATAGAATTGTAAGATAGTATACTTGAATGATTTGACTGGTTAGAGGTTAGTAGATTTTTATACATGTGCATCCTGATATATTGTGTTGAAATCACCTGATATGACATATAGAAGGATAACTCATGGTCATGTGAATGTTGAATAGTGGATTGAATTTGGTAGTCCAATACTTAGAGAGTCGTCTTCCTATGAGTAGTGTTGTGTGAGTTTGTAAGTGCGGTGTTGACCGCCACTTGTTTTGGTTGTGTTGAGATGAGGTGTGGATGGATGGTTGGGCTGTGCCCACGTGTTTGCTTCCGAGGCCCCTTCCACGTTATGTTGATGTGGTATTTGCATGTGGTGTGAGTCGACACGCGGTGTCGTAATCCCGGGTTAAGGATAGTGTGGCAGGTCTACGGGCTCGCCAGTCGTCACACCGACGAGAGTTGGCAGTTAGACTTGGTCGGTTTGGGCTGTGTCCTCGGTGTTCACGTCCCGAGGCCCCTCCGACCATGTGAACGGTTGGGCTGTGTCCTCGTGCTTTCTTCCGAGGCCCCTTCCGGGTCACGCAAGGCCAGTTCGGGCTGTGTTCTTGGTGCACATCTACCCAAGACCCCGCTGGGCCATAGTACGCATGGGCTCCGCAGTTGTGTTCTTAGCGTTGAGGCGTACGGAGGCCTAGGTGAAGTAGTGTGATACCCGCCTAGTAGTAGAAGTGCCCGTTCTACTGTCACCGCCTGGCCACGGCGGCTGATGCCTGAGAGGTTAGCTACCTGCTCGAAAAGTGGGAACTATAGTCTGTGTCGACATAGCAATTGCATGGGTGTGCATGGGTGAGTCATTGCATAGCATTCATAGCATTTCATAACATTGCACAACAAGATCCTCATCGTATAAGTTTGTATGGGCACTCTTATACGATGAGTTACTTTTATGTAACCCGATCCTTAACTTATAAGTTTGTATGGGCATTCTTATAAGTTAAGTTACTTTCCTGCTGTTACTTATACTTGCTAGTTTAGTGTAGCTCTTACTTAAATGCTGATTATGATGTTGTTACTCTTACATTACCTTGCCACCTGCTTGTACTTCCTTTACTTGCATACTTATTATATACTATACTCTTGTTCCTTTTCTCCGCCCGGTGCCGAGGAGTCGCCGGGGGAGCGGATGTGAAACCACTTAGTCATTTCGACTAACGGTTGCTACGTCTTCCTTTTTAGGAGGTCACGCCGCAGGTAGAGCAGCCGCAGACTACGCAGCAGGACAGCCAGGCCAGGACGACAGGGCCTGATGTGACGGTGCCGTCGATACCGTCTGTTACAGATGTTAGTGTTTTGATTACTCTGATGTAGCCCGTTTGGGCAATGTTTAGCTGTACTCTGATATATGGTAGAAGCATGTTTTAGCTTCTCATTTTTCATGTATTTGGACATTATGACTTAGTGTGGATTTTGACTTCTTCTGTTTATTTATTTGGTTGGGTTGGCATGATTTATTGATATTGTTGTAGCCGGCGGAATAGGCGTCTTGTGGTACAGGTTAGCCCGTGTGCTAATGCTACTGCAAGGCGGCTGTTCCGGGCATAAGACTCCCCCTTCGTGCCGTGTTTTGGGATCCGGGGAGGGGGGTCTTACAAATGGTATCAGTTTGCCACGATCCTCAACTACGAAGTCATTCAACAATGGTGCCACCCCCGTTTGGTTAGTCAGTTTGGGGACAAACTGACTTAGCGGAAGCAGTGGTGTGCCCATATGTAATTCACATTAAGTTTGTCCAACTTTGACCCTACGATTAGCCAACCTGACCTTAGGTACATACCTTTATACGTCGATCTTCCAAGTTTGGACGACCCCAAGTATGTAAAACTATGGTATAAAGTCTTGCGAGATCCCCTAGGGCAAGCACTTTTGTTTATAGCGGATTTTGAATCTAACGGATAAAATAGACATGGCAGATTACCTAGGGCAACCACTTTTGTTTATAGGAGATTTGTGCTTGGTGGAGATAATGGATATGGTAAAGTGATTGGGAGCGGGTCTTTTGGGTGTTCAGACAAGCGTTAAGAGACTCGCTGAAGGAGTGATTGAAGCGGGACCCAGCTCAAAGACGAGGACTACGAGGAAGAAATTAAGCATCCGTCCTTAGTCTGCCTAAGTTTTTCTAGGAATCTGGCTTGAGCATTCACAAGCTTGATACTAAGGCGTAATGGTTAGTGAGAAACCGGCCTACACTCTATTCGATACCGGTGCCTCACAATCTTTTGTGTCCGAGGATTTCATAAAAGACGTGGGGGATGTTCAGTACTTCACGGGAATAGCCCGACGTGTACGCCTTCCGGACGGCTCGGAGATGATCGCGACCGCCAAGTGCGAGTTGGAGTTATTTATTGATGGGAAGGCCTTTGATACGTCGGCCACGGTTCTGAGAATGCCGGAGTTTGACATCATTTTGGGCATGGCATGGCTGGACTGGCACTTCGCGAGAATCGACTGCGCGGAGAAGAGGATTTATTTGAGGCATGGAGACTCTGACGTCATCTTCCAAGGTATTGGCTTCGCGCCACGTATGATATTATCTTCTATCCAGGTTGTAAAAGCTCATATGAAGGGGGACGAGGTCTTCATGATCTGGTTCGAGTTGAAGGAGGAAGCGTTGGAATTAAAGGATGTACGGGTTGTGCGGGATTTTCCCGAGGTATTTCCTGAGAAGCTACCAGGATTACCACCGCATAGAGAGGTCGATTTCCAGATTAATTTAGTACCAGGTGCCAAGCCTGTATCTAAGACTCCGTACAGAATGGCCCCGAAAGAACTCGCGGAGTTTAGAGTTCAACTACAAGAACTAGTAGATTCAGGGTTCGTTCGCCCCAGTTCATCACCATGGGGTGCCCCCGTGTTGTTCGTAAATAAGAAGGATGGAACCCTGCGATTATGCATAGATTATCGGGAACTCAATCGATTAACGGTGCGGAACACTTATCCGCTACCTTGGATCGACGAGTTGTTCGATCAATTAGTGGGAGCACATTGGTTCTCTAAACTAGACTTGTGCTCCGGATACTATCAGTTGAGGATACAAGAGGGGGATATTCAGAAAACAGCCTTCAGTTCGAGATATGGTTTGTATGAGTTCACAGTAATGCCGTTTGGGCTCACGAATGCACCTTCGGCATTCATGAGCCTGATGAACAAGGTGTTTGAACCATACTTGGACATCTTCGTCATCGTTTTCATCGAAGACATCTTAGTCTACTCAAAGACGGAGGAGGAGCATGTCGAGCACCTGACCCTAGTTTTGAAGAAATTGAAGGAGCACGCCTTGTATGCCAAGTTTAGCAAGTGTGAATTCTGGCTTAAGGAGGTTGCCTTCTTGGGGCATGTGATCAGTGGAGCAGGATTAGCTGTGGATCCAGCTAAGGTGCGGGCCGTGAAGGAGTGGTCGCCCTTGAAGTCGGCGGCCGATGTACGAAGCTTTCTTGGACTTGCTGGCTACTACCGCAAGTTCGTGAAAGGATTTTCCAAGATTGCCCTTCCTCTTACCTCCTTGACGAAGAAGGGTGTGCCATTTGAGTGGACACCTCAATGTGAAGCGGCATTTCAAGAATTGAAAGATAGACTTACCTCCGCCCCCATCCTTGCACTTCCGTCTGGGAAGGAAGGATTCCAAGTTTACACGGACGCATCATATCAAGGGATGGGAGCGGTGCTGATGCAGCACGGGCATGTGATCGCTTATGCTTCAAGGCAGTTAAAGAAACATGAAATCAATTACCCGGTTCATGATTTGGAGTTGGGAGCAGTGGTGTTCGCTTTGAAGGTCTGGAGACATTATTTATATGGCGTGCACTGCGAGATCTTTTCTGATCACAAAAACTTGAAGTATGTTCACACTCAGAAGGAGTTGAACCTGAGACAACGGCGGTGGTTGGAATTTGAAAGATATGGTACCTAAACACCTAGAGGGGGGTGAATAGGTGACCTAATCCTTTTCAAACTTTTGTTTGACAGTCAACAGTTTATAACACAGATTTCTGAATAAGTTATCACAGCACACAGCAATTCTCAACACAGTACATTCACAGTACAGCAGACACACTAATTTTATAGTGGTTCCCCAATCTTTGGGTACATCCACTTCCCCCTTCGCCTATCTAGCAGTATACTAGATTCGGCCAAACTTCTCCACTAGCTCAGAACCCAACAAGGTTCCTACCTCAGGCCCAAAGCCTTACACTCAGCCAAAAGGCCTACACTCAGCCACCCAGGCCTACACTCAGCCAATTAAAGGCCTACACTCAGAGTTCTTCAACTCCTACACTCAGGCACCAAGCCCTACCCTCAGCCTTTATAAAATAGGCTTACAATCACTCAGATCCAATGGATCTTACAAGTTTAAAATAGAAATTACAAATGCTAACTCTACAACTCAGAAAGGATGAGAGGAGTTGAGAGTTTCTTGAAGAGTTCTTGGAAGAACTCAGCTTGATCCAAACTGACTTAGCTTTCTTCAAAGCTTCTTGAGTAGAACTGAATTAGTCTGAATCTTCTGCAGTTGATCCTTGATCTCTGCTTCTTGAAACCCAGATGACTCTGAATTGTTCTTCTCAGCCTTAGTTCCAAAGACTGAATCCTTGGTTGGAGCTCTCTCTCTCCAACTACTTAGATCTGCAGTTGGACTGCCTGATCTTCTTGTGTTGATCCTCTATGTATCACTTCTTGATTTAATCTGATCAACCCCTTCAGTTATTCTCACAACATGTAATGATAATGAACAACCTTCTATATATTTTCTTCTGTAAACTATGGGTGCCTATTTATAGGCTTCCTTCATGGTAACCGGCTGATCCGGTTTATAACAGACTTTTGACTTCTCTGACAGTTGCTATAGACCGGCTGGATTGGCAGCTGTCATGTCAACCAGTCACTTCTTGAAATTCTCTAACTGTCAGTTAGTGTCGAGACTTTCTGTTCTTAAGTGTCGACACTTATAGACCAAGTGTCGACACATGTTGTGTAAGTGTCGACACAAGTCTACAAGATGTCGACACAATTCCTTGTATGTCTCGACACAGTTTCTTCTGCATGTGTCGACACTGAAATTGAGTGTCGACACAAGTACTTGTACTTCATCCTTTAACTGTATTCTTCTAAGTGTCGACACATCTCCTTTGTGTCGACACATCTTCATGTGTTGAAACTGTCAAGTGTCGACACTGATTCTTGGTGTCGACACAAGTCTTCATTCTTGATTCTTCAGCTGAGTGTCGACACATTCCCTTAGTGTCGACACTTATACTTAGAATATTTTACAAATTTTCTGTTCTTTGCTAAGTGTCGACACAGCTCCTTGTGTCGACACTTTCTTCAAGTGTAGAGTCTTCAACTAAGTGTCGACACATTGTGCTGAGTGTCGACACTTTCTTCAAGTGTTGACTCTTCTGATTTTGTGTCGACACATTGTGCTGAGTGTCGACACATTCTTCAAATACTGAGTCTTTAGCTAAGTGTCGACACATTGCGTTGAGTGTCGACACTTTCTTCCAGTGCTGAGTCTTCTGCATAGTGTCGACACACTGTGTTGAGTGTCGACACTTTCTTCCAGTGCTGAGTCTTCTGCATAGTGTCGACACACTGTGTTGAGTGTCGACACTTGTACTTAGAATCTGTAGACTTTTGCTGAGTGTCGACACTCACTTCAAGTGTCGACACTTTCTGGTGTAGACACAGCTCTTCTGGGTGTCGACACTTCTGCTAAGTGTCGACACAGCTTTTCTGCATTCTTCTACACTGAGTGTCGACACAGCTCCAAGTGTCGACACTTTCTGACTGGTGTCGACTCTTCTTCCCAGGTGTCGACACAATGACTCCAAGTGTCGACACTGCATGTCTGGGTGTCGACACAAGCTTTCTCAAGTGTCGACACTTTGCCTCTGGGTGTCGACACATGGACTTAGAAATTTTCAGCTCCAGTCCAGTGTATATCTAACCTGCACAAGTAACTCAAACAAACATCAAATACATTCTGATGTATATCATTGAGTTAGGTGAGGCTTCTTCAAATCAGGTACATTTGACCAATGTACCCAACAGAATTTCTATGCGACTATGAGTTCACCATGAATTACCACCCCGGGAAAGCGAACTCGGTAGCCGATGCCTTGAGTAGAAAAGTGCCAGGCTCTAGCCCAGAGTCTCGGCTGATGAGTATGGAGTTGGCTCGGATGATCGAGGAGATGGAAATTACTTTAGTATTCAAGGATCCTTCGGCAGAGTATGCGGAGTATTTGGCCAACATGAGCATAGTTTGTGATATCCGAGACCGGATTCGGGTGGAGCAAGTAATGGATGCGGCCTTGGCCCCGGCAATCAAGGCAATTGAAGATGGGACCACCGATGAGTACACACTCAAAGACGGCCTCATTTATTTTCGTGGCTGACTCTATATTCCCAAGGGCGGCAAAATTCGGGAGGATATCTTGAGAGAGGCACATTCCTCTCAATATTCAGTGCACCCTGGTATTGCTAAGATGTACGCCGGATTGCGGAAGACCATGTGTTGGCCGGGAATGAAGAAAGATGTTCGCTACTATGTTACACATTGCGAAGCTTGCCAAAGAGTGAAGGCTGAATGCAGGAGTCCCGGTGGTTTGTTGCAGTCGCTGCCCATCCCCGAATGGAAGTTCGAGGATATCTCCATGGATTTTGTTCATGGGTTACCTCGTTCCCGCTCCGGGAATGATTCGGTGTGGGTTATTGTGGATCGACTAACAAAGGTGGCCCGGTTCATTCCAATGAAGAAGGAAGCACACGTGGATGTTTTGGTACGCCTTTTTGTGGAGCAATTTGTACGGTATCATGGCGTGCCCAAGACAATTGTTTCGGATAGGGATGGTCGGTTTACATCCAATGAGTGGAAGGCGGTACAGGCATATTTGGGCTCACGCCTAACCTTTAGTACCGCATTTCATCCACAGACTGACGGGCAGTCTGAAAGGACCATCAGGACACTGGAAGATTTATTGAGGTTATGCGTGCTGGACAGAGGAGAGCCATGGGAAAGGCTCTTGCCCCTGGTGGAATTCTCCTATAATAATAGCCATCAGGCGAGCATCGGCATGGCGCCCCATGAAGCCCTTTACGGAAGAAGGTGCAGGACTCCCTTGTCTTGGGTGCAAGATGAAGATCCGAAGGCATTGGGAAACGAATACATAGATGATACTGATGCGGCGGTCAGATTGATACGGGATCGCATGTTGGAGGCTCAAAGTCGACAGGCGAAATATTACAATAAAAAGCACCGGATGGTGGAGTTCCAGGTGGGCGAAAAAGTGTTCCTTAAGATTCGGCCGATGCATGGAGTGTCACGGGTGCGGGGAGTGAAAAAGCTCAGCCCAATGTATGTTGGGCCTTATACTATATTGGAAAGAATTGGCCCGTTGGCCTATCGGTTGGAGTTACCACCGGAACTAGAAAATCTTCACGACGTGTTCCATGTATCGTCGCTTCGAAAAGCACTATTGCGGCCCGACCAATTTATTCCCACTACTGATGGTGCAGTGGCGTCGGATAGATCTGTGCGACTAGAGCCGGTGCGGATTGTTGACAGCGAGACAAGAACATTACGCCGCAAAAGTGTCCCCTTAGTGAAGGTGCAATGGTTGAATCATGGGAAGGAGGAGTACACTTGGGAGCCAATGGATTTGATGCAGTAACGCTACCCAGAGTTGTTTGCCCAAGGTAGTTTTATTTAAAAACGTATGATAAATTTCCTGTTAAGCTTTTTTCCACACAGCCTAAGCCTGATTTCGGGGACGAAATCTTTTATTTTGTTTATAGGATTTGTAACGTCCCGAATCGCTCTAGGCCCCTAGTGTGTGTGTTTTGATTCAGGAGGGTTGACTCAAGTCCTGAGAAGTGCAGGGAATTGGGCTGCACTTGTGGAGAAATGGAGAATCAGTGTAAAAAGGAAGTAACACGGGTAGGGACACGGTCGTATGCCTACCCGTGTGCGTCGAGTTGAGCTCGACGAGCTGTGTCGAGATCGTCGAGCTATGTCGACACCAAGGGACACGGGTAGGGACACGGCCGTGTGCCTACCCGTGTGCGTCGAGTTGAGCTCGACGACCCGTGTCGAGATCGTCGAGCTGTGTCGACACCAAGGGACACGGGTAGGGACACGGCCGTGTGCCTACCCGTGTGCGTCGAGTTGAGCTCGACGACCCGTGTCGAGATCGTCGAGCTGTGTCGACACCAAGTGACACGGGTAGTGACACGGCCGTGTCCCTACCCGTGTGCGTCGAGTTGAGCTCGACGAGAAGTGTCGAGATGCAACCCGAGAAGTACACGGCCAAGGACACGGCCAAGCACACGGCCGTGTCATAGGGACACGGGTCGGGACACGGGCGTGTCCCTACCCGTGTCAAGTATTGAACCGACATGGAAACTGTCGTTGCCGCTTCGCCAGGCAGGACACGGGTAAGGACACGGCCGTGTCCCTACCCGTGTCACATTTTATATATAAAGGGGAGAGAAAACCCTAGCCGTTTTCATGCTCTTTTCATCCCCTAATTCCTGTGAGAACTCCTGTGAGAGGGAAAACTGCAGAAGCAAGTTTTACCAAAGGAGATCCGCCATCGCCGTGAAAGAGAAGATGCCGCCAAGGAGAACTACGAGATCCATGGCTAGAAATGGTGGTACCGCTGGAGCCAATGTGAGTTTCCTACCCTCTCCCTTGGTGCTAGATCTATAGTTATTTTCCTAGGAGAGACATCGGCTCAAGAGAGTCTTGATGGAGAGGAGAAGATTTCTAGGTTCGGCCATGCTAGGATTTGAATCCTAGACTTTAGATCTCTTCAACCCTTCCCCTTTTCTTCAATACGACGATGGGTGAATGGTTTCGTGAGAAGTTTTGGCCTTTGAGGTTGAATAAGGGAGGAGGACATGTCTGGAAAATTTAGGGATGATCGCCTTGAGGAGGAAGACGAACCGATGCCGTTCATTTTCCTTTAAGATGCGCGCAGAATCTGTAATCTGCGCGCAGCGATCTTCTAGGCTATTTTCTTGTAGGATATGGGCAGATCTGGGCTTCTGGCTAAACACGAAAGTTGTAGCCCTTGAAAATACCTTTCCAACGACTGGTTGCACGACTTCAGGTGATGTCTGTGGCCCCGGGAAATCCTAATCGAGTTTGCTGTCCGGCAATTCCTGTACACAGAAATTGTGTTCTGTGCGCAGCGAACTTTGAAGCCAATTTCGAGTAATTTATTGCCAGATCTGGGTTATGACCTGAATATGAAAGTTGTAGATCATGAAAAGATCTTTCCATCGAGGGGTTACACGACTTCACCGGACTCCTGTAGCCTCGGGAATCTCCAGTTGAAGTTGCTGTCCAGACTATTCCTGCACTTAAAAATCTGGGTTTATAATATTTGGATTTGGATTCGGTGAAACTAATATTACAGGTAACCTTGAGGCTTGGATAAACTCTTATGAATAATTAATTCAGTTGCATAAATGATGAAGATTATTAATCGGATTTCATGTGATAGAATTGTAAGATAGTATACTTGAATGATTTGACTGGTTAGAGGTTAGTAGATTTTTATACATGTGCATCCTGATATATTGTGTTGAAATCACCTGATATGACATATAGAAGGATAACTCATGGTCATGTGAATGTTGAATAGTGGATTGAATTTGGTAGTCCAATACTTAGAGAGTCGTCTTCCTATGAGTAGTGTTGTGTGAGTTTGTAAGTGCGGTGTTGACCGCCACTTGTTTTGGTTGTGTTGAGATGAGGTGTGGATGGATGGTTGGGCTGTGCCCACGTGTTTGCTTCCGAGGCCCCTTCCACGTTATGTTGATGTGGTATTTGCATGTGGTGTGAGTCGACACGCGGTGTCGTAATCCCGGGTTAAGGATAGTGTGGCAGGTCTACGGGCTCGCCAGTCGTCACACCGACGAGAGTTGGCAGTTAGACTTGGTCGGTTTGGGCTGTGTCCTCGGTGTTCACGTCCCGAGGCCCATCCGACCATGTGAACGGTTGGGCTGTGTCCTCGTGCTTTCTTCCGAGGCCCCTTCCGGGTCACGCAAGGCCAGTTCGGGCTGTGTTCTTGGTGCACATCTACCCAAGACCCCACTGGGCCATAGTACGCATGGGCTCCGCTGTTGTGTTCTTAGCGTTGAGGCGTACGGAGGCCTAGGTGAAGTAGTGTGATACCCGCCTAGTAGTAGAAGTGCCCGTTCTACTGTCACCGCCTGGCCACGGTGGCTGATGCCTGAGAGGTTAGCTACCTGCTCGAAAAGTGGGAACTATAGTCTGTGTCGACATAGCAATTGCATGGGTGTGCATGGGTGAGTCATTGCATAGCATTCATAGCATTTCATAACATTGCACAACAAGATCCTCATCGTATAAGTTTGTATGGGCACTCTTATACGATGAGTTACTTTTATGTAACCCGATCCTTAACTTATAAGTTTGTATAAGCATTCTTATAAGTTAAGTTACTTTCCTGCTGTTACTTATACTTGCTAGTTTAGTGTAGCTCTTACTTAAATGCTGATTATGATGTTGTTACTCTTACATTACCTTGCCACCTGCTTGTACTTCCTTTACTTGCATACTTATTATATACTATACTCTTGTTCCTTTTCTCCGCCCGGTGCCGAGGAGTCGCCGGGGGAGCGGATGTGAAACCACTTAGTCGTTTCGACTAACGGTTGCTACGTCTTCCTTTTTAGGAGGTCACGCCGCAGGTAGAGCAGCCGCAGACTACGCAGCAGGACAGCCAGGCCAGGACGACAGGGCCTGATGTGACGGTGCCGTCGATACCGTCTGTTACAGATGTTAGTGTTTTGATTACTCTGATGTAGCCCGTTTGGGCAATGTTTAGCTGTACTTTGATATATGGTAGAAGCATGTTTTAGCTTCTCATTTTTCATGTATTTGGACATTATGACTTAGTGTGGATTTTGACTTCTTCTGTTTATTTATTTGGTTGGGTTGGCATGATTTATTGATATTGTTGTAGCCGGCGGAATAGGCGTCTTGTGGTACAGGTTAGCCCGTGTGCTAATGCTACCGCAAGGCGGCTGTTCCGGGCATAAGACTCCCCCTTCGTGCCGTGTTTTGGGATCCGGGGAGGGGGGGTCTTACAGGTATGGATTGGTAATGCTTTATTTTGTGCACCGGAGAAGACTCCGCGCATAAACGAGTATTTTGTGGAGTCGGTGGGTAGTGCCTGTGAAGTGGAGTAACAAAAATTACTGGAGTGGAGTTCCAGGAAAATAACCTCGAAATTCGTGTGTTGTATGTTATGAAAGTACAGTGTTTCTGGCACTGCAGGTGGTTGCGGGGTTTTCTGGATAGTTAGTCCAGTTATGGTTGGGGCTGGGTACAAAAAGAGTGTTCTGTCTCTAACACCAGTTGATAGTGGTTGTCGCTGGCATAGCTCTCAGCTAACCTGTGATTGTGAAAGCCAACCCTCAGAGGACAGTGTGGCTATTGTGAGTTATGCGCTCTTAAAGGCCAGTGAGCTGAACGGACAAGGGGAAGCCGACCCGCGTTCGTCTAGACATTGAACTGCCGATTTGAACAGCGGGTAAGGGCTGAACTGTATCCGCATTGTGGTTGTCTAACTTAAGTGCCTAAGTTATTGGCTTCGTTACGATCACATAATGAGAGTCCTGAGCTGCCCACCATCAAGACTAAAGTTTCCGGTCGTGGGCCGTGAAGCATGAATGCTCAATGTTTACCGTTGGGTCTAGGACCTGAGAACGTTGGTGGGACCCTGGCTTTCCGGTACACCGATAATGTGCCCTTAGTGCACGGAGCGTCGGACTGTACGGTCGACATTTGTGATATATTGAACTGTGCGTGAGTGCACGTTTTGTGATATATCTGCTTGTGAAAATATTATGTCTGCAGGGAAGGAATATCACTGCCCCGGGAAAGGGGTAGGGTCATTATAAATTGGTCAGCTGAATGCTGATCGTTGCATTGTTTATCACCGCTGCGGTGGATTGTCCCCATGCAGGTGCTTGAGAGCCGAGTGAAAAATAGTGGGCTGAATCCCTTGCTACTGCTATGCTGGCCCTCGAAGGCCGAATGAAGAAAAGTTTTACTGTTTTCATTTGTGGTTGGCCTGTGTGTCAATGTATGTAATCCACACTTGTGCAGAATAACTGTAAGGCCTTAAGACTAAACTTTTTTTGTATTTTGTATACATTCCTGTGAGATATATAAATGTTGTTGTTTATATATAGTGTACATTCATGGCCGATGAGTTCAGTATTAACCCATAATGCTTCCGCTAGAATGTTCTGAGTTAGGATGCGTGTACTAGTCCTTGATATTAACCTGTAAACCCGCCACCTGTTTGTGGTACATGGTGTGGGGCCCCAGCCGGACCCTATATTATATGTCATATAACGGATGGAGGTGTTACAATGAGAGTGAAAGATATGGTACCTAAACACCTAGAGGGGGGGGGTGAATAGGTGACCTAATCTTTTTTAAACTTTAATGGCAGCCAATAGTTTATAACACAGATTTCTAACTATTCCATCACAGCAAACACACAACATACACAGCAACAATCACAGCACAGCACAGTATACACAGTGGTTTATAGTGGTTCCCCAAGATATGGGTACATCCACTTTCCCCCTTCGCCTATCTAGTAGTGTACTAGATTCGGCCAAACTCCTCCACTGTCTCAGAACCCAAAATGGTTCCTACACCTCAGGCCCAAGTCCTTATAACTCAGCTTTATCCCAAAGCCTACACTCAGCCAATCAAGGCCTACACTCAGCCAACCAAGGCCTACACTCAGCCAACCAAGGCCTACACTCAGAGATCTCAATCTCCTACACTCAGGCTCTCAAGCCCTACCCTCAGCCTTTATAATTATAGGCTTACAATTCTCTCAGATCCAAAGGATCCTACAAGTTAAAAATGTATTACAGATGTTAACTCTACAACTCAGAAATAAAAGAGGGGAGTTGAGAGTTTCTTGATGAGTTCTTGGAAGAACTCAGCTGGATTCAATCTGACTTAGCTTTCTTCAAAGCTTCTTGAGTAGAACTGAATAAGACTAAATCCTCCTGCAGTTGTTCCTTGACCTCTGCCACTTAAGATCCAGAATGTATCTGAATCCTTCTTCTCAGCCTAGTTCCAGAGGCTGATTTCTTGGATGGAGCCCTCTCTCTCCAACTTCTTAGATCTGCATTTGGACTGCAAGATCTTCTTGTGTTGATACTCTTGGTACCACTTTGATAACTTGTTCTTCAACAATGTGATCAATCTGAACCACACTTGAACTATATTTTCTGTAAACTGTAGGTGCCTATTTATAGGCCTTCTTCATGGTAACCGGCTGGTCCGGTCCATAACTGACTTCTGATATCTCTGACAGGTGCTGTAGACCGGCTGGAACGGCAGCTGTCAAGTCATCCAGTCATTTCTTGAAAATCTCTAACTGTCTGAAAGTGTCGAGACTTTCTGTCTTTAAGTGTCGACACTTATAGTCCAAGTGTCGACACATGTTGTGTAAGTGTCGACACAAGTCTACAAAGTGTCGACACAACTCCTTGTATGTCTCGACACAGATTCTTCTTCAGGTGTCGACACTGAAATTGAGTGTCGACACAAGTACTTGATCTTCTAGCTTTTGCTGAATTCTTCTAAGTGTCGACTTATCACCTTTGTGTCGACACATTTTCTTGTGTTGAATCTGTCAAGTGTCGACACTACTCCTTGGTGTCGACACATAGTCTTCTATGTTGATACTTGCTGAGTGTCGACACAGCTCCTTGTGTTGACACACCTTCTTCTTATTTGAGACTTCAGCTGAGTGTCGACACATTCCCTTAGTGTCGACACTTGTACTTAGAATAATTTTGTTGATCTTTCTGATCTTTGCTAAGTGTCGACACAGCTCCTTGTGTCGACACTTTCTTCAAGTGTAGAGTCTTTAGCTAAGTATCGACACATTGTGCTGGGTGTCGACACTTACTTCATGTGTTGACTCTTCTGGTGAGTGTCGACACATTATTCTGAGTGTCGACACTTTAACTTAGTCTCTGCAGACTTTTGCTGAGTGTCGACACAGCTCCAAGTGTCGACACTTTCTGGTGTAGACACAGCTTCACTGGGTGTCGACACAGCTCCTTGTGTCGACACTTTCTGTCTGCACTTTTCTTCACTGAGTGTCGACACAGCTCCAAGTGTCGACACTTTCTGTCTGGTGTCGACTCTGCATCCCAGGTGTCGACACAATGACTCCAAGTGTCGACACTGCTTGTCTGGGTGTCGACACATCGTCTTCTTAAGTGTCGACATTTTCCCTCTGGGTGTCGACACATAGACTTAGAAACTTTTTGCTTTAGTCCAGTGATTTCTTAACCTGCACAAGTAAACTCAACATACATCAAATACATTATGATGTATATCATTGAGTTGGGTGAGGCTTCTTCAAATCAGGTACATTTAACCAATGTACCCAACAATCTCCCCCTATTTGGAGAAGTCATAACCCTTAGTCAATGATATACACCATTCATAATTAAAAATTACAAAATGATGTAAAGCAGCTAATATTCAGCAGGGTAAACATAAACATGTATTAATTCACACATATATACACATTCAGCAACACAGAACAAATAAGAAATAGACACATTCACAGAACAAACATGAAATATATGAATCAGATATTGTTCTAACATGTGACTTATACATTCTCAGTAGTTCACAAAAATGTTTTACATTCAACAGATTACAAAATAATCTTCAAGTAAATTCTTAATCTAGTTCTGGTCAGGTTCCTTGATAACTATTTCCTTGCCAGCTTGAACTTGAGCTTTGACAGGGGCATCAACAGTTTCAGCATCAGCATGTTTTTTTCCTTTCAAGTCCTTCTTCTTAAGCTCTTCATCTTTGATCTTCTGCCTCTCAAAATAGTGATATGGCTTAGGAAAGTACTTGCTAGGCTCCACTGCAGTAGGAGGTAGCTTTCCCATCTTTGCCTTCCTTCTATATTGAACTATTTCTTCCTGCCTGATCTCATGTTTTCTCCATTCTGCTTCAGAAAACCACTTGTTCCTGTCATGAGTATTATCCTTGGCAGCTTTCCAGGCAGTTAAAATTATATTCCTAGAGGTAGGGCTCCACTGTTCAAAGTCTGGCCTTTGTTCTGCTTGTTCCCTAAACCTCTTTTTGGACAACCTTGTCTCTTCCTCTTTCTATAGAGCCTCTTGCATGGCTTCAGATATAGGTTGAACAACCTTTTCAATATGGACATTGTCCTTGCCCCAGATGGGCTGTACATGGTCTGTACCTCAGCATGAATCATTTCAAAGTCTGCAGGTGGATAAATGACCTGAGCTACTTCTGGTTGCTCACCTCCAAGATAGGCAGGGTTAATGCCTGATTCAGCAACATCTTGGTCATCACACAGAGGAGGATATCCAAGTGTAGCCCTAATTGAATTTGATATCCATTTTGCATGATCAGAACTTACCTTGACTAACACTCTCTCCCCCTTTATGACTTCTCTAGCCATATGATCTCTGACATCATCCTTTTGAAATCTGATTTGAGCATCCAAGTATCTGATTCCTTCTTTAAAGTAAGGTTTGTGCTTTGTAAGTTGTTCAGAGATGGCTTTCTGGGATGCTTGGATTGCAGTCTTTACAGCAGAAATTTCCTCTTGAAATACTTTATCAAAATCAGCTTTAGCAGCAGCAGTAGATGTAGAAGGTTCAGCAGCCTTGTTCTTCAACTCAGTGACTATAGCATTATGAGAGGCAGTCAAATTGTCATTCATTCTTAATTGATTCTCAAGAACATATCCTTGTTTCAATGCTATATCATCCACCTGTGCCTTGATCTTCTCTTGGTGTGTTGCCAAATACACCACTGCATTTCCACCTTTGTGGAAGCAATCAGTCATTTCCTTTTTGTTAAGGTTCATTTAAAATCTTATAGACTTTATTTCCTGGGCCAGATCAAATTGAAGTGATTTCTGCCCTTCATCTACATACTTCTCTATGGCCTGCCTTTGCTCATCCAACTTTATCTGTAGTGCAACCATTAAAGCATTATAATCAGCAGTTGGAGCTTGCTGAACTATAGGCTGTGGTGCAATTGATTGCAGAGCCTTCTTATAACTTTAACTTCTTCTTTTGAAGACATACAGTTTCTTCTTCTTTGCCCTGGCACTCTCCTCATCTTCAGAGGCAGAAGTGCTGGCTATGTCAACCCTATCCTTAGGGCTTTGAGGCTTGTCAGCTTGCACATCTTGTGCCTTCTCAGTTTCTTGCCTTATAGGCTCTTCCAGAACTTGCATTTGCTCCCCCTCAGCAGCAGCATTCTCTCCTTCAGCAGCATCAATTTCCTTGTCAAAATCTGCTTGATCTAGATTTAGAAATAAATCTTCCATGGTGTATTCAGGGGGTGAAGAAGCTGGAGACATTCTTTGCTCTTCAACTACTGGATCAGGAATCTCTTCTTGTACAGCAGATGTGTCTTTTATAACAATATCTGGAGCTTGACTAGGGAGCTGAGTTTGCTGAGGAACATCAGACAAATCAGCATCTTCTTTAAGATATGCTAAAGCATTTAGGTCAGTGAGTACCTCTTGGATGATGATGGTGGCTTGCTCACTGTCCAGTGTAGAGGGTTCTTCTACAGCTGGAGGCTCCCCCTGGCTTTGATCCTTGTGGATGGGGCTAGCTTGAGGCAGCTCCCCCTGGATCTCAGCAATCTCTTGAGCAGCAGGAGTCTTCACTACTGGCTCTTCCTCTTGATCATCAGGAGTGAAAACAACCTATTCTTCACTTCCAGAACTACTTGTGGAGACTTGTTCCACAGGAGCTATCTTCCTTTTCTTCTTTGGAGGAGTATCTTTCTTAGTGACTGTCTTCTCAGGGGTTGGCATTTTCTTGGACAACACCCTGTCTCATCTTGAAAAGATCCTTAGATCCATCTTCCTCATATGATTTATCTTGCTGCCTACAGCAGTACTCATGACCTCTGGTATCACACCAGCTAGGTATAGACTGATGATTCTGCCCAGATTGGGCTTCTTCAAGCTCTCCTTAATCTTCTCATAAACCACTATTGACCAGTCTGTTTTCAGAGTGAATATGATCCTTGTCATGATTCCAAACATATAGGCAGACACTCTATCATGCCCTCCAGGTTTGCTGAGTAAGACCTTTCCCACAATCTCAGACATGAACTTTCTTTGATTATTCATGCCTTTTCTGTTGAAAACTGAACCTATTTTCATCTTTGGATCAAGTCCACACCAGGTAAGAGCTTCCCTGGTCTTTGAAGCAGTCACCTCTTCTTCATCTTGAGTTCTTGGCAATTGAAGAATCTTCCTCAGACTTTTTGGGGTTACCTTAACCTTTTCTCCATGAACTATGGATTTGATTTTGTATCCAGATTCATCTACTGCAGCTCCATTAAGGAATTCAAGCACCTCCTTCTTCCATATCTTAGTTGGTTCTGAAACTAAGTACTCTAACCCTGAATCGGCGACTAGGGTTACTACTGCCTTGATTTCTGGATCAGCATCGTCGAACGCGCCGCGCACAAGCTCATATCCTTCATTAACGTTCTCCTCAAGCTTAGGAGCCATTAGGGTTTGTAGAATTTGTCTTTAGAAAAGAGAGGTGTCGACACAGTAGTTTTGGTCTCGAAACTTTGAAAGCGTGTCGACAAACAAAGACAGAACCCTATTTATACCTTTCTGATTTTGAAGATGAACAGGCGGGACAGCTAACTTAAAATGTGTCGACACTGGCAATAAGTGTCGACACTGACTTATAATGTCTCGACACACATGTGTCGACACAAGTTTAGTCAACAGATTTTATGTGTCGACACTTGGTTATGTGTCGACACAACATAACTCGACACATTGTCGAGACTTTACTTAGAAAATTATGAGTAAAACATAAGTGTCGACACCACTTTGGATGTGTCGACACCTACTGGACATGTGTCGACACAAACATTCTGAAGTGTCGACACCAACATCCTGGATGTGTCGACACCTTTTTCCTGAAGTGTCGACACCACTATTCTGTGTCGACATAGACTTGTCTATGTGTCGACACCTTTTTACTTAGCCAATTTTAATTCTGTAAACTTACTCTAAGTTTAACATTCCTAGTTTAATTTTGAATCTATTGAACTTAGCTTCTTCTAGGGGCTTAGTAAACAAATCAGCTATTTGATTATCAGTTTTAACATATTCAAGTAAAATATCTTCTCTTTCTACATGCTCCCTAAGA
The DNA here is from genome assembly GCA_039583875.1 of Platanthera guangdongensis. NCBI lineage: Eukaryota > Viridiplantae > Streptophyta > Magnoliopsida > Asparagales > Orchidaceae > Platanthera > Platanthera guangdongensis. The sequence goes on along the minus strand of CM077159.1, from coordinate 119,648,716 downwards.
AAATGATATTTAATTTCAATATGTTTAGTTCTACTATGTGATACATGGTTATTAGCTATTGAAATAGCACTTGTAGAATCACAGAAAAGTGGAGTTCTACTTACCTGAAATCCATAGTCCTCTAGCTGATGTTGTATCCACAGAAGTTGAGCACAGTAACTTCCTGCAGCTACATACTCTGACTCTGCTGTGGAGATAGCCACATTGGTTTGCTTTTTGCTACTCCATGAAATTAGTCTCCCACCTAGGAATTGACAGGTTCCAGTAGTGCTCTTTCTATCTTCTTTGCATCCTGCAAAGTCTGCATCTGAATAACCTGTTAGATCAAAATCTCCATTCCTAGGGTACCAGAGGCCTAGATAGGGAGTGCCCTTTAGATATCTCAATATTCTATTGACTGCTATCAAATGAGACTCTTTAGGGCAGGCTTGATACCTGGCACAAACACATGTAGCATACATGATGTCAGGTCTACTAGCAGTCAAGTATAATAGGGAGCCAACTATCCCTCTATACAAGGTTTCATCTACAGGTTTCCCTGCATCATCCTTGCTAAGAGACATACTTGACCCCATAGGAGTCTTCATGGTGCTGGATGAATCCATACCATATTTCCTTATGAGTTCTAGGGTGAACTTTGACTGACAAATGGACAAACCACTCTCAGTCTGTTTAACTTGGAGACTCAAGAAAAACTTCAGCTCTCCCATACTACTCATCTCAAACTGACCTTGCATAAGTTTTGCAAACTTTTTGCAAAGGCTGCTTTTAGTAGACCCAAATATAATGTCATCTACATATATTTGAACTAGTATGACTTTGCCTCTAGATTCCCTAAGGAATAGAGTCTTATCTATTTTCCCCCTTGAGAACTTGTTCTCAATGAGGAAACTAGATAGGGTTTCATACCAAACCCTAGGGGCTTGCTTTAACCCATATAAAGCTTTCCTAAGTCTATAGACATGATGAGGTAGAGTTGGATCAACAAAACCTGAAGGCTGCTCCACATAGACTTCTTCCTTAAGATTACCATTTAGGAATGCTGACTTGACATCCATTTGGTATACCTTGAATCCTTGATAGGTTGCATAGGCCAAGAATATTCTTATTGCTTCCAGTCTGGCTACTGGAGCAAAGGTTTGATCAAAATCAATACCTTCTTCTTGCCTATATCCTTTAGCAACCAGTCTAGCCTTATTCTTAATGATGACCCCTTGTTCATCCATCTTATTCCTGTAGATCCACTTAGTTCCTATTACATTGTGGTCTTTAGGTTTAGGAACAAGTTCCTAGACCTTGCACCTCTTGAACTGATTAAGCTCTTCTTGCATTGCTTCAGTCCATTATGGATCTTGTATTGCTTCTTCAAACTTCTTAGGTTCAACTTGTGACAGAAAGCTGGAGTAGATTGCTGCATTCATGTTTCTACTCCTGGTTTGAACTCCTTGTCTTGGATCTCCAATAATCAGCTCTACTGGATGATCTCTAAGATGCATGTGGGCTGGAGGCATCCTAACTTCTGGTTGAACCACTTCAGCATCTCCATCATGCTGTACTCCTTGTATTTCTTCAGCAATTGGAACATGTAGTTCTCCCCCTGGACAACAGCTACTTTCTTCTACTTGCTGTCTTGCAGCAGGCACTTCTTCTATAGTAAGCTTGTCCATTTTCTTTATCAAACCTGTGGGGCTGCATACACTACTAGACAAGTCATTATTAATAAGTTTAGTCTCATCAAAAACTACATGCACTGATTCTTCTACAACTTGTGTAGTCAAGTTGTAGACTCTATAAGCCTTACTATTATTGCTGTACCCAACAAAAATTCCCTCTTAGGACTTGGCAGCAAACTTAGTTAAGTAAGACTTCCCATTGTTAAGTATGAAGCATTTACAACCAAAGATCCTAAAATAGGATAGGTTTGGTTTCCTGCCTTTCACAACTTCATAGGGGGTCTTATTTAGCCTTTTAGTGATGGTAGCCCTATTTATAACATGGCATGCAGTATTAACTGCTTCAGCCTAGAAAGATTCTGGCAGTGATGTATCACTTAATAGGGTCCTACCAGCCTCTATCAAGGTTCTATTCTTCCTCTCAGCAATGTCATTTTGCTGAGGTGTTCTAGGTGAAGAGAATTCTTGAAATATCTCAAAGTCTTCACACAGTTTTGTCATGCTATCAAACTGAAATTTAGTACCATGGTCACTTCTAATTTTGACCACTGTATTATTTAGTTCATTCTGAATTTGCTTGACAAAGCTATAGAAGACACTAGGTGTTTCAGATTTCTGTCTTAAGAAGAACACCCAGGAAAACCTTGAGTAGTCATCTACAACTACAAAGGTATAGACCTTCCTACCTAAGCTGTGAACTGGAATTGGACCAAAGAGATCCATATGCAAGAGGTACAAACACCTCACAGCATCTTTATTTTCTATGCTTCTAAAGGTGGATTTAGTCTGCTTGCCCTTTTGACAAGCTGAGCAAATACCATCTTTAACACACTTAACTTGAGGACCATTCCTCACTAACTCTTTGCTAAAGAGTTTGCTAATAGTCTTGTAGTTAAGATGGGCAAGCCTCTTGTGCCATTTGACACAATGAGAGACTGTCTCATCAGCTACAAGACAAACTGGAGAACCATTGTTCTCAACCATAATGTCTAGGCAGTAGACATTCCTCTTCCTATAACCTGTCAAAATGATCTCTTGATCACTTGACCTCTTGATATGACAACCATTTTTAACAAATGAGATGTCATACCCTACATCACTTAATTGACTTATACTTATTAGGTTGTGTTTCAACCCTTTAACATAAGCCACTTGAGTAATGGTAACTAAGTTTGTAGAAATGTTACCAAATCCTTTGATGATTCCTTTTTCAGAACCACCAAAGGTTACTTTTGGACCATCATTTACTGGAATGTAGTCCTTTAGTAATCCTTTAGTTCCAGTCATATGTCTGGAACATCCACTGTCCAAGTACCATGTTGGGGTATGGCCACTTGGACTCACCTGCAAAACATATTAATGAATCTTAGAACCCAATGAATTCTTGGGTCCTTGGTACTTGTTAGTCTGCAATCTGACAAAGCTACCCACTGGCTTTCCAACAGGTAGTTTGGTACTCACTTTGGCACAAGCATTGTGCTAACAGTCCACTGCAAAATGGCCAACTTTGCCACAGCACCAACATTCAAACTTATTGTACCTTTGCTTAGGTACAGCCTTAGATGTCTTTTCTACAGCAGCCTTGTTGAATGTTGGGGCTTTGCCCTTGGACTTAGACTTGGACTGCTCAGTCCATACAGGTCTAATAAAGCCCAGTCCAACCTTGCCTTTATGATGAACAAATTCATCAATTAAAGGTAACACTGACTTAGGTTTAGAAAAGCTAGCAACAAGCTCTCTCTCTTTCTGAAGATTGATCTCCAGACTCTTGATTTGATCATTTTTAAATGATATAGTACCCATTTGAATCACTGTTATGTGCTTCAACCTGGCTATCTCATTCAGTTTTTGATCAAAAGACTTCTCAAAATCTGTTGCTGCAGCTTTAAGAATAGCAATTTCCTTTGCCTGACTTTTGGCTAGGGTCTTGCTTTTCTTGTAAGCCTGCAACAGCACCTTATATTCATCTATAAGCTGATGAATATCATCCTCAGACTCAGATACATTCTCATCACTTGAAGAAGAAGAATCTGAATCTGAACTAGAACAAGAAACTGAACTTGAACTTGAACCTTGTACCTTACTGGGTCCTGGCTGCTCCAGGATTTTGGCACTTTCTGTCAAAGCCATTAGCCCTTGGCATTGACTGTCTTCTTGTTCATAAATAGACTCCATTAACTGCATGAATTCTTCCTCTTCTTCTTCAGCAAACAGCCCTATATAGGCTTTAGCCTCAGACTCAGTTTCTGAAGAAGAGATATCTGATAGAGTCTTCTCCTTCTTGGCAACAAAAGACTTCTCTTTCTTTCCTTTGAAGTGAGCCTTTTTCCTGTCACCAGATTCCTTTCTCTTCTCTGGGCAATCTGCAATAACATGGCCCTGTCTATTGCAGCAATAGCACACTATCTTAGATCCAGTTGTCTTGCTTGACTTTGTCCTCTTCCTGTCTTTCTTTGAAGGCTTTTTCTCCTGATAAAAGACTTCCTTTCCCTTTGAAGTAGAAGGTCTTGACCTCCACTGTTTCTTCTTCAAGAATTTCTGAAAGTGTCTAGTGAAGGCAGCAAAGTCTTCATCACTTTCACTGCTCTCAGTCTTTGTGCTGACTGACTCATCTGATTCTGATTCAACTACCTCTGGAGGTGGAGTTGATGACTTGTTCCTGCACTTTCTGGTAACTTCTGTCTTGAAAGCAACTGATCTTTCCTTGTGCTCAGTCCTTGTTGATTTCTCCTCCTCCTTCCTCACTGTCAATTGCATTTCATATGACAACAACTTGCCAAACAGTGTAGGAGGAGGAATTTCCCCCAACTTAGCCATTTCTCTAATGGCACAGATCTTTGTGTCTCAATCTTTGGTTAGGGACCTTAGGAACTTGTCATTTAGTTCATAGTTACTGAACTCTCTTCCATAAGACATGAGTTCATTAACTATTCTGTAAAACTTCTTGTAGCACTCAGTTGTGCTATCACCTTTACCTTGTCTAAAACTCTCATACTCCTGATTTAGCAAGGATTTTCTATCTTGTCTTACTTCTTCAGATCCTTCCATATACACTATAAGAGTGTCCCACATCTCCTTGGCTGTCTTACAGTGTATAAGATTCTGAAATGTTGCATCATCTATGACACTCACTATAATGTTTTGTGCCCTCTTGTCCATTGTGGCTAGGACAATCTCATCCTTAGTCATCTCAGAGAAATCCTTTGGAGTTCTCTGATTTGCATCTAAAACTGAAATCTTCATGGGCACATAAGGCCCTTCCTTTACTGTGATGTAGATTCTAGGGTCTGAGGCCTCCATAAACAGCCTTACCCTTTCCTTCCAGATCCCAAAGATCTCTTTCCTGCATATGGGTAATTTCATGGAACCCAATTCCTTGTGATTCTCAGAGGAACCCATGTTTCTTGATTTTCTTGAATTTCTTGAATCTGTGATTTGCCTTACACTGAATCTGCCAAATAGGATCTCCTCAGACTGTTAGTCCTTTTTGAGCAACCTCGCTTTGATACTACTTGAAAGATATGGTACCTAAACACCTAGAGGGGGGGGTGAATAGGTGACCTAATCTTTTTTAAACTTTAATGGCAGCCAACAGTTTATAACACAGATTCCTAACTATTCTATCACAGCAAACACACAACATACACAGCAACAATCACAGCACAGCACAGTATACACAGTGGTTTATAGTGGTTCCCCAAGATATGGGTACATCCACTTTCCCCCTTCGCCTATCTAGCAGTGTACTAGATTCGGCCAAACTCCTCCACTGTCTCAGAACCCAAAATGGTTCCTACACCTCAGGCCCAAGGCCTTACAACTCAGCTTTATCCCAAAGGCTACACTCAGCCAATCAAGGCCTACACTCAGCCAACCAAGGCCTACACTCAGCCAACCAAGGCCTACACTCAGAGATCTCAATCTCCTACACTCAGGCTCTCAAGCCCTACCCTCAGCCTTTATAATTATAGGCTTACAATTCTCTCAGATCCAAAGGATCCTACAAGTTAAAAATGTATTACAGATGTTAACTCTACAACTCAGAAATAAAAGAGGGGAGTTCAGAGTTTCTTGATGAGTTCTTGGAAGAACTCAGCTGGATTCAATCTGACTTAGCTTTCTTCAAATCTTCTTGAGTAGAACTGAATAAGACTGAATCCTCCTGCAGTTGTTCCTTGACCTCTGCCACTTAAGATGCAGAATGTATCTGAATCCTTCTTCTCAGCCTAGTTCTAGAGGCTGATTTCTTGGATGGAGCCCTCTCTCTCCAACTTCTTAGATCTGCACTTGCACTGCAAGATCTTCTTGTGTTGATACTCTTGGTACCACTTTGATAACTTGTTCTTCAACAATGTGATCAATCTGAACCACACTTGAACTATATTTTATGTAAACTGTAGGTGCCTATTTATAGGCCTTCTTCATGGTAACCGGCTGGTCCGGTCCATAACTGACTTCTGATATCTCTGACAGGTGCTGTAGACCGGCTGGAATGGCAGCTGTCAAGTCATCCAGTCATTTCTTGAAAATCTCTAACTGTCTGAAAGTGTCGAGACTTTCTGTCTTTAAGTGTCGACACTTATAGTCCAAGTGTCGACACATGTTGTGTAAGTGTCGACACAAGTCTACAAGGTGTCGACATAACTCCTTGTATGTCTCGACACAGATTCTTCTTCAGGTGTCGACACTGAAATTGAGTGTCGACACAAGTACTTGATCTTCTAGCTTTTGCTGAATTCTTCTAAGTGTCACACATCACCTTTGTGTCGACACATTTTCTTGTGTTGAATCTGTCAAGTGTCGACACTACTTCTTGGTGTCGACACATAGTCTTCTATGTTGATACTTGTTGAGTGTCGACACAGCTCCTTGTGTTGACACACCTTCTTCTTATTTGAGACTTCAGCTGAGTGTCGACACATTCCCTTAGTGTCGACACTTGTACTTAGAATAATTTTGTTGATCTTTCTGATCTTTGCTAAGTGTCGACACAGCTCCTTGTGTCGACACTTTCTTCAAGTGTAGAGTCTTTAGCTAAGTGTCGACACATTGTGCTGGGTGTCGACACTTACTTTATGTGTTGACTCTTCTGGTGAGTGTCGACACATTGTTCTGAGTGTCGACACTTTAACTTAGTCTCTGCAGACTTTTGCTGAGTGTCGACACAGCTCCAAGTGTCGACACTTTCTGGTGTAGACACAGCTTCACTGGGTGTCGACACAGCTCCTTGTGTCGACACTTTCTGTCTGCACTTTTCTTCACTGAGTGTCGACACTTTTGAAAGATATGGTACCTAAACACCTAGAGGGGGGGGTGAATAGGTGACCTAATCCTTTTCTAACTTTGTTGGCAGCCAAACAGTTATATCTCAGATTTCTAAGTAGTCTATTACAGCAATCAGCAAAAATCAAACATACACAGCACATTCACAGCACAGCACACAATGATTTATAGTGGTTCCCCAATCTTTGGGTACATCCAGTTTCCCCCTTCGCCTATCTAGCAGTGTACTAGATTCGGCCAAACTTCTCTACTGTCTCAGAACCCAAATAGGTTCCTACACCTCAGGCCCAAAGCCTTACACCTCAGCTTTCTCCAAAGCCTACACTCAGCCACAAAGGCCTACACTCAGCCACCCAGGCCTACACTCAGCCAATCAAGGCCTACACTCAGAGTTCTTCAACTCCTACACTCAGGCTATCAATCCCTACCCTCAGCCTTTATAAATTTAGGCTTACAATGCACTCAGATCCAAAGATCCTACAAGATAAAATAGTATTACAACAAATATCTCAACAACTCAGAAAATAAGAGAGGAGTTGAGAGTTTCTTGCTGAGTTCTTGGAAGAACTCAGATAGATCCAAACTGACTTAGCTTCCTTCAAAGCTTCTTGAGTAGAACTGAATAAGTATGAATCCTCTGCAGTTGTTCCTTGACCTCTGCTTCTTAAGATCCAGATGCTTCTGAATCCTTCTTCTCAGCCTAGTTCCAAAGACTGAATTCTTGATTGGAGCTCTCTCTCTCCAACTTCTTAGATCTGCAGTTGGACTACCAGATCTTCTTGTGTTGATACTCTGTGTATCACTTTTCTGATTACTTGAATAATTTGATCAATTACTTCAAATAGCTTCAACAACCGTTTCTGTAAACTGTGAGTGCCTATTTATAGGCATTCTTCATGGTAACCGGCTGGTCCGGTTCATAACAGACTTCTGACTTCCCTGACAGTTGCTGTAGACCGGCTGGATCGGCAGCTGTCATGTCAACCAGTCACTTCTTGAAATTCTCTAACTGTCAGATAGTGTCGAGACTTTTTGTTCTTAAGTGTCGACACTTATAGACCAAGTGTCGACACATGCTGTGTAAGTGTCGACACAAGTCTACAAGGTGTCGACACAACTCCTTGTATGTCTCGACACAGATTCTTCTGCATGTGTCGACACTGAAATTGAGTGTCGACACAAGTACTTGTTCTTCATTCTTTAACTGTATTCTTCTAAGTGTCGACACATCTCTTTTGTGTCGACACAACTTCTTGTGTTGAATCTGTCAAGTGTCGACACTGCTTCTTGGTGTCGACACAAGTCTTCAATATAGATTCTTCAGCTGAGTGTCGACACATTCCCTTAGTGTCGACACTTGTACTTAGAATATTTTTGTAGATATTTCTGTTCTTTGCTAAGTGTCGACACAGCTCCTTGTGTCGACACTTCCTTCCAGTGTTGAGTCTTTAACTGTGTGTCGACACATTGTTCTGAGTGTCGACACATACTTTAAATGTTGACTTCTCTGATGGTGTGTCGACACATTGTGTTGAGTGTCGACACATACTTTAAATGTTGACTTCTCTGATGGTGTGTCGACACATTGTGTTGAGTGTCGACACATACTTTAGATGTTGACTCTTCTGCATAGTGTCGACACATTGTGTTGAGTGTCGACACTTACTTCAAGTGCTGACTCTTCTGCATAGTGTCGACACATTGTGTTGAGTGTCGACACTTACTTCAAGTGCTGACCCTTCTGCATAGTGTCGACACATTGTATTGAGTGTCGACACTTGTACTTAGACTCTGCAGACTTTTGCTGAGTGTCGACACAACTCCAAGTGTCGACACTTTCTGATGTAGACACAGCTCTTCTAGGTGTCGACACTTCTGTTAAGTGTCGACACTGCTTCTCTGCATTCTTCTTCACTGAGTGTCGACACAGCTCCTTGTGTCGACACTTTCTGTCAGGTGTCGACTCTTCATCCCAGGTGTTGACACAATGACTCCAAGTGTTGACACTGCTTGTCTGGGTGTCGACACAAGCCTTCTCAAGTGTCGACACTTTCCCTCTGGGTGTCGACACATGAACTTAGAAAGTTTTAGCTTCAGTCCAGTGAATACCTAACCTGTACAAGTAACTCAAACATACATCAAATACATTATGATGTGTATCATTGAGTTGGGTGAGGCTTCTTCAAATCAGGTACATTTGACCAATGTACCCAGCAATCTCCCCCTATTTGGAGAAGTCATAACCCTTAGTCAATGATATACACCACTCATAATTAAAAATTATAAAATGATGTAAATCAGGTATATTTCAACAGGGTAAACTTAAACATGTAATAATGCATACATGTATACACATTAATCATTCCAGAATAATCAAAGAATAGACACATTTCAGAACAATTATACTATATTAATCATAAATTGTTCTAACATTTTTCTAATACATCTTTAATGATTTACAAAAATGTTTCTTATACAAAGGATTACAACAATCTTCAAATTAATTCCTAATCTATTTCTGATCAGGTTCTTTGATAACAATTCCTTTGCCAGCTAGGACTTTAGCTTTGACAGCAGCAGCAGTAGGCTCAGCATCAGCAGGCTTCTTGCCTTTTGAGTCCTTCTTCTTTTGTTCTTCAGCCTTGATTTTCTGCCTTTCAAAATAATGATAGGGCTTAGGAAAGTACTTGCTAGGCTCCACTGCAGTAGGAGGTAGCTTTCCTAACTTAGCCTTTCTTCTGTACTGGACAATGGCTTCCTGCCTGATCTCATGCTTCCTCCATTCTGCTTCTGAGAACCACTTGTTTCTATCAGTAGTGTTGTCTTTAGCAGCTTTCCAGGCAGTTAGAATGATATTTCTAGAGGTAGGGCTCCACTGTTCAAAATCTGGCTTTTGTTCTGCTAGTTCCCTAAACCTCTTCTTTGACAGCCTTGTCTCTTCTTCTTTGTCCAAAGCCTCTTGCATAGCTGCAGTAATAGGTTGAACAACCTTTTCCAGAACAACATTTGACTTTCCTGCAGTTGGGCTATACATTGTGCTGACATCTGCATGAATCATTTCAAAATCTGGAGGTGGATAAATCACTTGAGCTACCTCTGGTTGCTCACCTCCAAGATATGCACTTTGAATCCCTGATTCAGCAACATTATCATCATCACAGAGTGGAGGATAGCCTAGGGTAGCTCTGATGGAGTTAGATATCCATTTGGCATGATCAGAGCTAGCCTTGACTAATACTCTCTCCCCCTTTATGACTTCTTGGGCCACATGGTCTCTTACATCATCCTTTTGGAATCTAATCTGACTATCCAAATACCTGATTCCATCCTTAAAGTAGGGTTTAAGCTTTGTAAGCTGTTCTGAGATGGCTTTCTGGGAATCTTGTATTGCAGTCTTTACAGCTTGGATTTCTTCTTGGAAAACTTTGTCAAATCCAGCCTTAACATCAGCAGATGTAGAAGATTCAGCAGTCTTATTCTTCAATTCAGTGACTATAGCATTGTGGGATGCAGTCAAATTATCATTCATCCTTAATTGATTTTCCAGCACATAGCCTTGCTTCAATGCTATATCATCTACTTGTACTTTTATTTTCTCTTGGTGTGTAGCCAGAAACACCACAGCATTTCCACCCTTGTGGAAGCATTCATTCATCTCTTTCTTGTTGAGATTCATCTCAAACCTTATAGATTTTATATCTTGAGCAAGATCAAACTGTAATGATCTGTGCCCAGCATCAACATAAGCCTCTATGGCTTTCCTTTGTTCATCCATTTTGATCTGCATGGCTACCATTAAGGCACTGTAATCAGGTGATGGAGCTTGTGTGACTAAGGATTGTTGAACAACAGTTTGTAGAGCCTTCTTGTAGCTCTGACTCCTTCTTTTGAATACAAACAATTTCTTCTTCTTAGCCCTAGCACTCTCCTCATCTTCAGAGGCAGAAGTGCTGGCAATCTCAACCCTATCTTTAGGGCTTTGTGATTTTTTAGCTTGCACATCTAGTGCCTTCTCAGTGTCTAGCCTTAAAGGCTCTTCCAGAACTGGCATGTGCTCCCCCTCAGCAGCAGCACCCTTCTCTTCAGCAGCAGCAACCTTATCCATGTCAAAGTCCTCTTGATCTAAATTCAGAAACAAATCTTCCATAGTATATTCATGAGGGGATGGAGCTGGAGATAGTCTTTGTTCTTCATCCACTGACTCAGGTACCACTTCTTGTTCAGCAGATTTGTCTTCTAAAAGAACATCTGGATCTGGTTTGTCTAGCTGAGTTTGCTGATGAACATCAAACAAATTAGCATCTTCTATAATATAGTCTAAAGTTTGTAAGTCAGTGAGTACCTCTTGGATAATGAGGGTGGCTTGCTCACTGTCCAGAGTAGATGTTTCTTCTACTACTGGAAGCTCCCCCTGGCTGTGATCCATATGGATGGGGCTAGCTGGAGGCAGCTCCCCCTGGATCTCAGCTACATCTTGAGGAGCAGGAGTCTTCTCTGCAGCCACTTCTTCATGGTCATCAGGTGTGAAAACAACCTGTTCTTCACTATCAGAACTGCTGGAGGACTCTTGTGTCACAGCAGCAGTCTTTCTCTTCTTCCTGGGAGGAGTAACTTTCTCAGAAACTGGCTTCTCAGGGGTAGGCATGTCCTTTGACAACGCCCTTTCCCACCTAGAAAATATCCTAGAATCCATCTTTCTCATATGATTGATCTTGCTACCTGCAGCAGTGCTCATTACCTCTGGTATTGTACCAGCCAGGTAGAGACTTATAATTCTGCCCAGATTGGGCTTCTTCAGACTTTCCTTGATCTTTTCATAGATGACCATTGACCAATCTGTTTGTAGGGTGAAGATGATTCTTGTCATGATATTGAACATTGAGGCTGACACCCTATCATGCCCTCCAGGTTTACTGAGAATGACCTTGCCCACTATCTCTGACAGAAATTTTCCTTGACTGTTCATGCCTTTTCTGGTAAAGACAGAACCTATCTTCATCTTAGAATCAAGACCACACCAGACCAAAGCTTCCCTGGTCTTGGATGTAGAAACTTCTTCTTCTTCTTGAGTCTTAGGTAGCTGAAGTATCTTTCTCAGACTTTTGGGTGATACCTTGACCTTGGTTCCATGCACTCTGGATTTGATTCTGTATCCAGAGTCATCCACAGCTTCTCCAGTAAGGAATTCAAGCACTTCCTTTTTACATATCTTGGTTGGTTCTGAAACCAAGTATTCTAGTCCTGCATCGCTGACTAGGGTAACCACTGACTTGATATCTTGATCGTCATCGGCGAATGCGCCGCGCACAAGTTCGTAGCCTTCGTTGACGTTTTCCTCGAGCTTGGGAGCCATTAGGGTTTGAGAATTTGTCTGTAGAAAAGAGAAATGTCGACACAGCAGTTTTGGTCTCGAAACTCTGAAAGCGTGTCGACAAACAAAGACAAAACCCTATTTATACCTTTCTGATTTGAAGACGAACAGGCGGGATGGATAACTAAAAATGTGTCGACACTGTCAAGAAGTGTCGACACTGACTTATAATGTCTCGACACACATGTGTCGACACAAGTTTAGTCAACAGATATTATGTGTCGACACATGTTTATGTGTCGACACTACTCTACTCGACGAATAGTCGAGACTTTACTTAGAAAATTCTGAGTAAAACTTAAGTGTCGACACCACATTGCATGTGTCGACACCTACTCGACATGTGTCGACACTAACATTCTGAAGTGTCGACACCAACTTCCTAGATGTGTCAACACCTTTTTCCTGAAGTGTCGACACTTTTATTCTGTGTCGACATAGACTTGTCTATATGTCGACACCTTTTTACTTAGCCAATTTTTTATTCTGTAAACTTAGTCTAAGTTTATCATACCTAGTTCAATTTTGAATCTATTGAACTTAGCTTCTTCTAAGGGCTTAGTAAACATGTCAGCTATCTGATTATCAGTTTTAACATATTCAAGTGCAATATCATTTCTTTCTACATGCTCCCTAAGAAAGTGATATTTAATCTCAATATGTTTTGTTCTACTATGAGATACAGGGTTGTTAGCTATTGAAATAGCACTTGTAGAATCACAGTAAAGTGGAGTTCTACTTACCTGAAATCCATAGTCCTCTAGCTGATGTTGAATCCACAGAAGTTGAGCACAGCAACTTCCTGCAGCTACATATTCTGACTCAGATGTGGAGATAGCCACACTAGTCTGCTTTTTGCTGCTCCATGAAATTATTCTTCCACCTAGGAATTGACAGGTTCCAGTTGTGCTCTTTCTATGCTCTTTGCATCCTGCAAAGTCTGCATCTGTATAACCTGTTAGATCAAAATCTCCACTCCTAGGGTACCAGAGGCCTAGATAGGGAGTGCCCTTTAGATATCTCAATATTCTTTTGACTGCAGTCAAGTGAGACTCTTTAGGGCAGGCTTGATACCTTGCACAAACACATGTAGCATACATGATGTCTGGTCTACTAGCAGTCAAGTATAGTAGGGAGCCAACTATCCCTCTATACAAGGTTTCATCTACAGGTTTCCCTGCATCATCCTTGCTAAGAGACATACTTGACCCCATAGGAGTCTTCATGGTGCTGGATGAATCCATACCATATTTCCTTATGAGTTCTAGGGTGAACTTGGACTGACAAATGGATAGACCACTTTCAGTCTGTTTAACTTGGAGACCCAAGAAAAACTTCAGCTCTCCCATACTACTCATCTCAAACTGACTTTGCATAAGCTTTGCAAACTTTTTGCAAAGGCTACTTTCAGTAGACCCAAATATAATGTCATCTACATATATTTGGACAAGTATTACTTTGCCTCTAGATTCCCTAAGGAATAGAGTCTTATCTATTTTCCCCCTTGTGAACTTGTTCTCAATGAGGAAACTAGATAGGGTTTCATACCAAGATCTAGGAGCTTGTTTTAACCCATACAATGCTTTCCTAAGTCTATAGACATAATGAGGTTGAGTTGGATCAACAAAACCTGAAGGCTGCTCCACATAGACTTCTTCCTTAAGATTACCATTTAAGAATGCTGACTTGACATCCATCTGGTAAACTTTGAATCCTTGATAGGTTGCATAGGCCAAAAACATCCTTATGGCCTCCAGTCTGGCTACTGGGGCAAAGGTTTGATCAAAATCAATACCTTCTTCTTGCCTATATCCTTTTGCAACCAGTCTTGCTTTATTCTCTATGATGACCCCTTGTTCATCTAACTTATTCCTGTAGATCCACTTAGTTCCTATAACATTATGGTCTTTAGGTTTAGGAACCAGTTCCCAAACCTTGCACCTTTTGAACTGATTAAGTTCTTCTTGCATAGCTTCAGTCCACTGTGGATCTTGTATAGCTTCTTCAAATTTCTTAGGTTCTATTTGAGATAGAAAACTAGAATATACTGCAGCATTCTGATTTCTGCTCCTTGTCTGAACTCCTTGTCTTGGATCTCCAATAATCAGCTCTACTGGATGATCTCTTAGATGCCTGTTGGCTGGTGGCATCCTAACTTCAGGTTGAGCTTCTTCATCATCTGCATCATGATGTACTTCTTGTATTTCTTCAGCTATTGGTACATGTAGTTCTCCCCCTGGACAACTGCTATTGCCTTCTACTTGCTGTCTTGCAGCAGGCATCTCTTCTATAGTAAGCTTGTCCAATCTCTTTGTCAGACCTGTGGGGCTGCATACATTGCTAGACAACTCATTGTTAATAAGTTTTGTCTCATCAAAAACTACATGCACAGTCTCCTCTACAACTTGTGTAGTCAAGTTGTATACTCTATAAGCCTTACTATTATTGCTGTACCCAACAAAAATTCCCTCTTGGGACTTGGCAGCAAACTTAGTTATGTAAGACTTTCCATTGTTAAGTATGAAGCATTTACAACCAAAGATCCTAAAATAGGATAGGTTTGGTTTCCTGCCTTTCACTACTTCATAGGGGGTCTTGTTTAGTCTTTTAGTGATGGTAGCCCTATTTATCACATGGCATGCAGTGTTAATTGCTTCAGCCCAGAAATACTCAGGCAGTGATGTATCACTAAGTAGGGTTCTACCAGCCTCTATCAAGGTTCTATTCTTCCTCTCAGCAATGCCATTTTGCTGAGGTGTTCTAGGTGAAGAGAATTCTTGAAATATCCCAAAGTCTTCACATAGTTTTGTCATGCTTTCAGATTGAAACTCAGTACCATGGTCACTTCTAATTTTGACCACAGTACTATTTAGTTCATTCTGAATTTGCTTGACAAAGTTGTAGAAGACACTAGGTGTTTCAGATTTCTGCCTTAAGAAGAACACCCAGGAAAACCTTGAGTAGTCATCAACAACTACAAAGGTATAGACCTTCCTACCTAACCTGTGAACTGGCATTGGACCAAAGAGATCCATATGCAAGAGGTATAAGCACCTCACAACATCTTTGTTCTCAATGCTTTTAAAGGTGGATTTGGTCTGCTTGCCCTTTTGACAAGCTGAGCAGATGCCATCTTTAACACACTTAACTTGAGGACCATTCCTCACTAACTATTTGCTAAAGAGTTTGCTAATAGTCTTGTAGTTAAGATGAGCTAGCCTCTTGTGCCACTTGACACAATGAGAGACTGTCTCATCAGCTACAAGACAAACAGGAGAACCATTGTTCTCAATCATGATGTCTAGACAATAGACATTCCTCTTTCTATATCCTGTCAAAATGATCTCTTGATCACTTGACCTCTTGATATGACAACCATTTTTAACAAATGAGATGTCATACCCTACATCACTTAACTGACTTATACTTATAAGGTTGTGTTTCAACCCTTTAACATAAGCCACTTGAGTAATGGCAACAAGGTTTGAAGAAATGTTACCAAACCCTTTGATGATTCCTTTTTCAGAACCACCAAAGGTCACTTTAGGACCATTTTTGATTGGAATATAGTCCTTCAGTAGTCCCCTTGTTCCAGTCATATGTCTAGAACATCCACTATCCAAGTACCATGTTGGGGTATGGCCACTTGGATTCACCTGCAAAACAAATTAATGAACCTTAGAATCCAAAGTAAACTTGGGTCCTTGGTGATTGTTAGTTTGTAACATGACACAGCTACCTACTGGCTTTCCACCAGGTAACTTGCTACTCAACTTGGCACTGGCATTGTGCCAACAATCCAAGGCAAAGTGGCCAACCTTGCCACAACACCAACATTCAAACTTATTGTACCTTTGCTTAGGTACAGACTTTGCTGTCTTAACTACAGCTGACTGATTGAATGTTGGGGCCTTGCCCTTGGGCTTGGACTGATCCTGAACAGTCCTGGCAGGTTTAACAAAACCCAGTCCAGCCTTACCTTTGTGATGATTAAAATCATCAATCAAAGGTAGAACTGATTTAGGCTTTGAAAACTTTGCAACCAGTTCTCTCTCTTTCTGAAGATTTGTCTCCAGTTTCTTAATTTGATCATTCTTAAATGTGATAGTACCCATCTGAATCACTGTAATGTGTTTCAGCCTAGCTATCTCATTCAGTTTTTGGTCAAATTGCTTCTCAAATTCTGTTGCAGCAGCCTTGAGATCAGCAATCTCCTTTGCCTGACTTTTGGCAAGGGACTTGCTTTTCTTATAAGCCTGTAACAGCACCTTATATTCATCTATGAGCTGATGAATATCATCCTCAGACTCAGAACCACTTCCATCATTTGATAAAGATGATTCTGATTCTGAACTAGAACAAGAATCTGAACTTAGAGTTGGACTTTGTACCTGACTAGGTCCTGGCTGCTCCAGGATTTTGGTACTCTCAGTCAATGTCATCAGTCCTTGGCACTGGCAGTCTTCTTGTTCATAAATTGACTCCAAGATCTGCATAAATTCTTCTTCTTCTTCTTCAGCAAATAGCCCTATGTAGGCTTCAGCATCAGTATCAGTGTCTGAAGAAGAAATATCTGAAAGAGTCTTCTCATTCTTGGCAACAAAATACTTCTCTTTCTTCCCTTTGAAGTGAGTCTTTTTCCTATCACTGGATTCTTTTCTTTTCTCAGGACAATCAGCAATGACATGACCCTGTCTATTGCAGCAGTAGCACACAATCTTTGATCCAGTTGCCTTGCTTGTCTTTGTCTTCTTCCTGTCCTTCTTAGAAGGCTTTTTCTCCTGATACAAGACTTCTTTTCCCTTGTAAGTAGATGGTCTGAACCTCCACTGTTTCTTTTTCAGGAATTTCTGAAAGTGTCTAGTGAAGGCAGCAAAGTCTTCATCACTTTCACTGCTTGTAGACTTTGTACTGACAAACCCTTCTGACTCAGATTCAACTACCTCTGGAGGTGGAGTTGATGACTTAGTTCTGCATTTTCTGGGAACTTCTGTCTTGAAGGCAACAGTCCTTTCCTTGTGCTCAATCCTTGTTGATTTCTCCTCCTCTTTCCTCACTGTCAGCTGCATCTCATATGACAACAACTTGCCAAAGAGTGTAGGAGGAGGAATTTCTCCCAACTTTGCCATTTCTCTTATGGCACAGATCTTGGTGTCCCAATCTTTGGTTAGGGACCTTAGGAATTTGTCATTTAGTTCATAGTTGCTGAACTCTCTTCCATAAGACATGAGTTCATTAACTATTCTATAGAACTTCTTGTAGCATTCAGTGATGCTATCTCCCTTGCCTTGCCTAAAGCTCTCATACTCTTGATTAAGCAAGGACTTCATATCTTGCCTAACTTCTTCAGAACCTTCCATATAGACAATGAGGGTATCCCACATTTCTTTTGCTGTTTTACAATGAATTAAGTTCTGAAAAGTTGCATCATCAATGGCACTCACTATTATGTTTTGTGCCCTCTTGTCCATAGTGGCTAGGACAATTTCATCCTTGGTCATCTCAGAGAAATCCTTTGGAGTCCTCTGATTTGCATCCAATACTGAGATCTTCATTGGCACATAAGGCCCTTCCTTTACTGTGATGTATATTCTAGGGTCTGAGGCCTCCATGAATAGCCTTACCCTCTCTTTCCAGATCCCAAAAATTTCCTTTCTACAAATAGGTAATTTCATGGAACCCAATTCTTTATGATTTTCAAAGGAACCCATGGTTCTTGATTTTCTTGAAGCTGTTTTCTGACTTAGACTGTTTCTGCCAAACAGGATCTCCTTAGACTGTTAGTCCTTGTTTTGAGGAACCTCGCTTTGATACCACTTGAAAGATATGGTACCTAAACACCTAGAGGGGGGGTGAATAGGTGACCTAATCCTTTTCTAACTTTGTTGGCAGCCAAACAGTTATATCTCAGATTTCTAAGTAGTCTATTACAGCAATCAGCAAAAATCAAACATACACAGCACATTCACAGCACAACACATAATGATTTATAGTGGTTCCCCAATCTTTGGGTACATCCACTTTCCTCCTTCGCCTATCTAGCAGTGTACTAGATTCGGCCAAACTTCTCCACTGTCTCAGAACCCAAATAGGTTCCTACACCTCAGGCCCAAAGCCTTACACCTCAGCTTTCTCCAAAGCCTACACTCAGCCACAAAGGCCTACACTCAGCCACCCAGGCCTACACTCAGCCAATCAAGGCCTACACTCAGAGTTCTTCAACTCCTACACTCAGGCTATCAAACCCTACCCTCAGCCTTTATAAATTTAGGCTTACAATGCACTCAGATCCAAAGATCCTACAAGATAAAATAGTATTACAACAAATAACTCAACAACTCAGAAAATAAGAGAGGAGTTGAGAGTTTCTTGCTGAGTTCTTGGAAGAACACAGATAGATCCAAACTGACTTAGCTTCCTTCAAAGCTTCTTGAGTAGAACTGAATAAGTATGAATCCTCTGCAGTTGTTCCTTGACCTCTGCTTCTTAAGATCCAGATGCTTCTGAATCCTTCTTCTCAGCCTAGTTCCAAAGACTGAATTCTTGATTGGAGCTCTCTCTCTCCAACTTCTTAGATCTGCAGTTGGACTGCCAGATCTTCTTGTGTTGATACTCTGTGTACCACTTTTCTGATTACTTGAATAATCTGATCAATTACTTCAAATAGCTTCAACAACCGTTTCTGTAAACTGTGAGTGCCTATTTATAGGCATTCTTCATGGTAACCGGCTGGTCTGGTTCATAACAGACTTCTGACTTCCCTGACAGTTGCTGTAGACCGGCTGGATCGGCAGCTGTCATGTCAACCAGTCACTTCTTGAAATTCTCTAACTTTCAGATAGTGTCGAGACTTTCTGTTCTTAAGTGTCGACACTTATAGACCAAGTGTCGACACATGCTGTGTAAGTGTCGACACAAGTCTACAAGGTGTCGACACAACTCCTTGTATGTCTCGACACAGATTCTTCTGCATGTGTCGACACTGAAATTGAGTGTCGACACAAGTACTTGTTCTTCATTCTTTAACTGTATTCTTCTAAGTGTCGACACATCTCTTTTGTGTCGACACAACTTCTTGTGTTGAATCTGTCAAGTGTCGACACTGCTTCTTGGTGTCGACACAAGTCTTCAATATAGATTCTTCAGCTGAGTGTCGACACGTTCCCTTAGTGTCGACACTTGTACTTAGAATATTTTTGTAGATATTTCTGTTCTTTGCTAAGTGTCGACACAGCTCCTTGTGTCGACACTTCCTTCAGTGTTGAGTCTTTAACTGTGTGTCGACACATTGTTCTGAGTGTCGACACATACTTTAAATGTTGACTTCTCTGATGGTGTGTCGACACATTGTGTTGAGTGTCGACACATACTTTAAATGTTGACTTCTCTGATGGTGTGTCGACACATTGTGTTGAGTGTCGACACATACTTTAAATGTTGACTCTTCTGCATAGTGTCGACACATTGTGTTGAGTGTCGACACTTACTTCAAGTGCTGACTCTTCTGCATAGTGTCGACACATTGTGTTGAGTGTCGACACTTACTTCAAGTGCTGACCCTTCTGCATAGTGTCGACACATTGTGTTGAGTGTCGACACTTGTACTTAGACTCTGCAGACTTTTGCTGAGTGTCGACACAACTCCAAGTGTCGACACTTTCTGATGTAGACACAGCTCTTCTAGGTGTCGACACTTCTGCTAAGTGTCGACACTGCTTCTCTGCATTCTTCTTCACTGAGTGTCGACACAGCTCCTTGTGTCGACACTTTCTGTCAGGTGTCGACTCTTCATCCCAGGTGTTGACACAATGACTCCAAGTGTCGACACTGCTTGTCTGGGTGTCGACACAAGCCTTCTCAAGTGTCGACACTTTCCCTTTGGGTGTCGACACATGTACTTAGAAAGTTTTAGCTTCAGTCCAGTGAATACCTAACCTGCACAAGTAACTCAAACATACATCAAATACATTATGATGTGTATCATTGAGTTGGGTGAGGCTTCTTCAAATCAGGTACATTTGACCAATGTACCCAACAACTTTCTGTCTGGTGTCGACTCTGCATCCCAGGTGTCGACACAATGACTCCAAGTGTCGACACTGCTTGTTTGGGTGTCGACACATTGTCTTCTTAAGTGTCGACACTTTCCCTCTGGGTGTCGACACATGGACTTAGAAACTTTTTGCTTCAATCCAGTGATTTCTTAACCTGCACAAGTAAACTCAACATACATCAAATACATTATGATGTATATCATTGAGTTGGGTGAGGCTTCTTCAAATCAGGTACATTTAACCAATGTACCCAACAGAGAGCACTTCTCTCCAGCCCGGGAGAGAAACCTGCTTAACCCTGCCAGTTTTCCTGTCAGCCGCTGCACCTCCTTAGCGTTCCGAGGTGACCCCAACTCCTTGAACGCCTTAACCTTATCCGGATTCGGCTCCACCCATGCGGGGGTGAGTAGGTGGCCCAAGAAATTGCCCATGCTGACCCCGAAGACACATTTTAAGGGGTTCAGCCTCATCTTGAATTGGCTCAAGGTGGTGAAGGTTTCCTCCAGGTCCCGGAGGTGAGAGTCCATGTCCCGACTCTTGATCATAAGGTCGTCTACATACACCTCCAGGTTCCTCTCCTTTTGCTCTCGGAAGACCCTGTCCATCATTTTTTGGTATGTCTCCCCTACATTCTTCAGCCCAAAGGGCATCATTTTGTAACATTAGCACCCATACCCCATGATGAAGGAGACATCTTTGATGTCGGGGGGGTGCATCCTGATCTGGTGGTAACCTGAAAATGCATCTCGAAAACTCATTACAGGAAAACCAATGGCTGAGTCAACCAGCGCGTCGATCCGAGGCAAAGGATAACAGTCCTCGGGGTATGATTTATTAAGTAGAGAAAAATCGACACACATATGCCACCGGCCGTCTCCTTTTTAAGCATAACTGCATTGGAGACCCAACCATGGTATTGTATTTCGGATACAAAGCCAGCCTTTAGGAGCTTGGCCACCTCCTCCCTGATGGGCTCGGCCAGCTTGTCTGCAACAAACCTCTTCTTTTGTTGGATGGGGCGGGCCTCCGGATCTAGGTTGAGGCGGTGACAGGCGACGTCCGCATCGATCCCTGGCATCTCCGCTGCGCTCCAGGCAAAGATGTCCACGTTTCTCTGGATGCACGCCAGTAACCTCTCCTGATCCTCCGGGGTCAGCCCCCCGCTGATGCGAACATTCTCCACCCTGCCTCCCAGAGTGAGAACTTCTATCTCTATGACTAATTTTGTAGCCTCCAGCGTGGACTGCTCACCCCATTCCCCAACATCCATCTCCTCCGGGACAAGAACCTCCTCAGCTTCCACCGCCTCTTCCATAGCCATCGACTCGGCCGGCTCCTTCTGGTCTCCTCCTACCACCTGCACCTCGGTGCAGCTCTCCTCTACCTCCATCTCTTCTCCTCCGGCCTCCTTCTCCGCCTCCTCCATCCTCCACCGCATCTCCTCGGCTCCCTCCTGCCAAGAGATGGAGTTCATGGCAGTGACGTAACATTCTCTGGCCATCTTGGGGTCACCCCGGACCCGGACCTGGACCCCCTCAACGCTGAATTTCAAGCACTGATGGAATGACGAGGGGACGCAACGAAAGGAGCTGATGAGGGGCCTTCTGAAGATGGCGATGTAGATGTTGGGGGAGTCCACGATGACAAACCTGCAGTTTTGGGACTGCCCCCCAGAGTAACATGGAGTCCTACTCCACCTTCCACCTTCTTTCTCTCCCCCGAAAATCCAAACAGGGGCCCATCCGAGGCTAGCACCCTCTTCGCCTCCACCTTCATCGCGTCAAATGCCTTCTTAAAGATGACGTTGACCGAACTCCATTTGTCAATAAGGATCCGGGAGACAGTGAAATTCTCGATTGCTGTTTGGATGACCAGTGCATCACAAAAGGGATCCTCATGATCTGGCATATCCTTCCTCGAGATGGTAATCTTCTACTCCGGGGCGGGGTCTGGGACGTGGAACCAACACTCCTTCGATATATTGCATGGAGGCTCTCCTTCCAGGAAGTCTTTATCCCCACCCCCATGGATCGCTCTGATCCCTCCCTAGGTTCCAACTTCCGCCCAGTCTTCGCACCTATCCTCCTCCGCCCAAGGCAGGACCTCCTCGATCCGTACTTCCTGGCAACCGTGTTGTTGCTGCTCCCTGTTTCCTCTCATCTCGAGGAAAACTAGGCACGTGGTTGTAGCGTGCCCCTCTTCTTGGTGGAAGTCACAGTAGGGTAACTCCACCCTAACTTCTCTTCTCCTTCTCCACGCGGCTCTCCTCCTCTCCACCAGGGTAATAGCCATAGCCTGGTTTTGATCGGGGAGGGGAGGTCTCTGCCCCTGTCTCCAACCCGGAGGGTGGAACTGACATTGCCCCCCCCCCCCTGACGGTTATCTCCTCCATGGAAACCTCTCCGCGGAGCCTGGTCCTGCCACTCCGACCTCCAACCTAGCTGACGGTCCGGCTCCTGGCGCCCCCACTTGGGTTGTTGCTGCTGTCACTGTTCCCTCTACCGGTGTTCAGCTCTCCTCTCCTCCCGACCTCTGCCACCTCTTAGCTCCTCATCCTCTGTGGCCCACCTGTCCAGCTTTCGGGCAAACTTCGGATTCGACGCCTCCCCGTCGACTTCTCTTGCCGCCCTCTCCATCAGCTCCTCATAGAAGAGGGGTGGCACTCTCTTCAGTTCCATCCTAAAGAAACCCTGCTGCAGCCCCAGGGTGAAGGCCATCATCAGGGTGTGCCCTGACATCTCCTATACCTGGGTGACCTCATCCTAGAACCGGTCGACGTAACTCCCCAAGGTCTCGTTCATCCCCTACTTGATGTGGAACAGGGACTCCGACTCCTTCTTCCTCCTCTTGGAGGTGGTGAATCTCAACATGAACCCCCAGCGCATGTTCTCGAAGCAGTTGATGGAGTTAGCCGGTAGCTGGTGGAACCACTCTCTCGCCTTCTCCTTGAGGGTGATGGCGAAGAGCCTGCACTTGAAGCCATCCGACATCTGTCAGATCTAGACCACGTCCTCAAACCACTAGACGTGCTGCACCGGGTCTGCCTTCCAAGTATAGTAAGACATCTTTGGCTCCCTAAACCCCTCTAGAACTGGGGCAGAAGAAACCAGTTCGTTGAAGGGGCTGCCTCCCCCTGCTGGTCGAGCTGGAGGGTCTTACACCGCCATCTTGCCGAACTGGCCCCCACTTGCCGAGCCCGGGAAGAGTACTCGCCCGGGGAGCTCTCATCCTCTACCCTCCTTAGCGACCTCCTTCCCAGCTTGCCTGCCGGGAGCGTCCTCGCCCAGAGACGGGGCGGCTATGACTGGAACTGCTGGAGTCGAGCACTCGGCCCGCGCGCAGATTGCGTACTTGACGAGGTTGAGCACCTCCTGCCTGAAATCTTCGAACATCCCCACCGTGGAGAGAGGGGGAGGGGGTGGCGAGTCGGACCTGTCCGAGCCTTGCCCTGATCCTCCCGTCATCGAGCTCGCAGAAGCTTTTCTGTGCTGACCACTGTCCACGCTCACCGCACCAAAATGTTGAAACCGAAAATTCGGTCTCTAGTGGAGTTCACCCTTGGGGAATGAGTGATGATCGCACACCTACTTCTCTCCTGCAAGCCAAATAACAAAGGAAAAGAGAAGGGAACTGACCCAAGGGCTCGGTGTGGAGGTCCCACCACCCACCTGGAAGGTCGTAGAGCGCTTCCCCTCCTTAGCCAAATGTCGAGCTAAGGCTACCTCAGAAAGCTCTAGAAGACTGGGGGCAAGTAAGCATGCTCTCTGAGGTACCCCTAGAGTCCTATTTGTAGTTTTATGAGAACGGCCTTCAAATAGCCAACCTCCCTATTCTAAATAGCTATGTGCAGCCCAGGTTGGCCTGACAACAGCGTGACTCCGCTGTTCTGAAAGGCTATGGGCAGACCAGCCGGGGCAAAATGGTTAAAAACATCACAGATGATTGTCCGAGTAGTCCCTGAGACCTCTACTCGCCTGGGGCGGCGAGTGCTCGATTGTGCTGGCAATCGCCGCCCCCTCCTGGGCCTTGGCGAGTACGATCTCGGCTGACCCTACTCGCCTGCCGCTTGCCGGGCTCGCCTGGGGTGAGTGCGAGCCCTTCAGCTATACTTGCCTCCCTGATAGTTCCACCCCGCCTGGACGAGTCGGGGGCTGCCAAGCTCCGGCCCCGTGGGAGTTCACTCAGGACTTGGACTGCCCGATCTGGCCGATCTGGGTCCTGTCTGTTGAATTCTGTGAAGTGAAAGTGGGTGAATGGATGGCTTGGGAAACCTATCCGCGCGGACTACGCGGACAGGTTTGGCGGACTGCTAGGTCGGCAGGGATGTTGCAGGCGGTTTGCTCTGTGGCGGCCTGGGCGGTCTGTTCGCGCGGACTACGCGGACAGCAGTGGCGGTCTGACAGGCCAGTGTATGCTCAGTAGGCGGTTGACTCCAAGGAAGTAACCGGGCGGATAGAAATGTTATCCGCGGAGTCCGGCATGAAGCGGACTGAAGAACTGGAGCTCGGCAGACCGGTTTGGCAGTTGCCTTGGTCTTGCTCTAGTGAAGTGGCAAGTGGAAGCCGCGGAGACCGCCGGTCAGCGCGGACAGAAACTGGAGGTCGCCCGGTATGGCGGGCTAGATCTAGTGTCCGCCAGTAAGTGCGGACTGGCCCTTGTGGCCAGCGGACTGGACTTGGTGGGAACTGAACCAAGTCCAGGATGGCTCAGTCCGGGGAGATCGCGCAGTGGAGCGCGGGCTGGTTTCTCAGTCCGCCAAGCGTAGTAGAAGTGTTGTTGCCTTGTTTGCTAGCTTGGGGAAATGCGGACTGGAGAATTGCTTGTGCAGGAGCGTGCGGACTGGAGCCGGAGTCCGCTGAGTCCGGTTTAGCCTTGTGACGAGGTTATGGACTCAGGAGTTGCGGACTGGAGTCTGCTGTTAGCGGACTGGATTGGCGTGTCCGCTAAGTCTGGAGGTGCCTTGGCAATGAGGCAATGGACTTGGGATATGCGGACGGTAGCCGGGTGTCCGCTGAGTCCGGCAGGTGCCTTGATGGCGAGGCTGCAGGCTCGGGTTTTGCGGGCTGATGCCTTGTCCGCAGAATGGCGGACACGGCTGTTGTGGAGTCCGGCTGTGGTGGTCCTGGCTTGGCCTCTGGCGGCAAGGCGGGCTGGATATTGGAGTCCGGCCTTGGAGAAGCTGGGGCGGACTGGCTATCTGCACAGGAGCGGCGAACTGGAATGTGTGTCCGCGGGCTGGCGGACACACTTGTTCTTGCTGCGGGATATGGCGGTGATCCTATCGGCTAGGGCGGTGACCATACTCATCGTCGTGCCTATAAATAGGACCCATGTCACATCAGGAAATGAAGAGAGTGAGGAACCGAGACCGAAGTAAGTGAACAGTAATTGAGCTCGCGTAAGTTGCTGCAGTCTGGACCTTGGTGTCCGCGCGGATTGAGAGTTGACCCGGTTGTGCTGTGCAGGTTGTGCGGATAGCGCTGGAAAGCCAGGACTTGGCTCTGATTGCGGTCAGGGACAGTGCGGACTCTGCGGTTAAGCAACAGGCGGTAAACAGCAGGTCGCGGATAGCGACCAGGCGGTCTTCTCTTTGGCGACTTGGTTCGGGGTTCAGGAAGTCGCCTGCTTCAGGCGGACTGTTCCATTCGGTGACGCAGCTTGTGCGGTCTGGCAATGTCCAGATCGGCGGTGAAGAGCTAAGCATTGGAATAAGGGGTGAGTCCGCGCGGCTTGGGTTGCGGTCTGGCGACCTGGCGGACTGAGCGGACTCCACAGCAGTAGGTCGGCGGCTTGTTGATTGAGTCCACGCGGCTTGTTTTTTGTTCTTGTCTTTGTAACTGTCTCTGCTCTCCCGGTGTTGGGTTTTGGTGAAGCTTGTCTCGCCATGTATGTCTCGCCTTGTAAAGAAGTTTGCTCTTGATCAATAAAGAAGCTTGTGCTGCATGTGTTACTGGTTGTTACTGCTTTGTTGAGATAACCCCTGCTAACTCCACGATCCGGGAAAACTTTCAACATTATAAGTGGGCGTATTCTCCTTCGATTTGTTGAGTTTTCAACAGGGTATCCAAGGGGGCGTCTGCGGTTTGTTGAATTTTAACATGGTATCAGAGGGAGGTTGTTGGAGTGGTCAAGCAGTGCTCAATGGAAGTAGTTGCTCTTCTGAAGAGGAAACCAGTGGTAGAACCATGGCAGTGGAGGATGCAAGTTGTCTTGTAATTGATCTACTTACAGAGACGAACTGTGAATGGTGGAAGTCCTGTATGAAGAGCTTTATTCTTGGCGAGGACCTTTGGGAGGTTGTATGCGGAGCAGGAAGACAAGAGGATACTGCTGGCAATGCTGAGGCGATGAGAGCTTGGAAGGAGGCAAATGCGAAAGCGGAGTCTATTCTCAAGCAGGTGATCTCATCGGAGCTCTTGGACCACATCAATGGATGTCAGTCAGCTGCGGAGGTCTGGACTTCCCTTGATGGGTTGTTCAGGAAGGAGGTGAAGGTTGCTGCGGAAGATGGTCCCTCTACTTCATATCAGGAAGAAAGGAGTGTTTCTCCTAGGCGTGATAGGAAGAGGAAGGAAGGACCACGGTGCTATAAATGCAAGCAGCAAGGTCATCTTCGGAAGGAGTGCAAGGTTGTCTTGCTCTCGGCGAATGTTGCTCAGGTAGGGAGGAAGGAGAAGAACGTAGTTGGGATTTCAACTAGTTCTGGAGCTGATCGGATGAATGCCAGTGATAGTGCTGCTATCTGGCATGAAAGACTGGGGCATGTAGGGATGGACAAGCTGAAAGCAATGGCGGAAAGAAGACTCGTAAGAGGCTTGCCTAGATTGTCATCCTATGGCGATGGTCGGGGGTGTGCGGGATGTCAGGAAAGTGGAGCCTATCGCTTCATGGTTGACAAAGCACAATCCAGATGTAATGCACCATTGGCGGTTGTCCATTGTGCTCTGGTGGGACCGACCGTCACGGCCAGTCTTGGAGGCAGCAGGTTCATGCTGATATTGGTTGATGACTATTCTGGGTATACTTGGGTATACTTTATGAAGAAGAAGTCCAACATGGTATGCTTGTTTGTGGAGTTCAAGAAGCTTGTGGAAGGCCAGCTTGGCCGGAGGATCAAGGTGTTGAGGACAAGTATCGGTGGTGAGTTTGGCTCAACCGAGTTCTCACGCTTTTGCAGGAAGCAAGGGATCCGGATGGAGCTTTCTTGTGGACATACTTCACAACAGGGTAGTATTGCAGCTCGGATGATCCGTTGGTTAACGGAGACCTGTAAGTGTTGGCTTCAGAGTAAAGGCGTTCCGAAGGCTCTTTGGGCGGAGGGAATTGCATGTGCTGCTCATGTCATCAACCGGATGCCTCTTAGTCCGATCATAATGAAGACTCCTTATGAGCTGATGTTCGGAGTGAAGCCCTCAGTGAAGCACCTTCGGGTGTTTGGATCTACCTGCTATATACACTCTCCGGGTGCTCTCAAGACAAAGCTAGTCTTTGTTGGGTATGATGAGCAGAGAAGAAGATGGAGGTGTGTGGATCCTGCGACGAAGAAACTCATAGTGTCGAGAGACATTGTTTTCGATGAGTTGACGCCGTATTGGGGTAGCTCTTATGTGGAGCTAGAGATAAGCAGGTGAGATGGTGGGCTGAAGGAGGCTGCTGCTAAGGAAGTGGATTTGCCTGAGTCACCAGGTGCTCCAGGTTGTTCTAGCTCTGGGGCAAAGGCGTCAGAGTTGGGAAGAAGGGGGAGCGATGCTCCAGGATCTTCTGGCTCGAAGGCGGAGGCTTCCGGTTCAGGAAGCAGGGGGAGCGATGTTCCAGGCAGTTCTTGTTCAAGAGGGAGTCTTCTGGTTCAGGTAGCAGGGGGAGCGTTGCTCCAGATGCTTTTGGTTCCAGTAAGGAGGCGTCTTGTTCAGGGAGCAAAGGGAGCATTGTTTCGGGTTTGCCCGGAACGGAGCTGGTTCAATAGCAGCGGAGGTGGTTAGCCATGATTAGGTTCTTCGGAGATCGAAGAGGATCAGTAAGCCACCAGCTCGATATTGTGAAGGGAACATGGCGGACTTGGTTCCGTGTTTCCTTGTTAGCCCTCAGGTCGAGCAAGGTTCTTCTGGCTGCGATGACCCCACTAGAATCAAGGAGGTGGTTGACACCAAGTCTGAAGAGGTGACTTCTCTCAGAAGCAACGAGGCTTGGACTTCAGTATCCAAGGAAGTTGGTGATACTCCTGTGATGCAAGAGTGGAGGTTGAAGCTGAAGAAGGCAGAGGGAAGCATGACTCCTTTTTGGATATGCTGGAGGGCTCCCTCATGGTCCATGATATGCGGGGCGAGGACTATGTCTTTGACATCTCTTCGTAGATGCTATCGGAGTGACCAGGTGCAAGGTTACGGGAGCTGCTGGAGTTATTCACCACTTCTCACTTCAAGGGGGAGTGTTGAATTCTGTGAAGTGAAAGTGGGTGAATGGATGGCTTGGGAAACCTATCCGCGCGGACTACGCGGACAGGGTTGGCGGACTGCTAGGTCGGCAGGGATGTTGCAGGCGGTTTGCTCTGTGGCGGCCTGGGCGGTCTGTTCGCGCGGACTACGCGGACAGCAGCGGCGGTCTAACAGGCCAGTGTATGCTCAGCAGGCGGTTGACTCCCAGGAAGTAACCGGGCGGATAGAAATGTTATCCGCGGAGTCCGGCATGAAGCGGACTGAAGAACTGGAGCTCGGCAGACCGGTTTGGCAGTTGCCTTGGTCTTGCTCTAGTGAAGCGACAAGTGGAAGCCGCGGAGACCGCCGGTCAGCGCGGACAGAAACTGGAGGTCGCCCGGTATGGCGGGCTAGATCCAGTGTCCGCCAGTAAGTGCGGACTGGCCCTTGTGGCCAGCGGACTGGACTTGGTGGGAACTGAACCAAGTCCAGGATGGCTCAGTCCGGGGAGATCGCGCAGTGGAGCGCGGGCTGGTTTCTCAGTCCGCCAAGCATAGTAGAAGTGTTGTTGCCTTGTTTGCTAGCTTGGGGAAATGCGGACTGGAGAATTGCTTGTGCAGGAGCGTGCGGACTGGAGCCGGAGTCCGCTGAGTCCGGTTTAGCCTTGTGACGAGGTTATGGACTCAGGAGTTGCGGACTGGAGTCTGCTGTTAGCGGACTGGATTGGCGTGTCCGCTAAGTCCGGAGGTGCCTTGGCAATGAGGCAATGGACTTGGGATATGCGGACGGTAGCTGGGTGTCCGCTGAGTCCGGCAGGTGCCTTGATGGCGAGGCTGCGGGCTCGGGTTTTGCGGGCTGATGCCTTGTCCGCAGAATGGCGGACACGACTGTTGTGGAGTCCGGCTGTGGTGGTCCTGGCTTGGCCTCTGGCGGCAAGGCGGGCTGGATATTGGAGTCCGGCCTTGGAGAAGCTGGGGCGGACTGGCTATCTGCACAGGAGCGGCGAACTGGAATGTGTGTCCGCGGGCTGGCAGACACACTTGTTCTTGCTGCGGGATGTGGAGGTGATCCTATCGGCTAGGGCGGTGACCATACTCATCGTCGTGCCTATAAATAGGACCCATGTCACATCAGGAAATGAAGAGAGTGAGGAACCGAGACCGAAGTAAGTGAACAGTAATTGAGCTCGCATAAGTTGCTGCGGTCGGGACCTTGGTGTCCGCGCAGATTGAGAGTTGACCCGGTTGTGCTGTGCAGGTTGTGCGGATAGCGCTGGAAAGCCAGGACTTGACTCTGATTGCGGTCGGGGACAGTGCGGACTCTGCAGTTAATCAACAGGCGGTAAACAGCAGGTCGCGGATAGCGACCAGGCGGTCTTCTCTTTGGCGACTTGGTTCGGGTTCAGGAAGTCGCCTGCTTCAGGCGGACTGTTCCATTCGGTGACGCAGCTTGTGCGGTCTGGCGGCGTCCAGATCGCGGTGAAGAGCTAAGCATTGGAATAAGGGGTGAGTCCGCGCGGCTTGGGTTGCGGTCTGGCGACCTGGCGGACTGAGCGGACTCCACAGCAGTAGGTCGGCGGCTTGTTGATTGAGTCCGTGCGGCTTGTTTTTTGTTCTTGTATTTGTAACTGTCTCTGCTCTCCCGGTGTTGGGTTTTGGTGAAACTTGTCTCGCCATGTATGTCTCGCCTTGTAAAGAAGTTTGCTCTTGATCAATAAAGAAGCTTGTGCTGCATGTGTTGCTGGTTGTTACTGCTTTGTTGAGATAACCCCTGCTAACTCCACGATCCGGGAAAACTTTCAACATTATAAGTGGGTGTATTCTCCTTCGGTTTGTTGAGTTTTCAACAGGGTATCCAAGGGGGCGTCTGCGGTTTGTTGAATTTTAACACTGTCGACCCCACTCGCCGGATACGGGGTTGTACAATATAAAAGATACATTATCTGATAATAATAATAGGGTGCTGTTATGTGCAAACCAAGTTCGGTTATGTGCAAATCAGGTTAAGCGCAAACCAAACTAAAAAACCATAAATACTTTTGAACCCGTAAAAAGCTGGTCTGCACCTAGCTGTTCTGGCAATTTTTTTAGAAGAGCAGTTTGCACATTGCTAAAACCGATTTGCACATAAAATTGAGCTAATAATATTCAAAATGAGGATTGAGAATAAGGAAAATATAAGAATAAGTAAATATTATAAAATTAACCGAAGGGGTTGCCACTCCGGAGAAGAAAGGTGCAGGAGAGGGCACGCCGGAGTTGAGAGCTCGCCGGAGAAAGGCTCGGCCATGGGAAGAGCTCGTCATGAGGAGGCGTGAGACGTGAAAGATGGGTGGAGTTCTGGAGGAGATACCTGCGAAGCTCGTGGAGAAATGGTTGGCCATGGTGGCGGCGGCCATCGCTGCTTCGAGGAGAGCTTGTCAGAAAGAGAGAGAGAGAGAGAGCTTGCTAGAGAGAGAGAGAGACAGACTCGTGAGGGCGCAGCCAGAGGCTCTTCCCGCCGGCGCCGCCGGGTACCACCATGTCCCCTGCTGGCTGGCTGACTATTTATAGGAGAATAAGGAGCTGGATGGGGGCAACATGTATGTTGTCCAGTCGACTGCGCGCGAAGTCATGAGCAGAGAAGCACCGGAGACGCGCCCGACGACGCCGGGCCGGCGCCGCCTCCAGCTCCTATGGTGCAATCAATGCTTCCGTCAAAATGCCTCTTCTTATGGAGAATCTTGCTGGAGGCATCGGGTGGCGGCTGCAGCCGTAGGAATACGCACACTCTCCCGGTCTCACTTTAATATATCGGAATGTTTAAGCGGTTGATGAACAAGTGATCTGTTATCCCTGCTTTACATTAATTCATAATATATAATAGTCAATAGCATATCATATTATAATAATATCTAGCATAAAAAAATTTTAAACAACAGCGGGGGCTTGGATGCAATATCATCTATACTATATTATAAGTGAATCATTTTAATCATAAGATTATATATAAAATTTATATCATTATTATTATTTTATCATTATATAATAAAATTTATATCATTATTATTATTTTATCATTATATAATAAAATTTATATTATTATTATTATTATTATTATTATTAATTTAAAATAAGAATAAATACGAACATCTTCGCACGGGCGACACCCGTACTCGATGCTCTCGGGCGGTCGATTGGATGCTATATCATCTATACTATATTATAAGCGAATCATTTTAATCATAAAATTATATATATAATTTATATCATTATTATCATTATTATTATTTTATTATTAGTATATAATAAAATTTATATTATTATTATTATTGTTATTAACATAAATTTAGAATAAATACGAGCATCTTCGCACGGACGGCACCCGTGCTCGATGCTCTCGGGCGGCCTTCGGCCGCATCCAGGCGAGCAAAGCCTGACAACGCACGGGCTTCACCAGTGCTAGATGCTCTTGGGCGCCCATCGGCCACAACATCTAGGCGGGCATCAGCCTCCTGCGTGCGGGTTTCGCCCGTGCTAGATGCTCCGGGCAGCCTTTAGCCACATAGAAGTGGGCCCCGTTTCCACACAATTCATCGGCTTGACGCCGCAACCCCCTCTCGCGGCTCCCCGGAGCGCGTATGCAAAATCAAACAATCATAGGACTCGTGGGTAGAGGGCGAAGTCCGACTGGATACTGCGACCAAAGGCCGCCTGAGAGCACCGAGCACGGGTGAAGTCGAGCCTTCGATGTCACAACCCGCATTTTCACCCCATTTAAAGGTATATCAAAGTAAGAGAGAATGTGTGTTATGATGTCACGTCATTTGGGGATAGCTACGGACGCTCATGCAAAAACTCCTACTTAGCGCAATAAGAAAGATCTTTAGGTTAATTTTGAGAAAAAAACAGTTTTGAGTTGAGAAGTTAGCTGTATCCCTCGGCTTAGTAAATCAACTAGTCTACGAATAAAAAAATATAACTATACGCTGCGGAAGTCACTTGTTTAGGTTGACTTCAACACCGTACATGAGTATAAATGTCCGCTAGGAACAACTCATGCTATGCAAACTCTACATTTATAATAAGTATAGGAAAAAATCTTTACGCTAACCAGAAAGTAGTGACTTAGTTTTGGAAGAGATGGCATGTCTGATATGCTCATTATAAGGTTGTATAAGTTAAAAATATCTAACATGCATTTCTAGCAATAAAACATCACAGAGAGCAAGTAATCCAAATCAATCATAAGGAAAACAATACCAGCTAGCAAGTGTCCCAAAAGTATCGACAACTCTATGTGCGTCAACAATCTGACACGAACCCACAATACAAAAGTATGTCTGAACTGAGAAAACAAACTAAAATGACAAACTACCTCGCTACGGCAAGGTGAAAACCACAGCCAACACTGCTGCTCAGAACTCCAAGACGAGCTCCACTACCAGCTACTGCTCTGAACCTGAGGCATTCCAAAGACAGAACACCTCAGCAAGAAGATACAAATAGTGACAGAAAAAATATAAGCCAAAATAAACAAGGTCAAAAGGGGTACCAACCCAAGACCAACGGTACTGAAGTAGAGTACGAAAGTAAAGCATCAAACAAGAAAAAGAACACCTACGTGAATCGTCACGTATATCATAAATACACTAGGTGCACAAGGCTATAAGGTGACAAACATGAGTAAATCATAAGGCAGAAACTTCGTAAGCTTTATTAGCCACATGTGGTCACCAGTGGCGGAACTAGGTTTTTGAAGTCGCACGGGCACAATCTAAGTACTGTCAATTAGGGGGGTTCGGGGGGGGGGGGGGTGGCAGCGCACCTTGAGCGGGGGTTCGGGGCAGCGTCCCCAAAATTTTTTTTTTACAGGCGGGTGACCCTCCTAACTCCTAAGCAAACTAAAACAGAAAACCAGGGAACAAGAGTAATTACCAATGGTGTGTTCCAGCAACAAAAGACGATTGGAGCTCCAAATCAACCCTTCACGATGGATTCCAGCAACACAATGGTGTGTACCTAACATTAAAATGCTCGAAAATTAGCATAATGGTGCGTTCAAATCAACTTTTCACAGAAATCTGGATTGAAATCAGTACAGATTTCAGTCCAGATTTCAAGAAGAAGAAGAACCTCCTGTCCAGGGCTAGTTCGGCCCAAAACCGGTCGGGCACGTGCCCGAAGAAGAAGAAGAACCTCCTGTCCAGGGCTAGTTCCTCCAAAACCGGTCGGGCACGTGCCCTACCGTGCCCAGGGCTAGTTCCGCCCATGGTGGTCACTCTACCCAAAAATACGGGCGAGGTGGTCACTTAACTGGACACACCCCTCACGAATATAATATCTGTCTAACTGCAGGGGAGACTTATACACTCCACCATACACCGCAGATGCCCAAAAACCCGGTAAACTTCCACGAGGTACTAATAAAGGTAACAAAACTTGCGGAGGTGGTTAAGTACACTAACTCTCGCAATCAAGAAAACCCAAAGAAAGCATAACACATATATCTCGAGACTTGACACATCAGATTCTACTCGACATTTATAAATTAAAGACGTGGTTGATCAACATTTAGGAACGATTTACAATCCTAGATAAACTCTAACGCGTCCTCCATAATCGTTAAGGGACGGTTAGCATGAGCGAGATACAACCATATCATCAAAGCATATATCACTTTACCAGGTTAGACTTAGAATAAAAAGAACATCGTGAAACAAGTGGATATAGACAAAAGATTTAGGCAGCACTATACTCAACAAGAAATTTATGATAATAACAATGAAATTAGAAGTTGCAACGGATCATGAAAAAATGAAGAGAAGAGGGGAGTAAAACCACCACTTGCCTTGGTTTAACCGGAAAAAAATCCTCTGAATCACTCCACGCCGCAGATTGGGGAAAAAGAACATAGGGGGAGTCAAAATCTAAACAAAAATGGCCAAAATGAGGTTAGGGCTAAAAAACCCTAACGAGAAAACTCAAGAAACGAGGAAAATTGTACCACGATGGCGTAGCTCTCGATGAGAGCTTTCCGGATCTGTATTCGGTTGAAGATTTGGAGCACCGGAGCACCGTCGGCGGCCACCAGAAGATTCACGAAAGAATTCCTCTCTCTCTCTCTCTCTCACACCACTCTGGTTCGGGAGAAAATCCGGAGAAGATGAAGTTTTTCTTTCTTAATTATATTAAGTATCAGAATATATATATATATATATATATATATATATATATATATATATATATATATATATATATATATATATATATATATATATATATGTATATATATATATATATATGTATTTATAAAAAGTTTTGTCTACGTAGGGAAAAAACGGACTATTTACGAGCGAGAGCATAAAAAAATGAAAATAGAGATTTACGATTGCTTCAAATCGAAAAGTGCCCAACATGCAAGTTGTAGATCTCGTCGAGACGAACAAATTTCATGTTAATCATTTTTTATACGACATCGTTTTGACCCTCAAAAAGATGTCCGAACGCAAACTGTAACGGACTACTCGGGAAGAATCTACAGTACTCGAGAACAAAATTACGGATACTCGAGAAGTAGAAAAAAAAAGCTACTCCAGTACTAAAACTTAGTACTCAAGAACAAGAAAATAACACTCGAGTATCAAGGAGGCATTACTCGAGAGGAATACTCGAAAGTAGGCAGCCTACTCGAGAGGGTCACTCGAGAGGAGACAGTCTACTCGAGAGGAGGCATTCTACTCGAGAACTGAGACAAAAAAATTTGCATGAACAGTTCTTTTTACAATGATATCAAAAAATTAAACTATATACATGAATAGTAAAAGACATTTTTGAATATTGCTTTAATATTAAAATAATCATATTTATATACTTTTGAATAAGGAAACACGAGATCAAAATGGAGGCCCAAACGCGCGCTGAATTGAATGAATCTCACACCGTAGGCGAACACTGACGCAACGAACCCAACGACGAAGTCAAAACCAAAATCCGACGAGTCATTCTCGAGATATAAATTTTCAAAGTCTACGACGAACATAAATTCTACAAACTTCGAAAAAATCGCCGAGGCCCGAATATCGCTCATATCACGACGAAACTTGATGATCAAGTCCAAAATTATTCAACTTAAATTTCAAATGCAAAATTTTCCAATTACAACAAGAATTCGACCGACTCGACTGCAGGAACGCGAAAATGCCTTAACGACATTGCGCCGTCAACTCGACGTTAAAAGTAACGCCACGACGTCATAAATATGACGATACCCATTCAAATAAAATCATCAAAAAATCGGGGGAGTTACAGTCACTCCCCCTAAAAAGAAGTTTCATCCCGAAACTTAACACAACTACAAAACCAAACCAAAAACGAGAAAATCAAACACAACCAAAACATAGAGACACACCAGAAACTAAGAGAAGAGATGCAGATGAGATTCTCTCATCGTTGATTCCAATTCCCACGTCGCGCTCTCGACGTCTTGATTTCTCCAAAGAATCTTGACCATGGGGATGGTCATTCTCCACAACACACGCTCTTGAGATTCCAAAACACGGACATACTCTTCCACATACGAGAGGTTGGGCTGAATCTGGGGCACCGAGTCAAGGACTTGATGATCACTACGAACACACTTCCACAACTGGCTCACATGGAACACATCATGGACACCAGGGAAGGTAGCAGGCAAATCCAGCCTATAAGCTGACACTCCGATGCGCGCTCAAGAATCTGGAAAGGTCCCACATATCGGGGGTCTAACTTGTGGTTCCTTACAAACCTTTTAACACCTGACATTAGAGAGACTGTCATAAAAACCAAGTCCCCAATGACAAACTCCAGATCGACCCTTCGTCGATTAGCATACTTCTCATAACGCTCTTGTGTTACACGAAGCTTCTCTCGAATATGAGTTACAGCACAATTCATCTCTTCAAGGGCTTACGGACCTAACAATGGTCTATCACCAACCTCAGCCCAAAACAAAGGAGTCCTACATCGCCTCCCATACAAGGCCTCAAACGGGGCCATCTGCAGACTCTCTTGATAAATATTATTGTAAGCAAATTCCATGAGTCTGAAACGCTCATCCCAAGCGCCTCTATGATCCAATATGTAATACCTGATCATATCCTCCACGATCTGATTAACTCGCTCTGTTTGACTATTTGTCTGCGGATGATAGGAGGTGGAATACCTTAAATCGGTACCCAACCCCTCCTGTAAACTCTTCCAAAAGCGAGATGTAATCTTGGAGTCTCGATCTGAAACAATGCTAACAGGCACTCAATGTAATCTGATGACCTCTTCAAGATATAGCTCAGCTATCTTCTTCATAGAATACCCAATCTACAAGGGCACAAAGTGAGCACACTTAGTTAATCTATCGACTATTACCCACATAGAGTCATGTTGTAACAACCCCTATCCGTCACATAGCATATAGCAGTAGGTCCGGCCGGGGCCCGACGCCATATACCACAGACAGACCG
The DNA here is from genome assembly GCA_039583875.1 of Platanthera guangdongensis. Lineage (NCBI taxonomy): Eukaryota > Viridiplantae > Streptophyta > Magnoliopsida > Asparagales > Orchidaceae > Platanthera > Platanthera guangdongensis. Next base: position 119,611,448 of record CM077159.1, on the reverse strand, counting down.
GGTGGTTACTCATGGAAACCATCCAACCAATCATCACGTCCTACACAGAGCATTCTAGCGGAAGCAGATTAATAAGTTGTAACAAAGAACCCAGCACTAAAGCATGAATGTCCACTAATACCAAATAGGAATGTTATACATACACCAGTACAAGCCTTAAGGCCTTACAAAATAGTTCACTTGATATTACATGTTTTACAAACCTCGACACGCAAGCCGGTCATACATGAATAAAGAAGTAAACACTCCAATTAGGCCTTCGAGGGCCAGCTTCGCAAATTGGGCTTTAGCCTGCAATTAACCGCTTGGTCCAGCAGCACCTGCAAGCAACAAACCACCGCACGGTGGCAAAACAAGGCAACGATCAGCAATGCTGACCAAATTATAACGATCCCGCCCCCAAGTCGGGGCGGCGATGCTCCTTCCATGCATTTCATTAGCATAAGCGAGCATTATATATCAATATTCATTTCATCATAGACGTTGGCTCGCACGGCCACACGCCCCGTGCTCTCAGGGCACATTCTCGGTGAACCGGTCGATGTCACGTCAATTAAAGCCATAGACATTCCGGACTCACCACCGCCACTTTGACGGCCAAACCTATGAGCATTTTGTCTTCCCGGCATGGGTCACGGTAATTAAAACCATAGACCGCCAAAGACACTCATCTATGCCAATGGCTCTAATCCGAACGACATAGAACGGGTACGGTTCCATCTAACCCATGCTCACAACGCAACAGTAATTTAAACCATATGTGCCAGCAATGGTAATTTAAACCATATGCGCAGGTCAAACTTCTCCCGAATCCCGTTACCATCACATTTCACATAACCCGGTTATGTTCAAGTTGGCTCTCAGGCCACCAAGTTGGCAAGATCACGCATCCGCCCAGTTTTTCGGGTGCACCTTTGGGTTAATCCCCAAGGCTCCCTATTGCAATCTACCGTGTAGAGAACCCAAAAAACAACCAATAGCACGGAGTCTTCTCCGGCATTATGCAATGCAACATCACCGATCCAGACCAACATGTCCGGATAGGCTTCACACATCATGCATATGTCCGTTCTCGCTTACGGACTCTACACAACGGGGACTTCACATATCTACCCGAAGGAACGCCTCCAGCTCACCGCAAACTCGCGAGAGCGGGCTTCCTATGAAAAGAAGGAGAGCTACTCATGCTCAAGAATATAACCGTTACCCTTGCGTTCTTCTTTGGCACCATGGAAAAGTAAGCGGATGAAAAGCATCGCACTAGCTTTGCCTCCGTGGACCCGGAGTCGGCTCGCGATTTGGAGCTTCGAAGCTCCTCCAATGGCCGGATCTAGCTTCTTCTTCCTTCCTTGGCTCTCCTCTCTCTCTAAGGTTTAGAAAGATAGCAACTCATGAAAAGTGAGGGTTTCTAAGGTCCAATCCCGGGTATATCCCTTCAGGAACATCCCCCAGCTGTTGGATCATCAATTAAAGAAACGAACGGCTTTGATTCAGGATTGAAATGCCCAATCTGGACCGCACACGGCCTGGCACACGCCCGTGTCCAGGGCCGTGTGCCTCATTCGCCGTCAAAATCGACTCACCTGGAACAACACACGGGCATCGAACACGCCCGTGTTCGACCTGATACGCCTGTGTTCCACCTGATACGACCGTGTGGCCGGCCGTGTACCCCCATCGATTTTCCCCGAAAACAACCCGAGCACTGCACGGGTTCTAGGACACGCCCGTGTCCTTGCCCGTGTGTACCTCAACACGCCTGGGCTCCAGGCCGTGTACACGATCTCGACACTCGACACTTCGTCGAGCGAAGATCGTCGATCTGACGACGCGGCCTTGGACACGCCCGTGTCCTAGGTCGTGTGCCTTGTCTCGACACTTCGTCGTGCAAAGTTCGTCGACTCCCGGACGAGTGTCGACACGGGTCGACACGCCCTGCGACACGCCCGTATCGCAGGCCGTGTGCCATGTCTCGACACATCATCGAGCAAAATTCGTCGACCCCCTGGGCCGATCGTCGACACGGCCTTGACACGCCCTGCGACACGCCCGTGTCGCAGGCCGTGTTCCCTACTCGACGATCGTCGACTCCAAAATCGTCGGCCTCTCGACCAAAACGTCGAACCCAGCCTGACACGCCCTGGGACACGCCCGTGTCCCAGGCCGTGTGCCTACTGCCAGAACCCAAAACTGGCCCAAAATGTCCCCCGTCGCTCTTTTGAGTTTCGGGGCGTTACAACTCTCCCCCTCTTAAAAGAATTTCATCCACGAAATTATATAAAGGAAAGACATGTACAAAACCAAAATTTGTACCTGAGCGGAACAACTTCGGATACTCGTCAAGCATAGTCTGCTCTCGCTCCCAACAGAGCTCCTCATGACCGCAATTGTCCCACCGGACCTTGACCATCCTGATCTCTTTATTGCGTAGCCGCTTGACCTCCGAGTCCTCAATCCGCACGGGTTTGACTTTTGTCGTCAACCCACTATCCACCGGCACTTGATCAACCGCGATCACTTGCGTAGGCTCTTGCACTGCCTTCCGAAGCACCGAAATATGGAATACATCGTGTAATCCACCAAGCTCCACTGAAAGCTTCAACTGATAGGCCGCTTCACCAACTCGCTCCAAGACCTCAAACGGCCCAAGGTACCTCGGGCTTAGCTTTTTCAATCGCCGCACCCGCAAGACACCCTTGAACGGCTTGATCTTTAAGTATACATAGTCGCCCACAGTGAACTCCACGTTCTTGTGCTTGGCATTATAGTACTTCGCTTGCCGATCCTGAGCGATAAGCAACCTCTCCCGGACGGTTCTCACCAAAGAAGTAGCATCCTCCGCTTCCAATCGCTTATACAACTTTGACTCACCCGTTTCTAACCAAGACAACGGCGTGCGACATTTTCTAACATATAGGGCCTCGAAGGGCGCAATTTGAATACTCGCTTGGTAGTTGTTGTTGTATGCGAACTCCACCAAATAAAGGTGGTCTTCCCATTGCTTTCCAAAATCCAAGACACACATGCGGAGCATGTCTTCCATGGTTCTATTGACCCTCTCGGTCTGCACATCCGTTTGCGGATGGAAGGCTGTGCTGAATTTCAACTTTGTTCCCAACATTTGCTGCACAAGCCTCCAATCATTGGACGTGAAATGCCCATCTCGATCACTCACGATGCTGCGGGGCACACCATGAAGCCGTACTATGTTATCCACATAAAGTTTTGCCAACTTCTCCACCGGATCATCCTTCCTATGTAGAATAAAATGCGACACCTTCGTTAACCGATCCACGACCACCCAAATGGCATCGTTCCCCTTTTGCGACCTTGGTAAACCGTGCACAAAGTCCATAGAGATGTCGTCGAATTTCAACTCCGGAATAGGCAAGGACTTAAGAAATTCTCCCGGCTTTTGGCACTCCGCCTTCACCAAGGCGCAAGTTTGGCACTTCGCTACGTAGAGCGCCACATCCATCTTCAAACCCGGCTACCAAAACAGTTTCTTCACATCGCGGTACATCTTCGTGTTACCCGGGTGAATTGAGTACTTGGTATGGTGCGCCTCGTACAACAATTCCACCCGCAAATTGCCCACACTTGGGACGCACAGACCACCGTCTTTCCAAAGCAATCCGTCCTCCACAACGAATTGGGAATTTGACCCATCCAGAGCCTCTACCATGAACCACTTCATATGGACATCCATATCCAAAGCCTGCCGAATCCGATCAGCCAGGTCATATTGGACTTCAGTCCAATTCAGAACTGCTTCAGCACTTGATTGCCTATCCACACAAACAATCTCCAACTCCCACACCAACTGCTCATCATGCACCGATAGCCAATTGGCTTGAGCTGGGGCTCGGCGACTCAATGCGTCCGCAATCACATTCCCTTTACCAGGCACGTAGTGGATCTTGAATGTATAGTCCCCCAGGAACTCCATCCATCTACGCTGCCGCATATTCAGATCCTTCTGATCAATCAGATACTTCAGGCTCTTGTGATCGGTGTAGATATCAATCTTCACACCGTACAAATAGTGTCTCCACAGCTTCAAGGCAAAAATCACGGCCGCTAACTCCAAGTCATGGACCGGATAATTCCTCTCGTGCACTTTCAGCTGTCTCGAGCCATAAGCTATCACACTTCCGTGTTGCAGTAGCACGCAACCCAAACCGCTACCCAAAGCATCACTGTAAATCTTGTAGCCTTCAGTCCCACATGGCGAACTCAGCACAGGCGCCGTGGTCAACCGACACTTCAACTCCTCAAAAGCTCGCGCGCACTCCGGCGTCCAAATGAACTTATGCTCCTTCCTCGTCAAAGTAGTGAGAGGTAACACTATCCGCGAGAAGTTCTCTACGAAGCGCCTATAATAGCCGGCAAGCCCCAGAAAGCTCCGGACTTCCGCTACCGTAGCAAGCTCAGGCCACTCCCGTATCGCAGCAATCTTCGCCGGATCCACAACAATACCCTCTCCACTCACTATATGACCGAGGAACGCCACTGAGGATAACCAAAACTCGCACTTCGAGAACTTGACATACAACTGATTCCTCCTTAGCGTCTCCAAAACCAAATGAAGATGCTTGAAGTGATCTTCCTCACTTTGCGAGTACACCAAAATATCATCGATGAAGATGATCATAAAATGGTCCAAGTACTCCCTGAAAGTCCTGTTCATCAAATCCATGAACACTGACGGAGCATTAGTCAGCCCAAACGGCATGACCGTAAACTCATAATGCCTGTATCTCGTACTAAACGCTGTCTTCGGGATATCACTCTCCCTTATTCGCAGCTGATAGTACCCAGCCTTGAGATCCAACTTCGAGTATACCGTCGACCCGACTAACTGATCAAAAAGATCATCAATCCGGGGGATCGGGTACTTGTTCTTCTCCGTCAGCTTGTTGAGCTCCCGGTAGTCAATACATAGCCTCAAGCTTCCGTCCTTTTTCTTAACAAAGAGGACCGGTGCGCTCCAAGGCGAAGAACTCGGGCGCATATACCCTTGCTCCAACAACTCTTGCAGTTGAACTTTCAGCTCCGCCATTTCCTTAGGCGCTAGCCGATACGGAGATCGTGACACGGGCTTTGCACCTGGCACTAGCTCAATCGTGAAATCTATCTCCCGCTGAGGTGGGGCTCCAGGAAGATCTGCGGGGAACACATCAGGGTATTCCGATACCACTGAAATACAATCCAACGCGGTCTTCGGCTTTGCAACCTCCACTAGTGTAAAGAACAGTTCTGCACCGGCACGAACCGCCTCACCACCTGAAGAGCAGACATCAACGTCTTGCTCGACCCCTTTAAGCCCGTAAAAGTCGTTTCACGACTTGCTCCCAGCTTGACTTCCTTGCGACCGCAATCGATATAGGCTTGCTGCTCCGAGAGCCAGTCCATGCCAAATATAACGTCGAACTCCAACAACGGAAGTAACGACGCATGCAGATCGAACTCCTGATTCCCAATACGAATATTAACATCACAGATCCTATCCGCGCGCATCGAACACCCATTGGGCAACAACACATCCAACTTATCCTTCGCCATCGAAGAAGGGACTCCAATGCGTGATATAAATCCTTTGGACAAGAAGGAGTGTGAAGCTCCCGTATCGAAGAGTGCTCTTGCCGGATTTTCACAAATCAAAACAAATCCTAAACAAGCAGTGGTAAGGTAACATGTGCATAACAAGTATTTAAAGAAATTGACTTGCTATAAATTAAACCGTACCTGTCACAACATCAGCCTGTTTGATGGCCTCCTGTTGGCCAAGATTATACACCCTTGGTTGGGCCGGAGCATAATGGGACGCGGTCGACTCCACCGCCTTGCCCTTCTCTTCATAGGTAGCTCTCGGCTGTCTTTCTGACTTGGGACGTCCGCTCCAACAATCACGGGCAAAGTTCCCCGTCTTTCCACAAGTAAAACATGCCCCTGGGGTCCGACTCGTAGTTGCCCCAGAAGCACCAGAAGGAGTTGGACCCTAAGTCTTATGCTTCTTGAAGAATCTTTGATAGCCAGACTTTGAAGTAGTCGGCGCTTTGAACCCAGATTTCTTCTCGCCCAAGCTTTTCTTTGCCTGCACATTCTTCATGTCCTTCTCCAAGGACCGGGCCGTGTTGACCAAGGTTAAGAAACCCTGCGTCATCGGCCCCGAGTGTAGTAACCTCAGTGTTAACCCAGAAATCGGCGATCCTTCCCAAGGTGGCCAGCTGGCTAGTCGCGACCCTTAGGTTCTCCCTTTCGATCGCGACAAGTCCCCGCGTATGCGAACAGTTTTCCCTGTCCGCCTAGGTTTCCTAGCAACCGCGTGCCCTGCGGGACGGCGGGCTGTTCCCATGGCTCACCCTCGCGGGACATGCGGTTAGGTCCGCTAATCGTGTAGTGCTTTTCCTTTCAGGAGTTCGCCAACAGCACCACCGGAAGCGACCTCCTAATCAGCCCAAGGAGCGGCAGTCTCCTGTCGCCATCCGTCGGGGTCGCCCACCAGGAGCGACCTCCCTGCTGCCCGAGAGGCGGCGGCCTCCTGCCGCCGTCCGTCGAGGCCGCCCACCCGGGGCGGCCTCTGCCCGCCAGCCGGGCGGACTCCCCCTGGAGTCCGCCCAGGCCGCCCGCTAGGGGGCGGCCCCGGCAACCAGCCGGGCGGACTCCCCCTGGAGTCCGCCCAGGCTGCCCGCAAGGGGGCGGCCAGGCTCGCCGGGCGGACTCCCCCTGGAGTCCGCCCAGGCCGCCCGCTAGGGGGCGGCCCCGGCAGTCAGCCGGGCGGACTCCCCCCGGAGTCCGCCCAGGCCGCCCGCAAGGGGGCGGCCAGGCCCGCCGGGTGGACTCCCCCTGGAGTCCGCCCAGGCCGCCCGCTAGGGGGCGGCCCCGGCACCCAGCCGGGCAGACTCCCCCCGGAGTCCGCCCAGGCCGCCCGCAAGGGGGCGTCCAGGCCCACCGGGCGGACTCCCCCTGGAGTCCGCCCAGGCCGCCCGCTATGGGGCGGCCCCGGCACCCAGCCGGGCGGACTCCCCCTGGAGTCCGCCCAGGCCGCCCGCAAAAGGGCGGCCAGGCCCACCGGGCGGACTCCCCCTGGAGTCCGCCCAGGCCGCCCGCTAGGGGGCGGCCCCGGCAGTCAGCCGGGCGGACTCCCCCCGGAGTCCGCCCAGGCCGCCCGCAAGGGGGCGGCCAGGCCCGCCGGGCGGACTCCCCCTGGAGTCCGCCCAGGCCGCCCGCTAGGGGGCGGCCCCGGCACCCAGCCGGGCGGACTCCCCACCGGAGTCCGCCCAGGCCGCCCGCAAGGGGGCGGTCAGGCCCGCCGGGCGGACTCCCCCTGGAGTCCGCCCAGGCCGCCCACTAGGGGGCGGCCCCGGCACCCAGCCGGGCGGACTCCCCCTAGAGTCCGCCCAGGCCGCCCGCAAGGGGGCGGCCAGGCCCGCCGGGAGGACTCCCCCTGGAGTCCGCCCAGGCCACCCGCTAGGGGGCGGCCCCGGCGCCCAGCCGGGCGGACTCCCCCCGGAGTCCGCCCAGGCCGCCCGCAAGGGGGCGGCCAGGCCCTGCCGGGCGGACTCCCCCTGGAGTCCGCCCAGGCCGCCCACTAGGGGGCGGCCTCCGGCCTGCCGGGCGGACTCCTCCCGGAGTCCACCCAGGTCGCCCGCTAGGGGGCGACCTCCAGTTCTCTCCAGGAGCCTCCTTCCGCTTGCTTCCTCAGTCAACAATGGCGGACGCAAAATCTCAGTCCGCGGAGTCCGCGCAGGTCGTCATGCTGATGTCACTGGGCCCCGCTTCTTCAAGAACTTCCCTGGGCCTATAAATACCCCCTGAAGCCTCTCATTCAGGGGGGCTGGATCCTGGATCCTGGTGGTGGAGACAAGTCTTGCCAGCTGCCCCTGCGGACTCCGTTTTCCAGTCCGTCATCACCTCTCCAGCAAGCTCTGCGAACTCAGTTTCCTGTCCGCGCAGTCCTCCACAGCAGCTTCAGCAACTTGTCATCAGACTCTGCAGACTCAGTTTCCCAGTCCTCCAGCAGCTAGCAGACTATTTTACTTAGTCTCTGGCAGCTTCTCTTCTCCGCTTTCTGGCAACTTCTTCTCTCTTAGCCGCCAGCTTCTCCTTGTACCCCTTTTATTGATTTGTTGTAAAGGTGTACTTGTAAGCTTGTAACCTCTAGCTTTTAATAAAAGGAAAGCCCGTCGCAGGAGTGGCATTTAGGCCGCGACGGGCGAAGTGTGTTGTTGCCGCTGCTAGCGGCCCCCTCTTCTCTCCTCTGCTCAGCAAGCCTTGCTCTTCTGCTCAGCAAGCCTTGCTCCTCTGCTCAGCAAGCCTTGCTCCTCTGCTCAGCAAGCCTTGCTCCTCTGCTCAGCAAGCCTTGCTCCTCTGCTCAGCAAGCCTTGCCCTCAGCTCAGCTCTTCTCGGCTTTCAACCTGCAAGTGCAACCGTTGCGATTACTGTCTGCTCGACCGTTCCCGGTCTCCCTCCTCTTCCCCTCTTGATCAACCCTCTCTGTTGATCAAGTCTCGCCTCTTCTCTCAAGCCTCTCCCTTACTCCCGCAACCTTCTCCTTCCTCCTCACCTAGTATGTGAGGCCCAATCACCCCCTCGGTGATAGTTGTCCCCCCGGTGCCGTTTTCGCGCATCAACATCTGGTGCGGTGAGCGTGGACCCGAACAGCTCACGCGCAAACCTTCAGATCAGAACAAGCAGTGAAAGCAACAACTAATCATGTCAGACCGTCAGTCAGCTGAGAACCATGCTCCAAGTCCCAGTGAAGATCCTCTCTGGGAAGCCTTTGAGCAGTCGCGTCGAGAGAATGCTCAACAGTTCCAAGCTATCAACAAAGTTCTTGCTGCTATAACGCAGTGATTGGACGCTCATCCAGTAGCTGCTCCAGCTGCTCCAATCAACCCAACACCAACAGCAGAGCGTCAGCAAGCTTACTCTCAAGCTTGTCCGCCGTACTATCCCCCGTACACTCCAACCTTTCCGCAAGGGCCTGCAGCTCCTTTGCGGACTCAAGATGAAGAGTTCGCTGCTCGCCATAACTTCTTCCGGGAAGCAGCCCGGGGAAGTCCAGCTAGAGTTCTCAACTTTCAGGGAAGTCATCCCTACCCTTCAGCTCCTGCCCCTGCTCCTCCTGCAGGAACTTTTCCTTGTTATCCTCATGCTCCTTTTACAGCTGCAGCTTATGCTCCTTTCTTTCCCTATGTTGTAGGAGAGCAAGAAGAACCTTCACCATTCGCGGAGAGTGTCTGCCATGAGCCAACTCCAGCAAACTTCAGAGAGCCTCGACTACCAACCTACACTGGAGAGACAGATCCAGTAAAGCACCTCCAAGCTTTTGAGTCAGCCGTTGCTCTCAAGACTCTTTCAGATGCAACCAAATGCAAGCTTCTCGTTACCTCTTTTGATGGGCAAGTGAGGGACTGGTTCTATGGCCTCCGTCCTCACTCCATCGCTTTCTTCCTTGATCTTCGAAGGGAGTTTCTTCTCAGATTCTCTACGTCAACTAAGAGAAAGGGCGGTCCTGAAGCCCTCTTTGAGATCAAGCAGCGCGGGAATGAGACTTGGTCTCAGTTTGTGGATCGATTCCAAAGAGAGATTTTGGACATCGAAGTTACTGACCAAGAGATGTACCGAGTGGCTCTTATCCACGGTCTTCGTGAAGGGCCCCTCAAGTTTGAAGCCAACGTCCGTGCTCCAAGGACATATCAAGAGTTAATTGCTCTGGCCAACGCATACATCCGAGGCGAAAAGAGCAATTCAGGCTTCGTCTCCAAACTTCTATCCGAGGAGGATCCCTCCCGCAAGCATCCTCCAAGGTCTCCTCGCAATCACACCCCAACTTACTCAAGGAAGGAGAGAAGGCTTCATCGCCAGCGATACTCCTTCCCGAGCCGCGATGCTCAAGATCCATTACTACCACTAGCTCCTTTTCAAACAGCAACTGTTCAACAAGAGCAAGACGATGACTTGCATGAGTCTGATCTCGACGACGTCGTGCAAGAAGTAGTCCAGATCATGAAAGATAGGGCAAGCGACAAGAAGCCCTATCGGCCGACCGATCAGAGGTCTAGAAACTCAGAGCCTTATTGTGAATTCCACAAAGAGTCAGGCCATCGAACAGAAGACTGCCGAGCATTCCGCCAGCTTGTGCAAAGGATGCTCCGGCAAGGCAAGATGCATGACTTGCTTCCTAAAGAAGATCGCCCTGATCCATCAACTTCAAAGGGCAAAGAACTTGCAGACGCTCCTCACTCCTCAAGAGGGGTGAGCCAAGTCGAAGAATTTCCTCTCCTCGTTGTTAACAGAGAAGTCGAATGCTTCGATGCCTGCGACGAGGGTGTGCTGGGGAGGATCCAATGCTAGCGATGGACTTCACAGTCCTCCAAAGCTCTTTGCAACCTACAGGGGTTATCTCAACCCTTACTCTCTCTACTTTTCAAACATTTTCATTACAACACTTCTCAGTGTTCTTTACTTGCTTTCCAGCAAAGCTTTTATTCAGGGATCCCGTACTGACACAGTTCCCTTCTTGTGTTGCTCCTTCCTCTCTTCTCCCTCTCTTAGGATCGTTACGCCAATGAGATTTCGCCGAGTCTGAAACGTTCCCTCCGTAGTTTGTTCTCGCACTACCGCTTCGACCACACATGGCGGGAGTATACCCATGTGTGTAGTGGGAGCAGTTCATCTACGACTATGGGCTTCAGGCTTAGGATCCTAGCCAACATCTGACACAGAGTGTGTGCTAGGGGAGCCCCATGTGTTAGCTCTATTGTGCGTCCTATAGGATACACTACGGTTAGGATGATCTTCGCTGGACAAGCAATGGCGATCAAGCGTAGCCTTGTCTCTTTGCTCATCCTTCAACTGTGGTGGCCGAAGCACTCTCCGGTATCCTCGATCCGTGCCTTCTCGGGTTCGCAACTCCACTGATCAATACACAGACAAGATAGGCCTCTTGGCGCAACCCGTCTCGTTGATCAGTGATGCTTGTACCCAAGGCGAGAGAGCGGTCCTTCTAGCGGTCCTTCTCAGGACCTTTCCCTTGCTTTTCTCTTTTGTGCCCTCCTTGAGGATGCGCGGCCAGCCCACTTTGAGCAGGATCATGCTCGGAATGATTTTTCGGGCAAGTGATGCATAAGGCCCACGGGGAACACCTGTGGCAGCATTCAACCCTCCTTAGTCATTCCGAATATGGACCTCTTTTTCCTTTTCCCCCCTCCTTGAGGATGCGCGGCCAGCCCGCTTTGAGTAGGACTGTACTCGGGATGATTCTTCGGGCAAGTGATGCATAAGGCCCACGGGGAACACCTGTGGCAGCATTCAACCCTCTTTAGTCATTCCGGGTACATACCTCCTTTTTTCTCTTCCCTCCTTTCACAGGTGAACAGGTTAATCCAACCTGCCAAAAGGATTTCCAGCCATGACAACAGCTAGTGCTCGATTCATTAATCTGGACTTCGTGATAATGTTCATCGGGCATTTCTCTTGCTACTTGGTCATATCGACCCTATCTCATCAACCTTCATGGGTTATCTCAAAAAGATTTTCAGCAATCACTTTGCTTATGCTCACCTCATATACTTTGCCTGCTCAAGCTCTATCATATGGAGATTCACAGAGCTACTCATTATTCTTGCCAAAGTCTAATGGCGTCAAACATTAATCGAGTCATATCAACATTTTTGGTATGGTTCTGGTGCGGTTATCCTCGTGTCTTATTTGCTTCTAATCTCTCTCCTCACAGAGGTTAACAAACCCTTGCAAGCCTTCTCCACAGGTACTTGCAAGCTCCATTCATATGCAAATTGTCTGCTTCTAACTTTTCTCTTTGTAGAGAACAACAGACACCTGCAAACCTCATCCAGGTACTTGCAGGTTAAATCATTATTTTATCTCTGCTGCTTACTCTTCACTTTGCAGTGGTTAGCAGACATCTGCAAGTCATTCAGGTACTTGCAGCTTATCTCTATATACAATATCTGCCTCTAACTCTCTTCTTGCAGAAGTCACCAACACTTGCAAGCTCCATTCAGGTACTTGCAAGTTACTTTCATGTACTATGCATACTCTTAACTCTTCTCTCGCAGAGACCACCAAAGATTTGCAAGTTCCTTCCAGGTACTTGTAACTCATTTTTTCTGTCCTTGTATACTCTTTTCCCTTCTCTTTTTGCAGAGAATGACAGGTGCTTGCAAGCCTCTATCAGGTACTTGCAAGTTATTATGCCTTTCTGTTTTCCCTCACTATTGTTTTGCAGAACTTTACAGGAGAAGCGCCTTCTTCGTTTTGCAAAATCAAACTCAGGTACACACTCGATGTACCACTCATACGTGCTTACCCTTAATTTTCCTCTTGCAGGAAAATAAAACAGGAAACACTAAGCATGTAAGGAGAGGCTTCAGGTTCTATCTCTCCTTGCTTCCCCCTCTCTTTCCTTTGGGGTGGATCACGATTTTCGTGGGTCTCCAACTTTTTCGAAGTTCCCTTCGGAACTTAAAAAAGTGCGGGGATTATGTTAACCCAGAAATCGGCGATCCTTCCCAAGGTGGCCAGCTGGCTAGTCGCGACCCTTAGGTTCTCCCTTTCGATCGCGACAAGTCCCCGCGTATGCGAACAGTTTTCCCTGTCCGCCTAGGTTTCCTAGCAACCGCGTGCCCTGCGGGACGGCGGGCTGTTCCCATGGCTCACCCTCGCGGGACATGCGGTTAGGTCCGCTAATCATGCAGTGCTTTTCCTTGCAGGAGTTCGCCAACAGCACCACCGGAAGCGACCTCCTAATCAGCCCAAGGAGCGGCAGTCTCCTGCCGCCATCCGTCGGGGTCGCCCACCAGGAGCGACCTCCCTGCTGCCCGAGAGGCGGCGGCCTCCTGCCGCCGTCCGTCGAGGCCGCCCACCCGGGGCGGCCTCTGCCCGCCAGCCGGGCGGACTCCCCCTGGAGTCCGCCCAGGCCGCCCGCTAGGGGGCGGCCCCGGCGACCAGCCGGGCGGACTCCCCCTGGAGTCCGCCCCGGCCGCCCGCAAGGGGGCGGCCAGGCCCGCCGGGCGGACTCCCCCTGGAGTCCGCCCAGGCCGCCCGCTAGGGGGTAGCCCCGGCAGTCAGCCGGGCGGACTCCCCCCGGAGTCCGCCCAGGCCGCCCGCAAGGGGGCGGCCAGGCCCGCCGGGCAGACTCCCCCTGGAGTCCGCCCAGGCCGCCCGCTAGGGGGCGGCCCCGGCACCCAGCCGGGCGGACTCCCCCCGGAGTCCGCCCCGGCCGCCCGCAAGGGGGCGGCCAGGCCCGCCGGGCGGACTCCCCCTGGAGTCCGCCCAGGCCGCCCGCTAGGGGGCGGCCCCGTCACCCAGCCGGGCGGACTCCCCCTGGAGTCCGCCTAGGCCGCCCGCAAGGGGGCGGCCAGGCCCGCCGGGCGGACTCCCCCTGGAGTCCTCCCAGGCCGCCCGCTAGGGGGCGGCCCCGGCAGTTAGTCGGGCGGACTCCCCCCGGAGTCCGCCCAGGCCGCCCGCAAGGGGGCGGCCAGGCCCGCCGGGCGGACTCCCCCTGGAGTCCGCCTAGGCCGCCCGCTAGGGGGCGGCCCCGACACCCAGCCGGGCGGACTCCCCCCGGAGTCCGCCCAGGCCGCCCGCAAGGGGGCGGCCAGGCCCGCCGGGCGGACTCCCCCTGGAGTCCGCCCAGGCCGCCCGCTAGGGGGCGGCCCCGGCACCCAGCCGGGCGGACTCCCCCTGGAGTCCGCCCAGGCCGCCCCCAAGGGGGCGGCCAGGCCCGCCGGGCGGACTCCCCCTAGAGTCCGCCCAGGCCGCCCGCTAGTGGGCAGCCCCGGCGCCCAGCCGGGCAGACTCCCCCCGCAGTCCGCCCCGGCCGCCCGCAAGGGGGCGGCCAGGCCCTGCCGGGCGGACTCCCCCTGGAGTCCGCCCAGGCCGCCCGCTAGGGGGCGGCCTCCGGCCTGCCGGGCGGACTCCTCCCGGAGTCCGCCCAGGTCGCCCGCTAGGGGGCGACCTCCAGTTCTCTCCAGGAGCCTCCTTCCGCTTGCTTCCTCAGTCAACAGTGGCGGACGCAAAATCTCAGTCCGCGGAGTCCGCGCAGGTCGTCATGCTGATGTCACTGGGCCCCGCTTCTTCAAGAACTTCCCTAGGCCTATAAATACCCCCTGAAGCCTCTCATTCAGGGGGGCTGGATCCTGGTGGTGGAGACAAGTCTTGCCAGCTGCCCCTACGGACTCCGTTTTCCAGTCCGTCATCACCTCTCCAGCAAGCTCTGCGGACTCAGTTTCCTGTCCGCGCAGTCCTCCACAGCAGCTTCAGCAGCTTGCCAGCAAACTCTGCAGACTCAGTTTCCCAGTCCTCCAGCAGCTAGCAGACTATTTTACTTAGTCTCTGGCAGCTTCTCTTCTCTGCTTTCTGGCAACTTCTTCTCTCTTAGCCGCCAGCTTCTCCTTGTACCCCTTTTATTGATTTGTTGTAAAGGTGTACTTGTAAGCTTGTAACCTCTAGCTTTTAATAAAAGGAAAGCTCGTCGCAGGAGTGGCATTTAGGCCGCGACGGGCGAAGTGTGTTGTTGCCGCTGCTAGCGGCCCCCTCTTCTCTCCTCTGCTCAGCAAGCCTTGCTCCTCTGCTCAGTAAGCCTTGCTCCTCTGCTCAGCAAGCCTTGCTCCTCTTCTCAGCAAGCCTTGCTCCTCTGCTCAGCAAGCCTTGCTCCTCTGCTCAGTAAGCCTTGCCCTCAGCTCAGCTCAGCTCTCCTCGGCTTTCAAACTGCAAGTGCAACCGTTGCGATTACTGTCTGCTCGACCGTTCCCGATCTCCCTCCTCTTCCCCTCTTAATCAACCCTCTCTGTTGATCAAGGCTCGCCTCTTCTCTCAAGCCTCTCCCTTACTCCCGCAACCTTCTCCTTCCTCCTCACCTAGTCTGTGAGGCCCAATCACCCCCTCGGTGATAGCTGTCCCCCCGGTGCCGTTTTCGCGCATCAACACTCAGCTCATCTCTCAACCCCTCGTAGAAGCGATTAGTATTGCGCTCCTCATCCACAATAGTGGAGCTAGCATATCAACTCAAATGAGTAAACTCGTGGAGATATTCATCCATGCTCTTCTCACCATGAACCAACTTCAGAAATTCGTTCTCCAACGCTATCCTCTGCGTCGAAGGAAGGTATCTAGCCAAGAACAATCTCGAGAACTCCTCCATCGAGACATCACCAAGTTGCCTACCTCTCAGTAAGTGCAGCTCCAATCCTTCCCACCACATTCTCGCTTCACCGTCCAGAAGGAACGTTGCGATGGTGGTCATTTTCCACTCCTCCGTCTCCATTGCTGTCATGACTCTCTTCACCCTGGAGAGCCAGTCTTCAGCTTGAGATGGGGTTCCCAACCCCGAGAATACCGGAGGGTTAAAGCTCATTACATGCTTAAGCTGCCTTTCGGTTGCCCTCCTTAGCACCAACGGTTCCACTACCACTTGTTCCACTCTCCTCGGCTCAGCCTCTTGCAGCGGTACCTGCTCCATCGCAGGAGCGGGCAGCTGCATTTTCCTTGCAGGCTGCACATTAATTACGGCCAACACTGCTTCGACCACCAATCGTATGTTCTCAGCCGATAGAGGTGTTGCAGGAGCAACATCTGGTGCACTGCTAGCCTCAGAAACTCGACGTTCCGACGGCCCAACACCACTTCTGGTCACCTATAGTGGTACAAAACACCGTTAAGCGACCAAATAAAATTGCAAACAGCAATTATAGGAACACGCAGGTTCCTCAAACACGTGTATTTTCATTCCTAAGTGGACATTCATGGGTTCTTTTACTGTTATAACGATGACGCGCACACATGTGCTCACCACCCCTTAAAAAGAATTCACCCACGAATTTATCTTAAGCCCGACCAAAACCAGTAGTCTGATACCAAATTGTAACACCCCCTATCCATCACATAGCGTATAGCAGTAGGTCCGGCCGGGGCCCGACGTCATATACCACAGACAGACCGGGTGGTTACTCATGGAAACCATCCAGCCAATCATCACGTCCTACACAGAGCATTCTAGCGGAAGCAGATTAATAAGTTTTAACAAAGAACCTAGCACTAAAGCATGAATGTCCACTAATACCAAATAGGAATGTTATACATACACCAGTACAAGCCTTAAGGCCTTACAAAATAGTTCACTTGATATTACATGTTTTACAAAGCTCGACACACATGCCGGTCATACATGAATAAAGCAGTAAACACTCCAATTAGGCGTTCGAGGGCCGGCTTCGCAAATTGGGCTTTAGCCCGCTATTGACCGCTTGGTCCAGCAGCACCTGCAAGCAACAAACCACCGCACGGTGGCAAAACAAGGCAACGGTCAGCAATGCTGACCAAATTATAACGATCCCGCCCCCAACTCGGGGCGGAGATGCTCCTTCCCTGCATTCTATTAGCATAAGCGAGCATTATATATCAATATTCATTTCATCACAGATGTTGGCTCGCACGGCCACACGCCCCGTGCTCTCAGGGCACATTCTCGGTGAACCGGTCGATGTCACGTCAATTAAAGCCATAGACATTCCGGACACACCACCGCCACTTTGACGGCCAAACCTATGAGCATTTTGTCTTCCCGGCATGGGTCACGGTAATTAAAACTATAGACCGCCGAAAACACTCATCTATGCCAACGGCTCTAATCCGAACGACATAGAACGGGTACGGTTCCATCTAACCCGTGCTCACAACGCAACGGTATTTTAAACCATATGCGCCCGCAACGGTAATTTAAACCATATACGCAGGTCAAAATTCTCCCGAGTACCGTTACCATCACATTTCACATAACCCGGTTATGTTCAAGTTGGCTCTCAGGCCACCAAGTTGGCAAGATCACGCATCCGCCCAGTTTTTCGGGTGCACCTTTGGGTTAATCCCCAAGGCTCCCTGTTGCAATCTACCGTGTAGAAAACCCGAAAAACAACCAATAGCACGGAGTCTTCTCCGGCATTATGCAATGCAACATCACCGATCCAGACCAACATGTCCGGATAGGCTTCACACATCATGCATATGTCTGTTATTGCTTGCGGACTCTACACAACGGGGACTTGACATATCTACCCGAAGGAACGCCTCTAACTCACCGCAAACTCGTGAGAGTGGGCTTCCTATGCAAAGAAGGAGAGCTACTCATGCTCAAGAAGAGAATCGTTACCCTTGCGTTCTTATTTGGCGCCATGGAAAAGTAAGCGGATGAAAATCACCGCACTAGCTTTGCCTCCGTGGACCCGGAGTCGGCTTGCGATTTGGAGCTTTGAAGCTCCTCCAATGGCCGAATCTAGCTTCTTCTTCCTTCCTTGGCTCTCCTCTCTCTCTAAGGTTTAGAAAGATAACAACTCATGAAAAGTGAGGGTTTCTAAGGTCCAATCCCGGGTATATCCCTTCAGGAACATCCCCCAGCCGTTGGATCATCAATTAAAGAAATGAACGGCTTTGATTCGGGACTGAAATGCCCAATCTAGACCGCACATGGCCTTACACACGCCCGTGTCCAGGGACGTGTGCCTCATTCGCCGTCAAAAATCGACGCGCCTGGAACAACATATGGGCATCGAACACGCCTGTGTTCGACCTGACACGCCCGTGTTCCACCTGACACGGCCGTGTGGCCGGCCGTGTACCCCCATCGATTTTGCCCAAAAATAACTCGAGCACTGCACGGGTTCTAGGACATGCCCGTGTCCTTTCCCGTGTCTACCTCAACACGCCTGGGCTCCAGGCCGTGTACACGGTCTCGACACTCGACACTTCGTCGAGCGAAGATCGTCGATCTGACGACGCGGCCTTGGACACGCCCGTATCCTAGGCCGTGTGCCTTGTCTCGACACTTCGTCGAGCAAAGTTCGTCGACTCCCGGACGAGTGTCGACACGGGTCGACATGCCCTGCGACACACCCGTGTCACAGGCCGTGTGCCATGTCTCGACACATCGTCGAGCGAAATTCGTCGACCCCCTGGGCCGATCGTCGACATGGCCTTGACACGCCCTGCAACACGCCCGTGTCGTAGGCTGTGTTCCCTGCTCGATGATCGTCGACTCCAAAATCGTCAGCCTCTTGACCAAAACGTCGAACCCAGCCTGACACGCCCTGGGACACGCCCGTGTCCCAGGACGTGTGCCTACTGCCAGAACCCAAAACTGGCCCAAAACGTCCCCCGTTGCTCTTTTGAGTTTCGGGGCGTTACACGTGCCCACGGGGAGATTTTGGTAGACCGATGATGAAATCCATTGAAATACTCTCTCATTTTCAACTTAGAATATCAAGCGATGTCAGTTTACCACCATGCCTTCTATGATCAGTCATAACACGCTGACTCGTATAACATTCTAATACAAACTTTGTTATATAATTCTTCATTCCTGACCACCAAATAATTTGCTTTAGATCTTTATACATTTTGGTGGAACCAGGATGGTAGGCAATACTGGAACCATGAGATTCATTACAAATCTTAGCCTGAATATCACCAAAAGCGGGGATACAAAATCTACCTCGATATTTCAGAGTATCTAACTCGTCCAAAGAGAAATCAGGTAACTCTCCTTTCTTAGTTCTATTCTGGAGATGTAATAAATCAGGATCATCCTTCTGGTGCACTCTTGTGAGGGAAATCCAAGAGGGCTCTTTTGCTTCCAAACTAGCAGGCGCAGTGCTACTCCCAACTTCAATGTCCATCAACAAGAATTCTTCCACCAGAGACTGCATCGATGGATTAAATATTTTGGCGGTCTTCCTACTCAAAGCATCGGCTACTACATTAGTCTTTCCCATGTGATACAGGATCTCTACATCATAATCAGCCACATACTCTAACCACCTATGCTAGCACAGATTTAGCTCCTTTTGAGTGAAGACGTACTTCAAACTCTTATGGTCTGTGTATATTTTGCACAGTGCGCCATACAGTAAATGTCTCCAAAGCTTCAGCTCATAAATAACAGCAGCAAACTCTAAATCATGCATAGGATAATTTCTTTTATGAATCTTTAATTGTCTTGATCCGTACGCGATCACCTTTACCTCTTGCATCAAAACACAACCAAGTCTAATATGTGATGCATCCACATATACAGCGTACTCAAGTACTTCAGTAGGCAAGGTTAAAACTGGAGGAGTACACAATCTCTTCTTCAACTCTTGGAAGGCTTCTTCACACTTATCACTCTAAATGAATGAAGTATTCTTCCGAGTAAGTCTAGTTATAGGGGCTGACAACACTGAAAATCCTTCCACGAATCTTCTATAATAGCCGGCCAGGCCCAAGAAACTCCTAATCTCTTTAGGTTTAGATGGTCTCTCCCATTCCATCACAGCAGAAATCTTGGTCGGGTCCACGGAAATGCCATCCTTGCTTAAAACATAACCCAGAAAGGACACCTGAGGTAGCCAGAACTCACACTTGCTCAACTTCACATATAACTTATGCTCCCTCAGTGTCGACAAAGCCAAACGTAAATGTTGAGTATGCTCCTCAACATTGCGGGAATACCCCAAGACATCGTCTATGAACACAATAACAAATCGGTCCAAGAATTCCTTAAACACCCTATTCATCAAATCCATGAAAGCAGACGGTGCATTGGTCAAACCGAAAGACGTCACCAAAAACTCATAATGTCTATGCCGCGAACGGAAAACAGTTCGTGGAATATCTACCTCACGAATTCTCAACTGGTGGTAGCCCGAACGAAGATTGATCTTTGAAAGTACTGAACTACCACGTAAATGATCAAACAGATCATCGATCCTTGGCAAGGGATATTTATTTTTAATGGTTACCTTGTTCAATTTTCTATAATCGATGCAAAGCCTCATCGATCCATCTTTCTTATTTACAAACAAAATGGGAGCACCCCACAGAGAAGAACTCGGTCTAATAAAACCACACAGTAGCAACTCATCAAGCTGAGTATGCAACTCATCCAACTCACGCGGAGCCATGCGGTATGGTGCTTTGGTAATAGGATAAGTACCTGGCTCGAGGTCTATCACAAACTCAATCTCCCTCACTGGAGGAAGCCCTGGAAGACAATCAGGAAAAACATCCGGAAACTCTCACACCACCGAGATATCCTCAAGACGTGGTGTAACAAAAGCTGTTTCTAGAGCAGAAATAGAAACCAAAAATGCCTTGCAACCAGACTCTATATCACGACGAGCACGTACCATAGAAGTGGTAGGAGAAACCCTGTCCTGAAATCCATAGACACTCATAGGTTGGCCATTGTCCATCCTGAAATCCAGTCACTTTGCCTTGCACTAGATGACTGCATCGTACTTGAACAACCAGTCCATGCCCAAAATCACGTTAAAATCCTCCAAATCTAACACCATCAGATCCGCAAAGACTAAAAAGTCACCTAGACAAATAGGGCATCTTTGAATTCCCTGATTTGATATCACCAGCTTTCCGGAGGGAAGCTTGATGTTGAAGGAATCCTCTAACTGAACCACGTCCAAATGATGTCTATTTATAAAACTCCGCGCCACAAAGGAATGGGTGGCACCCAAATCAAAAAGGACGCGCGCCCACCTATTCCGCACCTTAAACTCCCATATAACCGTAGAATACGTAACTAAACAAACGATCACTAGGGCAACAACGAGAAATAATAAAGATAAATTAAACTGGGGCTAACCGGATATAACTTGCGTAGAGGTTTGAGCTTCCTCCCTGGTCACCACGTTCAACTTTCCGTTTCCTTTATCCAGGTTTGGTGGCGGCGGTAAAGCCCGAAGCAAAGCAGGCTGTAGTGGAGTCTGAGCCTGGAGGCATGAAGTCTTCAGGTCCCCCTTCTGCCCGCACTAGAAATAGGCCTCGTCCTTCATACAATAATGACTCACAATGTGTCCCTTCCTAGCACAGTACGTGCACACCAGATCTCCTTTAGGTGTGCCTTGGATGGCGAGTACCTGCTGGTGCTTCAGGGTGGCAGTCCTCTTAAAGCACCTTTCGAAAGGGTGGCCGGATCGACCACAGAAGCTACATACTTCCTTACTTTTCTTATTCGAAAAAGGGCCAGATGCCCTTCAGCTTCCATCCTTCTCACCTTTTCTCTTCTCCTTTCTCGCCACAATACCTCGGTTCTTGGCGTTCTCGATCGCCTCGACCTTCAAAGTGGCTTCCACTGCTTCAGCATAGCTTTCAGCTCGATAAGCACATGCCAATTGCTGGACATCAGTTCTTATTCCTTCGAGGAAACTCTTCACTCTTGCTGCCTCCGAGGCTACCAAATCAGGAGAAAATCTGCTTACCTTACTAAACTCGATCTTATAGTCGCTCACAGTGAGTTGTCTATGCTTCAAATGAAGGAAATTGTTCATCAATCGGTTCTGCTCGACAGAGGGTAAGAACTTCTTCAGCAGCGTATTTTTGAAGGACTCCCAAAAATATCCTTCCGCCAAACTTTCCTTTTCTCGAATCCACCAGGTCTTTGCCCGACCTTTTAGCCGGTAGGCTGCAAGCATCACCCTCTGGGCTTCAACAATCCCCGAATACATAAACATCTCATCCAAAGAGATAATCCAATCATCCAAAACCATGAAATCAGCACTCCCATCATAAGTGGGAGGTCTCAATCGTTGGAAATGCGATATAAGGTTCATCTCCGGCGGTACTGTCACCGGGGGCACTAGAGGAGCAGGATCCGCAGGTACGGCCTGACCCGAGGCAGAATCTTGTGCTACGGGTTGCTACGCGGGAGCGGAAGACAACAACGACTGAATCTGTGACTGCATCATAACTAACTGCCTCGACAGAGCTTCATTGCTCTTGCGCAAACTCTCGATCAATGCCTCACTCTGCACACCCGATGACTCACCCTCTGACTGGGGAGTCGACCTCGTCGCAGGATGCTTTGGTGGCATTCTAGAAGGAAACAAACAACTCATCAAAATCCTAGCTTACAACTAAGCCACTCAACTAGTTCAGACCATACTTAAAGACATTTGCTTGTGCTACAACTTGCTCTGGGATTTTATAATGATGATATGTCCTAATTAGGATGACATCCTCTCATCCTATTTACTCATGTGCCTATTATATGAATTTATGAATTCTTCATTCTTCTTTAAAATCATGTGTGTACATGTGTCATCATGTAAACCTTAACTTAGCACGCGTGATTATGCGATGATATGCTATGTATGCAGTGCTATGCATTCTAAAAAGGCTTTAATGCATGCATGAGCGACGTACACATGAAATGTTATGCATCTCATACTACATAACATCACATGCAATGAGAAAAGAAAAACGTGCTAATGGGCAATCATGTGATAATGGTTATGCATCTCACACTACATAACCGTCATATGTTGCCTCCTATGGTGGATCCATATACAAACACATATTATGCATCCCATACTACATAATATGCCCCGTATACTTCTTATCATGCTATGAGTGTTATGACTATGCTTCGGTTAAGACGTACTGATGACACATTGTTGTGTGTATGTAAATGAAAGCAGGAAAAAACTAATCGAGATTGGCTGGTTCGACCAACTTGTCAAACCAACCTGGCTCTGATACCAACTATCACAACCTGCATTTTCACCGCATTTAAAGGTATATCAGAGTAAGGGAAAATGCGTGTCATGACGCCACGTCAGTAGGAGATAGCTACGGACGCTCAGGCAAAAACTACTACTTAGCGTAATAAGAAAGATCTTTAGGTTAATTTTGAGGAAAAAACAAGTTTTAAGTTGAGAAGTTAGCTGTATCCCTCGTCTTAGTAAATCAACTAGTCCACGAATAAAAAATATAATTATACACTGCAGAAGATACTTGTTTAGGTTAACTTCAACACCCTACATGAGTGTAAATGTCCCCAAGGAACAACTCATGCTATGCAAACTCTAGATTTATAATAAGTATAAAAAAAGTCTTTACGCTAACCAGAAAGTAGTGACTTAGTTTTGGAAGAGATGACATATCTGATATACTCATTATAAGGTTGTATAAGTTAAAAATATCTAACATGCATTCCTAGCAATAAAACATCACAGAGAGCAAGTAATCCAAATCAATCATAAGGAAAACAATACCAGCTATCAAGTGTAAGACCCCTCCCCCTTACCAAGGAGGCTCCCGGTCTTATTCCTAGAACCGTCGTCTTACGGTGGCACTAACACACGGGTTAGTCGACGGCGCAACACGCAGATCCTACCGGCTAGTATGATCATATAACCTGTTCAAATGAGAGAAAGAAGTAAAAGCAGTATACAGATAAACAACTAGTCCACAAGTCACAACACTATCAAATAATAATGAAAGCACATAAGTACAGAATGAGTACATCAAAAGTGAGAAAAAGGGCTTATGCCCAGTACATAATGACAAATCTCTCTCACACAAATATCAACAAGCGGAAGTTATGCTATCACCAGAAGTCTCGTCCAACCTGACGACAGGCTGCTGTAGTAATAGTAGGTAGTGGTGGAATCAGCTCCTCACGTCCTGCCACCTCATCCTGCTGGTACTCCCTCTCCTCGAGCTCCTAAAATGATTGGTCACACCGACCGTTAGTCAAAAATACTAAGTCGTTTCCTCCACACCTCGCCCCCGCAACTCCTAGGCACCAGGCGGGAGGAGAAAGCGGAGGAAAATAAGGTATAGCAAAGGAAACAGGTGACATTGGACCTATAATAACAGTATACATATGTCAGTTATTTCTACTATAGCAGTTCTATATATATGGTACATGAAAGGTATGAAGAACTGAACAGTAACAAGAAAAGTGTTGTAAGTAATCAAGTACTGAAAGTAAGCAGAGTAAAGACAACAAGTAAAATAAGCTACTACTACCATAACAGAAGTACCTTAACTTATATGAATACCCATACAAACTTATAAGTTCAGGTTTCCAGGAATATAACTTATCATATAAAAGAGCCCATACTAATTTATATGATAAGGATCTGTGGTGCGTATGACCTAGTTATGAATGTATGATATGCATGCGTTTTATGGCTCATGCAAGTGCAACTCACGCACATGACTCTGCGATCACAGACCTGTAGTTCCCACTTTTCGGAGCTAGCATCACTCTCTGGTACTACCATTGTGGCTACGGCAGCAGTGGAGCGGGCGTCTCCACTCGTAGGCGGGTATACACACTACCGACCCTAGACCTCATATGCGCCTTTGTACACGTCCTAGGTGCACTCTAGAGTCTTACGTACTATTTGTTGGCTACCCACCAGTCTTTTTGGTCGAGTGTGCATTCTTGGGGATCGTCCTCAAGACCGTAGTGTAAAACAACCCACTAGCCCCTCAAACCCTCACACCTCGCCAGAGTCACCGTACTGCCATCGGTGTGACGATTGTCCCAGTACCGCATGACCCGCCACATGTTTATGCACATGCAAGATATTCCAACCCGAGCCTCCAGCTCGCAGGACCAACCCGTCCTAAATCCCTCCAATCCATCACGGGTGAGATTGCACATTAGTGCCTTTATTCTAAATCCCTCCAACCCATCATGGGTGAGATTGCACATTAGTACGTTTATTGTGAATCCCTCCAACCCATCACGGGTGAGAATGAACATCAATGTCTTAGCCTATTAAACTACTCTTATCTAATGTTTGTTATACCTAGCTGTTTAGGGTTAATCCTAGGACTGCCTAGGGCATGCCCGGTGAAGGGCTCTCGAGGACACTAGGAGATATGATGGGTTGAAATCCCAAGCCTCCCTTTCGCAAGGATATTTATTTTTATTAATATCTACCCATGATCCATTCCCAGCTCTCGTTGTTACTCTGGAACGAACCTAATGAATTTAGTTATTATTGGGAAATCGGCGGTCTTCCGCCGGTCTCCGTTCTAACTTCTGTCCTTGAGGTCTTGCACACTATCACTCGATACTATAAAGTGACCTTCTAGACACCAATCAGGGTTTGACTTCCCAATATAGTCACCAACTCAACCTTCTATCGTATCCCCTATGGGTCCTAGTGACATGAGTTATATTTATTTGCTAAGCGCACTCATGACCTAGTGTTGACCTGCATGTCGTGTCATCCAAACTCTTGGGTCAAATGTTCCTAATTACATATCATGGTTATTATGATGTGTGATAATGATTGAACTAAGTTTCATTGTTTTCCCAAGGGATTAAGAGACCTAGATTAATTCTTAAATTGTGCGACCGGGTTGCCGTGAACATGAAGTACTATATATAATGGTTCAACCTACCTGAGGTTTTCACTAGGTGTTCCTTAAGGTCAATTAATACTGCCTACCAAGTTTCACAATATTTCCATGCAAATTTCTATTTATTTCCCATTTAACAATCAATTCCAATTCAACCACTTTACAAATAAAGTACCTTAACTACTCAACCAAAAATTCTGAGAAAATTAGAAGGTGTTCATGTTGGTATAATAAGGCTAATTAAAGAATTTCGAAATTTTAAATAATGATCTCACCTATCTTATACCCATTTAAGCAATATTACCAAAATGTCATTATTAAGGTTTTTAACATATAAGTATATCCAAAAAATTCTCAAATAATTTATCAAAAACCAAAACACAATAATAAACAACTGTAAATTTTTTCATAATTTTAATACAGTAATTTCCCATATTTTTAATTAATCTCCAAAAAGGGGCAAAATGTTAAATTTTACTTGAAATCCAAGGAAACATTAATAAACAGTGCCATAAATTTTCTAGGAGTTAACTCTTCCCTACCAGAGCTTGTGTCAAAAATCCATAATTTAATGAATTTATTTGCCCTATTTTCTAATTTATTTCTTAACTAGACACATTTTCCAATAATTTCAAATATTGGGATTTTTGATCCCAAAATCCCCAATAATCCATGGGAGGTGTATTCCATTCTTATGAACCCATTATCAGTGTTTTATGGACTTGCAATTACCCAATTGAGCTAAATTCACATTTTTCCCATTTTTGCTATTGACACCCCATATTTGAATATGCCAACCTTTTGCATGTGGGAATTCCCCAACATGTAGAGGTCAAAATGACCTAAAATTTTTACCATGTATTTGTCTTGATCTAAAGAACATCCCACCAAAATTTGGGGGTGTTTGGACTCATATATCTCCAAAAAACACCAAATTTAATTTTTAGTTTTTCATCAAATACTATAGAAAAATTCTGACCAAAAATTCTGGCCAAAATTTGAAGTCATGGTGACTTATGGTTTGGCTTGGACATTTATTTTAAGATTTTCCCTAGCCTAGGACCAGTCTTGATAGATTGGACCTACAAGGAGCCCTACAGCTCCAAACTTCAAGTTTAGGGTGTCAAAATAAAGTTAAGGCAAGATCTACAATTTTTATGTTGATGTCTAGTTCTGAAATTGCCTCTAAGGGGCCTATTTTTAGCATGCAATGTTATTAAAAAATGTGTGACAGAATAACACTGTTCATTAAAATCAACATCATTAATTAATTTGGATTTAAATGGACGACATCTGTTTATCGTCCCAAATAGCCAACGACTGCGATTGAATCTTCCTGGGCCATGTTTTCTGGCTAATTCCGGCCACCTGGGCCGGCGCCACCGTCAGTGATTATTGTTACCACCTTCGTTGAGGTGGTTGCTAGCGTTTCCCGGTGGTGAGACTGTCGGAGGCGGCTCCTCCGGCGATCCCGAGCAAGAAGAAAAACTAGGAAAATTTCACACTTTCTCTCATGGTATCGGGCTCGATTGAGCCCGATGTTTCGATTATTTGAGCTAGAAAGCTAGCACGGGGTGAGGTGAGGCGAAACGGACCTGCAGCCGAGCTTGGCGGCGCGTGCGGTGGCGATGCTCCATGGCCGACGCCTGCTCCGGTGAACTAGCCCGATTCACCATTTCTCCAGCAGAAGCTTTGCCCCAGCAGTCGAATTCCAAGCGTTTCCAGCTCCTGAAGCTAATGGTGGGCTTGGATTTGGCTGAGTGTGGCTGTGGGACAAGTTTGAGTTAATGGCATGGTCGGCGATGACTTTGGAGTTTTCTCCTGGCCACCAGGTGTCCCCAAACTCCTCTACCTTGCAGAAATAATCCTTGGAAGCTCAGCCAGCAGCTTGGGCAGAGGGAAGGAGGGTCACATGGCATCCATCTCCTCTCTTCCTCTCTTCTCTCTCCTATTTTCCTCCAAAATGACTAAATTGCCCCCATGCATGCATTCTCTCTCAATTTTTAGGAGGGTAGGGACTGTCATTAACTCTTTAGGCTGGTCATGGGGCCTTGGCTCATGGGCTTAGCCCATGGGAATGGGCTTGGTCTTCAAATCCTTTAAATAGGCCTAAGGTTGACTTGGTCAACTTGATGAGTGGGCTGACCCCACTTGATGGTCATGGACCCAAAAGTACCTCCCAACTTGGGTTGGGCCATGGTGGTGCCCTACTTGGGCTAATTGGGCCTTTAAGTGTGGGTTTGACGAGATTAGGGTTTAGGGTTGACTTGGGTCAACATGGGTCAATAGGTGACCCAAATATGCAGCTTATGTTTCCCTTAGGTTGATATTAGGGTTAGGGGTGCAGTGGTGGAACCAATGTGTGTCTAGGACCTCAATTTGGGCTTGTTTGACTTGGGTTATCTTGGGCCCTATAGTGGGTCCCTGTGACTACATCCTAACTCTATGGTTCAACCTAGCCTAAACCCATGCCCCTCACCATATGCCCTAACCCAACCTAAGTAGGGGGGTCTAATTGGAAATGGGATGTTACAAACCCCAATAAATAAAAGAAATAATTTCGTCCCGAAATTGAAGTTCGGGTCTACGGGGTTTCCAAACATAGAAATTTTAAGTACTTTAGACATTAATTAAAGTGTTACCTATGGTAAAAAGTTCCGGGTACCGCTCTAGCATCAGATCCCTCAGCTCCCAGGTGTGCTCCTCCCTGCCATGGTTGGACCACAACACCTTCACCAGGGGAACCTTCTTCTTCCGCAGTGCTCGGACCGTAGTATCATTGATCCGGAGCGGCTCTATACAAACTGATCTGTCAGATGCTAACAGGCCTGCTGTAGTGGTGATATGCTGCTCCGAGGAGAGCTCTCCGTAGAGAAGAGACGTGGAAGACGTCGTGCAAGGTCCCCAGCTCTAGCGGTAGCTCCAGCCTGTAGGCCAAGGGGCCAACCCGCTCCAGGATAAAATATGGCCCCATATATCGAGGGTTGAGCTTCTTGTGTCTCCGCACTCGAGAAACACCATGCACCTGACGTATCTTCAAGAACACTCTGTCCCCCACCTGGAACTCCACCTTCCGATGTCGCGCATCGTAGTACTTAGCATGTCTACTTTGAGCCACCAACATCCGGTCCCTGATTAGTCGTATCTGAGCATTCGTATCCTCAATATACTCTGATCCAAGTGCCCTGGGGTCCTCATCCTGAACCCAAGATTGCGATGTCCGGCACTTCCTCCCGTAAAGAGCCTCATAAGGTGTCATCCCAATGCTCGTCTGGTGACTGTTGTTGTAGGAGAACTCGACCAATGGCAGCAGTCTCTCCAAGGGCCTCCCTGTATCCAGTATACACAATCGTAGCAGATCCTCCATGGTCCTGATGGTCCGCTCTGTCTGACCGTTGGTCTGTGGATGGAAAGCGGTGCTAAAAGCAAGCTGAGAACCCAGGTACGCCTGCACCGCTCTCCACTCCCTGGAAGTGAATCGACCATCACGATCCGAGACAATCGTCCTGGGGACCCCGTGGTACCTGACAAACTTCTCCATAAACAACCTCACCAAAGAAGAAACTGAGCTGTCCTTCCTAATAGGTATGAACCGGGCCACATTGGTCAGTCTGTCGATAATGACCCAAACAGAATCGTGCCCGAGTGGGAGCGAGGCAATCCGTGCACAAAGTCCATAGCAATATCCCCAAATTTCCACTTAGGGACCGGTAGTGACTGTAGTAACCCCCTGGGCTCTTGCACTCTGCCTTTACTCGCTAGTATGTCTCGCAGTGTGTCACATAGAATATGATCTCCCTCTTCATTCCCGGCCAATACATGCTTCTCCGTAGATCCGCTGTCATCTTAGTGATATAGGGGTGCACTGAGTGCCGAGAACAGTGTGCCTCCCTGAGTATATCCTCCCGGATACCACCTCCGGCGGGTATATAAACACGACCATGGAAATGAATTAGGTCATCAAGCAAGGAATAATCACCTATCCTGCCTGTAACACCCCCTATCCGTCGCATAGCATATAGCAGTAGGTCCGGCCGGGGCCCGACACCATATACCACATACAGACCAGGTGATTACTCAATGTAAACGATCCAACCATTCCAACGTCCTACACAGAGTCATTCTAGCGGAAGCAGTTTTAAGAGTTGCAATTAAAAGAACCCAGCAACAAGCATGAATGTCCACTAACAAGCCAAAAACGAATGAAGTACATACACAAGTACTGGCCTTAAGGCCTTACAAATGGTTTACTCATATTACATGTTTTCCATACCACGGCACGCAGACCGGTCATACATGAACAAAAGCAAGTAAAACACTCCAATTAGGCCTTCGAGGGCCAGCTTCGCAATTTGGGCTTTAGCCCGCTATTGACCTCTTAGTCCAGCAGCACCTGCAAGCAACAAATCACCGCACTGTGGCAAACAAAGGCAACGGTCAGCAATGCTGACCAAATTATAACGATCCCGCCCCCAACTCGGGGCGGCGATGCTCCTTCCCTGCACTTTATTAGTATAACCAAGCAGTATAGTAATATCACTACATCACAGGCGTAGGCTCGCACGGCCACACACCCCGTGCAATCAGGGCACATTCTCGGTGATCACGGTCAAAGTCCGCTGACTCACCACCATCCCTTTGTACGGCCAAACAATGAGCATTTTGTCTTCCCGGCTTGGGTCACGGTAATTTAAACCATAGACCGTCGAAGACCCTCATCTATGCCAACGGCTCTAACCGAACGACATAAAATGGGTACGGTTCCGCCTAACCTGTTGCTCACACCGCAACGTTAATTTAAAACATATGCGCGGGTCAAACTTCTTCCGAGTCCTATTTCGTCACACACTTCACATAACCCGGTTATGTTCAAGTTGGCTCCCAGGACACCATGTTGGCAGAATCACGCATCTGCCCAGTTTTCCGGGTGCACTTTGGGTTAATCCCCAAGGATCCCTGTTGCAATCTTGCACGTAGAAACCCGAAAAACACACATTCGCAAGGAGTCTTCTCCGGCCATTTATGCAATGCAACATCACCGATCCAGACCAACTTGTCTGGGTAGGCTTCACACATCATGCCTATGTCCGTTCTCGAATACGGACTCTAAACAACGGGGACTTTACATATCTACCCGAAGGAACGCCTCAAACTCACCGGAAACTCGTGAGAGCGGGCTTCCTATGCAAAAGAAGGAGAGCTTTACATGCTCAAGTAGAGAATCGTTACCCTAGCGTTCTTCCTTGGCGCCATGGAAATGTACGCGGATGAAAAGCACTGCAATCTCCTTGCCTTCGTAGATTCGAAGTCGGCTCGCGATTTGGAGCTCTGAAACTCCTCCAATGACTGGATCTAGACTTCTTACTCCTCCCTTGCTCTCCCCTCTCTCTAAGATTTAGACAGAGAACTATGACATAAAAAAGGGTTTGAAACCCTTATCTCGGGTATAACCCCTTTAGGATAACCACGGCCGTCGGATCCCACAAAAGGGATGCACGGATACGATCCAGGTCCGACCTGGACAAATGGGGCTAAACACCGCACGAATCACCAACAGGAGCAGGACACGTCCGCGTCAAAACAGTGTCGGAACAATTAGTCAACTCACGTCAAAACTCGTGTGTCAACACTTCGCGTCGACAGAGTCAAACACTCCACAATCCGCCCCACGCTCGACGATCGTCGAACCAAGATCGTCGACCGCTGCCAGATCGTCGAACGGAGATCTCTGGCCAAATCGTCGAACGCAGCCAGATCGTCGAACAGAAATCTCTGGCCAAATCGTCGAACGCACGGCCCAATCATCGAACCCATGGCCCGATCGTCGAACGGAGATCGCTGGCCCGATCGTCGAACATACGGCCCGATCGTCGAACCCACGGCCCGATCATCGAACCAAACTCGACACGCCCTGGTACACACCCGTGTCCAGGGCCGTGTTTGCTGCTCGACGATCGTCGAACCCAATTTCGTCGACCTCTCGGCCAAATCGTCAAACACAACACGACACGCCCTGGGACACGCCCGTGTCCCAGGCCGTGTGCCTCCTTCCAAATTCCAAATTTTGCCCGAAATGCCTCCCATCGCTCTTTTGAGTTTTGGGGCGTTACAACTCACTTCCTCTTAAAAGAATTTCGTCCACGAAATTTCATAAAGGAAAGATAAGCACAAAACTAAAATTGTACCTGAGCGGAACAACTCTGGGCACTCGTCAAGCATAGTCTTCTCTCGTTCCCAAGAGAGCTCTTCGTGACCGCAATTGTCCCAACGGACCTTGACCATCCTGATCTCTTTATTGTGTAGCTGCTTGACCTCCGAGTCTTCAATCCGCACGGGCTTGACCTTTGTTGTCAACCCACTATCCACCGGCACTTGATCGACCGCGATCACTTGCGAAGGCTCTAGCACCGCCTTCTGAAGCACCGATATGTGGAATACATCATGTAAACCACTAAGCTCCACCGATAGCTTCAACCGATAAGCCGCTTCGCCAATCCGCTCTAGAACCTCAAACGGCCCAAGGTACCTCGGCTTAGCTTTTTCAAGCGCCGCACCCGCGAGACACCCTTGAACGGCTTGATCTTTAAGTACACCCAGCCGCCCATAGCGAACTCCACGTTCCTGTGCTTGGCATTATAGTACTTCGCTTGCCGGTCCAGAGCGATAAGCAATCTCTCCTGAATGGTTCGCACCAACGAAGTAGCATCTTCCACCACTTGACGCTTGTATAACTTTGACTCACCCGTTTCCAACCAGGACAACGGCGTGCGACATCTTCTACCATAAAGGGCCTCGAAGGGCGTCATTTGAATACTCGCCTGATAGCTATTGTTGTACGCAAATTCCACCAAATAAAGATGGTCTTCCCATTGCTTTCCAAAGTCCAAGACACACATGCGGATCATGTCTTCCATAGTTCTATTGACCCTCTCGGTCTGCCCATCCGTCTGCGGATGGTAGGCTATGCTAAAACTCAGCTTTGTTCCCAACATTTGCTGCACAAGCCTCCAATCATTGGACGTGAACCGCCCATCTCGGTCACTCACGATGCTGCGGGGCACACCATGAAGCCGCACAATATATTCTACATACAACTTTGCCAATTTCTCAACCGGATCATCCTTCCTATGCGGAATGAAATGCGACACCTTCGTTAAACGATCTACGACCACCCAAATGGCATCGTTCCCCTTTTGCGACCTTGGCAACCCGTGCACAAAGTCCATAGTGATGTCACCGAACTTCCACTCTGGAATAGGCAAGGATTTCAAGAATCCTCCCGGCTTTTGGCACTCCGCCTTCACCAAGGCGCAAGTTTGGCACTTCGCCACGTACAACGCCACATCCTTCTTCAGTCCTGTCCACCAGAACAATTTCTTAACGTCGCGGTACATCTTTGTGCTCCCCGGGTGAATCGAGTACTTGGTATGGTGCTCCTCGTACAACAAATCCACCCGCAAACTGCCCACGCTTGGGACGCAAAGACGACCGTCTTTTCAAAGCAATCCATCCACAACTTCATATTGGGAATTTGACCCATCCAGAGCCTCTATCATGAGTTGCTTCATGTGGCCATCCAAATCCAAAGTCTGTCGAATCCGATCAGCCAGGTCATATTGAACTTCAGTCCAATTCAATAGTGCTTCAGCACTTGACTGCTTATCCACGCAAGAAATCTCGAACGCCTCCAACTCCCGAACCAACCGCTTATCATGCACCGATAGCCAATTGGCTTGAGCTGGGCTCGGCGACTCAACGCGTCCGCAACCGCATTGCCCTTACCAGGCACGTAGTGGATCTTGAAGTCCCCCAAGAACTCCATCCATCTACGATGCCGCATGTTCAGGTCTTTCTGATCAATAAAATACTTCAGGCTCTTGTGATCGGTGTAGATATCAATCTTCAGACCATACAAATAATGCCTCCACAACTTCAAGGCAAAAATCACGGCCGCTAACACCAAGTCATGGACCGGATAGTTCCTCTCGTGCACCTTCAACTGCCTCGATCTATATGCTATAACGCTTCCATGCTGTAACAACACACAACCCAAACCACTGCCCGAAGCATCACTATAAATCTCATAACCTTCGGTCCCACTCGGCGAACTCAGCACAGGCGTCGTGGTCAACCGACATTTCAACTCCTCAAAATCTCGCGCGCACTCCGGCGTCCAAAAGAACTTCTACTCCTTCCTCGTCAAAGTAGTGAGAGGTAACGCTATCCGCGAGAAGTTCTCTACGAAGCGCCTATAATAGCCGGCAAGCCCCAGAAAGCTCCGGACTTCCGCTACCGTAGAAAGCTCAGGCCACTCCCGTATCACAACAATATTCGCCGGATCCACTGCAATACCTTCCCCACTCACTATATGACCGAGGAACGCCACTGAGGACAACCAAAACTCGCACTTCGAGAACTTGGCGTACAATTGATTCCTCCTTAGCGTCTTCAAAACCAAATGAAGATGCCTGAAGTGATCTTCCTCACTCTACGAGTACACCAAAATATCGTCGATGAAGACGATCACAAAATGGTCCAAGTACTCCCTGAAGGTCCTGTTCATCAAATCCATGAACACTTACGGCATATTAGTCAGCCCAAATGGCATGACCGTAAACTCGTAATGCCTGTATCTCATACTGAACGCTTTCTTTAGGATATCACTCTCCCTTATTCGTAGCTGATAGTACCCGGACTTGAGGTCCAACTTTGAGTACACCGTCGACCCTGTTAAATTTTCTCAACGTGGTCAGCAAGATAGCCCAAACGCCAAATTAATATCTTCGGAACTACCCAGTTCTCACATTGAACCAGCGGAAAACCAAGGAACAAAGGTTAAAACCAATAAACAATGGAAGCACAAGTATGTCTTATATTCATTCACTTCTTTACAACATGAGACATACATAGCGAGACATAATTTCGCTAGTATAACAGCTGTAAACAGAAAGCACCAAAATCCAAGCCGGGCGGACAGCACTGGAGTCCGCCGAGACCGCGAGGTCGCCGAGGTCGCCGAGTCCGCTGAGCTCGCCTGAACTTAGCTGTAATCCGCCGAATAGCCATGGAGTCCGCCGAAGCCGCGAGGCCGCGCGGACACACCGTTATTCATCTCCTGCTGAACTGAACTGAGGAACACCCCCTACCCACCTGAAGCCGACGGACAGGTTATTGAAGCTGGCAAAGATGAAACAGAGCTGACAAGCCGCAGAGCGACCTCCTGCTGAATCCGCAGAGTCTGCACACTTCCAAGTACTTGACCGAAGTCACAGCCAAACTCCTGGATCCTTGATGCAACCCGCGCGACCTGCACACAGCAAACGTCAGCACTGAAACAATCTGCGCGGACTGACAAACTGAGACCGCAGCACTTCGCCCAACCCAACTTACTGTTCACTCAAGTTACTGTAGACCTGCCAGGGGGTCCTATTTATAGGCGGGGTGAGGAGTGCGGTCACCGCCCTAGAGATAGAGACACCGCCACAGCCCGCGCGATAGAAAAAATACCGTCCGCCGAGTCCGCAAGGACTTAGCCGGATACCAAGGAAAACCGCCAGGAGCAAGGCAACATTGGCGAACCCTCTCCAGTCCGCCCAAGCTATGCGGACAAGGCATCAGCACGCAAGCTTCCGACCACTACAGGACAACAATCTCCCTTCAATGGCAGTCCGCACAAACCCGAGGCAGTCCGCAAGACTCACACCTCAATCCGCTACAAGTCCACGACCAAAGGCAGATGGCAACAGTCCGCCCGGTCACAGCGGACTTGGCGGATACCGCAGACACCATGGTCTTGGCACAGAGTGTGACCAAGTCCAAAACCATCAAAGGCCAATGCGAGCATGACAGACTCAAACTCTCGTCCGCCAAACAGCATAGCACAGACCGCCAGCAGTCCGCAAGCTCCTCACACTCCTGTCTAACGCAGCAACCATCCCCGGACTCCAAAACCAGTCCGCCAATCGATCTCCACAGCAGAGCACCTGCTGTAACACCAGAGCTCGACAAGGCCTCAGCCAAGCTCTAAGCTCAGTCCGCAACAGCCCACATCGTGTACACATCAGTCCGCAAGCTTCCCGCGGACACGAGCCAAACCGCCTATCAGCACAAGCTTGCACCACGGCCACTGAGCAAAGCACCAGTCCGCAAGCCTCTCTATCCTCAGATACCAGGCCGCATAGTCTGCGGACTTCATGCAAACAACCCGCTCAGAAGACACCCGGCTTTCACTAGACCTACCACCAGGCCGCACATCAAAGTCCGCCCAGTCCACCTAGTCCGCCAATGCTGTCCGCCCAGGCCGCCCGGCCTGTCCCGTCAACCACTTCCACTTCACAAATTTCAACACTCCCCCTTGAAGTGGGAAGTGGTGACCAAGCCCAACAAGCTGCGCAAGCGTTCAAAGGGCCCCTTCGACAGTGGCTTCGTGAAGATGTCAGCAAGATTATCTTCACTCCGAACATGCCCGACCAGCAGAGATCCTTCCAACACCTTCTCCCTGATGAAATGGTGATCAATCTCTATATGCTTGGTCCTGGCGTGACACACTGGATTGTTAACCAGTTTGAGAGCACTCTCATTGTCACCCCGGAGTAAAGTAGGCCCTTGCGCTTCTTCATGAACATCCTCTATAAGCCTCCTCAACCAAACGGCTTCCCGAGCAGCCAAGGCCAAAGCCTTATACTCCGCCTCCGTGGTTGAAACCGACACTGAGTCCTGCTTCTTGCTACACCACGAGATGCTAGCTGAACCGCAAGTGAACACATAACCTGAAGTAGACCTTCGATCATCCGAATCACCTCCATAGTCAGCATCCGTGTACCCGAGCAACGCAAACTCCGAGTCCCTTCCATAGAGGAGTCCCATGTCAGAAGAAGCCTTGACATACTTCAGAATACCCTTCGCCGCCACTAGATGAGATTGCCTTGGTCCAGCCATATACCGACTTACTCGACCAACCGCATAAGCAATGTCCGGCCTTGTAATCGTCAGGTAAATCAAGCTCCCAACAAGATCCATGAACACTAAGGGATCATGAAGAACCCTTCCCTCATCTCGTCGAAGCTTCAGCCCAGGTTCCAGTGGAGTAGAGCACTTCTTCCCTTCACCCATGCCGAACCGCTTCACAATGCGATTAGCATACCCTTTCTGGCAAATGAGAACCCCGCACTCCTTCCTCTCCACTTCCAGGCCGAGAAAGTGATGCAACTCTCCCAAGTCTCTCATCTCGAAGCGTATAGCAAGCTCGGCCCTGAGCCTTGCTACTTCCCCCTCCGAATTCCCTATGATGATCATGTCATCCACATATAGCAGGACCAAGACTCGTAGCTCTCCCTTCTTCTTGACGAACAAGCTTGAATCCGAGTTGGAAGCAAAGTATCCACAGAATTGCAAGTACTCTGCAATCTTCCCATACCACGCTCTAGGAGCTTGCTTCAACCCATAGAGAGCCTTCCTGAGTTTGCAGACATAGTCCGGATGCTTTTCAGAGACAAAACCAAGCGGCTGATCCATGAAGATATCCTTGTCAATCTCTCCGTAAAGAAAGGCATTCTTCACATCGAGTTGCCATAACCTCCATCCCTTGCTAGCAGCCAAGGCGATCACCACTCTTACTGAAGTCATCTTCGCAACTGGACTAAATGTCTCCTCATAGTCTTCTCCATACTACTGTGAGAATCCTCTAGCGACCAGGCGAGCCTTGAACCTATCAATGCTCCCATCAGCCTTCTTCTTCAACTTATACACCCACTTGCAAGTAACCGGAGTAATGCCATCAACCTTGGGCACAAGGTCCCAGGTTTCATTCTTCTTCAGAGCATCAATATCTTCTTTCATGACACCTTCCCACTCCTTCACTCCAGTGGCCTCGTTGAAGTTTGCAGGCTCTCGCTCATCCAGAGGACCTGCAAAGAAGCAGGAGACAAAGCTCAATGCATTCCCATCACAGTACCGAGCCGGTGGCTTAACTACCCTCTTCGATCTCCGAAGAAACGGCTCCTTGCTCACTGCTTCCGTTGCTTCTTCGGGCTCCACTCCTACCTGGGGCAAGCATTGAGCAGTGCTCCCCCTGCTTCCTGAGCCAGAAGGCTCAGCCTCAGAGTTCGAAGCAACAGGAGCTGCTGGTGAAACAGCAAGCTCCTCTTCCAAGCCTTCAGCAGCTACCACCGGTGCTTCATCAACCTTGCTACTTCCGATTAGCTCAACCGAGCCACCTCCATAAGACGTCAGCTCGTCAAAGACAACGTCTCTTGACACCACAAACTTCTTCGTCACAAGGTCCATGCATTTCCATCCCTTCTTCCGCTCATCGTAGCCAACAAAGACAAGTTTCCTTGCCTTCGCATCCAGCTTTGTCCGTGAAGCATCCGGGACATGCACTTAGCAAGTTGAACCGAACACCCGAAGGTGTCCAACACACGGCTTCTCCTTCAGCAACAGCTCAATAGGAGTCTTCATGTTGATAGGGCTGAGTGGCATCCAGTTGATAACATAAGCAGCACAAGACATCCCCTCCGCCCAAAAAGACCTTGTGATATCTTTCGCATGAAGCCAACATTTGCAGGTCTACGTCAGATGACGGATCTTCCGCTCCGCTACCCCATTTTGTTGTGAAGTGTGAGCACAAGTAAGCTCCCGTTGGATCCCGTGCTTCCTGCAGAAGTTAGAAAACTCGGAGGAGACAAACTCACCCCCGTTATCAGTTCTAAGCTTCTTAATCCGCAAGTCAAGCCGGCCTTCTACCAACTCCTTAAACTCCACAAACAAACGGAAGGCTTCCGACTTCTCCTTTAAGAAGTACACCCAAGTATACCTTGAGTAGTCATCAACCAAGACAAGCATGTATCTGCTTCCACCAAGGCTGGCAGTAACCGTCGGTCCCATCAGGTCGCCATGAATACACTCCAATGGTTTCTTGCTCCTTGTTTGTGATTTATCAAACGGAAGGCGATGTGCCTTACCGTATTGACAGCCCGCACAAACATGCCCATCACCAAAGGAGGACAACTTCGGCAACCCCCTCACCAAACTTCTACTAGCCATCGCCTTCAGCTTGTCCATGCCAACATGCCCCAGCCTCTCATGCCAGATAGCAGTGCTATCATTGGCCCTCATTCTATCAACATAAGCACTGGTGGAAAGAACAAACAAGTTCTTCACCCTCCTCCCAACATGAGCAACATCAGCATTTACCGTTGATACATTGCGAAGGAACCTCGCGTTTGTTGTCCCAAATAGAACGTGATACCCAACGTCCACCGCATTGGTCACCGAGAAGAGGTTCTTCTTCATGCCCGGCACGTGATACACATTCCTTAATGTGAGTGGCCCCTGATCACTACCCATAGACACGACCCCCTCTTTCTCTACTGCATAAACAGTATTATCAGCAGTGATAATAGCTTCATTACCTGAGTAAGCCTGCATGGAGGTGAACTTCGACTTGTCTCCGGTGAGGTGATGACCACACCCGGAGTCCACGATCCACTCGCTGTTGACGTCCTCAGCAGACAAGGCCCGGACACAAGTGCCCGTCATGAAAGCTCCGCCCCATCATGCTTCTTCACTTCTCGAGCAAGCTTCCTCCTTTCCCGCAGCATGCCCAGGCTGTAGTTTGACCTTGCAGTCCCGCTTGAAGTGCCCTCGCTGATGACACCGGTAGCACTTCAAGTTCTTCTTCCAGTCCTTAGGAGCATTTCTCCTCTCCGGCTGATATGAAGTTGAAGTCTCCTTCTCACCAACGACCTGCACCTTCTTCTTCTTCCATTCCCATCCTTTCTTCTTGCCTGAGAAGAGAGCTTCGCTGCCTTCCTGATTCAGGTTCACTCCAGCCATCTGCCTTGCCAAGCTCTCCTGCGATGCAAGCAGATTCTCCAGCTCCAGCAAAGACAGCTGAGTAGCCCACCCTTGAACAGATGTCACAAAGGCCACATACTCCTTCCGCAAGCCGCGGATAATGTGCCTTTTCATCTTTGCCTCAGAGATAGGCTCATCAGGATCCAGTGCCGACATCTTAGCGCAAAAGCTCTTCATCTTTAAGAAGTACTTGGAGATGGAAAGGTCTCCCTGAGTTGCCCTGGCCAACTCATTCTCCAGGAACTGAAGCCGCGCCACATTCTTCCTATTGAACAACTCATCGATGGTTGTCCAAATATCAGCAGCCGACTCACACCCAACGATGTGATCAAACAGTTCCGGAGACACGGCTCTCTTTAGAATGAACTCCGCCTTAGCATTTGTTCTTCTCCAGAGCCTAACCTGCTCAGCAGTATCGAACGCAGCAGTCACTTCCTGTCTGTCGTCACCCCCGACGACTTCCCACAGCTCCTCGCCAAGAAGATAACTCTTCATGCACGACTTCCACTTCTTGAAGTTAGTCTGCGTTAAGAGTTCAATTCCAAGACCCCTTGCAAAGCTCCCTTCCATTGCAACACCTGTTAGCAACCTTTCAGAAGCTCCGAGCAACAACACAGGTTGAGCACCACTCAATCACTGAGTAACAACACTGGTTGACTTCCGCTCACGCAACTGAACCTCCCTCTGATACCATGTTAAAGTTTCTCAACGTGGTCAGCAAGATAGCCCAAACGCCAAATTAATATCTTCGGAACTACCGAGTTCTCACGTTGAACCAGCGGAAAACCAAGGAACAAAGGTTAAAACCAACAAACAATGGAAGCACAAGCAGGTCTTATATTCATTCACTTCTTTACAACACGAGGCATACATAGCGAGACATGATTTCGCTAGTATAACAGTTGTAAACAGAAAGCACCAAAATCCAAGCCGGGCGGATATCACCGTAGTCCGCCGAGACCGCGAGGTCATCGAGGTCGCCGAGTCCGCTGAGGTCTCCCGAACTTAGCTGCAATCCGCCGAATAGCCACGGAGTCCGCCGAAGCTGCGAGGCCGCGCAGACACACTGTTATTCGTCTCCTGCTGAACTAAACTGAGGAACACCCCCTACCCGCCTGAAGCCGGCGGACAAGTTATTGAAGCTGGCAAAGATGAAACAGAGCTGACAAGCCGCAGAGCTACCTCCTGCTGAATCCGCAGAGTCCGCACACTTCCAAGTACTTGACCGAAGTCACAGCCAAACTCCTAGCTCCTTGAAGCAACCTGCGCGACCTGCACACAACAAACGTCAGCACTGAAACAATCCGCGCGGACTGACAAACTGAGACCGTAGCACTTCGCCCAACCCAACTTACTGTTCACTCAAGTTACTGTAGACCTGCCAGGGGATCCTATTTATAGGCGGGGTGAGGAGTGTGGTCACCGCCCTAGAGATAGAGACACCGCCCCAGCCCGCGCGATAGCAAAAACACCGTCCGCCGAGTCCGCAAGGACTTAGCCGGATACCAAGGAAAACCGTCAGGAGCAAGGCAACATTGGCGAACCCTCTCCAGTCCGCCCAAGCTATGCGGACAAGGCATCAGCCCGCAAGCTTCCGACCACTGCAGGACAGCAATCCCCCTTCAATGGCAGTCCGCACAAACCCGAGGCAGTCCGCAAGACTCACACCTCAATCTGCCACAAGTCCACGACCAAAGGAAGATGACAACAGTCCGCCCGGTCACAGCGGACTTGGCGGATACCGTGGACACCATGGTCTTGGCACAGAGTGTGACCAAGTCCAAAACCATCAAAGGCCAATGCGAGCATGGCGGACTTAAACTCTCATCCGCCAAACAGCGTAGCACAGACTGCCAGCAGTCCGCAAGCTCCTCGCACTCCTGTCTAACGCAGCAACCATCCCCGGACTCCAAAACCAGTCCGCCAATCGATCTCCACAGCAGAGCACCTGCTGTAACACCAGAGCTCGACAAGGCCTCAGCCAAGCTCTAAGCTCAGTCCGCAACAGCCCACACCGCGGACACATCAGTCCGCAAGCTTCCCGCGGACACGAGCCAAACTGCCTATCAGCACAAGCTTGCACCACGACCACTGAGCAAAGCACCAGTCCGCAAGCCTCTCTATCCGCAGATACCAGGCCGTATAGTCCGCGGACTTCATGCAAACAACCCGCTCAGAAGACAGCCGGCTTTCACTAGACCTACCACCAGTCCGCCAATGCTGTCCGCCCAGGCCGCCCGGCCTGTCCCGTCAACCACTTCCACTTCACAAATTTCAACAGACCCGACTAACTGATCGAATAGATCATCAATCCGGGGGATCGGGTACTTGTTCTTTTCCGTCAACTTGTTGAGCTCCCGATAATCAATACATAGCCTCAAGCTTCCGTCCTTCTTCTTAACAAAGAGGACCGGCGTGCTCTAAGGTGAAGAACTTGATCGCACATACCCTTGCTCCAACAACTCTTGCAGTTGAACCTTCAGCTCCGCCATTTCCTTAGGCGCTAGACGATATGGAGAGCGTGACACAGGCTTTGTACCTGGTACGAGCTCTATCGTAAAATCTATCTCCCGCTGCAGCGGAGCTCCAGGAAGATCGCTAGGGAACACATCAGGGTACTCCGATACCACTGAAATACTGTCCAACGCGGGCTTAGGCTTTGCAACCTCCACTAGGGTAAAGAACAGTTCTGCACCGACACGAACCGCCTTCACCACCTGAAGAGCAGACATCAACGTCTTGCTCGACCCCTTCAAGCCCGTGAAAGTCATCTCACGAACTGCTCCCAGCTTGACTTCCTTGATAATGCAATCAATATAGGCTCGCTGCTCTGAGAGCCAGTCCATGCCAATTATAACGTCGTATTCCACTATCGGCAATAACGACGCTTGCAAATGGAACTCCTGGCTCCCAATTCAAATCTTCACGCCACAGATTCTATCCGCGCGCATCGAACACCCATTGGGCAACAACATATCCAACTTATCCTTCGCCATCGAAGAAGGTACTCCGATACCTGATATCAATTCTTCGGACAAAAAGGAGTGTGAAGCTCCTGTATCGAAGAGTGCTCTTGCCAGATTTTCCCAAATCAAAACAAATCCTAAACAAGCAGTTTTAAGGTAACATGTGCATAACAAGTATTTAAAGAAATTTAACTTGCTACAAATTTAAATTTTACCTGTCACCACATCCGCCTATTTGATGGCCTCCTGTTGGCCAAGATTATAAACCCTCGGTTGGGCCGGAGCATAATGGGATGCGGTTGACTCCACCACCTTGCCCTTCTCTTCATAAGTCGCTCCCGGCTTCCTTTCGTACTTGGGACGTCCGCTCCAGCAATCGCGGGCAAAGTGCCCCGACTTTCCACAAGTAAAGCATGCACCCACGGTACGACCCGTAGTCTCCCAGAAGCACCAGAAGAGGGGGCTGGACCCGAAGTCCTAGCCTTTTTGTAGAACCTTCGATAGCCGGACTTAGAAGTAGTCGACACCTTGAACTCAGACTTCTTGTCACCAACGCTTTTATTTGCTTGTACAATCTTCATGTCCTTCTCCAAGGACCGGGCCGTATTGACCAGGGTCAAGAAGCCCTACATCATAGGACCCGAGAGTAGTAGCCTCAAATCATCTCTCAACCCTTCATAGAATCGATTCGTCTTGTACTCCTCATCCGCGATGGTGGAGCTAGCATATCAACTCAATCAAGTAAACTCGTGGAGGTATTCATCCACGCTACAGTATCCTTGAACCAACTTCAGGAACTCGTTCTCCAACGCTATCCTCTGCGCCGAAGGGAGGTACCTAGCCAAGAATAGTCTCGAGAACTCTTCCATCGAGACGTCTATAAGTTGCCTTCCTCTCAATAGATGAAGCTCCAAACCCTCCCACCACAACCTAGCGTATCCATCAGGAACGTAGTTATAGTGGTCATCTGCCACTCCTCCGCCTCCGTCGCTGTCAAGACTCTCTTCACACAAGAGAGATAGTCTTCAGCTTGAGATGGGGTTCCCAACCCCGAGAATACCGGAGGATTAAAGCTCATGACATGTTTGAGCTGTCTCTCGGTTGCCCTCCTCAGCACCACCGGTTCCTCTACTACCTGTTCCACCCTTCTCTGCTCAGCCGCTTGCAGTGGTACCTGCTCCATCGTAGGAGCGGGCCGCTTCACCTGCCTTGCAGGCTGCGCATTGATCATTGCAAACACTACTTCAGCCACCAGTCAAATGGTTTTGGACGAAGGAGGTGTTGTAGGAGCATCATTTGGAGCACTGCTAGCCTCATAAACTCGACGTTCCAATGGCTCAGCACCGCTTCTGGTCACCTATAGTGGC
The DNA here is from genome assembly GCA_039583875.1 of Platanthera guangdongensis. Classification (NCBI taxonomy): domain Eukaryota; kingdom Viridiplantae; phylum Streptophyta; class Magnoliopsida; order Asparagales; family Orchidaceae; genus Platanthera; species Platanthera guangdongensis. The sequence continues at coordinate 119,568,076 of CM077159.1, read as the reverse complement.
ACAAAACACCGTTAAGTGACCAAACAAAATTTCAAACAACAATTATAGGAACACGCAGGTTCCCCAAACACGTGTATTTTCATTCCTAAGTGGACATTCATGTGTTCTTTTGTTGTTATCACGATGGCACACACACATGTGCTCACCACCCCTTAAAAAGGATTCATCCACGAATTCATTTTAAGCCTGACCGAAACCAGTAGTCTGATACCAAATTGTAACACCCCCTATCCGTCGCATAGCATATAGCAGTAGGTCCGGCAGGGGCCCAACGTCATATACCACAGACAGACCAGGTGGTTACTCAATGGAAACCATCCAACCATTCCAATGTCCTACATAGAGTCATTCTAGCGGAAGCAGTTTTAAGAGTTGCAATTAAAAGAACCCAGCAACAAGCATGAATGTCCAGTAACAAGCCAAAAAGGAATGAAGTACATACACAAGTACTGGCCTTAAGTCCTTACAAATGGTTTACTCATATTACATGTTTTCCATACCACGACACGCAAGCCGGTCATACATGAACAAAAGCAAGTAAAACACTCCAATTAAGCCTTCGAGGGCCGGCTTCGCAATTTGGGCTTTAGCCCGCTATTGACCGCTTGGTCCAGCAGCACCTGCAAGCAACAAACCACCGCACGGTGGCAAACAAAGGCAACGGTCAGCAATGCTGATCAAATTATAACGATCCCGCCCCCAACTCGGGGCTGCGATGCTCCTTCCCTGCACTTTATTAGTATAACCAAGCAGTATAGTAATATCACTACATCACAGGCGTAGGCTCGCACGGGCACACACCCCGTGCACTCAGGGCACATTCTCGGTGATCACGGTCAAAGTCTGCCGACTCACCACCATCCCTTTGGACGGCCAAACAATGAGCATTTTGTCTTCCCGGCATGGGTCACGGTAATTTAAACCATTGACCGCCGAAGACCCTCATCTAAGCCAACGGCTCTAACCGAACAACGTAGAACGGGTACGTCTCCGCCTAACCCGTTGCTCACACCGCAATGTTAATTTAAAACATATGCACTGGTCAAACTTCTTTCGAGTCCCGTTCCCGTCACACACTTCACATAACCCGATTATGTTCAAGTTGGCTCCCAGGCCACCATGTTGGCAGAATCATGCATCTGCCCAGTTTTCCGGGTGCACCTTGGGGTTAATCCCCAAGGCTCCCTGTTGTAATCTACCACGTAGAAACCCGAAAAACACACATTCGCACGGAGTCTTCTCCGACCATTTATGCAATGCAACATCACCGATCCAGACCAACTTGTTCGGGTAGGCTTCACACATCATGCATATGTCCGTTCTCGAATACAGACTCTAAACAACGGGGACTTTACATATCTACCCGAAGGAACACCTCAAACTCACCGCAAACTCGTGAGAGCGGGCTTCCTATGCAAAAGAAGGAGAGCTTCACAAGCTCATGTAGAGAATCGTTACCCTAGCGTTCTTCCTTGGCGCCATGGAAATGTATGTAGATGAAAAACACCGCAATCTCCTTGCCTTCGTAGATCCGAAGTCGGCTCGCGATTTGGAGCTCTGAAACTCCTCCAATGACTGGATCTAGACTTCTTCTTCCTCCTTTGCTCTCCCCTCTCTCTAAGATTTAGACAGAGAACTACGGCAGAAAAATAAGGGTTTTGAAACCCTTCTCTCGGGTATAACCCCTTCGGGATAACCATAGCCGTCGGATCCCACAAAAGGGATGTACGGGTACGATCCAGGTCCGACCTGGACAAATGGGGCTAAACACCGCACGAATCACCAACAGGAGCAGGACACGTCCGCGCCAAAACAGTGTCGGAACAATTAGTCAACTCCCGCCAAAACCCGTGTGTCGACACTTCGCGTCGACAGAGTCAAACACGCCACAATCCGCCCCGCGCTCGACAATCGTTGAACCAAGATCGTCGACCGCTGCCAGATCGTCGACCGCTGCCAGATCGTCGAACGGAGATCTCTGGCCAAATCGTTGAACGCAGCCAGATCGTCGAACGGAAATCTCTGGCCAAATCGTCGAACGGACGGCCCGATTGTCGAACCCACGACCCGATCGTCGAACGGAGATCGCTGGCCCGATCGTCGAACACACGGTCCGATCGTCGAACCCACGACCCGATCGTCGAACCAAACTCGACACGCCCTAGTACACGCCCGTGTCCAGGGCTGTGTTTACTTCTCGACGATCGTCGAAACCCAATTTCGTCGACCTCTCGGCCAAATCGTCGAACCCAACATGACACGCCCTGGGACACGCCCGTGTCCTAGGCCGTGTGCCTCCTGCCAAATTCCAAATTTGGCCTGGAACGCCTCCCGTCGCTCTTTTGAGTTTCGCGGAGTTACACTGCCCCCTTCCAGGGCCCTGAACACCGGCTCCAAGGCTGCATCTAACCTCTGCTGTTGCGCTCTCGTATATCACACTCCACGATCAGAGAGTTCACGTACTCCCGGCAGATCTCCGGCTCGAACTCAGAAACGACAGAAATGTGCATATCCTCTAACATCTACAGTAGCTCTATATACATCACCCGAGGCTCTGGTACTGAGGTGATGGCCCTCCTAATCAAGGCATCTGCCACGGTGTTCGCCTTCCCCGGATGATAATGCATGGTGTAATCATAATCGCACAGGAATTCAAGCCACCTTCTCTGGCGCAGGTTTAGGTCTTTCTATGTGTCAACATACTTGAGGTTCTTGTGATCCGAGAAGATGTCACAATGAACCCCATATATGTAATGTCTCCATATCTTTGATGCAAATACCACCGCCCTGAACTTCAAATCATGTACGAGATAATTTTGTTCATGCTGAAAGAATTGGTTTCAAGATGTCCTAAACACCTAGAGGGGGGGTGGGTGAATAGGTTCAATTCTTTTTCTTAAGGCAGATAGTCTTTTTATTGTTAGATTACAGATTATTCATCACAGCACAATTCACAGCACAGATTAAACAACACAGCCACACAGATGACACACAGTTTTATAGTGGTTCCCCAAGTGATGGGTACATCCACTTTCTCCCTTCGCCTATCTAGTAGTATACTAGATTCGGCCTAACTTCCTTCTTCCTTCTCAGATCCTCAGATCTTACAACTCAGAACCTTGAAAGGTTCCTACAACTCAGGCTTTAGCAAGTCCTACAGCTCAAATTCTCTCAAAGAATCCTACCTCAGTGTGAGTCCACACAACTACAACTCAGGCAATTAAGCCCTACCTCAGCCTCTTCCTAGGCATACAACTCAGAGAACTTAATCTCCTACCTCAGGCACTCAGCCCTACCTAAGCCTTTATAAATTTAGGCTTACAACTCAGAGGAATATTCCTCCTACACTCAGATCTATAAAAGATCCTACAAAAATTCAAAATAAAGTGAATAATTCCTTCACCCAGATGGAGAGAGAAAGGGTGAAGGCTTCTTGATCAGTTCTTGATAGATCTGATCACTCTAGAATCAACCTGTCATAATTTCTTCAAAGCTTCTTGAATCTGAACAAATTAAGGTTGATCTTCTTGAAGTTGGAGATGATCCTCAATCCAGCTTCTTCTTAATCAGATGTGATTCTGATTTCTTCTTGTAGATTGTTCAGGATCTGTCCTCTCTGGGTGACTTGTCAATTTCTGGATGAAGACTTCTCTCCTTATTGTTAGTTCTTCATTATTATTTTCTTCTAGCACTTCATATCTTTATATAGGCTCCAACCGAGGTTACCGACTGATTTGGTTCCTAACGACCTTCTGACAGCTCTGACAGATACAACATCATTGTCAGTTATGACAGCTGTCAAGTCTCCAGATACTTCAATGAACTTCAGCTCAGCAGTAAAGTGTCGAGACAATACTGCAAATGTGTCGACACAAATAGTTCATGTGTCGACACAATCCTTGGTGATGTCGACATAGCTTGCAAAATGTCAACATAGCACTTCTCTATCTTCTTGACATAGCTTCTACAGAATGTGTCGACACAAGTCCTGTGTGTCGACACAATCACTTATTGTCTTGACATAGTTGACTTCAACAAAAATTCTGATGTGCGTCGACACAAGTCCTGTGTGTCGACACAGTTGTTGTTGACTGAGCTTTCTGTGTGTCGACACAAGTCCTGTGTGTCGACACAATTGTTGTCGACTAAGCTTTTTGTGTGTCGACACAGTTGTTGTCGACTGAGCTTTTTGTGTGTCGACACAAGTCCTGTGTGTCGATACAGTTGTTGTCGACTGAATCTCTGTGTGTCGACACAAGTCATGTGTGTCGACACAAACTGACTCTTGGTGTCGACAGAGCCTTTCCCATTTGTCGACACAATGCTTCTCAAGTGTCGACACTTGTACTTAGAAAATTTTCTTTCATTTTCTTAACCTGCACATGGAAACTCAACACCACATCAAATGCACCTTAATGAATATCATTGAGTTAGGTGAGGCTTCTCCAAATCTGGTACACATATTCCAATGTACCCAACAATCTCCCCCTATTTGGAGAAGTCATAACCCCAAGTCAATGATATATATCACTTATAATAAACCAAATATTATGATGTATAAGAGCAATATTCAGACAGCTTAATATATAAACAAAACAGCATAATATCATCACAAAATATGATAACATATAGAGAACATGAATCAATGTTTTGTTTAACTAAAAAAAATCTGAACACAGATTACATAGATTTTATAACTAAAGATTATAAAGTTTTAAAATCTAGTCAGTCTATTCTAGGGCTGATCAGGCTCCTTGATTACAATGTCATTGCCAGACTGAATCCTTGCTTGTACACTATGTTCAGTGTCTTCACCTGGCTTCTTTCCTTTAAGATCCTTCTTCTTGAGTTCTTCAACCTTAACCTTTTGCCTTTCAAAACAATGAAAAGGCTTAGGAAAGTATTTGCTTGGCTCCACCGCAGTAGCAAGTATCTTTCCAGCTTTGAGATCCCTTTAAAACTAAAATATGGCATCTTGCCTCTTCTGATACTTACTTCATTCTTGTTCTGAGTACCACTTGTCTCTATCATGCATTTTATCCTTAACTGTTTTCCAAGTAGTGAGAATTATATTCCTGGAAGTAGGACTCCATTTTTCAAAATCATGTTTTAGTTCAGTCTGCTCTCTAAACCTTTTCTTAGAAAGTTGAGCTTCTTGCTCTCTTTTTAAGGCTGCTTCAGACATCTCAACTTTCTCAATAACCACATTCTGAACCTCCTGTGGAGGACTATACATTTGTTGAACAAAAACTTGAATGCCTTCAAAGTCAGCAGGTAGATAAATGATTTGAGCCACTTCCTGTTGAGCCCCTTCATTGTAAGCATCTTGAATGCCTGACTCAGCTGTGTTGTCATCATCACACAGGGGTGGATATCCAAGAGTATCTCAGATAGAATTAGTTATCCATTTAGCATGTTCAGAGCCTGCATTGACTAACAATCTCTCCCCCTTTATGACTTCTCTTTCAACATGGTCTCTTAGATCATCCTTTTGGAACCTTATCTGATTGGCTAGATAATTTGTTCCATCTTTGTAGAATGCCTTGAACTTCAGCAGCTGATCATAAATTATCTTCTGAGATTCTTGAATAACAATGCTAACATCTGTCAATTTTGCTTGGAGATGTTTATCAAACTCAGACTTTTCTTTTGTAATGTTTGTAGTGAAAGCAGTTGTTGTATTCTTAAGTTCTGTGACAATCACATTGTGAGATTCAGTAAGATTGTCATTCATTCTTAATTGATTTTCCAAAACATAGCCTTGTTTGATTGCTATATCATCTATATGTGTTTTGGCTTCCACTTGTTGTTTGGCTAAATAAACTACAATATTACCTACCTTATGGAAGTAATCTGTCATCTCTTTTTATGCTGATTTACTTCAAATCTGATAGATTTGATATCTTGAGCCAAAGTAAATTGCAGTTCTTTATGGCTCTCATCTACATATTTCTCAATTGCTGCTCTTTGCTCATCCATCTTAACTTGCAGTTGCACTAGAAGGGAACTGAAGTCTACTGCAGGTGTTGGAGTTTGTGGAACAGCTTGCAAGGCCTTTTTATAGCCAGAGCTCCTCTTCCTGAGTTCCACAAGCTTTCTCTTCTTGGCCCTAGAGACTGCTTCATCTTCTGAAGTTTCTGAGGAACTTGCTATGTCCACAGTGTCTTTGGAAGTAGGGTCAATGATTGGCTGATTCTTCTCAGTGCTTAGCAGCTCCCCCTCAGTCTTTGCTTCTTGGATGTCAGGAAACAACTCCTCTAGAGTGAACTCTTGCTGCATTTGAACAGGAGGAATATCTTGCTCTTGTGCAGTAGATGGAGTGTCATCAACTACAGATGTGTCCTCCATTGTAATGTCTTGTGCTGGGACATTGTCTTGGGTAGTCTGTACAACATCAGTCAGATGCACAATTAGTGTATCTGTCTCGGTATCTAGTGTAGCTTGATTAATATCATGTATTACCTCAAGGATAGTTTGAGTGGTTGTTTCACTCTCTAATGCAGTTTGCTCTTTCTCATGAGCAACTCCTTAAGGTAATGCCTCTTGTTGAGCAGAAGCTGGAGAAAGCTCATTGGATCCCCCTAGATGAGGCACTTCCTGGACTTGATCCAGTTGGCAGGTGCTTTCTGGAATCTGCTCCCGCTGCACCTGATTATCATCTACATTCTTAGGAGCAGGTGATTTCCTAGCAGTGTCTGGTCTTTCTTCATCTGAGCTGAAGACCACCTCTTCTTCTGAATCACTGGAAGATTCAGCTGTCTTGTGGGTTGGTTTTTTTCTTTGGTTGTATTTGTTTTGTTTGTTTCTGGGGTGTAGAAACATCATTGGTCAGGACCCTTTCCTATCTGGATAATATTCTCAAATCCATTCTTCTCATATGATTGATCTTAGATCATTCAATCTTATTCATTACTTTAGGAATATTCTCAGCCATATATAGGCTTAGTATCCTTCCTAGATTTGGTTTCTTGAAGCTTTCTTTGATCTTTTCAAAGGTCACAGCAGACCAGTTGGTTTTGACCTTGAAGATGACTCTGGTCATTAAATTGAACATGTAGGCAGATATCCTTTCATGTCCACCTGGTTTGCACAGAATTACTTTGCCTATAATTTCAGAAAGAAATTTACCATAGGAGTCATGCCCTTTCTGAGCATAGAAGATCCAATCTTGGTGGTGGGATCCAGTCTACACCATTGGAGAGCTTCTCTAGTCATAGAAGATCCTATTTAATCGTCTTCTTGAACCCTTGCAAGTGTAGTGTCTTTCTCAAACTCTTCAGAGTGAGTTTGACCTTGGTTCCGTGAACGGATGACTTAATTTGCATGCCCGTTGAATCCAGTGTTGCTGTCATGTAGAATTCAAGAATCTCCTTCCTCCAAATCTTGGTAGGTTCTAAGACCAAGTATTCTAACCCATTCTCTGTAATTAGGGTAATCACGGCGTGGATATCTCTAGATCCATTCGCAAATGCATCGCGAACTAGTTCATAGCCTTCGTTGATGTTGTCTTCTAGCTTTGGCGCCATGAGGGATGAGAGAGAGAGAGAGAGAAAAGAGATGAAGGTTTGTCGACACAAAGGATTAGGTCTCAAGAATGTTGAGAGCGTAGTCGACAGGGTTTTACTTTCACCTATTTATATGTTTCTAAACAAGGAAGGTCAACAGGCGGGTTGAAGTAAACCTATTGTGTCGACACTATTGGAATTATGTCGACACAGACTACAAAAGTCTCGGCAGAGAATTACTATACTATGTGTCGACACCAACTGCGATGTGTCGACACAAATAATCTTAAGAGCTTATACTACTCTCTGCGTGTCGACACAGACGACTGTATGTGTCGACACCAAAATTTAAGTGTCAGGATAGCTATGTGTCGACACCAAATTCTGAGTGTCGACACAATCTTCTGGATGTGTCGACAGAATTTTCTTATGTGTCGACACCATCTTTTAAGTGCCGACACCTTTGTATTTAAGTGTCGACATACATTTACTTAGTCAAATTTGTCATTCTTATTCTATATTCAGCATGCCTAATTCAATTTTAAAATAATTGAATTTAGTTTCATCCAATGGTTTGGTGAACATGTCAGCAATTTGAAAATTAGTATTGACAAATTCTAAACTGATATCTTCCTTTTCAACATGATCTCTAAGGAAATAAAATCTTATTTCTATGTGCTTAGTTCTGCTTTTTGAAACAGGATTTCTAGCAATAGAGATGACACTAGTAGAATCATAAAATAATGGTATTCTACTTACCTGGATTCCATAATCTTCAAGTTGATGTTGAATCCATAATAGCTGAGCACAGCAGCTGCCTGCAGCAACATATTCAGACTCAGCTGTGGAAATAGCCACACTTGTCTGCTTTTTACTGCTCCAAGACACCAATCATCCACCTAAAAACTGACATGTACCAGTAGTACTTTTTCTGTCTTCTTTTCATCCTGCAAAGTCTGCATATGAATACCCAGTCAGTAGAAAATCTCTATTCCTAGGGTACCAAAGGCCAAGATTTGGTGTTCCCTTAAGATATCTCAAAATTCTTTTGACTGCAGAATAATGAGACTCTTTAGGGCAGGCTTAATACCTAGCACAAACACATGTAACATACATGTTGTCTGGTCTACTAGCAGTTAAGTATAAAAGGGAGTCAATTATCCCTTTATACAAAGACTCATCTACATGTTTCTCTGCATCATCTTTGCCTATATGCATACTTGACCCCATTGGAGTTCTCATGGTGGAGGCTGACTCCATGTCATACTTCTTAATCAACTCCTTAGTGAACTTATACTGGGATATGGACAAGCCATCATCATTCTGTCTAACTTGGAGTCCCAAGAAGAATTTAAGTTCACACATACTGTTCATCTCAAACTTCCCTTGCATAAGTTTGGCAAACTTTCTACAAATGTTGTTTTCTGTTGATCCAAAGATAATGTCATCAACATATATCTGAACTAATATCATCTTGCCTTTTGATTCCCTAAGGTATAGAGTTTTGTCTATTTTCCCCCTTGAGAATTTGTTCTAATGAGGAAAGTAGACAGGGTTTCATACCAAGCCCTAGGTGCTTGTTTCAAACCATATAGTACTTTCTTAAGCCTATAGACATACTTAGGATAGAGAGAATCTACAAAACCCGAGGGCTATTCAACATAGACTTCCTCTTTTAAGTCACCATTTAAGAATGCTGACTTGACATCCATCTGTAATACCTTGAACCCTTGGTATGCTACATAGCAAGGAATAGCCTTATTGCTTCCAACCATGCCACTAGAGTAAATGTCTGATCAAAGTCTATTCCCTCTTCCTGTCTGTAGCCTTTTACTACCAGTCTTGCTTTGTTTTTGACTATAATGTCATTTTCATCTAGCTTTTTCCTGTAGATCCACTTAGTCTCTATGACATTATGATCCTTTGGTTTAGGAACCAGCTCCCATACTTTTCATCTTCTGAATTGATTCAGATCCTCCTGCATTGCATCAATCCAGTTTGGGTCTTGTATGGTTTCTTCAAATTTCTTGGGTTCCATTTGAGACAGGAAACCTGAGCAAAGAACTGTGTTCATGTTCCTACTCCTTGTTAGGACACCATATCGTGGATCACCAATAATTTGGTGTGCTGGATGATCCTTTAGATGCCTTGTTACTGGAGGCAATCCATCTACACCTTGATTTTCTCCAATCTCTTCAACTTGTTGTACTTCATTGTCCTCTTCAATAGCTAGAGGGTCTTGTACTCCCCCTGGACAACACCCATCAATTTCTTCATCCTGCCTTGCAGGTTGATCTTCATTAATGGTAAACTTGTCCAACTTTTCTTTCAAACCTGTAGAGCTACAAGATACACTAGACTTTTCACAGTTGATTAGTTCAGTTTCATCAAAGACTATATGAACAGATTCTTCTACAACTTGAGTAGTCAAGTTATAGACCCTGTAAGCTCTACTATTGTTGCTGTACCCAACAAATATCCCTTCTTGGGATTTAGCAGCAAACTTAGTTAAATAAGTCTTGTCATTATTAAGTACATAACACTTGCTACCAAAGATCCTAAAATAGGATATGTTTGGTTTTCTTCCCTTCATAATCTCATTGGGTGTCTTTTTATGACTTTTAGTGATGAATGTTCTATTGAGAACATGACATGCAGTGTTTATTGCCTCAGCCCAGAAATATTCTGGGAGAGAAGTGTCACTTAGTAGTGTTCTACCAGCCTCAATAAGAGTCCTATTCTTTCTTTCAGCAATACCATTTTGCTGAGGAGTTCTAGGTGAGGAGAACTCCCGATGAATCACTAATTCTTCACAAAACCTTGTCATGCCTTCAGACTGAAATTCAGTCCCATGGTCACTTCTGATTTTGACCACTAAATTGTTAAGTTCATTCTGAATTTGCCTAACAAAATTGTGGAAGACAATAGGGGTTTCAGATTTCTGCCTCAGGAAGAAAACCCAAGTAAATCTAGAATAGTCATCCACAACTATAAGTGTATAGACTTTCCTACCTACACTATGAACTGGCATAAGACCAAATAGATCCATATGCAGGAGGTACAAACACCTCACAAAATCTTTGGTATCATGTCCATGAAAAGAGGTCTTGGTATTTTTGCCCTTTTGGCAAGCTGAACATACATCCTCTTTTATACACTTGAACTGAGGACCATTCCTCACTAACTCTATGCTATAGAGTTGGTCTATAGTCTTATAGTTAAGATGTGCTACCCTTTTATGCCATTTGACACATTCAGATGCTTTCTCATCTGGGACTAAACATATAGGAGAGTTCTTATTCTCACAATCAAAACTGAGACAGTAAACATTCCCCTTCCTATAACCTGACAATATGATCTCTTGATCACTTGCCCTTCTAATCTGACACCCATTCTTAATAAATGAAGTGTCATAACCAAGATCACTCAGTTGGCTTATGCTTATTAGGTTGTGTTTCAAACCTTTCACATAAGCCACTTGGGTGATAGTAATTGAGCCATTAGAAATGTTACCAAACCCTTTGATGATCCCCTTTTCAGATCCACCAAAGATCACTTTGGGTCCATTCATTATTGGAGTGTAGTCCTTCCACTACAAGAAAAACATAAATTAGCAACGAAAGTTTGAAAGGTTAATTAGTTTGTTGCTAATTAGGAATGAATTTAGCAATGAATATAATTTTTGGTTTTAGCTACAAAAATAGCAACAAAATTTTTTATTGTAAAAATAGCAACGAAATATTTTGTTGCTAAATACTTGTTGCTAAATTGCAACGACTTTTTTCCTTCCAAAAATTTCATGCTAAATTTTTTGCATTAAAATATGCAAATATTATGTGCAAACCGAATTTGGATACGTGCAAACCGAATTTGGATACGTGCAAACCAATTTTATGTGCACATCAAAATATTCTAAGTGCAGATCAAATTGTTACATGCAAACCACAAATAAAATTTGAAAAAAATTATTTTAATAGATATACGATAAAACAAAACACATTAAATATTTGTGAAAGTTAATTATATATTTGGTGACAAGTAAATCAATCATGTAACTATCACAAATATGATCTGATAATATATAGAGGCTTCTTTGAAGATTCGATCAGATAATTCATCGAAATCAAAACGAAAAAAAGGATGGAGATGGAGGATACTAAACATTCATACTTGCATTGTCATTACCGATGCAATTAACTCATTTAATTTGAATCTAGACTGATGAAGAACAAAATAATATTACGTACAAGGCTCCCCCAATATGCATATGCATTTTTGAAGATAAATAATTCATAAGAAAATTTTAAGAAACAAATGTCCATAATAAAGTTACAGCTTCTGTATGAGTGATGCACTTTATTTGAATGTTAATAATTTACAAATAAATTAAGCTCAATGTTATGTGCAAATCAGTTTTGGCTAGGTGCAAACCGCTTTTTTTAAAAAATTCCCAGAACAACTTGGTGCAGACCAACTCTTTACGGATTCACAAGTATTTATGGTTTTTTAATTTGGTTTGCCCTTAATCTGATTTGCACATAGCCAAACTTGGTTTGCACATAACAGCACTCATGTTATGTGCAAACCAGTTTTAATAATTATACATATTCTAAAATCAAAATTATAACAAAAAGGATGTACTTTATGAAGGGAAATTTTTATTTCCCTCCATTTTATTTCATGATCATTTTAATAAAAAAATCGGATCCATATATATAAAAAAAACCCTACAGCCGATTCCTCTCCCGTGAACCCTGAAACCCTGAAATCTCCCGCAGGTGCTCGATCCTTCTCCCGTGAAAGCCCAGCTGCTCGATCTCTCTCCCGTGCAATATCGCGGCCAAGCTTCTATACTCCGGCGGGATTTTCCGGCCCTGCTCTAGAGTGATGTGACTCTAGCTTCTTCCTCCAGGTGAATCGGCCTCCATATCCCACAGTCTGATCGATCTTGGTAAGCTCTGCGTGATCTCGTCTCCCTCTTCACCATTCAGTGATTTTCGAACTCATCGGGGTTCGTCCTTCTCATTTCGAGCAGCTGGGTATCATCCTTCCCATCCCGAGCAGCAGAGCCGGAAACCCCATCCCGAGCAGCAGAGCACACCGGAACCCCATCCCGAGCAGCAGAGCACACCGGAAATCCCATCCCGTGTAGCAGAGCACAACGGAAATCCCATATACTCCCAGCCCCTCCACTTCGTCGACATCGGCAAGGTATAATATTCCTCCCCTTTGCAACTCCCAGTGGCGGCCATTTTGATGTATTATAGCTTCTTGTTCTTTCCGCCTCCACTGCCTTCCCCTCCCTCTCAATATAGAGATGAAACACCCAACTTCCTCCTCATCTACTCTGTCTCCCACCAACACCATCCCCTCTCCCATTGATCTCGCTCTTACCTCTCTTTGTGTAAATTTCCACCCACATTTTTCTTCTAAATTTCTTATTCTTCCTATTTGATCTCTCCTCTTTTATATAAACTTCACCATCCCTCTCTTGTTTTTGTCTCTTTCAAATTTCTCTTCTATCCTACAGAAAATTGGAGTCTTATCTGTAGACTTTATCGCCAAAATAAATATCAAGTATATGCATACCTTCAAAACCAGCATATCGGTCATGATAATTGTAAAATAACCAACATATGGTAAAAATCTGTTCAAAATAAACTAGTCAGATACAGAAATTAAATTTTAAGGTTAATTGAAGAAAAATGAAGGCCAAGATATAAGGTACATAGTCTAAATCACAAGCTAACTATGAGAATGTGTTGTCTTACCCTACAGCTCTTCCCATGACATGTTGCTGCTGAAGCCAACGTTGACCAGGAGAATATAGCAAACCAGTTCTGTCATCTCCACGGTTATTATCTCCTAAAAAACTAAATCATTTAAAATTCTTGATTTCAGAAAAGAACTGCAAATTATACAGTAAGGATAACAGATTTTGATGAGAAAATAATTCTCAATTTTTTCTTGGTTGCAAATATTCCATATCAATATTGTAATGTTTGACTCAAATAAGTATCATATAAACAAAAAATTATGCTACATGTTAGCTCTTCAAGATACCCACTGAAATTCATAGAATCACATTATTAACAAAAAAATAGTGGGATGTGAATATATATTTAGAGGCCCGGTGTGAATATATTCTAGGAACGTTAATCCTGGAAAATGCTTTAATGCAGGTAGGGGAAGGGATAGTAGATATGGTTCTAGGTTATTCAGCCCGGGTCATGCAAATAGGTATCATTCCCCTATACTTGATAGCCGGATTGATTCTCAGTCATTGCAGCATTCTTCATCTAGAAGGCAACATAGTTTTTCTCCGCATAGAAGACCCCCACATTTAGCACGTGAGCATACATATATGTTCATCAAGATCTAGAACACGGTCCCCTCATACTCGGACATCTCCAAGGGGAAGAAGCGATCGAAGGATAAGTGCTATTCATAATGTGAAGAGACGAAGTAGGTCTCCCCCAATTTTAAGCCTCAAAGAAGGATACCTAGACAGAGATCACCACAATATCACGGTTTTCCTGCTGAAGACTTTTCCGGTTATGCTTCTGTATCCGGATGATATTCTCTTGCAGAGAAGACCATCCAGATTGGTGGTTTTTGGCGGCGGTGGCTGTATTAACGCCGGTTTTTGCCACTGATTACACGATCGACGATAGTCGGGGGCGGACGATAGGGGTGGACTATTAGGGATTAGCTTTATCTAATTAGTTTATACATGGATGATAGGCAAAGTATGGATGCATAGTAATTTTCTTAATGTTGAAAGTATGAAACTTGTTATTAATGTTTAGTATCAGAATTTGTGATGAGATGTCTTATCTCAATGCATAGTGTGTTACAATTCCTTTTCTTGGAAGCTCAATGTACTCTCTTTGGAAATCTTTGATGATTTGAATAAGTTTATGTTTCTTAAAAAATGTTAGCTCTAAATTTTCTTTAAAAATGGATAAAGTTTATATCATTTCTACTTCTATTATTGAGCACGATATTAAAAAAATCAACATACATTACTTTGATCATCATAGAATAAATTGTTTGTTATTTGAAAGTTAATGTCTAATTTGATACAGTATCATAGTTATTGCATTTACCAAAAGAAGACATTGTTGTTTTATGTAATAAGTAATCATTTGTTTTGTTGTATTTCTAGAACAATAATTACGCATCCAGATAGAAGTTGGATCAATAATCGTGTTTGCCCAGATGAATATGGTATTACAGATGAGTATCAAATGAGGGTTAAAGGATTCATAGAATTATGTTAACAATATCCAAGATATATGGACCAAGAAAAATTCGATGTCCATGTTACGATTGTAGAACCTTAAAATTTCTTGTGCCTGATATGGTCAAGTTTCACCTCATTTCTAGAGATTTTGAGCATGGTTATATTAATTGGGTAAAGCAAGGTGAGCCGCATTGGGATGAACCATATGTTAAAGCACATACTAGTCATATGGAAGTGCAAATAATGTCTGAGCCGAGAGTTATTGAAGAACAACAAAATACTTTGATTGATATGATTGTTGATGTAGCTGGTCCTGAATTTGAATGGGATACTAGAGATCATGAGCTAGAAGACCCTAACATAATTGCTAAAAGGTTCTTTGAACTGAAGGATGCTGCAGAAAGTCCTCTTTGACCTGGTTGTGAGGAATATTCAGAGTTATCAGCATTGTCAGAACTTCTAAACATCAAATCTGAATCAAACTTGAGCGAGATACATTTTAATCGGTTTTTAAAGGCATTTGGTCGGATGCTCCCGAAGGGACATAAACTACCCGATAGCTTTTATTCAAGCAAGAAGGTGGTTGTTCCACTCGGTCTTGACCTTCAGAAGATTGATGTTTGTGAAAATGATTGCATGTTGTATTGTAAATATGATGAAATGTTGCAAGAATGTAAGGTATGCCAACACCCTAGATTCATGCCTAGAAATCGAAGGGGAGTAAAAAGCATAAAGATATATCATTTAAACATTTGAGTTACTTACCACTTACACCGAGACTACAAAGGTTGTACATGTCCAAAACCACTGCAGAATATATGAGATGTGAAAGATATTGTGCCTAATCACCTAGAGGGGGGGGGGGTGAATAAGTGACTAAACTCTTTTTAACTTTTTAGGCAGAATTCAGAGTTTATCACAGAATTATAATTACTTTAACACAGCAATTAACCAGCAATCACAGCAATCAATCCAGCACACAGTGAACACACAAATTTATAGTGGTTCCCCAAGATTTGGGTACATCCACTTTCCCCCTTCGCCTATCTAGCAGTGTACTAGATTCGGCCAAACTCCTCCACTATCTCAGATCCTCAGATCTTACAGTCAGAACCCCAAAACAGGTTCCTACAGCTCAGGCCCAAGGCCCTACAACTCAGCTTCTTCACAAAGCCTACACTCAGCTTCTTCACAAAGCCTACACTCAGCCACCAAGGCCTACACTCAGCCACAACAGGCCTACACTCAGAGATTCAAATCTCCTACACTCAGGCACTCAAGCACTACACTCAGCCTTTATAATTACAGGCTTACAAACTCAGATCCCTAAGGATCCTACAAGATAATATGAATACAAAATGTAAACCCTACAACTCAGAGAAAAGAGAGAAGAGTTGAGAGTTTCTTGATGAGTTCTTGGAAGAACTCAGCTGAGATCAATCTGACTTGGCTTTCTTCAAAGCTTCTTGAATGTAGAACACAATAAGATTAATTTCCTCTGCAGTTGATCCTTGATCTCTGCTACTTAAGATCCAGAACAAAATCTGAACCCTTCTTCTCAGCCTGGTTCCAACGGCTGACTTCTTGGATGAAGCTCTCTCTCTCCAACTTCTTAGATTTTCACTAGATTCTTCAAGTAATAGCTAGATCTTCTTTTCTTTTCAATTACTAGAACTGTTGATCATCTATTTCTATAGACAGTATAAGCCTATTTATAGGCCTTCTTCATGGTAACCGGCTGGTCCGGTTCATAACTGATTTCTGACAACTCTGACAGGTGCAGTAGACCGGCTGGAATAGCAGTTGTCAAGTCATTCAGTCAGTTCTTGAAAATTCTGTAACTGTCTGAAGGTGTCGAGACTGTCTGTCTTTAAGTGTCGACACTTATAGACCAAGTGTCGACACAAGTTGACTAAGTGTCGACACTAGTCTACAAAGTGTCGACACAACTCCTTGTGTTGTAGAATTCACTTCTCGACACTGCTTCTTCATCATGTGTCGACACTGATATTGAGTGTCGACACAACTCCTTGTTCTTCAGTACATTGCTGTATTCTTGTAAGTGTCGACACAACACCTTTGTGTCGACACATCTTCATGTGTTGAACTTTGTTCAGTGTCGACACATCTTCTTGGTGTCGACACATGCCTTCTGTGTTGATAGTTGCTGAGTGTCGACACTGCTCCTTGTGTCGACACATCTTCATCTGTTGAGACTCTGGCTGAGTGTCGACACATCTCCTTTGTGTCGACACTTGTACTTAGAATATTCTTGAACTTTGCTAAGTGTCGACACAGCTCCTTATGTCGACACTTTCTTCAAGTGTTGAGTCTTCTGCTGAGTGTCGACACATTATTTCTTGTGTCGACACTTTCTTCAAGTGTTGACTCTTCTGCTGAGTGTCGACACATTGTTCTGGGTGTCGACACTTATACTTAGACTCTGCTGACTTTTGCTGAGTGTCGACACAGCCTCCAAGTGTCGACACTTTCTGATGTAGACACAACTTCACTGGGTGTCGACACAACTGCGAAGTGTCGACACTGCTTCACTGGACTTTTCTTCATTGAGTGTCGACACTGCTCCTTGTGTCGACACTTTCTGTCTGGTGTCGACTCTGCATCCCTGGTGTCGACACAAGTACTCCAAGTGTCGACACTGCTTGCCTGGGTGTTGACACAAGTTTTCTTAAGTGTCGACACTTTGCTCCTGAGTGTCGACACATGGACTTAGAAACTTTTTCATCTTTCCTGCAAATACTTAACCTGCACAAGTAAACTCAAAACACATCAAATACATTTTGATGTATATCATTGAGTTGGGCGAGGCTTCTTCAAATCAGGTACATTAGAAACAATGTACCCAACAATCTTCCCATATTTGGAGAAGTCATAACCCTTAGTCAATGATATACACCATACAGAATAAAATCATAGCATGATGTAAAGCAGGATTATATAATAAGACAAACATAAACATGTATTAATCAAACATGTATACATAGACATTATATCAGAACAATTATGAAATAAATTTATCACACAACAAATTTATCACACAGCACATTGTTCTAACAGCTTTGTCATATACATTTTTCAAAAGTTTACAAGGTATTTAAAATCAAAAGATTACAATTGTAAACTGAAGAAAATTCTATTCTATTTTTGTTCAGCCTCCTTGATCACAATTCCTTTTCCTGATTGTACTTTGGCTTGAACAGGGGCTTCAGTAACTTTAGTATCAGCAGGCTTCTTGCCTTTCAGATCGTTTTTCTTTTGCTCTTCAGCTTTAATCTTTTGCCTCTTAAAATAATGATATGGCTTGGGAAAGTACTTGCTAGGCTCCTGGGCAGTAGGAGGTAGCTTTCCCATCTTGGCCTTTCTTCTATATTGGACTATGGCTTCTTGCCTTGTCTCATGCTTTCTCCATTATAGTTCAGAAAACCACTTGTTTCTGTCTTGCACATTATCTTTGGCAGCCTTCCATGCAGTCAAAATAATGTTTCTTGAAGTGGGGCTCCACTGCTCAAAATCTGGTCTTTGTTCAGCTTGCTCTCTGAACCTCTTCTTAGACAATCTAGCTTCTTGCTCTTTCAGCAAAGCTTCTTGCATAGCCTCAGATACTGACTGAACCACTTTTTCTAGGATAACCTTCTGAGTATCATCAGGTGGACTATACATGGTCTGGATATCAGCATGTACCATATCAAAATCTGGAGGAGGGTAGATGACTTGAGCCACTTCAGGTTGCTCCCCTCCTAGATATGCAGGATTAATCCCAGATTCTGCAACATTATCATCATCACATAAATGAGGATAACTAAGAGTTGCTCTGATAGAATTAGATATCCACTTGGCATGATCAGAGCTGTTTTTGACTAACACCCTCTCCCCCTTTATGACTTCTCTAACCATGTGATCCCTCAGATCATTCTTTTGAAATCTTATTTGGGCATCCAAATAGTTGACTCCATCTTTAAAGTAAGGTTTTAACCTTTGGAATTTTTCAGTTATCAACTTCTGAGAGTTTTGAATTGCAGAAGTAACATCAGTTAAACTCTTTTGCAATGCTTTATCAAACTCTGCTTTAGTAGTAGCAGTAGAAGTAGTCAGTCCAGCAGCTATGTTCTGCATCTCAGTGATAATGACATTGTGAGATTCTGTCAAATTATCATTTATTCTGATCTGATTCTCCAGTACATAGTCTTGCTTCACTTCAAGTTCATCCTTTGAGCTTTTATCTTTTCTTGATGTGTAGCTAAGTACACTACTGCATTCCCTCCCTTGTGGAAGCAGTCAGTCATTTCCTTCTTATTGAGATTCATCTCAAATCTTATGGACTTAATGTCCTGTGCCAGATCAAACTGAAGAGATTTCTGTCCTTCATCTACATACTTTTCCAGTGCTTGTCTCTGCTCATCAAGCTTGATTTGCATAGCAACCAGCAGAGAACTGTAATCTACTGATGGAGTTGGCTGTAGTGCTGGCTGTGGTGCTATGGTTTGCAATGTCTTCTTATAATTTTTGCTTCTTATTTTGAATACTTGGAATTTTCTTTTCTTAGCTCTTGCAGCTTCCTCATCTTCTGAAGCTGATGCGCTGGCTATATCTACCCTTTCTCTAGGTAGCTCCTCAACAACTTGGGGCTTCTCAGGCTCTTGCCTTGTAGGTTCTTCTAGAATTTGCACTTGCTCCCCCTCAAAAGGAGCAGTCTCCCGCTCAACAGCAGCACTGTCCTTCTCAAGGTCTGCTTGATCCAGATTCAGGAAAAGATCTTCCATGGTAAATTCTTGTGGAGAATGGGCAGGAGAAACTCTTGGCTCATCTACTACTGGATCAGATACTACTTGAACTGTGACAGATGTGTCCTCTATGACAACATCTGGAAGTTGGCTATTAATCTGAGTTTGCTGATTAACATTATTTAAGGAATCAGACAAAACATTATCCTCTATAAGGAAATCTAAAGCATTAAGCTCAGTGATTACCTCAAGGATGATGTGGGTGGCTCTTTCACTTTCAAGAGGAGTTGACTCTTCTATAACTAGAGGCTCCCCCTGGATTTGATCCTGGTGTATGGGGCTAGCTGATGGTAGCTCCCCCTGCCTCTCTGCAGCATCTTATTGAGCTGGAGACTTTCCAGCATTTTCTTCTACATCTTCTTCTGGAGTAAAGACAACTTGCTTTTCACTATCAGAGCTGCTAGATGAAACCTGAGCCACTGTGGCAGTTTTCTTTTTCTTCTTTTGGGGTGTTACTTTCTCAGGAGTTATTTTCTCAGGGGTTGGCATCTCCTTAGACAAAACTCTGTCCCACCTAGAGAATATCCTCATGTCCATCTTTCTCATATGGTTTATCTTAGTGCCAGCAGCTTGACTCATTACTTCTGGTATACTACCAGCCAAGTAAAGACTTAAGATCCTACCCAAATTGGGCTTCTTCATACTCTCCTTGATCTTTTCAAAGACTACTACAGACCAATCAGTTTTTAGGCTGAAGATTATCCTGGTCATGAGATTGAACATATGTGCAGATACCCTGTCATGCCCTCCAGGCTTACTTAAGATCACTTTGCCAACAATTTCTTATAGAAATTTACCCTGGCTGTTCATGCCCTTCCTATTGAACACAGATCCAATTTTCATCTTTGAATCCAGACCACATCATGTCAATGCTTCTCTGGTCTTAGAAGCAGTTACTTCATCTTCTTCTTTTGTCCTAGGTAAGTTTAGGACCTTTCTTAAACTCTTTGGAGAGACCTTCACTTTTTCTCCATGTACCCTGGACTTGATCTTGAATCCAGATTCGTCTAGGGTAGCTCCATTTAGAAAATCTAGAACTTCCTTCTTCCAAATCTTTGTGGGCTCTGAAACAAGAAATTCTAACCCTGAGTTTGCGACTAGGGTTACCACATCTTTGATCTCTTGTTCTGCATCGTCAAACGCATTCCGCACCAATTCATAGCCTTCATTGACGTTCTCCTCGAGCTTTGACGCCATTAAGGTTTGAAAAATTTTAATAGAGAGAAGAGAGGTGTCGACACACAAGTTTGGTCTCGAAACTTTAGTGAGCGTGTCGACAAACAATGGAGAAATCCTATTTATACCTTTCTAGGTTTGAAGATGAAAGGGCGGGTCAGCTAACTGAAATTGTGTCGACACTGCTGAAAAAGTGTCGACACAGACTTATAATGTCTCGACATCAATGTGTCAACACAAGTTTAGTCAACATATATATGTGTCGACACTTGTTTATGTGTCGACACCACTCAACTCGACACTTAGTCGATACTTTACTTAGATAATTCTGAGTAAATTCTAAGTGTCGACACCACCTTGGTTGTGTCGACACTGACCCTGTATGAGTCGACACTAGTTTTCTGAAGTGTCGACACCAACTTCCTAGATGTGTCGACACCTTTTCCCTGAAGTGTCGACACCATTTTTTTGTGTCGACACAGATAACTTTGTGTGTCGACACCTTTTTACTTAGCCATTTCTGTAAACTTATTCTAAGTTTATCATACCTAGTTCAATTTTAAACCTATTGAATTTAGTTTCTTCTAGGGGCTTAATATACATGTCAGCTAGTTGATTATCTGTTCTAACATATTCCAGTAAAATATCTTGTTTTTCTACATGTTCCCTTAGAAAATGATATTTTATTTCAATATGTTTAGTTCTACTATGAGAAACAGGATTGTTTGCAATTGATATAGCACTAGTAAAATCACAAAAGAGTGGAGTTCTACTTACCTGAATTCCATAATCCTCAAGCTGATGTTGTATCCAAAGAAGTTGAGCACAGCAACTTCCAGCAGCCACATATTCTGATTCTGTAGTGGAGATAGCCACACTTGTTTGCTTTTTGCTACTCTATGAAATCAGACTTCCACCTAGGAATTGACAGGTTCCAGTTGTACTTTTTCTGTCTTCTTTGCATCCTGCAAAATCTGCATCTGAATAACCTGTTAGTTCAAAATCCCCATTCCTAGGGTACCAGAGGCCTATATAAGGAGTGCCCTTTAGATATCTCAATATCCTTTTGACTGCTGTCAAATGAGACTCCTTAGGGCATGCTAGGTACCTTGCATAGACACATGTAGCATACATGATATCTGGTCTACTTGCAGTTAAATATAATAGGGAGCCAACTATCCCTCTATACAAAGACTCATCTACAGGTTTCCCTGCATCATCTTTGCTAAGAGACATACTCGACCCCATAAGAGTTTTCATGGTACTGGATGAATCCATACCATACTTCCTTATGAGTTCTAGGGTGAACTTAGACTAGCAGATGGATAAACCATTCTCAGTCTGTCTAACTTGGAGACCCAAGAAGAACTTAAGTTCCCTCATACTACTCATCTCAAATTGTCCTTGCATCAGTTTTGCAAACTTTTTGCAAAGACTACTTTCAGTAGACCCAAATATTATGTCATCTACATATATTTGGACTAGTATTACTTTGCCTCTGGATTCCCTGAGAAATAGAGTCTTGTCTATTTTCCCTCTTATGAACTTATTCTCAATGAGGAAACTAGACAGGGTTTCATACCAAGCCCTAGGGGCTTGCTTTAACCCATATAAAGCTTTCCTAAGTCTATAGACATGATTAGGTTGAGTTGAATCAACAAAATCTGATGGCTGTTCCACATAAACTTCCTCTTTTAGATCACCATTCATAAAGGCTGACTTTACATCCATTTGGTAAACTTTAAATCCTTGAAAGGTTGCATAGGCCAGGAACATCCTTATGGCTTCCAGTCTGGCTACTAGAGCAAAGGTTTGATCAAAGTCAATACCTTCTTCCTGCCTATATCCTTTAGCAACCAATCTTGCTTTGTTCTTAATGATGACTTCATGTTCATCCATCTTGTTCCTAAAGATCCACTTGGTCCCAATTATGTTGTGGTATTTAGGTTTAGGAACAAGTTCCCAGACTTTGCAACTCTTGAACTGATTTAGCTCTTCTTGCATTGCCTCAATCCAATGAGGGTCTAGGATGGCTTCTTCAAAATTCTTTGGTTTAACTTGGGATAGAAAACTGGATAAGAGCACTACATTCAGATTTCTGCTCCTTGTTTGTACCCCTTGTCTTAGATCACCAATAATTTGCTCTGCTGGATGATCTCTTAGATGACTATTAGCTGGAGGCATCCTAGCTTCAGGTTGAACTTCTTCAGTTCCTTCATCTTGCTGCATTCCTTGGACTTTTTCTTCATTAGGTACATGTAGTACTCCCCCTGGACAGCAGCCACTATCTTCTACTTGCTGTCTTGCAGTAGGTTCTTCTTCAATAGTGAGCTTGTCCATCTTCTTAGTTATACCTGTGGAGCTGCATATACTACTAGACAACTCATTGTTAATAAGTCTAGTTTCATCAAATACTACATGTACAGACTCTTCTACAACTTGAGAAGACAAGTTGTAGACTCTATAAGCCTTACTGTTGTTGTTGTACCCAACAAAAATTCCCTCTTGGGACTTGGCAGCAAGCTTAGTCAAGTAAGACTTTCCATTGTTAAGTATGAAGCACTTACAACCAAAGATCCTGAAGTAGGATAGGTTTGGTTTTCTGCCTTTCACAACCTCATAGGGGGTCTTGTTGTGGCTTTTAGTAATGGTAGCCCTATTAATTACATGACATGCAATATTAACTGCCTCAGCCCAGAAATATTCTGGTAGTGATGTGTCACTTAATAGGGTCCTACCAGACTCAATCAAGGTTCTATTTTTCCTCTCAGCAATGCCATTTTGCTGAGGTGTTCTTGGTGAAGAAAACTCTTGAAATATCTCAAATTCTTCACATAGTTTTGCCATACTATCAGACTGAAATTCAATACCATGGTCACTTCTTATCTTGACCACTGTACTGTCTAGTTCATTCTGAATTTGTTTGACAAAGCTATAGAAGACAGTAGGTGTTTCGGATTTCTGTCTAAGGAAGAACACCCAGGATAACCTTGAGTAGTCATCTACAACTACAAAGGTATAGACCTTCCTACCTAGGCTGTGAACTGGCATAGGACCAAAGAGATCCATATGCAAGAGGTATAAACACCTCACAGCATCTTTGTTTTCAATGTTACTAAAGGTGGATCTTGTCTGCTTGCCCTTTTGACAAGCTGAGCATATTCCATCTTTAATACACTTAACTTGAGGACCATTACTCACTAACTCTTTGCTAAAAAGTTGGCCAATTGTCTTGTAGTTGAGATGGGCTAGCCTCTTGTGCTATTTGACACAATGAAAGACTTTCTCATCAGCTACAAGACACACTGGAGAACCATTGTTCTCACACATAATGTCTAGGAAATAGACATTACTCTTTCTATAACCTGTCAAAATGATCTCTTGATCATTTGACCTCCTGATATGACAACCATCTTTGATAAATGAGATGTTATATCCTACATCACTCAATTGACTTATACTAATAAGGTTATGTTTCAAACCTTTGACATAAGCCACTTGAGTAATAGTAATATGGGAGCTAGAAATGTTACCAAAACCCTTGATGATTCCTTTTTCAGAACCACCAAAGGTGACTTTTGGACCATCCTTGATGGGTGTGTAATCCTTTAGCAATCCCCTGATTCCAGTCATATGTCTGGAACATCCACTGTCCAAGTACCATATTGAGGCATGACCACTTTGACTCACCTGCAAAACAGATTAGTGAACCTGAGAACCCAAAGAATTCTTGGGTCCTTGGTACTGGTTAGTTTGCTTCCTAACAAAGCTACCTGCAGGTTTTCCAACAGGCAGTTTGCTACTCACTTTGGCACTTGCATTGTGCCAACAGTCCTTGGCAAAGTGGCCTACCTTGCCACAACACCAACACTCAAACCTATTGTACCTTTACTTAGGTACATCCCTAGCTATTTTATCTACAGCTGGCTTGTTGAGAGCTGGGGCTTTGCCCTTGGACTTGGACGGAACATTCCTAGCTGCTTTAGTAAACCCCAGTCCAGCTTTACCTTTTTGATGAACAAATTCATCAATTAAGGGTAGAACTGACTTTGGTTTAGAAAACCTAGCAACTAAATCTCTCTCCTTCTGAAGACTAATCTCCAGACTTTTGATTTGATCATTCTTAAATGATATAGTCCCCATCTGAATCACAGTTATGTGCTTCAGTCTGGCTATCTCATTAAGTTTTTGATCAAACAACTTCTCATAATCAGTTGCAGCTACTTTGAGACTTGCAATCTCCTTAGCTTGACTCTTGGCCAAGGATTTGCATTTCTTAAATGCTTGCAATAGAACTTTATATTCATCTATCAATTGATGAATATCCTCTTCAGACTCAGATGCATTCTCATCACTTGATGATGATGAATCTGATTCTGAACTAGCACAAGAAATTGAACTGAAAGAACAATTTTGTACCTTACTAGGTTCAGGCTGCTCCTGGATTTTGTCACTTTCTGTCAATGACATCAGTCCTTGGCACTGACTGTCCTCTTGTTCATATATAGAGTTCATGATCTGAATGAACTCTTCTTCTTCTTCCTCAACAAACAGTCTTATATATGCTTCAGCATCTGACTCATTTTCTGATGAATAAATGTCTGACAGACTCTTATCCTTTTTGGCAACAAAAGACTTTTCCTTCTTGCCCTTGAATTGAGTCTTTTTCTTATCATTAGACTCCTTCCTTTTCTCTGGACAATCTGCAATAATATGTTCTTGTCTATTACAGCAATAGCATACTATTTTTGATAGAGTTGCTTTGCTTGACTTGGTCTTTTTCCTGTCTTTCTTTGAAGACTTTTTATTCTGATAATAGTCTTCTTTACCCTGTGAAGTAGATGGCTTTGTCCTCCACTGTTTCTTCTTTAAGAACTTCTGAAAATGTCTTGTGAAGGCAGCAAAATACTCATCACTTTCACTGCTTTCAGACTTTGTGCTTGCTGACTCATCTGACTCAGTTTCAGCTACTTTTGGTGGTGGAGTTGGTGACTTACTACTGTACTTTCTGGGGGCTTCTGTTTTAAATGCCACTGTCCTTTCCTTATGTTCACTTCTTGTAGTCTTCTGCTCTTCTTTCCTCACCATCAATTGCATTTCATAGGATAACAATTTTCCAAACAAAGTTGGAGGAGGAATTTCTGCTAACTTTGCCATCTCTCTTATGGCACAGATCTTGGTGTCCCAATCTTTTGTAAGAGACCTTAGAAACTTATCATTAAGCTCATAATTACTGAACTCACTGCCATAGGACATTAGCTCATTCACAATTCTATAGAACTTCTTATAACATTCAGTTATGCTATCAGCCCTACCTTGCCTAAAACTTTCATATTCTTGGTTTAACAAGGATTTTCTATCCTGCCTTACTTCTTCAGAACCCTCCATGTACACAATAAGAGTATCCCACATCTCCTTAGCTGTCTTGCAGTGTATCAAATTCTGAAAGGTAGCATCATCTATAGCACTCACAATGATATTCTGAGCCCTTTTGTCCATTGTGGCTAGAATTATCGCATCCTTTGTCATTTCAGAGAAATCCTTAGGTGTTATCTGATTTGCATCCAAGATAGAAACCTTCATGGGCACATATGACCCTTCTTTAATTGTGATGTATATCCTAGGGTCTGAGGCTTCCATAAATAGTCTCACCCTTTCCTTTCAGATGCCAAATATTTCTTTTCTGCAAATGGGTAGCTTCATGGATCCCAATTCCTTATGATTCTCAGTGGAACCCATGGTTCTTGATTTTCTTGATTCTGCAATTTTACTTAGACTGAATCTGCCAACAGGATATACTCAGACAGTTATGTCCTCTTTTGAGTAACCTGGCTCTGATACCACTTGAAAGATATTGTGCCTAATCACCTAGAGGGGGGGGGGTGAATAGGTGACTAAACTCTTTTTAACTTTTTAGGCAGAATTCAGAGTTTATCACAGAATTATAATTACTTTAACACGACAATTAACCAGCAATCACAGCAATCAATCCAGCACACAGTGAACACACAAATTTATAGTGGTTCCCCAAGATTTGGGTACATCCACTTTCCCCCTTCGCCAATCTAGCAGTGTACTAAATTCGGCCAAACTCCTCCACTATCTCAGATCCTCAGATCTTACACTCAGAACCCGAAAACAGGTTCCTACAGCTCAGGCCCAAGGCCCTACAACTCAGCTTCTTCACAAAGCCTACACTCAGCTTCTTCACAAAGCCTACACTCAGCCACCAAGGCCTACACTCAGCCACAACAGGCCTACACTCAGAGATTCAAATCTCCTACACTCAGGCACTCAAGCACTACACTCAGCCTTTATAATTACAGGCTTACAAACTCAGATCCCTAAGGATCCTACAAGATAATATGAATACAAAATGTAAACCCTACAACTCAGAGAAAAGAGAGAAGAGTTGAGAGTTTCTTGATGAGTTCTTGGAAGAACTCAGCTGAGATCAATCTGACTTGGCTTTCTTCAAAGCTTCTTGAATGTAGAACACAATAAGATTAATTTCCTCTGCAGTTGATCCTTGATCTCTGCTACTTAAGATCCAGAACAAAATCTGAACCCTTCTTCTCAGCCTGGTTCCAACGGCTGACTTCTTGAATGAAGCTCTCTCTCTCCAACTTCTTAGATTTTCACTAGATTCTTCAAGTAATAGCTAGATCTTCTTTTCTTTTCAATTACTAGAACTGTTGATCATCTATTTCTATAGACAGTATAAGCCTATTTATAGGCCTTCTTCATGGTAACCGGCTGGTCCGGTTCATAACTGATTTCTGACAACTCTGACAGGTGCAATAGACCGGCTGGAATGGCAGTTGTCAAGTCATCCAGTCAGTTCTTGAAAATTCTGTAACTGTCTGAAGGTGTCGAGACTGTCTGTCTTTAAGTGTCGACACTTATAGACCAAGTGTCGACACAAGTTGACTAAGTGTCGACACTAGTCTACAAGGTGTCGACACAACTCCTTGTGTTGTAGAATTCACTTCTCGACACTGCTTCTTCATCATGTGTCGACACTGATATTGAGTGTCGACACAACTCCTTGTTCTTCAGTACATTGCTGTATTCTTGTAAGTGTCGACACAACACCTTTGTGTCGACACATCTTCATGTGTTGAACTTTGTTCAGTGTCGACACATCTTCTTGGTGTCGACACATGCCTTCTGTGTTGATAGTTGCTGAGTGTCGACACTGCTCCTTGTGTCGACACATCTTCATCTGTTGAGACTCTGGCTGAGTGTCGACACATCTCCTTTGTGTCGACACTTGTACTTAGAATATTCTTGAACTTTGCTAAGTGTCGACACAGCTCCTTATGTCGACACTTTCTTCAAGTGTTGAGTCTTCTGCTGAGTGTCGACACATTCTTTCTTGTGTCGACACTTTCTTCAAGTGTTGACTCTTCTGCTGAGTGTCGACACATTGTTTTGGGTGTCGACACTTATACTTAGACTCTGCTGACTTTTGCTGAGCGTCGACACAGCCTCCAAGTGTCGACACTTTCTGATGTAGACACAACTTCACTGGGTGTCGACACAACTGCTAAGTGTCGACACTGTTCCACTGGACTTTTCTTCATTGAGTGTCGACACTGCTCCTTGTGTCGACACTTTCTGTCTGGTGTCGACTCTGAATCCCTGGTGTCGACACAAGTACTCCAAGTGTCGACACTGCTTGCCTGGGTGTCGACACAAGTCTTCTTAAGTGTCGACACTTTGCTCCTGGGTGTCGACACATGGACTTAGAAACTTTTTCATCTTTCCTGCAAATACTTAACCTGCACAAGTAAACTCAAAACACATCAAATACATTTTGATGTATATCATTGAGTTGGGTGAGGCTTCTTCAAATCAGGTACATTAGAACCTATGTACCCAACAAGATGGCATAAGGAAAATATCAGTGATGAAGGAAAAGTATGCCATCCACGGGACGGTGAGGATTGGAAGCACTTTGATAGGACTCATCCTACCTTTGCAGCTGAGCCACGAAATGTTAGACTTGCTCTTTCCACCGATAGATTTAATCCACATAATCAAGGATCTAAACCTTACCCGTGTTGGCCAGTTATTGTTACACCTTATAATTTACCTCCTTGGATGTGCATGGATCAACCTTATATGTTTCTCTCTTTACTCATTGCAGGTCCAAAGAGTCCAGGTAGGAGCTTGAATGTGTATTTACAACCTTTAATAGATGAGTTGATGATTTTATGGGATGTTGGGGTTGAGACTTATGATGTGTCAAAAAAATAAAATTTTCAGATGAGGACAACATTAATGTGGACTATCAATGACTTTCCTGCATACGGAATGTTGTCGGGTTGGAGTACACATGGTAAATTGGCGTGTCCATATTGCATGAATCATATCAAGTCTTTTAGACTTAAACATGGTCGAAAACCATGTTTCTTTGATTGTCATCGTAAATTTACTAACATATAGTGATGTTCAAGTGTAAACATTAATGTGGACTATCAGTAACATATAATATATATTACTAACAATTTTTTTTATTTTAATAGGTTGAAAATCCAGTCAACTAAATAAAAGACAGTGATATCAAACAAGTTGCGTATGGATTTAGTAGCATTGTTAAACGTTGGAATGGATATTTTATGAATGGTTATAGATTCCACACACTTGAGTATGGAGAAGGAAAGTCTACAATGAATAGTGGAGTTTGTGTTAATGAGAGTTATTATAATGATTCTAATGAAGACTATTATGGTGAATTGTTAGAAATTCTTGAGTTGAGTTTTTTAGGGCACATCACAAATACTATAGTGATGTTCAAGTGTAAATGGTACGATAGTGAAAAAAGAGGAACAAAAGTTCATCCAAGATATAAAATCGTTGATATTAATAATGATCGTAGCATGGCTGAAGATAAACCATTTATGATGGCTTCTCAATGTCATCAAGTGTGCTACACATCATATCCTTGGAGAAAGAAAGCTCTTGATCGTCGTTGGCATGCAGTTTTCAAAGTTAAAGCCAGAAGCACATGTGAGATAAGTGATATTCCAGTAGAAGAATTTTACCAAGAGACTTCAAATATGAATCCAACTCATGTTGTACCAGATGATGACATTGTTCTAGTTGATATTCATCGTGAAGCGGAAGAAGTAAATCCTGATGAATTACAATCCCTAGAGATGGATCTTGAACATAATTTTGAGTTTGATGAGTTCGAAATACGATCATCTGATAACAAACAATGTTTGACTTTTTCTTTTTGTAGCAGAAATTTCATTCACTTTTATGTTTAAACGGATGAAGTTTGTTAGGTGATCATCAATGTATGATGGTTTAAGCCATGTGTTTATGACCACCACCGTTGTTTGCCAAACGAAGCCTAAGTTTTTCTCTTTGTATCCCACCCACTTCCATTTCTCCATCCACCCACAACAATTCTCACCAGTCTCATCCATCCCCAGCCAACACCTACAACAAAAAGTGTAGATTGTAGAAGCCTGAAATTGGTTGTTGTATAGAAGAACTAACGACCCATTGTTTGAAGGGAATTTAGGTCTCTAAATTAGATTTAGATATTCATTTGTATTAAATTAGACTTATAATTCAATTTCAAAGCCTCGGTTTTGTTCATTCGAAACGATGGTGATAGAATCTGTAGGCATGACGGCCAATTTGTGGAGTCCCCATTAAGTTTTTTTTTCGATGTGCTTTTTGGGTGTTGCTAAATGCATCATACTTTTGGTTGTGTGCACTGTGTTATGTTAAATGCACATGAAAATGTTATAGGCATTGTATTATTATTTGTTATCATCAAACCAATGTGTGGGCTCTGTATTACAGTTGGCTGTTTTACAGCTGAACTGGGCGCTGGAGAGCGCCCAGTTGGCTGTTTTACACCGAACGGGGCGCTGGATAGCGCCCGGTTCTTCGTTTTACAGCGAACTGGGCATTGGACAGCGCCCAGTTGGCTGTTTTTCAGCGATCTGGGCGCTGGACAGCGCCCAGTTGGTCCAGCGCCCAGTTGGCTGTTTTACAGCGAACTGGGCGCTGTCCATCGCCCAGTTCGCTGTTTTACAGCGATCTGGGCGCTGGACAGCGCCCAGTTGGCTGTTTTTCAGCGAACTGGGCGCTGGACCGCGCCCGTCCAGCGCCCGGTTCGCTGTTTTTCAGCGAACTGGGCACTGTCCAGCACCTGGTTGTCTGTTTTTCAGCGAACCGGGCGCTGGACAGCGCCTTTTCAGCGAACAGGGCGCTGGACAGCGCCTTTTCAGCGAACCGGGCGCTGGACAGCGCCCGGTTGGCTGTTTTTCAGCGAACCGGGCGCTGTTTTTCCGGTGTTCTGCGTGGGTACCCATAGAGACGTAGATTTCGTTATATTTTGTTGTTTTTCCATTCCTGTTATCCTCATCAGAATTTGATTCGTACCGAGGTATGAACTCGATTTTTAATTTATTGGTTTTTGCATGTTCAAATAAATGGGTTTCTTGTAAATATTCTGCAGTGTATGTGATGTCTAAGAAACCCAAGAGTTCATCCTTCGTTGCTACAAAAAGGCCTTAAATTAATTGTCATATGCGTGCACTCCCCACATGCTTGGTGCTAACGAGAATTTATATGAATTTGATTTTCTGAAGTTAAATTATGAATAAAATTACAATCCACTATTCTTGCAAGTAGAAAGAAATTTTGATACAACTTCATTAAAAACCGACTATTCTTTTCTAGGGGAAAAATCAATTTTTTGGAACATATGTTTGAAGTGGGGAATTTATTTTGACAATTTGTCAGCATTATACAGCTTTATAAGTGATGGTGGCAAAAACAGAAGACCCAAAGGTGAGTTGCTGCAACCCAGGCTTTAGTTCTTTGTTACAGAACTTCTCATACTCTCCTCTATCATCTGCTTTTTTCTTCACCTCGACCATTACCGATTTGGAGGTGTGTAATGGAGCTCATACGTGTCATCATCCGGGAGGGCAAATAAAAGATCAAGCCTTCTATAAAGCCACACGTGTAACCATCAGGCGCGGATCAGATAAAGCATAGTTCGCATCTTCCGTCCACTTGTAGCCATCAGCCACGGCACCAGATAGAGCTTTTGTATTTAGCTTAGCAACGGTCATATTGTGATTGTTTAGTCTATAAATAGACTTAACTCCTGTAATCATGTTTTTTTATGCTAAATATGTTTTGAGTTCTGCTGCCGTGTTTCTCTCTCTTTCTCTTTCTCTCTCTCTCTCTCTCTCTCCTCCTTCTCTAACTATCTTCTTCTCAGTTCTGCCCTAACTCTCTCTCTCTAGCTTATCGCCTTCAACAATTCATCTCCGACGAACTAGCCACCACCGGGAACCGCCGTTTTTTGTTCTTGCGCCTTACAATTTGGTGCTCTCGTTGAGTTGGCCTCAACCCCCATGGCCGATCACACTCGTACACGGGACCTCCAGAACCAATTTCTTGAACTACAAGGCTCGACGCGTTCGGATTTAGCTGCTCAAAAGACACACCTCGATGAGCTACGCGAGGATCTCCAGGCCAAAGAAACCCTCCTAATCCAACAGATCGTGGATACCCGTACCGATTCCGCTACCAACATCGACACCCTACGTCAAGAAATGATGGCGCAATTTCAGAAGGTTAATCAAACGCTGGAGCTTTTACAGGCTCGCTCCATGCAACCGGATATGAACCACGCATCTTCCTCCAATGGCGTTCTTGGCTCTGCGCCATTTCCGCATTCATCCCAGGTCGTCTCTAACAATTTAAACTCTGATTTTAAATTCCAATGCCCTCGATTTAGTGACGGGGATCCCACCGATTGGTTATATAATTTACAACTATATTTTCAGTACCACAACACAAACCCTCGCGATTTTTTATTAATTTCTGCTTGCCATCTTGATCGCCCCGCATCCCGCTGGTATCAAGCCACACTTCGTGATTCTCCAAATTTAACTTTTACCATGTTTGTGGACGCTTTAACGAAACGTTTTGGGCCCTCCCCGTACGACGACCCCGCCGGATCGCTCACCAGATTACAACAAAACCACACCGTCGTAGACTATAAAACCCAATTTGAAGAAATTTTAACCCGTGTCCCTGGCCTCACCCCGGGTTTTATTACCAGTATTTTGGTCGCTGGCCTCAAACCAAGTATTCGGTCAACGGTTCGCATGCAACGTCCAATTGATTTGAATGATGCTTACGCCTTAGCTCGGATGGTCGAAGACCGTGATCTTGACGATCTTACTACCCAATCGCCGCAATCACGACACACCACCTCCCCTTCTTCCCGTTACACTGACAATGCGACCCGCCCAATTCCTCACCGACTCCACTGGCAACCACTGAATCATACCCCACCAAACCAGCCCATTCCACCCAAGTATCCGATTCGACGTTTATCAGCTAATGAACGACAACGTTGACGGGACCTGGGCCTCTGTTACACATGCGATGAAAAATATACCCATGGTCATCGATGCAAAGGGTTCGGAACTTTATTATATTTTCAAGGTACGGACGAACCCGACGACCCGGATGACCCTCCTGATGTACCAATCCAGGAAGCCATAGATCCCGCTGGATCAATTTGTCTCTATGCACTCACTGGCGATCCATCCGGCCATTGCCTGCGGGTCACGACTTATTACCTCCATCAACCTCTCCAAACTCTGATTGACAGCGGTAGCTCCCATAATTTCATTTCAGACCGAATGGCTAAATATTTACAACTACCAGTTCTTGCCATCCAACCTTTTCAGGTTTTCATGGGGAATGGTATGTCAATTTTATGCCAAGGGAAATGCTTAGACGTTACCCTGCTCATACAAACCACCCGTTACAATCTGCATTTATATGTCTTAGCTCTGCAGGGGGCTGATATGATATTGGGAGTACAATGGCTTAGATCACTCGGACCCGTCACCACCGATTACTCGACCTTTACCATATCTTATATCTTCGACCAAGGCCCGATCACATTACAAGGGCACACCCACGTTCCATGCTTTGAGGTTTCATCATCGCAGGTAGCACGTCTAATGTCCCTTCAGTCTTCCGGCCTTTTTATTTTAACACAGGAGCTACCACCGCCCCTCAAAGAGGAACCTCCCATTCCAATTTTTAATCAAAGTTTATCAAACCGATTTCTCCACTTGCTCAAATCTTACACAACATTATTTCAAGATACCTTAGAACTGCCCCCACGCCACCATAAGATACCATTATTACCAAATTCAAAACCTGTGAATGTCAAACCATACCGATATCCCCACTTTCAGAAAAATGAAATAGAACGTTTAGTACTCGAAATGTTAAAAGCCGGTCACATACGCCCAAGTAATTCTAGTTTTAGTTCACCAGTGATTTTAGTCAAGAAAAAGGATGGTTCTTGGCGCTTTTGCGTGGATTATCGGGTTTTAAACAATATCACTATCAAAGACCGATTCCCGATCCCCACGATCGACGAATTGTTGGATGAATTATTCCACGCAAAACTATTCACCAAGTTAGACCTTCGTGCCGGCTACCATCAAATACGAATGTCGGAATCCGACATTCACAAGACGGCTTTTCGGACGCACCAAGGCCATTATGAATTCAATGTTATGCCATTTGGTCTTACTAATGCGCCTTCAACTTTTCAATCCCTCATGAACTCAATTTTTAAGCCATATTTACGAAAGTTTGTTGTCGTTTTTTTTGATGATATTTTAATTTATAGCAACACAGAAAATGACCACCACACTCATCTTTCCGTCGTGTTTCGTCTTTTATTCGATAATGGCCTCAAAATAAAGTTCTCAAACTGCTTCTTTTTACAACCAGAAGTTGAATTTTTAGGTCATTGCATCAGCAATAGATCAGTGTTTCCCAACCACACGAACACCTTAGCTATTAAGCAATATCCACTTCCCACTACACAGAAAGAGGTACGCTCTTTCCTAGGGTTGGCAGGTTTTTATCGCAGATTTATCAAAAACTTTTCAATCATTGCTGCCGCTTTATCCGATTTGCTGAAAAAAACAACCTTTATCTGGAACGACCAATCCCGTTTAGCTTTTAACACGCTCAAACAACTATTGACTGACAAACCTATCCTCACACTCCCAAATTTCAACGAACCCTTTATAATCGAAACATATGCTTCTGGAATTGGGATAGGTGCCGTATTAATTCAGCAACATAACCCAATTGCTTATTTTAGTCAGAAATTGTCCCCACTAATGCAACAAAAATCCACGTATGTGCGTGAAATGTATGCGGTCACCGCAGCGGTCGCTAAGTGGAGACAATATCTACTGGGACATACATTTCAGATTAGAACGGACCATAAGAGTCTACATAACCTGTTGACACAGGACCTTCATACCCCAGAACAGCAATTGTTTCTCGCTAAACTAATAGGATATGACTATACCATAACATATAAACCGGGCAAAACAAACATCGTTGCCGATTCCCTGTCACGTTCCCCAATAAACACATCATCTTTAGCACAATTAAACACATCATTTCAGCCAACACAAACACCACAATCAGCACAATTAAACACCATGACAATCACAAGTCCTTCGTCATCATTGCTGGACGGGCTGCAGCGGGATTATGCCGCTGACCCATTTACCCAACAACTAATGGAAGACCTGTCCAAGAATCCCGCAACGAGACCCAATTGGGTTACAAAGGGCAATAATATTTTTTACAAACACAGGCTTTTCATACCACAAAACTCACCCATAATAAACAAAATTATAACCAACTCACATGATAGTCATTATGGCGGCCATTCAAGCATCAATGCAACCCTCTATCGCATTAAAACCCAATTCCACTGGCCCAATCTCAAGAACGACGTTACTACTTATGTTAATCAGTGCGTATTATGCCAAAAGGCCAAAGCATCCAACCACTTACCTTACGGACTCCTGCAACCATTACCCATTCCTACACTGTTATGGTCAGATCTAACAATGGATTTCATAACACACTTACCTAAGTCTAACAATTATACTAACATACTGGTAATTGTTGATAGACTGTCGCGGGCAGCCCACTTTGCCCCCTGGGTTCCCCAATTACTGCCCCAACCACTGCAGCGGTTTTTTGGGAATCCGTTGGAAAATTACATGGTCTCCCAACATCCATATTGACGGACCGTGGCTCTACCTTCCTTAGCGACTTTTGGACACAACTCTTTAAGTTACAGGGGACAACGTTACATTATAGTTCGGCATATCACCCGCAAACCGACGGGTTATCGGAACGAACTAATAGATGTTTACAGCAATATTTACGAATGTTCACACATGCTAACCTAAAGCAATGGGCACACTATCTCAGTTTAGCCGAATATCATTTCAATACCACACTTAACACTTCGACCAACATGACGCCATTCCAGGACATGTTTGGTCGACCTCCCCCTGGGCTTTTGACTTATTGTGCAGGCAGCACTAGGAATGAAGCAGTGGAGCTCACCCTACGGACCAGGGACGAACTGATACATCAACTGAGGGAGAACCTACAGCGAGCTCAACACCGGATAAAAACACAGGCAGATAAAAAAAGAGCTGATATCAGGTTCCAGAAAGATGAATGGGTGCTCCTAAAACTACACCCGTATCGACAACTCACTTTACAACGAACACAAAGCAGAA
Organism: Platanthera guangdongensis; assembly: GCA_039583875.1. Classification (NCBI taxonomy): domain Eukaryota; kingdom Viridiplantae; phylum Streptophyta; class Magnoliopsida; order Asparagales; family Orchidaceae; genus Platanthera; species Platanthera guangdongensis. The sequence goes on along the minus strand of CM077159.1, from coordinate 119,531,703 downwards.
AGTTAACACTCCGCTACTACGGACCTTTCCAAATTGAAGAGGTCATCGGCGAAACGGCGTATCGACTATCGCTTCCGACGGACTGCAAAATTCATCCAGTGTTCCATGTGTCTCTACTTAAAAAATACAGAGGAGATGAGCAGGGTCCTATTACACCATTACCACGACAGAGCTACAAGAATATGCCTTTGCATACTCCTCTAGCAGTGATCAGTCAAAGACAAATCATGCGCAACAACCTTCCGGTTCCTCAAGCGCTTGTTCAATGGAAGGATCTTCCACCCGAAGACAATACCTGGGAAGATTTGGACACTTTACCAGTAGATCTACGCGCAGCAGCACAAAACGAAGAAACAGTTGCAAGTTACGACCACTCCGAAGACCTGCTTCCGCCGACTTGGAAACAAAAGAAAAAAAGGACGCAGCGACCACAACCTCACCCGCGACTACAAAAAACGGAGTTACCTACAGATTCGGCCGGAGATCCACCAGATCCAGCGGCAGAAGAAGCAGCATCATAGGCTCCCTGGGGAAAGCATATAAACGAACCATCGGTGATTCAACACCCTTCCAGATCCTCGCCTCCGCTGGATAACTTCTCCGCCGAACCCTAGATCGTCGGCGGCCTGGGAGAAATGCCAACGATGAGGACATCGTTCCTTTTAAAAGCATAAGGCAGTTGTAATGGAGCTCATACGTGTCATCATCCGGGAGGGCAAATAAAAGATCAAGCCTTCTATAAAGCCACACGTGTAACCATCAGGCGCGGATCAGATAAAGCATAGTTCGCATCTTCCGTCCACTTGTAGCCATCAGCCACGGCACCAGATAGAGCTTTTGTATTTAGCTTAGCAACGGTCATATTGTGATTGTTTAGTCTATAAATAGACTTAACTCCTGTAATCATGTTTTTTTATGCTAAATATGTTTTGAGTTCTGCTGCCGTGTTTCTCTCTCTTTCTCTTTCTCTCTCTCTCTCTCTCTCTCTCCTCCTTCTCTAACTATCTTCTTCTCAGTTCTGCCCTAACTCTCTCTCTCTAGCTTATCGCCTTCAACAATTCATCTCCGACGAACTAGCCACCACCGGGAACCGCCGTTTTTTGTTCTTGCGCCTTACAAGGTGTGCCAAACATCTCTGTTGCAATGGTAACTGGCTGCTATCAGATGGAAGTTGGCTGCTGGATGCGGTCAAATTGGAATAGGGAAGGGGGAGAATGAAGGAGAGGTTAAAGCATGCCTACGGAAAGAGAGGAGGCGTTCCTCCGGCGGTTATTGCCGGCATTTTCCTCCGGGGGTTATTGCCGGCATTTTCCTCCGGCAAAGGCAATTTCCTCCGGCAGAGTGGATTTGTTATTCTTGCGGGTTGCGTCACAAGAATGAAGGGCTGGGGCGGGCTGGTCACCAGAAATAAGAGCTGCGGCGGGCAATTGTGTTTCGGTGCACACAAGCTTGGTGTATTAGGATTTTTGTGTTTTTAGAAAGTTTATTGGTGCGCTAATAGCTGTTTTAGGTGTGTTTTTAACATTGTTTTTTTTTCTAACGTTTTAGCCTCTTTATCTTCTCAGCTACACGAGTGTGCTGATTTCTTCATCTGTTCAAAGAATAAATTTTGCCGTAGTATCTGATTATTTCATTTTTGTAATACCATGCTGAAGTTTCTTTGAAAATTGATCCTATGTTCGTTTTATTTACTCAACTCAGATAATACGATTCATGGCACTGGACAGCGCTGTCCAGCGCCCGGTTCTTTGTTTTTCAGCGATCTGGGCGCTGGACAGCGCCCGGTTGGCTGTTTTACAGCAAGCTGGGCGCTGTCAAGCACCCAGTTCGCTGTTTTTTCAGCGAACGGGGCGCTGGACAGCGCCCGGTTGGCTGTTTTTCAGCGATCTGGGCGCTGGACAGCGCCCGGTTGGCTGTTTTACAGCGAACTGGGCGCTGTCCATCGCCCAGTTCGCTGTTTTACAGCGATCTGGGCGCTGGACAGCGTCCAGTTGGCTTTTTTTTGCTGAACTAGGCGCTAGAAATCGCCCAGTTGGCTGTTTTTCAGCGAACTGGGCGCTGGACAGCGCCCAGTTGGCTGTTTTCAGCGAATTGGGCGTTGTCCAGCGCCCAGTTGGCTGTTTTACAGCGAACTGGGTGCTGTTACAGCGCCCAGGTGGCTGTTTTATGTTGTGTGTGAGGGTTCTGTTCGATAGTACCTCCTCCCACATGACTCCGACACATGGTTACTTGACAATGATCCTACTTATTTTTGACTACATGATAGTGTCATCTATGATGAAGTAGCTCTGACTATCTCTTACTTTAGTCTCTTTCTCAAGGAGAACTCTATTTGGAGTTATGTTTACAATCATTATTTGAGTGTTCTCTCTTGTCATTCCCTTTCTCATTTAAAGAATTAGGCCTTGATTTTTTGTGTGTTTATATATATGTTGAACACTGATACTCTCATCTTCAATTTCTCAAAAGCTATGATTCTTTAATGACATGCAAAATTGTTAAGTATTTTTTTTGTACTGTAGGCCAGGGATAATGGAGGAATTCCGGTGGCTCATAAAAAAGTTTTTACTCGTACTCATCGAACAAATAAAGGGAAAGAGCCTTTTGTAGATGATAAATAAAAAAAGCATTTGTAAGTTTTTTATTTATTTTTTTTTGAAGAAATTGTAATGTATTGATATTATTAAATATATTTCAATTTATTTTATAGGAGATTTATACTTCTAAGCTAAAGGAGAAGCAATCTGATCGGAGCTATTTACTTTCTACTCAAGATTCATGCGTATATTATCCTGAATTGTGGGTTGAGGCATCAGGGGGTCCAAAAAATGGACGTTGTTATGAATTTGGTAATTCATATAGTGAAAATATTGCTCTTTCTGATACTAGCTCAAATAATAGCGTGCAAGTTGAAAATGACAAGTACAAGGACCGTCTTAAAGATTTAGAGAATCAACAAATGTAGATGAATAATAATTTCGAACGAAGAGTTGATGAAGCTGTTCAAAATATTGTTAAGAATGTCATTTCTACAGCTCTAGAGATGCACAGTATTTATCAAGGTCATCAATTTTCTTCCGGGCAGTTTCCTTCTCCAGGATTATATAATTCTTCAGGTCATTTCTCTGCTCCAGGACCTGGCTATTTTTCAGCTACAACTCCCGGATATTATACTTCTCATGGTTATTTTCCAGTATCAAGTCAACATCCGCGTGCTCAATATCAAATTGAAAGTCAAGCTCATGCTTCCACTCAACGTCAACCTTTTGAAAATCGTCATTCTTCAGATCCACAAAATACTAAATCATAGTTGTTGATTTTGTTTATTTTTGTGTAGTTTTGGGGTTCAATTCTATGTTAGATCACTTTATTTTTGTTATATTGATGTTTTGGTTATATATTAAATTTTGGTGATCATGATGTATGAAAGTTTGATGATGTATGGAAGTATGGAAGTTTGATGATGTATGGAAGTTTGACGATGTATGAAAATTTGATGATGTATATATAATGATTGATGATGTATATATAATGATTGATGATATATATATGTAATTAGTTTGTTCATGTATGAAAATAAGTTTCATGTTATATTAAAGTTTGTTAATATATATGAAAATTTTGTTATATGAGCTCGACATTGAGTGTGCGGGCATCGTATATATTCAATTACATATCTTTTAATTATAGTGCATGTTACTAAAAATTTATGAGCATAGCTTTAATCAAAATAGTATTGTACATCATAATTAATTAAAATTTTAATTTGGCTTAATTAAAAATAAAATTAATTAAAAATTATTTGTGATATATATTGTTATTATTAAAATAAAATTGACACCAAATATTTTTATTATTAATTATTTTAAAAAATGATTCATCATCAATTTATTCATGAAATAATGTATTATAAATATATTTATCTTTGATTTGACATTTATTAGCATTAAAATTTGCAACAATTTTAATTCTAGATAATACTAGGATCAAAATTATTTGATGGTGATTAGCAACGAATTTTTTGTTAGTATTATCACTTGCTAAATTAACAAGCAATATATTCGTTGCTAAAATATCCTTGCAAAACAGCAACGAAAAACATTCTTGTTGAATTTAGTTAGGCTCAATATAGAAAGTAAGTTGATTTGTTGCTAAATTCCTTGCTAATATAAATTAGCAACGAATTTTTTGATTTAGCAAGAGATTCTTCCCCTAGCTAATAAGGATTTTTCTTGTAGTGTTCAACATCATTCTTGTTCCAGTCATGTGCCTGAAACAACCACTATTCAAGTACCATATTGGGGTATGACCACTTGGACTCACCTGCATCAAATATAATTACTTAACCTTAGAACCCCAATAAGTATTGGGTTCTAGGTTCAGGTTTGTCTGAAACTTGAATGATTTCCCTGCAGTCTTTCTAACAGGTAAGCTGACATTTTTCCTAACACTGGTTATGCTAACAATTTATGGCATAATGCCCAACCTTGCCACAGCACCAGCACTCATATCTATTGTATCTTCTTTTAGATACAGTCTTAATAGTCTTGCTATCAGCTGTCCTTTTGTTTAGTGTTGGGGCTGGTGCATCAAATACCAATGATCCCTGAAGAACATGGTGAGTGTATACATGGGCTGCCCTATTAAAAGTTGCACCCTTGTCATTCAGAATACCAGCCTTACAGTGACCATGTGTAGTGTCATGGTCATATCTGTTAGTTGGCTGCAACACTTTTCTGAAAGCAATAGGGGGTTTGAAGGCTAGTGGCTGAACTGTGGCTTTGCCTTTTCCTTTGGAATTAGCTGCCCTAGTTCTTTTCTTGAAGCCTAATCCTGTCTTACCTTTTTGAAGAATGAAGTCATCAATTAAAGGTAAGACTGATTTTGGCTTAGAGAATTTAGCCACCAGATCCTTCTCTTTCTGAAGTTTGACTTCCATACCCTTGATTTGATTATTTTTGAATGTGATTGTACCCATCTGAATATAAGTTATATTCTTCAGCTTGGAAACCTCATTCATCTTCTGATCCAACAATTTCTCTAAATCAGATGCAGCCAACTTAATAGCAATAATTTCCTTAGCCTTGTTTTTGACAAGCTTTATGCTCCTCTTAAGTGCTTGCAACAGATCACCATACTCATCAATACGTTGATGAACATCCCCTTCAGACTCAGATCCATCCACATCTCTTGATGCAGATGCTTCTGATTCTGATCCAATGTAATAATCAGAAACTGATAACATGTTGTTCACCTTACTGGGACCAGGCTGATGCTGGCACTGATCTTCATCAGCCATAGCCATCAGCCCTTTGCAATGTAGATCTTCAATCCCATTGATAGAATCCATTATTTCCAAGAATTCTGTCTCTTCTGAATCCTCTTCAGTTGTAAATAATCCAATGTATACTTCTGCTTTAGCTTCAGCTTCAGCTTCAGAATCTGATGATGAGGAGTCTGTCCAGCTTTTCTCCTTCTTTGCTACAAAAGATTTCTCCTTTTTGCCCTTATGTTGCAATTTCTTCTTGTCATTTGATTCCTTTCTTTTGTCAGGATAGTCAGTAACTACATGTTCAGGCATGTTGTAACAATAGCAAACAATCTTAGTAGAAGATAATTTACTAGGTTTAGTGTCATACCTGTCCTTTCTTGAAGATTTCCTTTTCTGATAATAATCATTCTTGGACTGTGAGGAGGATGACTTGGATCTCCACTGTTTTTCTTTAAGAATTGTCTTTGAAATTGCCTTGTGAAAGCAGCAAATCTTCATCAGAATTAAGGTTGTCTGATGTGTGATTGTCAGAATCTTCTGAGATGACTTCAGCAGCTTTCTTAGGAGGAGATGGAGACATCCTCCTATCCTTCTTTGTAGCTTCAACCTTGAAGGCAACTGACTTCTCTCTGTATTCAGACTTATTGCTTTTCTCCTCCTCCTTTCTAGCAGTGAGTTGCATCTCATAGGATAATAGTTTTCCAAATAGAGTTGGTGAAGGAGTATCTGCAAGCCTGGCCACCTCTCTGATGACACATATTTAGTATCCCAGTCCTTGGTTAAGGATCTAAGAAACTTATCATTAAGCTCATTTGTGCTAAAAACCCTTCCATATGACATTAGCTCATTGACTATTCTGAAAAACTTCTTGTAGCACTCAGTTATGCTGTCTGTTTTGGCTTGTCTAAAATTTTCATATTCCTGATTAAGCATAGACTTCATTGAAAGTCCACTTAGTGTCAACTACCTTCACCTATGGGGGGGGGGGGGGGGGAATAGGTGTCTTGCAGCGTTTTTGCGGAATTAAAATCGTAACTGCACACGAAAAAAAAACAACACAGCACAGAAAGGACACAAGCAATTTATAGTGGTTCCCCGATTTGGGTACATCCATTTTCCCCCTTCGACCTATCTCCCAACCAGGGACGACTCGGTCACTTCACCAACAGGATTGAAATCCAATCCTTGCACTAACGGAAGGAACCCTTCCACACGTAGGAGTCATCACTCCCACAACACGGGTTGCACCCAACCCTTACAACTAGGGACCAATCGGTCCGTTACAAAGAAATAGAAAATAGATTGTATAAGAAATACAAACAACTTATGAAAACTAAGGTGTCCCTCTTCGTTCGATGACGTGTTCTTGAAGTCAACGAAGAGTCCACAACCCTAGATCTCACTTGGAGAGAATCTCTCCCGAAACCGGCGGCGGCAAGAAGGGCGGCGGCTTGGTTCTCAGGATCGGCGGCGACAACGGTGTGCTGCGGCTGTTCTTTGGAGATTCAATCTTCGTAGCAAAGCTATCAAGGACTTCCAACGGTCACACTAGGATCGATCGTCTCGATCGATTCAGAAGGGGAAGGTTTTCCCGATCGACGAATCAAGAGACAAAGGATCTCTGGTTAGACGCGTGAGACGCTGTACTTGGCTGAGCTTCTGTCGCCGGAAGATCTGGAAGAAACCACGATCACAGCCGGCGATCAACTGTACGAGCGGCAGCGGCGGCGGAGCAAGTTTCGCGATTTAGGTCACGTCGGCGGCTTGGATTTTTCCGTGTATTCGTTTTTCTGTCTACCTCTTTCTGTTCAAAAATACCGATGTATTTATACATTAGGTCTTCAAGATGACCGTTGTGGGCCCCACCAACAAGAAACACTAAAACCGGTTCAAAACAGCGCCTTAACATGTGATCTGGTGCAGCGTGCTTCAGAAATTCGCCAACGCAAAATCGGCGAGAATCGAAGGTGATTCTCGACGATTCGGCGAGAATCACTAGTGATTCTCGCCGAATCACTTGGTGATTCTCGATGATTTTGACTTAGCGACAGATTTGCACGCTCTGATTTAGCCGGATAGAGTTGGCGAGAATCAGCCAGTGATTCTCGACGATTCGGCGAGAATCACTAGTGATTCTCGTCGATTATTACTTAGACGATTTTTCGTCTTTCCACCCATGAGCTGCTCTTTGACCCATCCTTGCTCCTTGTCTGCTTTTGCATTGTCACAGCCCTGTACTTGAAAATAAGTACACTCCAATAGAGAGAGTACACATAGGCCAACACACTGATCTGCTCAACGAGGGATTACGTCGCGCAGACCCGTGTATATTGACCTACTGCACCCTGACATTGGTGTGTACTTAGCGTGGAATAACTGCACCCTGACATTGGTGTGTACTTAGCGTGGAATAACTGCAAGCACAACTTAAAAGATTTCATCAAATACATTGTCTATTTACCTTAGCTTGTTCAGGGGCTTCTTCAAATCAGGTACGTTGTGGATACAATACCCAACATTCATGTCCTCTCTCACTTCTTCTGATCCTTCCATGTAGACAATCAAGGTATCCCACATCTCCTTGGAGGTTTTGCAGTGAATCAAGTTTTGGAATGTTGAGTCATCTATAGCACTAACTATTATGTTCTGTGCTCTCTTATCCATAGTAGCCAAGATGATCTCATCCTTTGTCATTTCAGAATAATCTTTTGGTGTGCTGAGATTTGCATCAAGAATTGAGATTTTCATAGGGATGAATGTCCCTTCTTTAACTGTAATGTAGATTCTTGGTTCAGATGCTTCCATAAACAACCTGACTCTCTCTTTCCAAATACCAAAAATTTCTTTCCTACAGATAGGTAATTTCATGGATCCAAGTTTCTTTTGATTTTCTCCTGAACCCATTGTGTCTAAATGTTTTCTGCCTTTTAGATCAACTCAGACTGTTAAGTCAAATCTTGAGTAACCTCGCTTTGATAGCACTTAAAAGATTTGGTTTCAAGATGTCAATGATTCTTCTGTATTTGGTTTCATCGAAAGGTTTACCTTTCTCATCCTTATCCAGAGACATAGTGGATCCCATTGGAGTCCTCATAGAGGTTGCATTCTCCATACCGAATTTCTTGAGGAGTTCATTTGTGAACTTCGTCTGAGAGATGAAGATTCCATACTCAGACTGTTTCACTTGAAGTCCCAAGAAATACTTTAGCTCTCCCATACTGCTCATTTCAAACTTTCCTTGCATAAGTTTAGAAAACCTTTTGCAAATATTGTTGTCCGTTGAGCCGAATATAATGTCATCGCCATAGATTTGCACCAGCAAAATCTTGCCTTTGACTTCCCTGAGAAACAATGTATTATCTATTTTACCTCTAGAGAACTTGTTCTCAAGAAGAAAACTAGATAAAGTCTCATACCAAGCTCGTGGAGCTTGTTTTAAACCATATAGAGCTTTATTAAGAAAATATACATGATTGGGATAAGTGGGATTGACAAAACCTGGGGTTGAGCGACGTATACTTTCTCTTTCAGGTCTCCATTCAAGAATGCTGATTTCACATCCATTTGATAGACTGTGAATCCTTTGTGCGAAGCATACGCCAGGAACAATCTGATTGCCTCGAGCCTTGCCACTGGTGCAAAGGTCTGGTCGAAGTCAATCCCCTCCTCCTGTCTGTAACCTTGAGCCACCAGCCTGGCCTTGTTCTTTATGATGACACCATGTTCATCCAGTTTGTTTTTGAAGATCCACTTGGTGCCAATCACATTCTGTTTTTGTGGTCTGGGAACCAATGTCCAAACGTTGCATCGTTCGAATTGATGTAGTTCATCTTGCATGGCCAAAATCCATGCCGCATCTTTGTTCGCCTCGTCGAACTTCTTTGGCTCAACCTGTGACAGGAAGCTAAGATGCAAAATCTCGTTAATAGTACCTCTTCGAGTTCTGACACCGTCATGAGGATCTCCGATGATCTGATCTCTAGGATGATCCCTCACGTGCCGGAGCTCTAGAAGTCTGGCGTCTGGAGCTTCGACTATTTTTTGGGATTCTCCTTCTTCTAAGAGATTTGCTCCATTTTGATCTTCAACATTCCCAGTTGACGTTGAGGTGGAAACTTTGACGTACTTAGGAGTTTCATCTTTAGCGGTCTCATCGAGACTCAGCTGTTCAAGTAGTGCACCTGCATCTTCAAGAATACCGCTGGAAGAATTGCTGTTAAGCAAGCTTCCTTCATCAAATACAACATTAATTGATTCTTATACCACTAGGGTTTTCTTATTGAAGACCCTATATGCCCGACTGTGGGTACTATAGCCCATGAATATGCCTTCAAAGCATTTTTCACCAAATTTAGTACGCGGGTACTTCCCATTATTCAGTACATAACATCCGCAACCAAAGATCCTCAAATAGGACATGGTTGGTTTCCTGCCTTTCAGTAGTTCGTAGGGCATCTTACAATGACTTTTGTTGATCAATGCCTGATTTTGAACATGAAAAGCCGTATTGACCACCTCAGCCCAGAAGTATTCTGGGAGTGAAGCGTCATTCAACATTGTCGTGCAGGCTTCAATGAGTGTTCTATTTCTCCTCTCCGCAACTCCATTTTGCTGAGGAGTGCGCGGGGAGGAAAACTCATGAAAGATACCTTGTTCTTCACAAAACTCTGTCATAGCACCAGATTCGAATTCTGTTCCATGGTCACTTCTGATTTTGACCACTGAGCAATTAAATTCATTCTGAACCTGCTTGACAAAACTAGTGAAGATGTCAAACGTATCTGACTTTCGTTTTAAGAAGAACACCCATGTAAACCGAGAGTGATCATCAACTATCACTAGCGTATAAGACTTGCCTCCCAAGCTATGAACTTGCATTGGACCAAACAAGTCCATATGCAGAAGATAAAGACATCGGGAAGAGTCTTTGTCTGCAATGCGCTTAAAGGTAGCCCGAGTCTGTTTGCCCATCTGGCATGCAGGACAGGGGCTATCTTTGATGCACTTGATAACGAGAGCATCCCTTACTAAGTTTTTAGAAAACAACATACTAATTGTTTTGAAATTAATATGTGCCAATCTCTTGTGTCATTGTTCACAAAGAGATGCACTGCCTATTGCCACTAGGCATACGGGGGTAGATGAATCTAAACTAAGAAAATTTAAGCAGAAGATATTTCTGCTCCTAATGCCTGTTAATACCGTCTCAGAAGAGGCACATGATATTATCAGGCATTTATCCTTGCAGAACTTAACGTCATAACCTTTATCACATAACTGACTTACACTGATCAGGTTATGGTTTAACCCTTCAACATATGCCACGTCAGTGATAGAGATTATACCGTTGGAAATCATACCGTAACTTCTGGTGACTCCTCGATCTGACCCCCCAAAGATGACTTTGGGTCCATTCTCGACTGGAGTGTAATCACGCAGCAGGCTTCTTGTCCCAGTCATATGCCGGGAGCATCCACTGTCCAAGTTCCATATTGGAGTTTTGGTGGCCTTTGGACATTCCTGCAAAACAAAATTAATTTCCCTTAGGAACCCAATCGAACTTGGGTCCTAGATTCTTGGTTAGCATACTCCCCCTCGGGTGGTTAACCCTAGGAGTGGTCGGCCTCGCATTGCTAACATAAGGAGTCTCGTTATACCTCGGATTAAACCAACAATCCACGGCAAAGTGACCGACTTTGCCATAACACCAACAGTCAAATCTGTTGTACCTCTTCCTAGGCTCCTGCTTTACCCTGGGAATGGTGGGTACAGCCGGGGCCTTGGATCTGGAGGTGGAGGCATCATAGTGATTGCAGTCACATGACTTCTTCACCTTCTGTTCCTTCAGTATAACAGACTTGGCTTTTGGTGCCTGCTTTCTATTATGGCCGCTAGAGAATTGACCATAATTTTCCATGTGGATTTCCTCATAAGGTGCCTTGAAGACACTCTCACCGAAGTTGCGGGGAAAAGTCCAACCATCATATCAGCTCTTTGGCTTTGCAACCGAGGGCCGAAAATGATGACCAAAGGTTGACTCAAAGACATGTTGGTTGCAGGGAAAGCTAGGCTTTCTGAATGCAACAGGACTGAGTGGGGCCTTTCCCTTTTCAGCAACAGAGGCCTTCTTGGCGGCCTTATTCTTTCTCTAGTTCCTGTTTCTCCTGGATGAGGAACCAGATACCCCTACATGCCCCATGCCAGCTTGAAAGAAATTGTACCTAATCACCTAGAGGGGGGGGGGGTGAATAGGTGACTTAATCTTTTTAAAACTTTTTAGGCAGATTGCAGATTATATCATAGATTTGTAACTAATTCTACACAGCAGTCAATCAGCAATCACAACAATCAATCAAGCACACAATGAACACACAAATTTATAGTGGTTCCCCAAGGTTTGGGTACATCCACTTTCCCCCTTCGCCTATCTAGTAGTATACTAGATTCGGACAAACACATCCACTATCTCAGATCCTCAGATCTTACACTCAGAACCCCAAAACAGGTTCCTACAGCTCAGGCCCAAGGCCCTACAACTCAGTCTTCTCAAAAGACCTACACTCAGCTTCTTCACAAAGCCTACACTCAGCCACAACAGGCCTACACTCAGCCATAACAGGCCTACACTCAGAGATAAGAATCTCATACACTCAGGCACACAGGCCCTACCACTCAGCCTTTATAATTACAGGCTTACAACTCAGATCCCTAAGGATCGTACAAGAAAATTACAATACAAAGTGTATATACCTACAACTCTGAATAGAGAAATGAGTTGATAGGTTCTTGATGAGTTCTTGGAAGAACTCTGCTGAGAACAATCTCACTTGGCTTTTCTTCAAAGCTTCTTGAATGTAGAACACAATAGGATTGATTCTCTGCAGCTGATCTTCAATCACTGCAACTTAAGATTCAGAACTAGGTCTGAACCCTTCTTCACAGCCTGCTTCCAACGACTGTCTTCTTGGATGGAGCTCTCTCTCTCCAACTGCTTAGATCTTCACTTGATTCTTCAATGAATAGCTAGATCTTCTTTTCTTTTTCAATCACTTGATCAACTCTTTCTGTTGTCAGTATAAGCCTTTACATAGGCCTTCTTCATGGTGACCGGCTGATCCGGTTCCTAACTGCTTTCTGACAACTCTGACAGGTGCAGTAGACCGGCTGGAATGGCTGCTGTCATGTCATCCAGTCAGTTCTTGAAATAACTATAACTGTCTGAAAATGTCGAGACAGTCTGTCTTTAAGTGTCGACACTTATAGACCAAGTGTCGACACAAGTTGACAAAGTGTCGACACTACCCTTCAAGGTGTCGACACAACTCCTTGTGTTGTAGAATCCACTTCTTGACACAGCTTCTTCATCATGTGTCGACACTGATATTGTGTGTCGACACAACTCCTTGTTCTTCAGTACTTTGTTGAATTCTTATAAGTGTCGACACATCTCCTTTGTGTCGACACATCTTCATGTGTTGAACTTGTTCAGTGTCGACACATCTTCTTGGTGTCGACACATGCCTTCTGTGTTGATACTTGCTGAGTGTCGACATAGCTCCTTGTGTCGACACATTTTTCATCTGTTGAGACTTTTGCTGAGTGTCGACACATCTCCTTTGTGTCGACACTTGTAATTAGAATTTTGTTGAACTTTGCTAAGTGTCGACACAGCATCCCAGTGTCGACACTTTCTTCATGTATCGAGTCTTCTGCTGTGTGTCGACACATTCTTCATTGTGTCGACACTTTCTTCATGTGTTGAGTCTTCTGCTGAGTGTCAACACATCTTCTTCATTATGTCGACACTTATACTTGGACTCTGCTGTCTTTTGTTGAGTGTCGACACAGCCTCCAAGTGTCGACACTTTCTGATGTAGACACAGTTACTCTAGGTGTCGACACTGCTGCTAAGTGTCGACACTGCTTCACCGGACTTTTCTTCATTGAGTGTCGACACAGCTCCTTGTGTCGACACTTTCTGTCTGGTGTCGACTCTGCATCCCTGGTGTCGACACAATTACTCCAAGTGTCGACACTGCTTGCCTGGGTGTCGACACAAGTCTTCTTAAGTGTCGACACTTTCCTTCTGGGTGTCGACACATGGACTTAGAAATTTTTCATCTTTCCCTGCAAATACTTAACCTGCACAAGGCAACTCAAAATACATCAAATACATTTTGATGTATATCATTGAGTACGGTGATGCTTCTTCAAATCAGGTACATTTAAACCAATGTACTTAACAATCTCCCCCTATTTGGAGAAGTCATAACCCTTAGTCAATGATATACACCATACAGAATAAAATCATAGCATGATGTAAAGCAGGATTATATAACAGGGAAAACATAAGCATGTATCAAACAAAACATGTATACACATATATCTCAGAACAATTATGTAATAGATTTATCACAGAGCACATTGTTCTAACAGCTTTGTCATATTCATTATACAAAAGTTTACAAAGTGTTTAAAATCAAAAGATTACAATTGTAAACTGAAGAAAATTCTATTCTATTTTTGCTCAACATCCTTGATCACTATTCCCTTTCCAGACTGTATCTTGGCTTGTACAGGGGCTTCACCATCTTCAGTATCAACAGGCTTTTTCCCTTTCAGCTCCTTCTTTAGCTCTTCAGCTTTAATCTTCTGCCTCTCAAAGTAATGATAAGGCTTGAGAAAGTACTTGCTAGGCTCCTGGGCATTAGGAGGTAGCTTTCCCATTTTTGTCTTTCTTCTATATTGCACTATGGCTTCTTGCCTTGTCTCATGCTTCCTCCATTCTAATTCAGAAAATCATTTGTTTCTATCTTGAATATTATCCTTGGCAGCCTTCCATGCAGTTAAGATAATATTCCTGAAAGTGGGGCTCCACTGTTCAAAATCAGGCCTTTGTTCAGCTTGCTCTCTGAACCTCTTCTTAGACAGTCTGGCTTCTTGTTCTTTCTGCAAAGCTTCTTGCATAGCCTCAGATACTAGCTGAACCACTTTTTCTATAATGACATTTTCCTTTCCCTCAGGTGGGCTATACATGGACTGTATATCAGCATGTATCATATCAAAATCTGGAGGAGGGTAGATTACTTGAGCCACTTCAGGTTGCTCCCCTCCTAGATATGCAAGATGTATCCCAGACTCTGCAACATTGTCATCATCACATAAATGAGGATAACCAAGAGTTGCTCTGATAGAATTAGAAATCCACTTTGCATGATCAGAGCTGGCTTTGACTAACACCCTCTCCCCCTTTATGACTTCTCTTTACATGTGATCTCTTAGATCATCCTTTTGAAATCTTATTTGGTTATCCAAATAGTTTACTCCATCTTTAAAGTAAGGTTTCAACCTTTGGAGTTTTTCAGTGAGGAGCTTCTGAGAGTCTTGTATAGCAGTTGTAACAACAGTTAAGCTCTCTTGCAAGTGCTTATCAAAAGTTTCTTTGGCTGTGGCACTTTCTACAGACTGTGCAGTGGCTATATTATTTATCTCAGTTACAATGACATTGTGTGAAGCTGTCAAATTATCATTCATTCTAATTTGATTCTCTAGAACATAGCCTTGCTTTACTTCAAGTTCATCAACTTGAGCTTTGATCTTCTCTTGATGTGTAGCCAAGCAGACTACTGCATTCCCTCCCTTGTGGAAGCAGTCAGTCATCTCCATCTTATTGAGATTGATTTCAAATCTTATAGACTTAATGTCTTGGGCCAGATCAAACTGTAAAGACTTATGCCCCTCATCCACATATGTTTCTATGGCTTTCCTGTGCTCATCAAGCTTAATTTGCATAGCAACCATCAGAGCACTGTAATCTACTGTTGGTGCTGGCTGTAGTGCAGGCTGTGGTGCTATAGTTTGCAGAGCTTTCTTATAAGTCTGGCTCCTCCTCTTGAAGACTTGAAATTTCCTTTTCTTTGCTCTTGTAGCCTCCTCATCTTCAGAAGCTGAGGTGCTTGCTATGTCTACCCTCTCCCTAGGGAGCTCCTCAACTTCCTTTGGCTTCTCAGGCTCTTTCCTTGCTGTTTCTTCTAGAATTTCCACTTGCTCCCCCTCAACTTGAGCATTCTCCCCTCAGCAGCAGTACTTTCCTTCTCAAAGTCAGCTTGGTCCAGATTAAGGAAGAGATCTTCCATTGTAAACTCTTGTTGAGGTTGTGATGGAGATTCTCTTGACTTATCAACAACTTGATCAGATACAACTTGAGCTGCAACTGATGTGTCCTCCATGACAACATCTGGGAGTTGACTATCAATCTGAGGTTGCTGATTAACATTTTTTAAGGAATCAGACAAAACATTATCCTCTATAGGGAAAACTAAGTTATTGATTTCAGTGAGTATCTCAAGTATGGTCTGGGTTGCTTGTTCACTCTCTAGTAGAGTTGGTTCTTCCACTACTAGAGGCTCCCCCTGGGTAGAATCCTGGTGTATTGGGCTAGCTTGAGGTAGCTCCCCCTGCCTGTCTGCAGTTTCTTGTACAGCTGGAGACTTTTCAGCAATTCCAGTGTCTTCTTCATCAGGAGTGAAGACAACTTGTTCCTTAGAACTGCTAGATGAATCTTGAGCCACTGGGGCTGTCTTTTTCTTCTTATGTGGAGTTATTTTCTCAGGAGTAGGTAATTCCTTTGTCAAGACCCTATCCCATCTTGAGAAGAGTCTCATGTCCATCTTCCTCATATGATTGATTTTAGAGCCTGCAGCTTGACTCATTACTTCTGGTGTACTACCAGCCAAGTAAAGACTGAGTATCCTATCCAAATTGGGTTTCTTCGGACTCTACTTAATCTTATCAAAGACTACTACAGACCAATCAGTTTTCAATGTGAAGATAATCCTTGTCATAAGATTGAACATATGGGCTGATACCCTATCATGTCCTCCAGGCTTACTCAAGATCACCTTGCCAACAATTTCTGAGAGAAATTTGCCTTGGTTGTTCATCCCCTTTCTATTGAATACTGATCCAATTTTCAGCTTGAAATCCAGTCCACACCATGTTAAATCTTCTCTGGTCTTAGAAGCAGTAACTTCATGCTCTTCTTTTGTCCTTGGTAGGTTTAGGACCTTTCTTAAACTCTTAGGTGAGACCTTCACCTTTTCTCCATGAACCCTGGACTTTATCTTGAGTCCAGATTCGTCTAGGGTTGCGCCATTCAGAAATTCCAATACTTCTTTCTTCCAGATCTTAGTTGGCTCTGAAACAAGAAAGTCTAACCCTGAGTTTGCAACTAGGGTTACCACATCCTTGATCTCTGAATCTGCGTCATCAAACGCATGCCACACTAGTTCATAGCCTTCATTCACGTTCTCTTCAAGCTTTGGCGCCATTAGGGTTTGAAGAATTTGAAATGAGAGAGGAGAGGTGGCGACACACAAGTTTGGTCTCGAAACTTTAGAGAATGTGTCGACAGACAATGGCGAAATCCTATTTATACCTTTCTAGGATTGAAGATGAAAGGGCGGGTCAACAAACTCAAATTGTGTCGACACTATTGAAAAGTGTCGACACATACTTATAATGTCTCGACACCTATCCTATATGTGTCGACACAATTTTTCTGAAGTGTCGACACCAACTTCCTAGATGTGTCGACACCTTTTCCCTGAAGTGTCGACACCACTTTTCAGTGTCGACACAGATAACTCTGTGTGTCGACACCTTTTTACTTAGCCATTTCTGTAAACTTATTCTAAGTTTATCATACCTAATTCAATTTTGAACCTATTGAATTTGGTTTCTTCTAAGGGCTTAGTATACATATCAGCTAGTTGATTATCAGTATTTACATACTCCAGTGAAATATCTTCCTTTTCTACATGTTCCCTTAGAAAATGATATTTTATTTCAATGTGTTTAGTTCTACTATGGGAAACAGGATTGTTTGCAATAGATATAGCACTTGTAGAATCACAAAATAGTGGTGTTCTACTTAACTAAATACCATAATCCTCAAGCTGATGTTGTATCCATAGAAGTTGAGCACAGCAACTTCCTGCAGCCACATACTCTGATTCTGCTGTGGAGATAGCCACACTTGTTTGCTTTTTTGCTACTCCATGAAATCAGTCTTCCGCCTAGGAATTGACAGGTACCAGTTGTACTCTTCTTATCTTTTTTGCATCCTGCAAAATCTGCATCTGAATAACCTGTCAGTTCAAAGTCTCTATTCCTAGGGTACCAAAGGCCTAGATAAGGAGTGCCCGTAAGATATCTCAGTATCCTTTTGACTGCTGTCAAATGAGACTCTTTAGGGCAAGCTTGGTACCTAGCACAGACACATGTAGCATACATGATATCTGGTCTACTTGCAGTCAAATATAAAAGGGAGCCAACTATCCCTCTATACAAAGTCTCATCTACAGGTTTCCCTGCATCATCTTTACTGAGAGACATACTTGACCTCATAGGAGTCTTCATAGTACTGGAAGAATCCATACCATACTTCCTTATCAGTTCTAGGGTAAACTTAGACTGGCATATGGATAAACCATTCTCAGTCTGTCTAACTTGGAGACCCAAGAAGAACTTAAGTTCCCCAATACTGCTCATCTCAAATTGTCCTTGCATTAGTTTTGCAAACTTTTTGCAAAGACTACTTTCAGTAGACCCAAATATTATGTCATCTACATATATTTGGACTAGTATTATTTTGCCTCTGAATTTCCTAAGGAATAGAGTCTTGTCTATTTTCCCCTTGTGAATTTATTCTCAATGAGGAAACTAGACAGAGTTTCATACCAAGCCCTAGGGGCTTGTTTTAACCCATACAAAGCCTTCCTAAGTCTATAGACATAATTAGGTTAAGTTGAATCAACAAAACCTGATGGCTGTTCCACATAGACCTCTTCCTTTAGATTACCATTCAAAAAGGCTGACTTTACATCCATTTGGTATACTTTAAATCCTTGAAAGGTTGCATAGGCCAGGAACATCCTTATGGATTCCAGTCTGGCTACTGGAGTAAAGGTTTGATCAAAGTCAATACATTCTTCCTGCCTATATCCTTTAGCAACCAATCTTGCTTTGTTCTTGACAATTACTCCATGTTCATCCATCTTGTTCCTAAAGATCCACTTGGTTCCAATTATATTGTGGTCTTTTGGTTTATGAACAAGCTCCCAGGCTTTGCACCTCTTGAACTGATTCAGCTCTTCTTGCATTGCCTCAATCCAATGAGGGTCTAGGATGACTTCTTCAAACTTCTTTGGCTCTACTTGTGATAAAACACTGGAGTAGAGTGCTGCACTCAGATTTCTACTCCTTATTTGTACCCATTGTCTTAGATCACCAATTATTTGATCTGCTGGATGATCTCTTAGATGCCTATTAGCTGGAGGCATCCTGGCTTCAGGTTGAACTCCTTTAGCTTCTTCATCTTGCTGCACTCCTTGGTCTTCTTCTGTATTAGGTACATGTAGTACTCCCCCTGGACAACATCCACTATCTTCTACTTACTGTCTTGCAGTAGGTTCTTCTTCTATAGTGAGCTTGTCCATCTTCTCAGTCACACCTGTGGAGCTGCAAATACTTCTAGATAACTCATTGTTAATAAGTCTAGCTTCATCAAATACTACATGTACAGACTCTTCTACAACTTGAGTAGACAAGTTGTAGACTCTATAAACCTTACTATTATTGTTGTACCCAACAAAGATCCCCTCTTGGGACTTGGCAGCAAACTTGGTCAAGTAAGACTTTCCATTGTTAAGTATAAAGCACTTACAACCAAAGATCCTGAAATAAGATAGGTTTGGTTTTCTGCCTTTCACAATCTCATAGGGGTTCTTATTGTGGCTTTTAGTAATGGTAGCCCTATTAATTACATGGCATGCAATATTAACTGCCTCAACCCAGAAATATTCTGGGAGAGATGTGTCACTTAATAGGGTCCTACCAGCCTCAATCAAGGTTCTATTTTTCCTCTCAGCAATGTCATTTTGCTGAGGTGTTCTTGGTGAAAAAAATTCCTGAAATATCCCAAATTCTTCACATAGTTTTGTCATACTATCAGACAAGAATTCAGTACCATGGTCACTTCTTATCTTGACCACTGTACTGTCTAGTTCATGCTGAATTTGTTTGACAAAGCTATAGAAGATACTAGGTGTTTCAGATTTCTATCTAAGGAAGAACACCTAGGAAAACCTTGAGTAGTCATCTACAACCACAAAGGTATATACCTTCCTACCTAGGCTGTGAACTGGCATAGGACCAAAGAGATCCATATGCAAAAGGTAGAAGCACCTCACAGCATCTTTGTTTTCAATGCTACTAAAGGTGGATCTTGTCTGCTTGCCCTTTTGACAAGCTGAGCATATTCCATCTTTAATACACTTAACTTGAGAACCATTCCTCACTAACTCTTTGCTATAGAGTTTGTCAATTGTCTTGTAGTTGAGATGGGCTAGCCTCTTGTGCCATTTGACACAATGAGAGACTTTCTCATCAGCTACAAGACACATTGGAGAAGCATTGTTCTCACTCATAATGTCTAGATAATAGACATTTCTTTTTCTGTAACCAGTCAAAATGATCTCTTGATCATTTGATCTCCTGATATGACAACCATCTTTGATAAATGAGATGTCATATCCTAAATCACTCAATTGACTTATACTAATAAGGTTATGTTTCAAACCTTTAACATAAACCACTTGAGTAATTGTTATATGGGTGCTAGAAATGTTACCAAAACCCTTGATAATTCTTTTTTCAGAACCACCAAAGGTGACTTTAGGACCATCTTTGATTGGTGTGAAGTCCTTTAGCAATCCCCTAGTTGCAGTCATATGTCTGGAACAACCACTGTCCAAGTACCATATTGGGGCATGGCCACTTGGACTTACCTGCAAAACAGATTAGTGGACCTTAGAACCCAAAGAATTCTTGGGTCCTTGGTGCTGGTTAGTTTGCCTTTTAACAAAGCTACCTACAGATCTTCCAATAGGCAGTTTGCTACTTAACTTGGCACTAGAATTGTGCCAACAGTCTATGGCATAGTGGCCTACCTTGCCACAGCACCAACACTCAAACCTATTGTACCTTTGCTTAGGTACATTCCTAGCTATTTTATCTACAGCTGGCTTGTTGAGAGCTGGGGCTTTGCCCTTAGACTTGGACTGGACAGTCCTAGCAGGTTTAGTAAACCCCAGTCCAGTTTTACCCTTGTGAGGTATAAACTCATCAATCAAAGGTAGAACAGACTTAGGTTTAGAAAACCTAGCAACTATATCTCTCTCCTTCTGAAGACTAGTCTCCAGACTTATGATTTGATCATTCTTAAATGTTATAGTCCCCATCTAAATAACAGTTATGTTCTTCAGTCTGGCTATCTCATTAAGTTTTTGATCAAACAACTTCTCAAAATCTATTGCAGCCACTTTGAGACTTGCAATCTCCTTAACTTGACTCTTGACCAAGGATTTGCATTTCTTAAATGCTTGCAACAGAACTCTATATTCATCAATCAACTGATGAATATCCTCTTCAGACTCAGATGCACTCTCATCACTTAATGATGATGAATCTGATTCTGAACTAGCACAAGAAATTGAACTTAAAGAACAATTTTGTACCTTACTAGGTCCAGGCTGCTCCTGGATTTTGTCACCTTCTATTAAGGCCATCAGTCCTTTGCACTGGATGTCCTCTTGCTCATATATAGAATTCATGATCTGGATGAACTCTTCTTCCTCTTCCTCAGCAAACAGACCTATGTATGCTTCAGCTTCTGACTCAGTTTCTGAAGAAGATATGTCTGACAGGCTTTTATCTTTCTTGGCAACAAAAGACCTTTCCTTCTTGCCCTTGAATTGAGTCTTTTTCTTATCATTAGACTCTTTTCTTTTCTCAGGACAGCCAGCAATAACATGTCCTTGTCTGTTACAGCAATAGCAAACAATTTTTGATAAAGTTGCTTTGCTTGACTTGGTCTTTCTCCTGTCTTTCTTTGATGACTTTTTGTTCTGATAATAGTCATCTTTACCCTGTGATGTGGATGGCTTTGTCCTCCACTGTTTCTTCTTTAGAAACTTCTGAAAGTGTCTTGTGAATGTTGCAAAGTCCTCATCACTCTCACTGCTTTCAGACTTTCTGCTTGCTGACTCATCTGACTCAGTCTCAGCTATCTTTGGAGGTGGAGATGGTGACTTACTTCTGTATTTTCTGGTGTCTTCTGTCTTGAATGCCACTATTCTTTCTTTATTCTCAATTCTGGTAGTCTTCTACTCTTCTTTCCTTACCATCAACTGCATTTCATAGGATAGCAGTTTTCCAAACAGTGTTGGAAGAGGGATATCTGCTAACTTTGTCATTTCCCTTATGTCACAGATCTTGGTGTCCCAATACTTTGTTAAGGACCTCAAGAACTTATCATTTAACTCATAATTACTGAATTCTCTTCCATAGGACAGTAGCTCATTCACAATCCTATAGAACTTCTTATAACATTCTGTTATGCTATCAGACCTACCTTGCCTGAAACTTTCATATTCCTGGTTTAACAATGACTTTCTATACTGTCTCACCTCTTCTGAACCCTCCATATACACTATCAAGGTATCCCACATCTCCTTAGATGTCTTACAGTGTATCAAATTCTGAAAGGTAGCATCATCTATGGCACTCACAATGATATTCTGTGCCCTCTTGTCCATTGTGACTAGAATTATCTCATCTTTTGTCATTTCAGAGAAGTCTTTAGGTGTTATCTGATTTGCATCCAAGACTGAAACCTTCATAGGCACATATGGACCTTCTTTAACTGTGATATATATCCTAGGGTCTGAGGCTTCCATAAATAGTCTCACCCTTTCTTTCCAGATGCCAAAAATTTCTTTTCTGCAAATGGGCAACTTCATAGATCCAAGTTCCTTATGATTCTCTGTTGAACCCATGTTTCTTGATTTTCTTGATTCTGTACTTTACTTTGTTTGAATCTGCCAACAGGATTTACTCAGACAGTTAAGACCTTTTTGAGTAACCTGGCTCTGATACCACTTGAAAGAAATTGTACCTAATCACCTAGAGGGGGGGGGGGGTGTGAATAGGTGACTTAATCTTTTTAAAACGTTTTAGCCAGATTGCAGATTATATCACAGATTTGTAACTAATTCTACACAACAGTCAATCAGCAGTCACAACAATCAATCAAGCACACAGTGAACACACAAATTTATAGTGGTTCCCCAAGGTTTGGGTACATCCACTTTCCCCCTTCGCCTATCTAGTAGTGTACTAGATTTGGCCAAACACCTCCACTATCTCAGATCCTCAGATCTTACACTCAGAACCCCAAAACAGGTTCCTACAGCTCAGGCCCAAGGCCCTACAACTCAGTCTTCTCAAAAGACCTACACTCAGCTTCTTCACAAAGCCTACACTCAGCCACAACATGCCTACACTCAGCCACAACAGGCCTACACTCAGCCACAACAGGCCTACACTCAGAGATAAGAATCTCCTACACTCAGGCACACAGGCCCTACCACTCAGCCTTTATAATTACAGGCTTACAACTCAGATCCCTAAGGATCCTACAAGAAAATTACAATACAAAGTGTATATACCTACAACTCTGAATAGAGAAATGAGTTGATAGGTTCTTGATGAGTTCTTGGAAGAACTCTGCTGAGAACAATCTCACTTGGCTTTTCTTCAAAGCTTCTTGAATGTATAACACAATAGGATTGATTCTCTGCAGCTGATCTTCAATCACTGCAACTTAAGATTCAGAAATAGGTCTGAACCCTTCTTCACAGCCTGGTTCCAATGGCTGTCTTCTTGGATGGAGCTCTCTCTCTCCAACTGCTTAGATCTTCACTTGATTCTTCAATGAATAGCTAGATCTTCTTTTCTTTTTCAATCACTTGATCAACTCTTTCTGTTGTCAGTATAAGCCGTTATATAGGCCTTCTTCATGGTGACCGGCTGATCCGGTTCCTAACTGCTTTCTGACAACTCTGACAGGTGCAGTAGACCGGCTGGAATGACAGCTGTCATGTCATCCAGTCAGTTCTTGAAATAACTATAACTGTCTGAAAGTGTCGAGACAGTCTGTCTTTAAGTGTCGACACTTATAGACCAAGTGTCGACACAAGTTGACTAAGTGTCGACACTAGCCTTCAAGGTGTCGACACAACTCCTTGTGTTGTAGAATCCACTTCTTGACACAGCTTCTTCATCATGTGTCGACACTGATATTGTGTGTCGACACAACTCCTTGTTCTTCAGTACTTTGTTGAATTCTTGTAAGTGTCGACACATCTCCATTGTGTCGACACATCTTCATATGTTGAACTTGTTCAGTGTCGACACATCTTCTTGGTGTCGACACATGCCTTCTGTGTTGATACTTGCTGAGTGTCGACACAGCTCCTTGTGTCGACACATTCTTCATCTGTTGAGACTTTTGCTGAGTGTCGACACATCTCCTTTGTGTCGACACTTGTAATTAGAATTTTGTTGAACTTTGCTAAGTGTCGACACAGCATCCCAGTGTCGACACTTTCTTCATGTATCGAGTCTTCTGCTGTGTGTCGACACATTCTTCATTGTGTCGACACTTTCTTCATGTGTTGAGTCTTCTGCTGAGTGTCAACACATCTTCTTCATTATGTCGACACTTATACTTGGACTCTGCTGTCTTTTGTTGAGTGTCGACACAGCCTCCAAGTGTCGACACTTTCTGATGTAGACACAGTTACTCTAGGTGTCGACACTGCTGCTAAGTGTCGACACTGCTTCACCAGACTTTTCTTCATTGAGTGTCGACACAGCTCCTTGTGTCGTCACTTTCTGTCTGGTGTCGACTCTGCATCCCTGGTGTCGACACAATTACTCCAAGTGTCGACACTGCTTGCCTGGGTGTCGACACAAGTCTTCTTAAGTGTCGACACTTTCCTTCTGGGTGTCGACACATGGACTTAGAAACTTTTCATCTTTTCCTGCAAATACTTAACCTGCACAAGGCAACTCAAAATACATCTAATACATTTTAATGTAAATCATTGAGTAGGGTGAGGCTTCTTCAAATCAGGTACATTTAAACCAATGTACTCAACACAGCTCCTTTGGCCTGAGCAGAGAAGGTATCAACTAATGGAAGAACTGTTTTTGGCATAGAGAAGCTCTTGACGATCTTCCTTTCTGCCGCAAGTTGTTCTTCCAACTTGTCGACTTCCTCCTGCTTAAGATCAAGGAGCTTAAGAGACTATGAATGCTTTGAAGTCAGGTCTAGGTGCTCCTGTCGGAGATAGATCAAACTGGTGATCTCTTTCCTTAGGGAGACACACTCACCCTTAAGGAATTTCACTTCCTTTTTCTCAGCCTTCAATCTCTTACGACACTCCTCGAAAGTGTTGAGCAGAAGCTCATACTTCTCGAGGAGCTCCGCTTCACGGGCCGAAGGGCTATCCTCAGGGTCATCATCCTGAGACTCAGGATCAGATTCAGAGTCGGAGAGAGGGGTGTGAGCTTTTACCTTCCCAGTAAATGGGGGGCATTCTCCTTCTGTGTCGGAGCGACCCACCAGCCCGAAGTAGGCTTCCTCATCATCACTGGAGTCTGAGGAATCAGACTCACTCAGTGTCTTTGGATTTTTGGCGATGTAGCTTCTCTCTTTCTTCTTATCTCTAGAGGACTTGCGCTCCTCTCCCTTCCCCTTTTCTCTCTTGCCTTGGTGGCAGTCGGCCACGACGTGTCCTGGCTTATTGCATCCAAAACAAATAATGTCAGAGAAGCGATGTTTGTTCGGTTTAGAAGCATACCTGTCAGAAGAATAATTTTTCTTCTGATGCCTGGAGGAGGAGCCGTCTCTCTTTCTTTGATTCCTCATCTTGAGGAACTTCTTGAATTCTCGGGTGAGGAGGGAGAAATCTTCTTCAGACAACTCTGAGCTGGAGGAGCATGGCTCGGAGTCCTCTTCCTCATCCTTTTTCCCGGCACGGTATGAAACCGCACCCTTGCCCTTCCTGGAGTGAATGACTTTTAGGGCCACAGTCTTTTCCTTGGCTGCAGCCTTCTCTGCTTCTTCTTCTGCTTTCCTGGTGTTCAGTTGGAGCTCATAGGACATCTGTTGGAACACCCTATTACTAATTTGGATCAGGATCACTATGTCTCTAGGAATTTGTGCTTTGACCTTCTGTATAGATTATAGGTCAATTAGAATTTAGTCTAAGGGATCAGGAGTCTAGGTTTGGAAAGCTGTCCTGAAGACCCAAGTTTTTCTGGAGACTAAGTCCAAATCGTCGAGCTCAGCACGACGTTTCGTCGAACTCCGGTCGACGATCGTCTAGCTCAACTTTTGACAGATCGTCGAGCTCCAGTCGACGATCGCTGAGCTCAATCCTCATAATATCGTCGAGCTCTGGTCGACGATCGCTGAGCTCAACTTCTCAATATCGTCGAACTCCATTCGACGATCGCTGAGCTCAGGTCGACGATTTTGGCTCTGCACTGGATCATTATCTCTGAGCTCAGTTCGACGATAGCAGAGCTCAGTTCGACGATTTCAGTTATCTTTCAGAATTCAAATTCAAATCAGATAGAAGTTATTCTGCATTTAATTCAGAAGATCTGCCAGCCGTTTTCATTTACTTCTGGAGCAAGTTTCAAGGAATTTTTCAAGAAACAATTCAGTGGACTTTCCTTCAGAGAAATTATGCAATTAAGGCTGAAATTAATGCAGACCAACGGCTATCTTAGACAGAGAATAATATTCTATACAGAGAATAAAAGAAGAATGTTTTTTGAAGCAATAAAAGAGATTCAGAGAACAAGTAGAGGAAACACACACAATACAGAAGACAGAACAATATTCAAAATCCTCTGTCAACAAGAATTCTAAAGAACACTCATCAAGAAGAGATCAAGCTTTCAAGCATTCTTCAGATCTCTTCAGCTCTCAAGTGTTCAAGGCCAACATCATCTCAAGACTCCAGACACTCAACATTTCAGCTTGCTGAAATCATCCTTTGCTGGAGATCTACATTTGAAGGCCTATCACCCTCAGCAAAGCTCATCTTCCTGAAGACTTCAAGGACTCAGGGGGAGCTTTGACAACATCATTGAATCCACATAGTCTTCTCAGTTGCTTGAGAAAGAGAAGACTTCCATCACTCTCTCACCCCCATTCTGTAAAGGGTTTTTCAAACTCCCTTCAAAAGTTTGAATCTGGTTTTTGAGCACCTTGTCAAAAGCTCATTGGTGGCAAGACACCTGATCAAAAAATCTGTTTTGGTTTTTGAGCACCTTATCAAAAGCTCATTGGTGCCCAGGACACCTGATCAACTCATCCTGCAGTGGATTCCTACCTAGGGTGGTAGAAGAGTGGATGTACCCAAGTTGGGGAACCACTATAATTTCCTTGTGTCATCTGGTTTTGCATGTTCTCTGTTTGTTTCTGGCCTAGATCTTCTTGTGATTAATTTCTGCATAGCTTAGTTTTATTTCTGCCTCCCTGCTTACACTCATTACAACAATTGTTGTAAAGATTTGCAAAAGTTTTTCTTTGTGTTTTAAAAAGCACCATATACTCTATTCACCCCCCTTTAGAGTATATCAGATCTAGTTTCCCCTTTCAATTGGTATCAAAGCCAGGTTGGTTAAATATACCATCTCTGTTTGGTTGTACAGGCTAACACCTGAACCCCAAAGATCCCAAACTAGATCCTTCTTTTGTTTTCTTTTTATATTAGATTTAGCTTGCACAAATCATGGCCCAGAACAAGGATTATGCTAGCACCAGACCTCCAGTGTGCAATCTATCAAAGTTTGCACTTTGGAAAGCAAGGATTAAACTCTACATGAATTCTATTGACGAGGACATTTTTAATTCTGTTTTGACAGTGTGTCCAAGACCTCCAGAAAGTACAAGCACAAATGCTGTTCCACCTCCATCAGGAACAGATGCTGACATTAAAAAGTGGAAAGTGGCTGATGCCAAGGCAATGAACATTCTAGCTCAGACAATGTCAGATGACATTTTTCAGAAGGTAGCTGAATGCAACTCAGCCAAGGAGATCTGGGACAAGCTCTCAGAAATAGTTTCTGGATCAGCTGATGAGAGAAAGGACAGAAGATCTCATCTCATCTCCCAATATGAGAACTTCAAGAAGGGAGAAACAGAGTCAGTGGGAGACATGTACAATAGATTAAGTCTAATTGTCAGTGAACTGAGGACATTAGACAAAGAAATCTCACTGACAGAACTCAATGACAAGATCCTAATGTGCTTCCCCAGCACTTGGGATTCAAGAATCTGGCCAATTAAAGATGCCAGAAGCCTAAATGAGATTACCACTGAAGCCTTGTTGGGTAAGCTCAAATCTTATGAGCTACTCATCAAGAACAGAGAAGAAGAACAAAAGGCTGCTTCTCCAGCCACAAGAAAGGAGAAGACTATTGCATTCAAGGCAGCTGAGGATCTGCCTGAAGAAAAAGCCACAAGCAATGATGAACTTCTCAGCCTGTTGGCCAAAAGATTCTATAAGATGGCCAGAAAGGACTTCAGAAGAAGATCATACAAGGAGCAAGATAAGCCAAGATATGACAAGTCCACTGGCAATAACAAAGACATTATTTGCTTTGGTTGCAGGAAACCAGGGCATATGGTTCCTGACTGTCCAGAAAACAAGAACAAGGACAGGAGGGACAGAAAAGAAAGAAGAAAGGAGAAGGACTCCAAAAGGCATGGAAGTAACAAACCTTTCTCCAGCAAAAATAAGCACACAAGGAAAGGATTTGTTGCTGAATCCTGGAGTGAGACTGAAGAGGAGTCACAGGCCTCTTCCAGCTCAAGTGATGATGAGGATGATGCAGAGGAAAAAGAATTCTGCATGATGGCAATCAATGCCTCTCAACACAACTCAGAGGAAGAAGAGTCAGAGTCAGACTCAGAGATTCAACCTGAAGAAGATCAGGTAATCAACTCTTTTGATTTCACTTCAGAAGATTTTAAACTTGAATTTAAAGCACTATGTTTAGACCTGCTAAAGTCTGAGAAAGAGATCATCTCTCTCAGAAATCAATTGTCTGAACACAATGCTTTAAAATCAGAAAACCTCAAGCTCTCTCAGGAGTTGGAGAACCATAGGGAACAGATAGCTTCACTGAAGAGTGAACTCTCTGAGGCCAAGAAGCTTGAAGAATCTCTCAATGGGAGAAGCATCAAGCTGATGGACATCACAAGCACAGTGAACTCAAGATTCAACAGTACACTGGGCTTGGGTGCCTCATCCAGCCAACCTATTGTTCTAACAACCCCTATCAAGTTCATTTCTGACAAGGGAAAGGGAGTTGTAGAGGTTGCCAGGAAAAATTCTGATCTGCCTCAGAAAACTAAAGTCCAGCACAAATCGTCGAACGGAGATCGACGATCGCCGAACGCAGCTCGACGATCCCAGGACAAATCGTCGAACGCTGATCGACGATCTAAGCCAAGATCGTCGAACGCTGGTCGACGATCCCATATACCTGACCTCAGCCATAGTCGACCGTCGAACGGAGCTCGACGATCTGACCCAAGATCGTCGAACTTAGCTCCAAGATCGTCGAACAGAGGTCAGAGCAGTGGAAAAATTTTCAATGGCAAGTCAAAATTGAATCCTGAGGGTTCTTCATCCCAAACATTCAACCCTTATACTGAATGGATTTTACCTCCAAGGAGATATCATCCTGAAGGATATAAGAGTCAGCCAGGGATGTCTTTCATTTCTGAATTTAAAGGTTATCAACCTAGGCCCAAGGTAAACTGGGTCAAAAACAAGTGAATTGCTTTATGTGCAGGTGAAGACCTATCCAACATCTAACCAGCAATGGTATTTGGATAGTGAGTGCTCTAAGCACATGACAGGGAACAAGGACAACCTAAATTCCTTTAGAGCCAAGCTTGGACCCAAAGTCATCTTTGGTGACTCCAATTTTGGACAAACTAAAGGATATGTAGCAGTCCAGATTGGTTCTGTAACCTTCAAGAAGGTAGCATATGTGGAAGGACTGAAGCACAACCTGATCAGCATCAGTCAGCTATGTGATGAAGGCTACCAGGTGACCTTCAGCAAAACTCTATGCAAGATCAAGTCAGAGGACAACACCACTGTGTTGACAGGTAAAAGGAAAGGTAACATCTACCTTGTAGATTTTCTTTCAACTTCTATAGATATCTGTTTATTCAATTCAGTTTATAGACCAAATGTTTTATGGCATAAGAGACTAGGACACCTAAACCTTAGAACTATTGCTAGGCTCTCCAAGGACAATCTTGTTAGAGGACTACCTTCTGGCCCCTACAAGAAGGAAGGACTTTGCAAGGCTTGTCAATTAGGCAAGCAAACTAAAAACAGTTTTAAGTCACTTAATAAGAGTGATTCACCTAGGATATTGTATCTGTTACACATGGATCTATTTGGACCCATCACAGTACAAAGCCTAGGAGGGAAATCCTACACTTTGGTGATTGTAGATGACTTCTCTAGATTCACTTGGGTGTTCTTTCTAAGGAAGAAGTCTGATAACTTTAAATGTCTGACAGAGTTTCTCAAATGTGTAAAGATTGAGTTCAATACTCACATTGCCCTGATCAGAAGTGATCATGGGACAGAGTTTGATTCTCTTCTTATGCAAGAGTTCTGTCAGAGTGAAGGGATCAGGCATACTTTCTCAGCTCCTAGAACTCCTCAACAAAATGGGGTAGCTGAAAGGAAAAATAGAACCCTTATTGAATCTGCCACTACATTGTTGTCAGATGCTCATCTACCTCTATCCTTCTGGGCAGAGGCAGTGAACACCTCCAACTATGTGCTGAACAGAAGCCTGATACATAAACTGAAAGGAAAGACTCCCTATGAATTACTCAAAGGGAAGAAACCTAAAGTTGACTATTTCAAAATTTTTGGTTGCATTTGTTATATTCACAATAATGATAAGAAACATCTAGCAAAATTTCAAGCCAAAGCTGATGAAGGAGTGTTTCTGGGATACTCCATGATCAGCAAGGCCTATAGGGTTTATAATAAATCATCATTGAAAATTGAGGAATCTGTTCATGTTTCTTTTGATGAAACTAACATGTCTTTCAAGGAGAAGATTTCTTCTACCATAGAACCTTTGCAGGAACACTCTCTAGTTGAAGATATGAACAAGCTACAGGTTGCTCAAGAAGATGAAAGCAGTGAAGATGAAAGCAATGCTCAACATATTGAGGCACAACCTGAAGAGCCAGTTGTTGTACCACAAGAGGAAACAACAACACAGGTTGGTGAACAATCAACACCCCCTGTTGATTTAGTAACATCAAGAGACCATCCAATTACCCAAATAATTGGAGAAATCTCAGCTGGTGTGCAAACCAGAAATCAGGTCAACCAAAACCTGTTGCACACCTGCTTCCTTTCTCAAATTGAACCTAAGTCCATTCAAGATGCAGAGCAAGATCCACACTGGATCATTGCCATGCAAGAAGAGTTGCATCAATTTGAGAGGAACAAAGTATGGGAACTAGTGCCAAAGCCTAAGGATCATTCCATTGTTGGAACAAAATGGGTATTCAGAAACAAACTGGATGATCAAGGAGTAATAATAAGGAACAAGGCAAGGCTAGTTGCCCAAGGATATTCTCAAGAAGAAGGAATTGACTACGACCAGACCTTTGCACCTGTTGCAAGATTGGAAGCCATCAGGATATTCTTAGCTTATGCAGCTCACAAAGGATTCAAGGTTTATCAAATAGATGTCAAGAGTGCCTTCTTAAATGGAGACATCAAAGAGGAAGTCTATGTCAGACAACCTCTAGGTTTTATCTCTCCAACTCATCCTGATTTTGTTTTTAGATTAAATAAAGCATTATATGGCCTCAAGCAAGCTCCTAGAGCATGGTATGAGACCCTAGCATGCTTTATTTTGGAAAATGGTTTTATAAGGGGTAGAGTAGACCAAACTCTTTTCATTAGAACCCATAAGTCCCATACCCTACTAGTACAAATTTATGTAGACGATATCATCTTTGGTTCTACTGACTCAAAATTGTGCAGAAGGTTTTCTAACCTGATGCATTCTAAATTTGAGATGAGTAGCATGGGTGAGCTATCCTTCTTCCTAGGATTGCAAGTCAAACAACATGCTGAGGGCATCTTTATTTCTCAAACCAAATATGCTAATGAGCTGGTTAAGAAATTTGGCATGTCTGAGGCATCTTGTATGAAAACACCCATGCCTACCAATGCTGTACTGGATGCTGATGAACATGGGAAACCAGTTGATCAGACAACATATAGAGCAATGATTGGCTCTTTACTGTATCTTACAGCTAGTAGACCAGACATAATGTTTGCTACATGTATATGTGCTAGGTTCCAAGTAAGCGCTAGAGAGTCACACCTCACATTAGTAAAGAGGATTCTCAGGTATGTTAAAAGTTGTCCAAATCTAGGACTCTGGTATCCAAAAGATTCAGCATTTGAGTTAACTGGATTCTCTGATGCTGATTATGCTGGATGCAGAATTGACAGGAAAAGCACCAGTGGAACTTGTCAGTTCCTTGGTGATAGACTTGTCTCCTGGTTTTGCAAGAAACAAACATCTATGTCAACTTCAACTGCTGAAGCTGAATATATGGCTGCAGGCAGTTGTTGTTCACAAATATTGTGGATTCAAAATCAACTCCTAGACTATGGTTACAACTTAGAGAAGTCAAAAATATTTTGTGACAATACTAGTGCTATCTCCATAGCTCAAAATCCAGTCCTCCATAGTAGGACAAAACATATAGAGATTATGCATCATTTCTTAAGGGATAATGTTGAAAAGAATAAAATTGAACTGCAATATATCCCAACTGATTTACAAAGGGGAGATATTTTCACCAAACCTTTGGATGAAAAGAAACATACCTTCTTCCTAAATCAGTTAGGAATGTTAGATGGAGGAAGTCTTAAATAATACTCAAGACTTTGAAAGCTAAAAATTGACCAAGACTAGGCAAAATTTCTGTTTTTCCTTAGAGTCTAGAATTCTCTGATCTCTGAACTGCGCTCGACGATTTCCCCAAAGATCGTCGAACGGAGTTCGACGATTTCCAGAATCGTCGAACTGAGTTCAGCGCTCCTTTGATCGTATAGATTCTCTCTTCTGGTCAACGATCGTCGAACGGCGCTTGACGATTTTGTTCCCTGAACGATCGTCGAACGGAGCTCGACGCCTTTCCAGATCGTCGAACGGAGATCGACGATTTTGGAGTCTCTTCAGATTCCTTTAGAAGCCTCGATCGTCGAACTGAGTTCAACGATCTTTCCTTTTCTGCGTCGAACCCTAATATAAAACTCTTTTTTTCGCCGTCGTTCTCTCTTGCGCTTTCAATTTCTCTGCAAGAATTTTCTTCCCTCCAAGCAGTTCTACACTTGGTCGTTTTGTCTGTTGCTTTTTTGCAGGTACCATGGCCGTTTCTGTTGCTGTGCTCGCCGCCATGAAATTTGATGCCGGCTTTGACATCGATTTCGATTCCTTCAACACAACCGATCAAATCTTCCAGGATATTCTCGGATTGTTCAAAGATCAGCAATTGTCTGTCCTTATGACAACCAGAATCAAACTAGCATCTGATGAGATTAAAGAATGGGTATACACTGCTCACAAACTGGACAACAATACCATAGTTGGCTCCATTGGTGGCACCCAGGTACCTATGACTCCTGCAGTATTGACAGAGGTTTTTGGTTTAAGGAATGGTGCAGATTCTGCTGACCTTTCTGGAGAAGAGTTTGCTGATGTACTTGCCAGGATGGGTCATCCTGAAGGGAACCCTAGCAAGCTGTTTAAGAGGAACCTGTCTGTGGAATACAGGTTTCTGGCTGATGTAGTTGGCAAGGTTCTTTTGGCCAAGCATTCTGCTCATGACACAATCTCCAGATATCAGCTCTGCCTTATGGGAGCTCTGGTAGATAGCAAAAGCCTGAACTGGGGAGAAGTATTCTTTGATCTGTTGAAGAAAAAGATCAACAAAACTTTTGTGAATTATGGAAAAATTCTGGGAATCTTCCTCCAGGCTAAGTGCCCTGCCCTGCTAGTCTCCTCTGGAGTGCACATCAATGCCTCCAAGAGACTCACCTGTGCCCTTTTTGGGAAATGGGACAGGCAAATCTCCAAGCCCAGCAGGCCCTCCTCTTCTGGCCCTTCAGGCACCAGGACTCTAAGAGTCACTCCACCCCAGGCCTCTGCCCCTGCAGAGGACCTGCCTGCTAGTGCTGCTGCTTCTCCTCCTCCAAGCTCAACCCTACCTCCAGCTCCATCCACTTCTCCAGCCACCTCCACAATTACCATCTCCAGCCCATCTCCAACTTCTATTCCATCTCCAGCCACAATTTCCTCTCCACCAGCAGACCACTTCCTTCCCTTATTCTCTTATCCCCCTCCAAATGTCCCCTCATCCCCATCCATTCCATCCTTCACTCTCTTGGATGAATCCTACATGGATGATTCCCCCTCTTCTCCTCCAGATTTGCCATCCTCCTCCACATCTTTCCAGGACCTTCTCCACCAGATTCTTGATCAACCCACCTTCACTCCCTCCATTTCCATCCCTCTATTCTCCATATCTACCATACCCTCTCCTGAGACCTCCCTTCCACCCTTTAGCCCTCCTCCTCCAGCTCCCTCAGCCATCCCTGTACCCTCTACCTCTGCTCCCCTTGAGCATGTAGATCTCCCAGCCCTTGCTGATCAGTTGTATGAGCTCCTTGCACCTAGGCTCTCCCTTCTCATGGAGGCCTCCTTAGCTCCTCTGCAACAATCAGTGGCAGCTCTCTCTGCCAGGCTGTCCTCCTTCCTTACCCCTATAGCAGCACCCCCAGCAGTGTGCCTTGATGCACAGGTTTCTGCATCCAGGCAGGGGGAGATGCCCTATGAAGCCAGCTTCCATGCTGCTGTTGCTGCTGCTGCTCCTCCTACTGTTGTCTCTCATGCTGCTGCTTCTGCTTCTGCTTCTGCTTCTGCTACTGCTGCCATTCCAGTACTTGCAATAGACCTAAGGTCTTTGCTGTCTACTTTTGATACTGCTTACTTCAGCTGCCTTCCAGAAGTCTATGCTGTCCAGCTCCCAGAGGTTCCTGCTGCCCAGTCAGAAGATTTGTCCAGGGCTCTAGTGCCCTTCTCCTGCTGTGACCCCAGAATCATCTCTGATTTTATTCAGTCAGTGACTGCTGCTTATGATGATGCTGCTGCTGCTGCTGCTGAAGACAATGCTCTGTCTACCTCTGGAATTGCTGTTGCTATTGAGGAAGAAATTGTTTCAATTGCTGCTGTTGAGCCCTCATCCCAGGATGTTTTGATGACAGAGGCTATTGATGTTGAGCCTGCTGTAGATGTTGTTATTGTTGTCTCTGAACCTGTTGCTGCCAAAATTCCTGAAGTAATCTCTGTTGTAACATCTGCTGCTCCTGTATCAGTTGCTTCTACTGCTGCTCCAGTACCTATAGTAACATCTGCGGCTTCTGTATCTGTTACATCTGCTGTTTCTGTTGCCCCATCAGCTGCTGTGAAACTGAAAGAGGATTTGATGAAAAAGCTTGATGCTTTATATGATGCACAAAGTTCTGAATCTGAGGATTATAATACTGCTTCTGATGACTCATCTGCCACAATTACAAGGAAAAGAAAGGCAAGAAGTAAGGCCTTGAAGAGAGTTCCTCCTGCCAAAGTCAGAGATGATAATGATGTTCCATATTATATTCTGCACAATTGCCCAATCTCTGAGCATTGGATGCAATTCTCCAGGAACCAGTTAAAGGCAATGAAGAAGAAGAGGAAATTTGATAAAGATTCTTCTCAGTCCAAGCACCCTCATCCTCCTCCACCACCTCCACCTGATGCAGGTGCAGGTGGCAGCTCTGCAAGATCAGGCCCTGCTAGAAGCCAGGCTCCCTACCAGCCTCATGCAAGAACATATCAAAGGGACAGCCAATCTAGGGGGTCCTACTCTAGAAGGGGAGGATATAGGGGAAACCAAAGAGAAACTCAGGTTTACTCCAAAGGACACTCCAGGCAGCATCCTTATTCCAGGGGTGGACATGTTTCTTCTGATACATCTTCAGGTCCATTCCCTTATAAGCTTAGAGATACAGTGACTGCCAGGACCCCTCAAGAATCTACTTCCAACAGGTATGAGCCACCTGTTCCATTTGAGGATCCTGAGAAAAATCCTATGGCTTGGACTGCAAGGATGAAAGAACTGGCTGCTTTGGATCAGATAAAGAAAGCAAAAGAACAAGGGCTAGACACTTCCAACATATCTACCATGTCAGAGCAAAGGCAAAAAGAGTTAGAAAGATATGCCTCCAGTAAGTTTTTTGATGCAGACAGGTACATGGAGTTGCATCCAGCTGCAGTGGTTCCCAGGGCTTCAAAGCAAATCTATTTGGGTGCAGCTGATGATACAAGATCCAACAAGGAAGCATTAAATCCTAACAGGGAAATCAAAATGGTAAAAGGCAAAGAAAAGGAATAACTCTGTAAGGTGACAACTTTTGGTTTTTCTAAACTGCCTTCTGGATATCATATATATCTCTGTGATGGTTCTGTAATGTCTAGCTTCTGTTGTTTCTGTATTTTTCTGTTTATATGTTGTTTGTTTTTCCTATGTCTGTAAATAGTTTTCCTAACCCAAATATGAGGAGATTGTTGGAACACCCTATTACTAATTTGGGTCAGGATCACTATGTCTCTAGGAATTTGTGCTTTGACCTTCTGTATAGATTATAGGTCAATTAGAATTGAGTCTAAGGGATCAGGAGTCTAAGTTTGGAAAGCTGCCCTGAAGACCCAAGTTTTTCTGGAGACTAAGTCCAAATCGTCGAGCTCAGCACGACGTTTCGTCGAACTCCGGTCGACGATCGTCTAGCTCAACTTTTGACAGATCGTCGAGCTCCAGTCGACGATCGCTGAGCTCAATCCTCATAATATCGTCGAGCTCTGGTCGACGATCGCTGAGCTCAACTTCTCAATATCGTCGAACTCCATTCGACGATCGCTGAGCTCAGGTCGACGATTTTGGCTCTGCACTGGATCATTATCTCTGAGCTCAGTTCGACGATAGCAGAGCTCAGTTCGACGATTTCAGTTATCTTTCAGAATTCAAATTCAAATCAGATAGAAGTTATTCTGCATTTAATTCAGAAGATCTGCCAGCCGTTTTCATTTACTTCTGGAGCAAGTTTCAAGGGATTTTTCAAGAAACAATTCAGTGGACTTTCCTTCAGAGAAATTATGCAATTAAGGCTGAAATTAATGCAGACCAACGACTATCTTAGACAGAGAATAATATTCTATACAGAGAATAAAAGAAGAATGTTTTTTGAAGCAATAAAAGAGATTCAGAGAACAAGTAGAGGAAACACACACAATACAGAAGACAGAACAATATTCAAAATCCTCTGTCAACAAGAATTCTAAAGAACACTCATCAAGAAGAGATCAAGCTTTCAAGCATTCTTCAGATCTCTTCAGCTCTCAAGTGTTCAAGGCCAACATCATCTCAAGACTCCAGACACTCAACATTTCAGCTTGCTGAAATCATCCTTTGCTGGAGATCTACATTTGAAGGCCTATCACCCTCAGCAAAGCTCATCTTCCTGAAGACTTCAAGGACTCAGGGGGAGCTTTGACAACATCATTGAATCCACATAGTCTTCTCAGTTGCTTGAGAAAGAGAAGACTGCCATCACTCTCTCACCCCCATTCTGTAAAGGGTTTTTCAAACTCCCTTCAAAAGTTTGAATCTGGTTTTTGAGCACCTTGTCAAAAGCTCATTGGTGGCAAGACACCTGATCAAAAAATCTGTTTTGGTTTTTGAGCACCTTATCAAAAGCTCATTGGTGCCCAGGACACCTGATCAACTCATCCTGCAGTGGATTCCTACCTAGGGTGGTAGAAGAGTGGATGTACCCAAGTTGGGGAACCACTATAATTTCCTTGTGTCATCTGGTTTTGCATGTTCTCTGTTTGTTTCTGGCCTAGATCTTCTTGTGATTAATTTCTGCATAGCTTAGTTTTATTTCTGCCTCCCTGCTTACACTCATTACAACAATTGTTGTAAAGCTTTGCAAAAGTTTTTCTTTGTGTTTTAAAAAGCACCATATACTCTATTCACCCCCCCTTTAGAGTATATCAGATCTAGTTTCCCCTTTCAACATCAGCTTCCCAAACAGAATCTGCGGATCTGTTTCAGCAAGTCTGCCAAACTCTCGAATGGCGCAGATCTTTGTGTCCCATTCCTTAGTAAGGGACCTAAGGAATTTATCATTAAGTTCACCATCAGTGAACACTCTTCCATATCCTTTAAGGGCATTGACAATCTTGAGGAAGTTCTCGAAGGTGACTCCGATCTCTTCCTTAGGCCCTTGTCTGAAGGCCTCATATTTCTGGTTCAGGAGGGATCTCCGATCATCCCTCACTTCATCAGTGCCTTCCATTAGGATAATCAAGCAGTGCCAGATTTCCTTTGCTGTCCTGCAGTTGCAGAAATTCTGCATCATTGAGTCATCGACCGCGCTGACCAGAATGTTCTGCGCCTTCTTGTCAAGTCCCACCAGCACCATCTCGTCCTTGTCCATTTCAGAAATTTTCTTTGGCACTTTCTTGGTGGGATCAATGGTGGAGGCCTTAGTGGGGACATAAGGTCCCTCCTCCACGAACATGAAGAGTCGGGGATCGACCGCTTCCATGTAGAACCTAATCCTTTCCTTCCAGATAGGAAAGTTTAGCCTGGTGCACACTGGGATCTTGCCTGTGTACTTGAGTCCATCCATAGTAGTAGTCTGCCTTCTTCTTGACACTAGTGACAGGACCTTACTCAAGGTGTTAACCTCTTTGTTGAGTAACCTCCCTCTGATACCACTTGAAAGTCCACTTAGTGTCAACTACCTTCACCTATGGGGGGGGGGGAATAGGTGTCTTGCAGCGTTTTTGCGGAATTAAAATCGTAGCTGCACACTAAAACAAAACAACACAGCACAGAAAGGACACAAGAAATTTATAGTGGTTCCCCGATTTGGGTACATCCACTTTCCCCCTTCGACCTATCTCCCAACCAGGGACGACTCGGTCACTTCACCAACAGGATTTAAATCCAATCCTTGAACTAACGGAAGAAACCCTTCCACACGTAGGAGTCACCACTCCCACAACACGGGTTGCACCCAACCCTTACAACTAGGGACCAATCGGTCCGTTACAAAGAAATAGAAAATAGATTGTATAAGAAATACAAACAACTTATGAAGACTATGGTGTCCCTCTTCGTTCGATGACGTGTTCTTGAAGTCAACGAAGAGTCCACAACCCTAGATCTCACTTGGAGAGAATCTCTCCCGAAACTGGCGGCGACAAGAAGGGCGGTGGCTTGGTTCTCAGGATCGGCGGCGATAACGGCGTGCTGCGGCTGTTCTTTGGAGATTCAATCTTCGTAGCAAAGCTAGCAAGGTCTTTCAACGATCACACTAGGATCGATCGTCTCGATCGATTCGGAAGGGGAAGGTTTTCCCGATCGAAGAATCAAGAGACAAAGGATCTCTGGTTAGACGCGTGAGACGCTGTGCTTGGCTGAGCTTCTGTCGCCGGAAGATCTGGAAGAAACCACGATCACAGCCGAAGATCAACTTCACGAGCGGCGGCGGCGGCGGAGCAAGTTTCGCGATCTAGGTCACGTCGGCGGCTCGGATTTTTCCGTGTATTCGTTTTTCTGTCTATCTCTTACTGTTCAAAAATACCGATGTATTTATACATTAGGTCTTCAAGATGACCGTTGTGGGCCCCACCAACAAGAAACCCTAAAACCGGTTCAAAACAGCGCCTTAATATGTGATCCGGTCCAGCGTGCTTCAGAAATTCGCCAAGGCAAAATCGGCGAGAATCGAAGGTGATTCTCGACGATTCGGCGAGAATCACTAGTGATTCTCGCCGAATCACTTGGTGATTCTCGACGATTTTGACTTAGCGACAGATTTGCACGCTCTGATTTAGCCGGATAGAGTCGGCGAGAATCAGCCAGTGATTCTCGCCGAATCGGCAAGAATCACTTAGTGATTCTCGTCGATTATTACTTAGACGATTTTTCATCTTTCCACCCATGAGCTGCTCTTTGACCCATCCTTGCTCCTTGTCTGCTTTTGCATTGTCACAGCCCTGTCCTTGAAAATAAGTACACTCCAATAGAGAGAGCACACGTAGGCCAACACACTGATCTGCTCAACGAGGGATTACGTCGCGCAGACCCGTGTATATTGACCTACTGCACCCTGACATTGGTGTGTACTTAGCGTGGAATAACTGCACCCTGACATTGGTGTGTACTTAGCGTGGAATAACTACAAGCATAACTTAAAAGATTTCATCAAATACATTGTCTATTTACCTTAGCTTGTTCAGGGGCTTCTTCAAATCAGCTACGTTGTGGATACAATACCCAACATTCATGTCCTCTCTCACTTCTTCTGATCCTTCCATGTAGACAATCAATGTATCCCACATCTCCTTGGAGGTTTTGCAGTGAATCAAGTTTTGGAATGTTGAGTCATCTATAGCACTAACTATTATGTTCTGTGCTCTCTTATCCATAGTAGCCAAGATGATCTCATCCTTTGTCATTTCAGAATAATCTTTTGGTGTGCTGAGATTTGCATCAAGAATTGAGATTTTCATAGGGATGAATGTCCCTTCTTTAACTATAATGTAGATTCTTGGTTCAGATGTTTCCATAAACAACCTGACTCTCTCTTTCCAAATACCAAAATTTCTTTCCTACATATAGGTAATTTCATGGATCCAAGTTCCTTGTGATTTTCTCCTGAACCCATTGTGTCTAAATGTTTTCTGCCTTTTAGATCAACTCAGACTATTAAGTCAAATCTTGAGTAACCTCGCTTTGATACCACTTAAAAGATTTGGTTTCAAGATGTCCTAAACACCTAGAGGGGGTGGGGGTGAATAGGTTCAATTCTTTTTCTTAAGGTAGATAGTCTTTTTATTGTTAGATAACAGATTATTCAGCACAATACAGTTCACAGAATAGATTAAACAACGCAGCCACACAGATGACACACAGTTTTATAGTGGTTCCCCAAGTGATGGGTACATCCACTTTCCCCCTTCGCCTATCTAACAGTATACTAGATTCGGCCTAACTTCCTTCTTCCTTCTCAGATCCTCAGATCTTACAACTCAGAACTTTGAAAGGTTCCTACAACTCAGACTTCAGCAAGTCCTACAGCTCAGATTCTCTCAAAGAATCCTACCTCAGAGTGAGTCCACACTCCTACACCTCAGGTAATTAAGCCCTACCTCAGCATCTTCTCAGGCCTACAACTCAGAGAACTTAATCTCCTACCTCAGGCACTCAGCCCTACCTCAGCCTTTATAAATTTAGGCCTACAACTCAGAGGAATAATCCTCCTACACTCAGATCTATAAAAGATCCTACAAAAATTGAAAATAAAGTGAATAATTCTTTCACCCAGATAGAGAGAGAAAGGGTGAAGGCTTCTTGATCAGTTCTTGATAGACCTGATCACTCTAGAATCAACCTGTCTTAGCTTCTTCAAAGCTTCTTGAATCTGAACAAAGTAAGGTTGATCTTCTTGAAGTTGGAGATGATCCTCAATCCAGTTTCTTCTTAATCAGATGTGATTCTGATTTCTTCTTGCAGATTGTTCAGGATCTGCCCTCTCTGGATGACTTATCGATTTCTGGATGAAGACTTCTCTCCTTGTTGTTAGTTCTTCATTATTATTTTCTTCCAGCACTTCATGTCTTTATATAGGCTCCAACCGAGGTTACCGGCTGATCTGGTTCCTAACAGCCTTCTGACAGCTCTGACAGATACAACAACATTGTCAGTTATGACAGCTGTCAAGTCTTCAGATACTTCAATGAACTTCAGATCAGCAGTAATGTGTCGAGACAATACTGCAAATGTGTCGACACAAATAGTTCATGTGTCGACACAATCCTTGGTGATGTCGACACAGCTTGCAAAATGTCGACATAACACTTCTCTATCTTCTTGACATAACTTCTGCAGAATGTGTCGACACAAGTCATGTGTGTCGACACAATCACTTCTTATCTTGACATAGTTGACTTCAAAAAAAATTCTGGTGTGTGTCGACACAAGTCCTGTGTGTCGACACAGTTGTTGTTGATTGAGCTTTCTGTGTATCGACATAAGTACTGTGTGTCGACACAGTTGTTGTCTACTAAGCTTTTTGTGTGTTGACACAAGTCATGTGTGTCGATACAGTTGTTGTCGACTGATCTTTTTGTGTGTCGACACAAGTCCTGTGTGTCGACACAGTTGTTGTCGACTGAATCTCTGTGTGTCGACACAAACTGGCTCTTGGTGTCGACACAAACTGGCTCTTGGTGTCGACACAAACTGGCTCTTGGTGTTGACACAGCCTTTCCCATGTGTCGACACAATGCTTCTCAAGTGTCGACACTTGTACTTAGAAACTTTTCTTTCATTTTCTTAACCTGCACATGGAAACTCAACACCACATAAAATACACCTTGATGAATATCATTGAGTTAGGTGAGGCTTCTCCAAATCTGGTACACATATTCCAATGTACCCAACACATGCTTCTTCAACTGCCTCGAAGTATAAGCGATGACATGCCCATGCTGCATCAGGACCTCACCCATCCCATGATATGATGCGTCAGTATAAATGAGAAATCATTCCTTCCCAGATGGAAGTGCAAGGATGGGGGAAGAGGTGAGCCTGTCCTTTAGCTCTTGAAATGCTGCCTCGCACTTCTCCGTCCAAATAAAAACTGCCTCCTTCTTCGTCAAGGACGTGAGAGAGAGTGTTATCCTCGAGAACCCCTCCACGAACTTGTAATAATATACTGCGATTCCCAGAAAACTGCGTATGTCCTATGCTTACTTTGGCCGCGGCCAATCTCTAACTGCCTGCACCTTGGCTGGGTCCACGGCCAAAACTGCTCCACTGATAGTATGCCCCAAAAATGCCACCTCTTGTAGTCAGAACTGGCACTTGGAGAACTTAGCATACAACTGGTGCTCTCTCAGCTTCCCCAAAACCAACGCCAAATGCTGAGTATGGTCCTCCTGTGTCCTGGAGTAGATCAGTATATCATTGATGAAGAATATGACAAATCTGTCCAAATAGGGCTCGAATACGCGGTTCATCAAGCTCATGAATGTAGAAGGTGCATTCATGAGCTCGAAAGGCATCACCATGAACTCGTACAATCCATAGCGGGAACTGAAGGCCATCTTTGGAATGTCCTCCTCCTGGATCCGCAGCTGATAGTACTCGGATCTCAAATCCAACTTGGAGAACCAGAAGGCTCCCTGAAGCTGATCAAAATGCTCGTCGATCCGGGGCAGCGAGTATGTATTCCGGACCGTCAATCGGTTCAACTCCCGGTAGTCGATGCAGAGACGCAGTGAACCATCCTTCTTGACAAATAACACCGGTGCTCCCCATGGCGATGAGCTCGGTCGGACAAAACCGGACTCTACTAGCTCCTGTAGCTGTGACCTGAACTCTGCTAGCTCCTTTGGGGCCATCCTGTATGGTGCCCGAGATACGGACCTCGCTCCTGACACCAACTGAATACGGAAGTCCGTGTCCCTGGACGGTGGCAATCCGGGTAATTTCTCCAGAAATACGTCGGAAAATTCCCGAATCACTGGGATGTCCACAATGGAAGCCTCTGCTCTCGCCATCTCGAAGAAGATAATGTATACTTCCTCTCCTTGCTTGTGGGCTTTGACAGCCTGTACAGATGATAATAATAAATGGGAGACAAGTTTAATACCTTCGACGATGACGTGGGAGTCCCCGTGCCTCAATGTGATCCTCCTCGACGGGCAATCGATCTGGGCATGGTTCCAATGTAACCAAGTCATGCCCAGGATCAAGTCGAAATCTGGCATCCATAGAATTATTGCAGCCGCTTCAAATGTCTTTCCGCGGATTTCTGCCTCCATATTGCACTTGGCCGATGATAATAGTACCGATCCATCGGGTAGCCTCACACTCATCGTCGATCCTGTGAATCGTTCCACGCTATCCAATCCTTCCACAAAGGCTTCTGATACGAACGAGTGCGAAGCACCCATATCAAACTGCGTATGAGTGGGCTTGCCGCTGATAAAGACTATGGCTGAGGTTGATTTGAGTTTCAAATGGGTAATTATACTTCATGGTTAAGTACTATATAAAACAAAATGTATTAATTTCGCAATATTATTTATGTATCTGTGATGACGTCCTCAGGATTCCTCCGCTCGGCGATGTCTAATGCATACATCTGCTCCTTCCCTCTGCCTCGGTGAAAGGGTCCTCGGCCTCGGCCTCGGCCTCGACCTCGGCCCTGCTATACTAGAGGGGCCACTGGAGGTCGAGGAGGAAGTGGACGAAACTGATGCGGGCATTCAGATCTAATGTGGCCCGGCTGATCGCACCCGAAACAAACTATCGGTCGCTGGCCACGATCATCCTGTCTCATCTGGCCATGTGTTTGTGGTGGTGGAGGGGCTGGTGCTGCAGGGGGTCTCTGCTCCTGCCAGTAGTTGGGACGATAACGTCCCCCACCTCTCTTGTGCCTCATGACTCTGCCTCTCTGTGAGCCCCAACTATTATCCCCAAAGAACGACCCATCTAGCGGTCTCTTTCCTCTGTTCTGCACCATCAGCTGATCTGCCTCCAGCTTCTTGGCCATTTCGATGATCTAAGCTGAAGTGCCATGAGAGATGAACAGTAGGGTCTGTCTCAAATCGTCTCTAAGGCCCCGGTAGAATCTCTTTGCGTATATCCTGTCGTCTGAATCATGTATCCCCGCAAACCTAGCCAGATGGGAAAACTCCCTCTGGTACTCAATCACTGACCTGGTCAGCTGTTTGAGGTTCAAAAACCTCTCTTGTAGCTCATCCCGGTCCGTGGTG
This sequence comes from Platanthera guangdongensis, assembly GCA_039583875.1. Lineage (NCBI taxonomy): Eukaryota > Viridiplantae > Streptophyta > Magnoliopsida > Asparagales > Orchidaceae > Platanthera > Platanthera guangdongensis. Next base: position 119,487,470 of record CM077159.1, on the reverse strand, counting down.
GACACAAAATGGTCCAAGAATGCCTTACCAAACTCCTCCCAAGATATATCTGTCAGATCCCTATCTGCATAGGTGGAGTCCAGCATGGACTTCCACCACCTCTTTGCATGGGCATCCAGTGCAGAAGTTGCCAAATGAACTGCTTGGCTGACAGGGTAGCTGATGTCTGCCAGCATCTCCTGTATAGCCTCGATCCATTCCTCGGTCTTTACCGCATTCTTCGTCTCGTGGTACATAGGCGGGGACAAACTCTTGAATGCACTCAGCCAGTTTGATCCCGGATTTGGCAGCGGTGCCGAAACCTGCTGGGCTCTGAAGGCCTCAAGAATGGCCATCAGGGTCTGGCCCATCTATGTATGCAGAAAAGGAGTGGCATCCGGAGGGGGAGGGAACACATTCTGCGGTACGGCGACCTGTGGAGTCTGCATAAAGGTAAGGTTTATATTAGAATTGACATGACTCATTGCTTAGGTGGACTGTTTTATGTGACTTTTTACACATAAGCACACCATTTCTTCCGTTGTATAGTTTGTCCGCAAACTAATGCTCGAGCGGGGTATCCCAGTGCTGTGTACTTCTTCTCTTATGATCATTTGTTCAAGTGATACCAGTTTGTAAGACCCCTCGAGCGGGGTATCCCAGTGTTGTGTACTTCTTCTCTTATGATCATTTGTTCAAGTGATACCAGTTTGTAAGACCCCTCTCCCTTACCAAGGAGGCTCCCGGTCTTATGCCCAGAACCGCTGTCTAACGGTGTCACTAACACACGGGTTAGTCGACACCGCAACACGCCGATCCTTCCGGCTTGTACGATCATATAACCTATTCGGACAAATGAGAGAGAAGTAAAAGCAGTATATAGATAAACAACAAGTCCACAAGTCACAACACTATCAAATAATAATGAAAGCACATAATTCCAGAATGAGTACATCAAAAGTGAGAAAAAGGGCTATGCTATCACCAGAAGTCTCGTCCCACCTGACGATAGGCTGATGTAGTAGTAGTATGTAGTGGTGGTATCAGCTCCTCACGTCCTGCCACCTCATCCTGCTAGTACTCCCTCTCCTCGAGCTCCTAAAATGATTGGTCACACCGACCGTTAGTCAAAAAGACTAAGTCGTTTCCTCCACACCTCGCCCCCGCAACTCCTAGGCACCGGGCGGGAGGACGAAGCGGAGGACAACAAGGGGTATAACAAAGGAAATAGGTGACAGTGGAACTATACTAATAGTACACATATGTCAGTTATTTCTATTCTAGCAGTTCTATATATATGGTACATGAAAGGTATGAAGAACTGAACAGTAACAAAAAAGTGTTGTAAGTAAACAAGTACTGAAAGTAAGCAGAGTAAAGACAGCAAGTAATATAAGCTACTACTACCATAGCAGAAGTACCTTAACTTATATGAATGCCCATACAAACTTATAAGTTAAGGTTTCCAGAAATATAACTTATCATATAAAAGAGCCCATACTAATTTATATGATAAAGATCTATGCTGTGTATGACCTAGTTATGAATGTATGATATGCATGCATTTTATGGCTCATGCAACTTCAACTCACGCACATGACTCTGCGATCACAGACCTTTAGTTCCGACTTTTCGGAGCTATTATCATTCTCTGGTACTACCGTTGTGGCTACGACAATAGTGGAGCGGGCGTCTCCACTCCTAGGCGGGTATATACACTACCGTGCCTAGACCTCCCATACGCCTCTATACACGTCCTAGGTGCACTCTAGAGTCTTGCGTACTATTTGCTGGATACCCACCAGTCTTTTTGGTTGAGTGTGTGTTCTTGGGGATCGTCCTCCAGACCACAGTGTAAAACAACCCACTGACCCCTCAAACCCTCACACCTCGCCAGAGTCACCGTACTGCCATCAGTGTGACGATTGACCCAGTACCGCGTGACCCGCTACAGGTTTATGCACATGCAAGATATTCCAACCCGAGCCTCCAGCTCGCAGGACCAACCCGTCCTAAATCCCTCCAACCCATCATGGGTGAGATTGCACATTAGTGCCTTTATTCTAAATCCCTCCAACCCATCACAGGTGAGATTGCACATTAGTGCGTTTATTGTGAATCCCTCCAACACATCACGGGTGAGAATGAACATCAATATCTTAGCCTATTAAACTACTCTTGTCTAGTGTTTGTTATACCTAGCTATTTAAGGTTAATCCCAGGACTGCCCAGGGCATGCCCGGTGAAGGGCTCTCGAGGACACTAGGAGCTATGATGGGTTGAAATCCCAAGGCTCCCTTTCGCAAGGATATTTATTTTTATTAATATCTACCAATGATCCATTCTCAGCTCTTGTTGTTACTCTAGAACAAACCTGATGAATTTAATTATTATTGGGAAATCGGGGGTCTTCCGCCGGTCTCCGTTCTAACTTCTATCCTTAAGGCCTTGCACACTATCGCTCGATACTATAAAGTGACCTACTAGCACCAATCAGGGTTTGACTTTCCAATATAGTCACCAACTCAACCTTCTATTGTATCCCCTGTGAGTCCCAGTGACATGAGCTATATTTGTTTGCTAAGCGCAGCCACGACCTAGTGTTGCCCCGTATGTCGTGTCATCCAAACTCTTGGGTCAAATGTTCCTAATTATATATCATGATTATTATGATGTGTGATAATGATTGAACAAAGTTTCATTGTTTTCCCAAGGGATTAAGAGACCTATATTAATTCTTTAATTGTGCAACCGAGTCTCCTTGAACATGAAGTACTATATATAATGATTCAACCTACCTGAGGTTTTCACTAGGTTTTCCTTAAAGGTCAATTAATACTGCCTACCAAGTTTCACAATATTTTCATGCAAATTTCTATTTATTTCCCATTTAACAATCAAATTCCAATTCAACCACTTTACAAAGAAAGTACCTTAACTACTCAACCAAAAATTCTGAGAAAATTAGAAGGTGTTCATGTTGGTATTATAAGGCTAATTATTGAATTTCCAAATCTTAAACAATGATCTGACCTATCTTATACCCATTTAAGCAATATTACTAAAAATGCCATTATTAGGGTTTTTAACATTAAGGCAGATCCAAAAATTCTCAAATACTTTATCAGAAACCAAAACACAATAATAAACCACTGTAAAATTTTTCATAATTTTAATACACAAATTTCCCATATTTTTAATTAATCTCCAAAAAGGGGCAAAATGGTAAATTTTACTTGAAATCTAAGGAAACATTAATAAACAGTGCCATAAATTTTCCAGGAGTTAACTCTGCCCTACCAGAGCTTGTGTCAAAAATCCATAATTTAATGAATTTATTTGCCCTATTTTCCAATTTATTTCTTAACTAGACTCATTTTCCAATAATTTCAAATATTGGGATTTTTGATCCGAAAAATCCCCAATAATCCATGGGAGGTGTATTCCATTATTATGAGTACCTGTCCAGAGTTTTATGGACTTTCAATGACCCAATTGGGCTAAATTCACATTTCCCATTTTTGCTATTGGCACCCCAAATTTGAATATGTCAGCCTTTTGCATGTGGGAATTCCCCAACATGCAGAGGTCAAAATGACCTAAAAATTTTACCATGGATTTTTCTTGATCAAAGAACATCCCACCCAAATTTGGGGGTGTTTGGACTCATATATCTCCAAAAATACATCTAATTTAATTTTTAGTTTTTCATCAAATACTATAGAACAATTTTGACCAAAAATTCTCATTTTTGGTCAGACACTAGTTTTATACCTAACACAAGCCTGAACAAAATTTGAAGTCATGGTGACTTATGGTTTGACTTGGTCATTTATTTTAAGATTTGCCCTAGCTTAGGACCAGCTTTGGTAGATTGGACATACAGGGAGCCCTACAGCTCCAAACTTCAAGTTTAGGGTGTCAAAATAAAATTAAGGCTAGATATACAATTTTTATGTTGATATCTAGTTCTGAAATTTCCTATAAGGGGCCTATTTTTAGCATGTAAGGTTACTGAAAATGTGTGACAGAATAACACGGTTCATTAAAATCAACATCATTAATTAATTTGGATTTAAATGGACGACATCTGTTCATCGTCCCAAATAGCCAACGGCTGTGATTGAATCTTCTTGGGCCATGTTTGCTGGCTAATTCCGTCCACCTGGGCCGGCGCCACCGCCGGCGATTATTGCCACCACCTTCGTTGAGGTGGTGGCTAGCGTTTCCCGGTGGTGAGGCTGCCAGAGGCGGCTCCTCCGGCGATCCCGAGCAAGATGAAAAACTCGGAAAATTTCACACTTTCTCTCATGGTATCGGGCTCGATTGAGCCTGATGTATCGCCTAATTGGGCTAGAAAGCTAGTACGGGGTGAGGTGAGGCGAAACAGACCTGCAACAGAGCTTGGCGGCGCGTGCGGTGGCGATGCTCCATGGCCGACACTTGCTCCGGCGAACTAGCCCGATTCACCATTTCTCCAGCAGAAGCTTTGCTCCAGCAGTCAAATTCCACTCGATTCCAGCTCCTGAAGCTAATGGTGGGCTTGGATTTGGCTGAGGGTGGCTGTAGGAGAAGTTTGAGTTAAGGGGGTGGTCGGTCATGGCTTTGGAGTTTCCTCCTGGCCACCAGGTGTCCCCAAACTACTCCACCTTGCAGGAATAATCCTTGGAAGCTCAGCCAGCAGCTTGGGCAGAGGGAAGGAGGGCCACATGGCCTCCATCTCCTCTCTTCCTCCCTTCTCTCTCCTCGTTTCCTCCAAAATGACTAAATTGCCCCCATGCATGCATTCTCTCTCCATTTTCAGGAGGGTAGGGGCTGTCATTAACTCTTTTGGCTGGTCATGGGCCTTGGCTCATGGGCTTAGCCCATGGGAATGGGATTGGTCTTCAAATCCTTTAAATAGGCCTAAGGTTGAACAAGTTGACTTCTAGGGTTGACTTGGTCAACTTGATGAGTGGGCTGACCTCACTTGATGGTCGTGGACCCAAAAGTACCTCCCAACTTGTGTTGGGCAATGGTGGTGCCCTACTTGGGCTAATTGGGCCTTTAAGTGGGGATTTGACCAGATTAGGGTTTAGGGTTGACTTGGGTCAACATGGGTCAATAGGTGACCTAAAGATGTGGCTTATGTTTCCCTTAGGTTGATATTAGGGTTAGGGGTGCAGTGGTGGAACAAATGTGTGGCTAGGACCTCAATTTGGGATTGTTTGACTTGGGTTATCTTTCGCCCTATAGTGGGTCCCTATGACTACATCCTAACTCCATGGTTCAACCTAGCCTAAACCCATGCCCCTCACCATATGCCCTAACCCAACCTAAGTAGAGGGGTCTAATTGGAAATGTGATGTTACAGCAAGTGTCCCAAAAGATTCAACAACCCCGTGGGCGTCAACAATCTGACATGAACCCACAGTACAAAGTATGTCTGAACTGAGAAAACAAACTAAAATGACAAACTAACTCGCTACAGCGAGGTGAAAACCACAGCCAACACTGCCGCTCAGAACTCTAAGACCAGCTCCACTACCAGCTACTGCTCTGAACCTGAGGCATTCCAAAGACAGAACACCTCAGCAAGAAGGTACAAATAGTGGCAGAAAAACGATAAGCCAAAATAAACAAAGGTCAAAAGGGGTACCAACCCAAGACCAGCGGTACTGAAGTAGAGTACAAAACTAAAGCATCAAACAAGAAAAAGAACACCTACGTGAATCATCACATACATCATAAATACACTAGGTGCACAAGGCTATAAGGTGACAAACATGAGTAAATCATAAGGAAGAAACTTTGTAACCTTTATTAGCCACCTGTGGTCACTCTACCCAAAAACACGGGCGAGGCGGTCACTCAACTAGACACACCACTCACAAATATAATGTCTGTCTAACTGCGGGGGAGACTTATACACTCCACCATACACCGCAAATGCCCAAAAACCCGATAAACTTCCACTAGGTACTAATAAAGGTAACAAACCTTGCGGGGGTGGTTAAGTCTGTTAACTCCCGCAATCAAGAAAACCCAAAGAAAGCACAACAAATATATCTCGAGACTTGGCACATCAGATTCTACTCGACATTTCTAGATTAAAGACGCGATTGATCAACCTTTAGGAACGATTTACAATCCTAGATAAAATCGAACGCATCCTACATAATCGTTAAGGGACGGTTAATATGAGCAAGATACAAACATATCATCAAAACATATATCACTTTACCACGTTATAATTAGAATAAACAAGAACATTATAAAACAAGTGAATATAGACAAAAGATTTAGGCATCATTATACTCAACAAGAAATTTATGGTAATAACAATGAAATTAGAAGTTGCAACGGATCATGAAAAAATGAAGAGAAGAGGGGAGTAAAACCAAGGCGGAAAAAAATCCTCTGAATCACTGCACGTCACAGATCGGGGCAAAAGAACACAGGGGGAGTCGAAATCTAGACAAAAATGGCCGAAAAGAGGTTAGGGCTGAAAAACCCTAATTAGAAAACTCAAGAAACGGGGAAAATTTTACCACAATGGCGTAGCTCTCGAAGAGAGCTTTCCGGATCTGTATTCGATTGAAGATTTGGAGCACCGGAGCACCGTCGGCGGTCACCGGAAGATTCATGAAAGACTTCCTCTCGCTAGCTCACGCCACTCCAGTTCGGGAGAATATCCGGAGAAGATGAAGTTTTTCTTTCTTAATTATCTTAAGTATCAGAATATATATATATATATATATATATATATATATATATATATATATATATATATATATATATATATATATATATATATATATATATATACAAAACGTTTTGTCTATGTAGGAAAAAAACGGACTATTTACGAGCGGGTGCACGGAAAATAAAAATAGAGATTTAGGATGACTTCAAATCAAAAAGTGCTAAACATAAAAGCTGTAGATCTCGTCGAAACGAACAAATTTTATGTTAACCAGTTTTTTATACGATACTGTTTTGACTCTTGAAAAGGTGCCCAAACACAAACTGTAACGGACTACTCGGGAAGAATCTACAGTACTCGAGAACAAAATTACCGGTACTCGAGAAGTAGAAAAAAAGCTAGTCGAGTACTAAAACTTAGTACTTGAGAACAAGGAAATAGCACTCGAGTATCAAGGAGGCAGTACTCGGGAGGAATACTCGAGAGGAGGCAGCCTACTCGAGAGGGTTAATCGAGAGGAGGCAGTCTACTCGAGAGGAATAATCGAGAGGAGGCAGTCTACTCGAGAACTGAGCTAAAAAAATTTGCATGAATAGTTCTTTTTACAATTATATCAAAAAAATTAAACTATATACATGAATAGTAAAAGACATTTTTGAATAGTGCTTTAATATTAAAATAATCATATTTATATACTTTTGAATAACGAAACACGAGATCAAAGCGGAGGCCCAAACGCGCGCCGAATTAAACGAAACTCATACCGTAGGCGAACACAGACGCAACGAACCCAACGGCGAAGTCAAAATCAAAATCTGACGAGCCATTCTCGAGATATAAATTTTCAAATCCTACGGCGAACATAAATTCTACAAAACTTCGAAAAAAACGCCGAGGTCCGAATATCGCTCGGATCGGGACGAAACTTGACGAGAAAGTCCAAAATTATTCAACTTAAATTCCAAATGCAAAATTTTCCAATTACAACAAGAATTCGGCCGACTCGAACGCACGGACTAGAAAATGCCTTAACGGCATTGCGCCGTCAACTCGACTTTAAAAGTAACGCCACGACGTCATATATATGATGATACCCATTCAAATAAAATCATCGAAAAATCAGGGACGTTACATTCGCCCGCATCAAGAATTTGCTTAAAAATTTTTACCTCCACTCGAAGCCCTCGGGCGGCCTTCGGCCGCATCCAGCCGACTTCGCCCGCTGGCGCACCGGCTTCACCCGGGCTTGATGCTTCAGGTGGATTTCGGCTGTATAGAAGCGAGTCTCGCTTCCACCCAATTCACCGACTCGGCGCCGCAACAGCCACTCGCGGCCCCCTCCTCTTTTTTTCATCAAAGTACTAACTATTATAATTTGATTATTTAATAAATACGAGCTTCTTCGCATGGGATATGCCCATGCTCGAAGCCCTCGGGGGGCCTTCGGCCGCATCCTGGAGGGCTTCGCCCGCCTGGGCACGCACTTCGCCCGTGCATGATGCTTCGGGCGGATTTCAGCGGCATAGAAGCAGGTCCCTCTTCTACGTAATTCACCCGGCTCGGCACCGCAACCGCCACTCGCGGCCCCCCGAAGCCCTGTGATTGTTTGATTTTGCATACGCGCTCCGGGGGGACACGAGTTACGGTTGCGGCGCTGAGCAGGTGAATTGCGTGGAAGCGGAACCTGCTTCTATGAGACCAAAGTTCGCCCGAAGAATCAAACATGGGCGAAGCCCGCCTGAATGCGGCCGAAGGCTGCCCAAGTGCTTCGAGCAAGGGAATAGACCATGCGAAGAAGCTCATGTGTGTGTGTATATATATATCTTTTCGTTATTATATAAGCAAACCTCTAATGAGAGCATGATGTAACATTTAAATCCCAAAATGCCCTCATAAAATCGGTTTTGATGGGTTAACTTGGGGGGTATTTTGGTCTTTTGGTCGGATTAAGGCTTAATTAATAGATACATGCACTGTTCACCGGCCTCAAAATCCCGATATCGGTCTTCTTCTTCTGCGCAGCTAGGGCAGCTCCGTCAATCGCAAGCCCGTCTCGATACCCGACTTCTTCTTCTGCTCAGGTAGGCCAGCTCCGTCAAGCGCAAGACCTTCACAAGCACCGTCAATCGCAAGCCCGTCGCGATACCCGACTTCTTCTTCTGCGCAAGTAGGGCAGATCCATCAATTGCAAGCCTGTCGCAAGCCCGTCCCTGTCACAAGTCCGTTGACATTACAAGGCCGTCACCATCGTCGTCGCTTCTTCCACGCAGTTTCTTCCACTTCTTTTGACTCCTCAAAAAGCTCCGATTGAAGCAGAGGTTGCTTCTGATTGTTGCTTCCAGATCCAGGCAGAGATTGCTTCCATTTCTTTGTCCGCATTTCTCATTCGCAATTTTCGCTTCGTCTCACCCATCTATGCCCGCTCTTCCTCTCGCCCTACCTCTCCAGATCCCGCTCTGCTTCTAAACACCCGAACTTATTTTTTTTCTCTCCTCCAGGCATTGCAAGCCTCGATTCAAACATCAATGAGAGGCTGTTCTCTGGAGGCTTTAATCTGTCCAACTTCCTCATCCGACAGGCGCACAACTAGGGTTCAGCCGCCCCTCTCCCGACTTTGGCGCTGCAGTAGGAGAAGCTCCCACACAATTTCTGCCCACGATCCCGCTCTATTTCGCTGCCAGGACTTCCAAGCTCTATTTCGCTGCCAGGACTTCCTCCTCCGACAGTTTCTTCTTCTGTCATGTCCGCTCTTTTGAAAATTCAGATGGTTCTATTTGATAAGTATAAATATTATGTAATTTCATTCAGTTTTTGGCGATGAAGTTGAATATTGTGATTTGCATTGTGATTTCCTATTTAGGAGTAGTCAAATGATGTTGAATGCTAAGATTGAAATCAATTTGTGATTTTTTTTGTTTCTTTTGTTTGTTGTGTGTGAGAGCTGCAATAGTGGAGAAGATAAACAATGCGATATTGTAGCTGCTGTTAGATTTTGTTTTCCTTTGAGCTGTTCTTCTTTGTGGATGGTTAGGAGAAGTATTTTAAAGTGCTGTGAGTGAGATTAGGAAGTTGACATTACTGCTTTTGTCTTTTATCCCGTCGGTGAGTTGGATTGGAGATAACAACCCTGTGTTGTTGTTGCTTCCATTTTGGAGGTTGACATTACCATGTTGTCAGCATCTTCCTGTAGGGGCTTGCAGAGGTTATATGATCGATTTCTTCACCTTTTGCTTACTCTGTTTTTCGGTTTTCCATCAGGTGCTCCAACGTTTGCACTCTACCTTGCTCTCTATACAAAATCAACAACACCTAATCAGGTATATCATTTCTTTGGTAAATTAATTTGGTCTATTCTCACTTAATCTGGCGGGAGCGCCGTCGCTCCATCAAATTAATTTATAGATGTACTGTTTTTTTAAGTAACTCTAATATTGATGCACAATTTGTACTTTCTCATAATAAATTACTATTTTAATTCAGTATGAAGGAAGTAATTGATGAGTGATAAGTAATTAAATTACTGCTTTAATTAGGCATAAGGTATTATAAAAGTAATTGATTGTTGAAATTTGTGAAGTGAACGTGGGTGAGGGAGCATGCCGGGCGGTCTGAGCGGCCTGAGCGGTTTGAGTCCGCGACCTGGGCGGACTGCTGGTTGCGTCCTGGATGACCTGGCTTGGTCTTGGTGGTGGCTTAGCTGCTTTTGAGGAGCGGCCTGTGCGGCCTGGTGTGCGACCTTGGGCGGACTGGTGTGCGGCCTGGATGGTGTTTGGCCAAGGAAGTCTTGGTGGCTTGGGATTCTAGTGGAGCGGCCTGAGCGGACAATGTTTGGCGGTCTGTTGGCAGTCCGCAGCTTGATTGGCATCCTAGCAGTTAGCCAGCACTTGTTGTAACAAGGAAGATTAGAAGTTCTATCCGCGGTGTGTTGGCGGACTTGTCTTTTGTGTCCGCGGAGTCCGCATTTGTGGGCTGGTTTTGGAGATGGACTTTTGTTCTTATCGAGCTCTCCATGTTGCGATGGTTGTTTCACATCCTTGTGGCGGACTATCCTGTTGATTGGCGGTCTGGGTCTTCTATGCCTGCCGTGCTCGCGCTAGTTGCTTGATGGGCTGCTGGACTTGGTCATTTTGTGACAAGTCCATTATGTCTGCAGAGTCCATAGAGTCCGTTGTTGACCGGGCGGACTGCCTGTTGGTCGTGGACTTGTGGCGTGCTGTGGCATTGTTGTCGAGCTATGTAGACTGCCTCTTTATCTGCGTACAACATATGGACTGATGCAGCATGTGTTATGGCTGTGTCTGCATACTGTGTTGAGTTTCAGACCGATGCAACATGGGTTGTGGGTGTGTCCGCATGCTGAGTGGCGGACTGGCGCTATGCTTACGTTGGGCGGACGGACACCGTGCTTGTATTGTTCGGGTTAGCCTTATGTCCGCTTGGTGGCAGACTGGCTTTTGACCTGGTGCCTGGAGGCTTGAAGTCTGGCCAAGTCCTTGCGGACTTGGCGGATTGGGTTGTGTTAGTGCACAAGCTGGGGTGGTGACTCTATTCACTACTGTGGTGACCACACTCCTCACCTCACCTATAAATAGACCCCCACAACACATCTACAGTAACTGAGTGAACAGTAAGTGAAAGCTTGGTTAATTGTTGCGGTCTGTTTTTTGCTGTCTGCGCGGGTTGAGCAGAGATAACAGTTTGTTGTTTGCAGGTTGCGCGGCTAACACTGAGGAGCCATGAGTTTGGCTTTGAATGCGGTCAACATAAGTGAAGTTTGCGATTTCAATCAGCGGTTTCAACAGGTCGCTTCTGCGACTTGTCAGTTTTCTCTGCTTCAACGTTTCCAAGTTCAATAACCTGTCCACTGAACTCGGCGGTCTAGGCGGTCTTTTCCTCAGTTCAACAGCGGCTTGTAGCAGGCAGCGAATAACGGTGTGTCCGCGCGGCCTCGCGGTCTCGGCGGACTCCGTGTTCTATTCATCTTGTAGCAGCAACAACAGCAGTTCGGGAGGCTTCGGTGACTTCGACGGACAGGGCGGTCTCGATGGTCTCCAATTCTGTCTGCTCGAATTGTTTGACTTGTAATCTTTCATGTTTTCCTTTGTACTAGAAAAATCATGTCTCGCAATGTATACCTCGTATTGTAAAAAAGGAATAAAAGAATATATGATCAGCTTGCCCCTGTGATTGCATTTGGTTGTTGAGCTTGCTTTCCTGGTTTCCGCACGATCAAGGTGTGATATTTATAGTTCCGAGGATATTAATTTGGCATTAGACTATCTTGGTGACCACTTTGAGAAAATTCAACATGGTATCAGAGCAAGATTCAGTTGCTTGAGCGGTAATCAACTTGTGTTGTTGCTCTGTGCTTCTGGAAGCTTAACCAAAGTTGCTGCAATTTAAGGGAACTATGCAAGAGGTCTGGGTATTGAACTCTTGACCCCTACTAACTTCAAGAAGTGGAAGTCATGCATGAAGAGTTTTCTTCTTGGCGAGGAGCTATGGGAGGTCGTTGGTGGTGACGATAGGTAGGAGGTTATTGCTGATTTTGGGACTGCTTAGCAGGTGAGAGTCTGGAGGAAAACTAACGCAAAGGCAGAGTTTACACTCAAGAGGGATGTTTCACTGGAGTAGTTTGATCACATCATTGGATGTGAGTCGGCTGCTGATATATGGACAACTATTGATGGGTTGTTCAACAGGAAGAATGTGGTGAGGCTATAGCTCCTGGAGAATGAGTTGGTTAGGATAACTCAAGGAGACCTGACTATCTCTAAGTTCTTCTTGAAGATGAAGAGCCTGTGTGCTGAGATATCAACGCTTGATCCTGATGAGCCCATCTCTAAGGCCAAGTTGAAAAGGCACATAATCCGTGGCTTGCGGAAGGAGTATGTTGCCTTTGTAACCTCTGTTCAAGGCTGGGCTACTCGGCCATCTCTGCTGGAGCTTGAGAACCTTCTTGCTTCGCAGGAAAGTTTGGCAAGACAGATAACAGGAGTGACTATCTCTGAAGGAGGTAGTGAAGCGATGTTCACGGGCAAGAAGAAGAAGAGATGGGAAAGGAAGAAGAAGAATACTGCCGCTGAACTTGAGCCTTCAACTTCTTATCAACCAGAGAGGAGCGCTGCTCCTAAGAAGGATTGGAAGAAGAACTTGAAGTACTATGGGTGTCATTAGCATGGACACTTCAAGCGTGACTGCAAGGTCAAACTATAGCCTGGGCATCCTACAAGCAATGAGGAAGCTTTCTTGAGTACAGAAGAAGCTGGATGGGGCAGAGCTTTCATGACGGGCACTTGTGTCCGTGCTTTGTCCACTGTCGACTTCAACGATGAGTGGATCGTGGACTCCGGGTGTGGTCATCACCTCACCGGAGGCAAGTCGAAGTTATCTTCTCTCCAAGCCTACTCAGGTAACGAAGCTATCATAACTGCTGATAATATTGTTTATGCAGTAGAGAAGGAGAGGGTTGTGTCTTTGGGTAGTGATAAGGGGCCACTCACGTTAAGGAGTGTGTATCACGTACCGGCCATGAAGAAGACCCTCTTCTCTGTGACCAATGCAGTAGACGCGGGTAATCACGTTCTGTTTGGGCTAACAGAAGTGAAGTTCCTTCACAACGTAGCAGCAGTTAAGGCTGTTGTTGCTCATGTTGGGAGGAGAGTAAAGAACTTGTTTGTTCTTGCAACTAACTCTTATGTTGATCGGATGAGAGCAAACGATAGCGCTGCTATATGAAATAAAAGGCTGGGGCATATAGGAATGGATAAATTGAAAGAGATGACAAACATGAGCCTTGTAAGAGGCTTGCCTATGCTGTCTTCCTTTGGTGACGGTCACGTTTGCGTGTGATGTCAGTATGGCAAGGCTAATCACCTTTCGTTTGATAAGTGACAAACGAGGAGCAAGAGACCATTGGAGTGTATCCATGGTGACTTGATGTGACCAACCACCACTACTAATCTTGGTGGAATCAGATACATGCTTGTTCTGATTGATGACTACTCAAGATACACCTGGGTTTATTTCTTGAAGGAGAAGTCATAAGCTTTCCAGGTGTTTGTGGAGTTCAAGGAGCTAGTGGAGGGCCGGCTTAACTTGCGGATCAAGAAGTTTAGAACAGACAATGGTTGTGAGTTTGTCTCCTCCGAGTTTTCTAACTTCTACAGGAAGTACGGGATCCAAAAAGACCTTACTTGTGCTCATACTCCACAACAAAATGGAGTAGCGGAGCGGAAGATCCGTCATCTGATGGAAACCTGCAAGTGTTGGCTTCATACGAAAGACATTCCTAGGTTCTTCTAGGCAGAGGGGATGTCTTGTGCTTCTTACGTCATCAATCGGATGCCACTCAGCCCGATCAACATGAAGTCTCCCTTTGAGATGTTACTGAAGGAGAAGCCAAGTGTGGAACACCTTATGGTGTTTGGATCAACTTGCTATGTGTATGTCTCAGATGCTTCAAGGACAAAGCTTGATGCAAAGGCAAGGAAGCTTGTCTTTGTTGGCTATGATGAACGGAAGAAGGGATGGAAATGCATTGATCCTACGACGAAGAAGTTTGTTGTACCAAGAGATGTGGTATTTGATGAATTGACGTCATATGGAGGTGGGTCAGTTGATCTACCAGAGAGCAAGGTTGATAAAGAGCAGAAGGTGGCTGCTGAAATTCTGGAAGAGGAGCTTGCTGTATCACCAGCAGCTCCTATTGCTTCAAACTCTGGTGCTGAGGCTTCTGGCTTAGGAAGCAGGAGGAGTATTGCTCAAAGCTTGCCTGAAGCTGGATTTGAGCCTGAAGAAGCAACATAGGTGGTGAGCAAGGAGCAACCTCTTCGGAGATCAAAGAGGATTGTTAAGCCACCAGCTCAGTACTGTGATGGGAATTCAGTGAGTTTTGTCTCCTGCTTCTTTGCAGGTACTCTGGATGACCGAGAGCCTACAAACTTCAATGAGGCCACTGGAGTCAAGGAGTGGGAAGATGCCATGAAGGAGGAGATCCCTGCTCTCAAGAAGAATGAAACCTGGGACCTTGTTCCCAAGGTTGATGGCATTACTCCTATGACTTGCAAGTGGGTGTACAAGTTGAAGAAGAAGGCTGATGGGAGCATTGATAGATACAAAGCTCGCCTGGTTGCTCGAGGATTCTCACAACAGTATGGAGAGGAATATGAGGAGACATTTAGTCCAGTTGCTAAGATGACTTCGGTTCGGGTGGTGATCGCCTTGGCTGCTAGCAAGGGATGGAGGATGTGGCAGCTTGATGTGAAGAACACTTTTCTTTACAGAGAGATTGACAAGGACCTCTTCATGGATCAAGCACTTGGTTTTGTTTCTGAAGTTCATCCGGACTATGTCTGTAAACTCGGGAAGGCTCTCTACTGGTTGAAGCAAGCTCCTAGAGCTTGGTATGGGAAGATAGCAGAGTATCTGCAATTCTGCGGTTTTCTTGCTTCCAACTCGGATTCTAGCTTGTTCATCAAGAAGAAGGGGGAGCTTCAAGTCTTGGTCCTGCTGTATGTTGATGATATGATCATCACAGGGAATTCAGAGGAGGAGGTGGCTAGGCTCAGGGCTGAGCTAGTTATTCACTTTGAGATGAAAGACTTGGGAGAGCTTCATCAATTTCTTGGTTTTGAAGTGGAGAGGAAGGAGAGCAGAATACTCATTTTCCAGAATGGATATGCGGATCGCATTATGAATTGATTCGGTATGGGCAAAGGGAAGAGTTGCTCTACTCTACTGGATCTTGGTCTGAAGCTTCGACGAGATGAAGGAAGGATTCTTCCTGATCCCTTGGTGTTCAGAGCTCTAGTTGGGAGCTTAATCCACTTAATGATTAGAAGGCCAAATATTACTTATGTTGTTGGTCGAGTAAGTCGGTTTATGGCTGAACCAAGGAAGTCTCATCTTGTAGCGGCAAAGATCATCTTGAAGTATGCCAAGGAGACTTCAGAATATGGGAATCCTCTATAGTAGCGAACCAATGTTTTTTTTGCTTGGATACACGAATGCTAATTATGGTGGTGACTCGGATGATCGAAGATTAACTTCGGGTTATGTGTTCACATGTGGATCAACTTGCATTTCGTGGTGTAGCAAGAAGCAAGACTTAGTTTCTGTGTCTACTACGGAAGCAGAGTATAAGGCTTTGGCCTTGGCTGCTCGAGAAGCCATCTGGCTGAGAAGGCTGATAAAGAATGTTCATGTGGAAGTGCAAGGTCCTTCTTTACTCCGAGGTGACAATGAGAGTGCTCTCAAACTGGTGAACAATCCAGTGTGTCACGCAAGGACCAAACATATTGAGATCGAGCACCACTTCATAAGGGAGAAGTTGTTGGAGGGATCTTTTCTGGTTGAGCATGTTCGGAGTGAAGATAATCTTGCTGACATCTTCACGAAGCCGCTGTCAAAGGGGCCATTTCAACTGTTACGAGGGTTGCTGGGCTTGATCACCACTTCTCACTTTAAGGGGGAGTGTTGAAATTTGTGAAGTGAAAGTGGGTGAGGGAGCAGGCCGGGCGGTCTGAGAAGCCTGCGCGGTCCGAGTCCGCGACCTGGGCGGACTGCTGGTTGCAGCCTCGGTGACCTGGCTTGGTCTTGGTGGTGGCTTGGGTGCTTTTGAGGAGAGGCCTGTGCGGCCTGGTGTGCGACCTTGGGCAGACTGTTGTGCGTCCTAGATGGTGCATGGCCAAGGAAGTCTTGGTGGCTTGGGCTTCTAGTGGAGCGGCCTAAGCGGACTGTGTTTGTCGGTCTGTTGGTAGTGCTCAGCTTGATCGGCGGCCTAACAGTTAGCCCGCACTTGTTGTAACCAGGCGGATTGGAAGTTCTATCTGCGGTGTGTTGGCGGACTTGTCGTTTGCGTACGCAGAGTCCGCATTTGTGGACTGGTTTTGGAGATGGGCTTTTGTTCTTGTCGAGCTCTCCATGTTGCGATGGATGTTTCACATCCTTATGGCGGACTGTCCTGCTGATTGGCTATCTGGGTCTTCTATGTCCGCCGTGCTCGTGCTAGTTGCTTGATTGGCTGCTGGACTTGGTCATTTTGTGACAAGTCCATTGTGTCCGCAGAGTCCACAGAGTCCGCTGTTGACCGGGCGGACTACCTGTTGGTCGTGGACTTGTTTCTGGCTGTGGTATTATTGTCGAGCTATGCGGACTGCCTCTTTGTCTGCGTACAACATGCGGACTGATGCAGCATGTGTTATGGTTGTGTCTGCATGCTGTGTTGAGTTGTGGACTGATGCAGCATGGGTTGTGGGTGTGTCCGCATGCTGAGTGGTGGACTGGCGCTATGCTTGCATTGGGCGGACTGGCGCCGTGCTTGTATTGTGCGGGCTGGCCTTGTGTCCGCTTGGTGGAGGACTGGCTTTTGACCTGGCGCCTAGATGCTTGAAGTCTGGCCAAGTCCTTGCGGACTTGGCGGACTGGGTTGTGTTAGCGTGCAAGCTGGGGTGGTGACTCTATTCACTAGGGTGGTGACCACACTCCTCACCTCACCTATAAATAGACCCCCCCGACACATCTACAGTAACTGAGTGAACAGTAAGTGAGGGCTTGGTTAATTATTGTGGTCTATTTTTTGCTGCCTGCGCAGGTTGAGTAGAGATAATAGTTTGTTGTTTGCAGGTTGCGTGGCTAACACTGAGGAGCTAGGAGTTTGGATTTGACTGCTGTCAGCATTAGTGAAGTTTGCAGTTTCAATCAGCGGTTTCAGCAGGTTGCTTCTGTGACTTGTCAGCTATCTCTGCTTCAACGTTTCCAAGTTCAATAACCTATCCGCCGAACTCGGTGGTCTAGGCAGTCTGTTCCTCAATTCAGCAGCAGCTTGTAGCAGACAGCGAATAACATTGTGTCCGCGCGACCTCGCGGTCTCAGCGGACTCCGTGTTCTATTCATCTTCTAGCAGCAGCAGCAGTTCGGGCGGCTTCGGCGACTTCGACGGATTGGGCAGTCTCGGCGGTCTCCAGTTCTGTCCGCTCGAATTGTTTGACTTGTAATCTTTCCTGTTTTCCTGTGTACTGGCGAAATCATGTCTCGCCACGTATACCTCGCATTATAAAGAAGGAATAAAAGAATATATGATCAGCTTGCCCCTGTGATTGCATTTGGTTGTTGAGCTTGCTTTCCTGGTTTCAGCACGATCAAGGTGTGGTCTTGATAATTCTGAGGATATTAATTTGGCATTAGACTATCTTGGTGACCACTTTGAGAAAATTCAACATTGATGAGTGACATTGTCTAACCTTGCTGTAGAATTAAAACATTTGCAAGTTTTTGAGATTTGTATTTCGTTATAATTGCAGGTGATGAAATGTTAGGTTTTATTTCACCTATTATTTTATTAGAGCAATATTACAACCATAAATTTTTTGTGCATTTAATTAATTTTCTAGGATTCATGGTTTACAAATTCTTCCTAACTGGTCTATGCTCAAACTTTACATTAATGCACTTTTTTGATCCATCCAAGTGCATAGAATTGATGTTCATCACCAGCCACAAATAGTACCATTTAACAGGTTAGTATTTGCTTCTACCAGTTGCTATTGTCTTACTCCATAACTATATATTACTCTAATGCACTATTAAAATTGTTTTTTTCAATGACTACCGAATTGTTTGTCTTTGTACTTCAACTGTTTTTAAGCTTAACACATTCTTTATTAGGCTAATTGTGTATGTGTTGAAAAGTGAATGATTACTGTGCATGTGTTAACAATATGAACTTAAGAGATCATTAATTGTACAATCCCGTGTTCACCGAGTGGGTCCACTAAGCATGGCGAATGGACCAAGGCAACTTGTCCGCGCCAGGGCAGCATACGGGAGAACTTAGAATGGCCAGCTCGCTCCCACCAAAGCTATGCGGGCGAGCTGCGCGAGTCGGCCCAGCCAGCCCGGGTCCGCCCGGGTCCGCCCGGGTCCGCCCGAGGTTCGTCAAAAGGAGTCGGGTTTTCGCCAAACGAAGCTCGCCGTTCGTCGAGCGGGGCTCGTCGTTCGTCGAAGGGAGCCCGTCGTACGTCGAGCGGTGCTCGGTCTTCTTCGAGATAACCTAATGAATTAGAATCCCAGATTCGCTGGACAAATCTCGGCGAACTCAATTCTTCTGGAATTCCTTCCATAGTAAGTCCCAAGACGCCCCGGGCGAGTGAAGGTATCAAAGGGCTACTCGCCCAGCTGCTTTATGAGGCTTCATTTGGACTTTACCCCCGCTGGCGCCCTCCCGGCTTTGGCATCGAGTTACGTTGCTCCACTCGATGCTCTCCTGCCTTTTGCGTTGAGTGACGTTGCTCCACTTGACGCTCTTGGCGCCCTCCTGGCTTTGGCGTTGAGAGACGTTACTCCACTCGATGCTCTCGTCACCCTCCTGGCTTTGGAATTGAGTGACGTTGCTCCACTCGATACCCTCGACGCCCTCCTAGCTTTGGCGTTGAGTGACATTGCCCCACTTGATGCTCTCGACGCCCTCCTGGCAATGGCGTTGAGTGATGTTGTCCCACTCGCCCAGTCTCCTGTGAGGCTTTTTTTTTACCATTTTACCCTTATTGGTCTGCCTATAGCCTGCTAGAACAACAGAGTTATGTTTTTGGCAGACCCATCCGGGATGCATATAACTGTTCAAAATAGCGGAGGTTGTATATTTGCAGGCCGTCTTCAGAAAACTATAAATAAGACCCAAGGGACACCTCAGAAGCACACTCACTAGTTTTCAGATCTTGCGCTTTCTGAGGTAGACTTAGCTCGACTTTTATCTTAATGAGGGGAAGTACTCTAAGATCTTCCGAGTGTATGGTGGGACCTCCACGCCGAGCCCTTGGGTCAGTCCCCATTTCTTTTACTATTTGGCTTGCAGGAGAGAAGTACGTGCGCGATCACCCCTTCCCCAAGGATGAACTCCACAAGACACCGAGTTTTCAGTTTCTACATTTTGGTGCGGTGAGCGTGGAGAGTGGTCGGCACAAAAAATCTTTCAACAGGTTAGATGGCAGAAGGAGAAGGACAAGCATCAGATAGGTCTGACTTGTAACACCCCAAAAATGGAGGTGGACAAAGGCCGTCGAGCGGAGGTCGGCAAAGGTCGTCGAGCGGAGGTCGGCGAAGGCCGTCGAGCGGAGGTCGGAGAAGGCCGTCGAGCGGAGGTCGGCGAAGGCCGTCGAGCGGAGGTCGGCGAAGGCCGTCGAGCGGAGGTCGGCGAAGGCCGTCGAGCGGAGGTCGGCGAAGGCCGTCGAGCGGAGGTCGGCGAAGGCCGTCGAGCGGAGGTCGGCGAAGGCCGTCGAGCGGAGGTCGGCGAAGGCCGTCGAGCGGAGGTCGGCGAAGGCCCTCGAGCGGAGGTCGGCGAAGGCCCTCGAGCGGAGGTCGGCGAAGGCCGTCGAGCGGAGGTCGGCGAAGGCCGTCGAGCGGAGGTCGGCGAAGGCCGTCGAGCGGAGGTCGGCGAAGGCCGTCGAGCGGAGGTCGGCGAAGGCCGTCGAGCGGAGGTCGGCGAAGGCCGTCGAGCGGAGGTCGGCGAAGGCCGTCGAGCGGAGGTCGACGAAGGCCGTCGAGCGGTGGTCGACGAAGGACGTCGAGCGGTGGTCGACGAAGGCCGTCGAGCAGAGGTCGACGAAGGCCGTCGAGCAGAGGTCGACGAAGGCCGTCGAGCAGAGGTCGACGAAGGCCGTCGAGCAGAGGTCGACGAAGGCCGTCGAGCAGAGGTCGACGAAGATTGTGGCTTGTTATGTGAATTAAACCCGTTCGACGAACGTACTCCCGATCGATGAAGTTTGGTTGACGAAATCAGTCCCCTTCGACGATTTGTCGAAAAATGTGGATATGGCCGAGCGGTGACTCGTGTTAGATAGCTGGTGTGCGGCCAGTGAGTGGTGGTTGACCTTTGTAGCTTCAACCCAAGCCGTTGCTTGTTTTTGATAAGTTTATTGTATGGCTGGGATGTAACCCGAGACCTTATCGATAGAGGAATGTGATTTTGGTAATCATTATGTCCTTTATCTCTCTCTTCCTTACTTCCTGAGCAATGGAGCAGAGAACTCTTGGCTGCTAGGGTTTGGGTGGATTTGTTGAGTTGCTGGAGGAGATCTTGGGGCTGGAATCAAGTTTCAAAGCTAGAATCACAAAGGGGAAAGTGAAACGATCGTTTCCATTCATGTAGAAAAGCTTTGTCATGACTCTGAAGAGAACTTCAAGGGTAACGATCTTCCTACTTGGACATGTGAAGTCCTTTTTTTGGGCATTGACATGGATTTCCCCCACCAAAAGGTGGAATGTTGATGGATTTCCGTTGGGTTGATTCTTGAAATCCCCAAGAAGTCTTGCATATAGATCCGGAAATGTGTAGTACGGAATATGCATATTGTGTGAAGCTCATATAGACAGGTTGGTCTGGATTGATGATGTTTTATTTTGCGCACCGGAGAAGACACCGCGTATAAACGAGTGTTGTGTGGAGTCGGTGGGTTGTGCCTGTGAAGTGGAGTAGCAAGAAGTACTGGACTGGAATTCCAGGAAAATACCCTCGAAGTGCATGTGATGTATGTGATAAGTTGTAAATATACCTATTTTAATGTAAATTATTTAAGTAGTTTTCGTTTTCTTTTGTTGTTTTAGGTTCAATTTCTTTAATAAAATGCTCCTTTTATTGTATATATTTTACTAACTTAGTTTATTTTATTTTTCAGAAATTTTCAGAATTTTTCCAGAAAAATCATGTGTCACGCCAGTGTACTGTTGGTCATGCCTGTGACAAGGGCGTGACACGTCAAAACCATGGAAATCAGCAATTTTTGGATGAAATTGATGGACACGCCTGGACACACGCCCGTGTCCAAGGACACGCCCCGTGTTCTAGGCCTGTGCCAGACAGCTCGACGATTTTCCGCTCAACATTCGTCAACCCAACAGGGACACGCCCGTGTCCGATGAGCGCCACGCCCGTATCAGCCCGACACGCCCCGTGTCGAAGCCCGTGACCAACTCTCGACATTCTTCACTCGACAATCGTCGACTCAACCCGACACGCCCGTGTCAAGATGCGACACGGGCGTGTACTCCTCCACCTGGCCCGACAAACCGCCGCCGGCGACATTCGATGCAAACGACGCTCAGTTCAACCTCCCCGTCATGCACATGTACTTTGGGTCACTCCTGTGACTAGGGCGTGACTGCCACGTGGACCTCCCAAAGTCAACAATGCCGTCAAATCGCCGAATTCTGATGATAAATAAAGCCGACACGCCCAGCATCACGCCCGTGACCGGGGGCGTGACCGCCGCGTTTTCAGGCGCAATGTCAAATCACCGTAGACCACCGAAATCTGCTGATAAATAGTACTGACATGCCCCCTGACACGCCCGTGTCAGAGGGCGTGTACTTGGAAAATTTTGCCTATAAAAGGCCAGCTGCTGTATGAGTTTAGGGTTCCAAATTTTTGAACCATTTTGTTGACAAGGGCTGCCGTTTGGAGCTTGCTTATTGCTATGTAAGGACTTTATTCCCCCCCCCCCCTTCTTAAGTTCGTTTGTTTAGGCACTTGTAATCAACTTATTTTGTAATAAAAATCGTTAGTTTTTCCTCCTTACATGCTCTGAATTATGTCCGATTGTCTCCTTTTCATCAATCTTATGTGCTTTTGTTTTCATTTCCATATTGCGTGTGTGCGTGTATGAGTTAAAATTGCAAAATTTATACTTTAAAATGAAAAACTGTTTGCCTAATTTTCATCTTTATCAAAATTTTTAGCCGTTACTATAGCCGTTTTTCTTATCAAAATTGATTAAACTTAGGATCTTTAAGCTTCCAAATACGTTTTTATGAACTTGTAAAATGATAAAAAAGTGGTTTCATTCCTCTTAACTCAGCTTTTTCTTTGTTTTGAATATAAAACTGCAGCTTCTTTTTAGCTTTCTTCCACTTTTTAACCCGTTTTACATAGTTATAAGAATGTATAATGCGTTATTATAAATTTTTAGAACTTTGATTTTAGCAATTACATAAAAACTATTTTTACTCGAACAACTTTTATTTTCACTTTTTATGCATTTCTGTCAAAATCTAACGGTAAAAATGCAAACATTTTAATTTTTCAAGCACTTGCTTTTCTCACCTTAATTTGAAAACTATTTACTCAAACAATTTTTATTTTGCCTTTTTATGCATTTCTACTGCATTCTAGCGGTAGAAATGCAGTTGTTTTAATTTTTCGACAACTTTGTTTTTCTTAATTTTTTTTCGCCTGCGTGCGTGCGTGTATGAGATAAGTTTATTGCTTTCTCCAATTATGTAGAGTGTGTGCGTGTGCGCATTTATTTCCGCCTACTCATTTGAGTTAAATGGCGTGTCTTTAATTTTTCATCTACTCATTTGAGTAGGATTTGCAAGTGTGAGTATTTACTTTCTATAGTGTGAGTATTTTATTTTCTGTGGTGTGTGTGTGTGTGTGTGTGTTTAATTTCAGCAAATGTGTGTGTTTTTATTTTCCGTCTACTCATTTGAGTAAAATGGCTGGATTTTATTCAAGTAGGACTTGTGTTTTTTTTTTCCGTCTACTCATTTGAGTTAAATGGCTGGATTTTATTTAAGTAGGACTTGTTATTTTTTACTTCCGCCTACTCGCTAGTAGTTAAATGGCCGGACTTCATTTCCCTCCTACTCGTTTGAGTAGAACATGTCATTTTCAGTTTTTATTTACCGCCTACTCATTTGAGTTAAATGGTAGGTTTTTATCTTCCGCCTACTCGCTAGGAGTTAAATGACCGGACTTTATTTCCCTGTAAATATTTGAGATGGACTTGTAATCGCATTTATTTCCGCCTACTCGTTTGAGTAGGACTTGCTTTCATTACAGTCCCACTCGTTTGAGTAGGACTTGCAAATTTTCAGCTTATATTTCCCGCCCACTCGTTTGAGTGGGACTTGCAATTTCATTTATGTAATTTTCTCTTACTTGTAACTTAGTTTTATTTCTGTCTCTTTATTATGTGTTTGGATGAGTGCGAGTGCGTTTATTTGTAGTAATTGTTCTAATATTAGGTTAACTTGCTTTTTCTTCTTATTTTCTTTATAATCCTTCAGCGAATAGTTTAGAACGATCGCCTAACCAAACTCATAAGCTATCCCCATTCCGATGAGTGGCTAATCGCTTTTAGCCCTCAGTATTGAATAACATTGGGATATAAAAAATGTTTTAAATAACTAAAGGTCTTATTTTTCTATTTAATTAAAAAACTTAAGGTTTACCCTGGGTTAACGACGCGTAGAACCACATATCGATGTGTGGCTCTATTTCCGTTATCCATACACTAGCTAGCCGAGAGGCCGTGCATATGGACTGATCACCCCTGGGTAAAGAGAGTTCCTCACTAACCCTCGAGAGAGGAGACGCGCTAACTCTACCGGATTGGGTTCCCCACCCAATAGCGGGGTTCTTAGCGTACTGCGGGCATTAAGAGGAATCCTTCATCGGACGAGAGCCCGGTCGAATAGTCTTAATGTCCAGGTGAGCGATATTCCTAGAGATAGGTGAGCTCATTATTTTGGAACCTCTACGACCAAGTTTCCACTTTAATTGAATTGAAACTATAGATATCTAGTTATTTAAATCTATTTTTAATCCTAACGTAATTGGATACCGAGTGTTATCTCTTCATCGTCTTTAATATTAATCTATTTTCGTCCTATTTTAGTTTAAATCAACACCTTACTATTTTGGTAAAATAATAGTGCTTTCGGAGCAGTAGGGATAATCAACCCGTTCCCGGGAAATTTACGATCTGTATATTCCACCGAATATTCTGTATTACTTGCGATAGGTGCACTTGCCTACCTAAGCAAGCCCGCGACGATCGACTCATCGAACCAACCACCCACATAAGAGTCTGTTCGCGGGCTACATCAAGTTTTTGGCGCCGTTGCCGGGGACAATCTTTGAGTTGTTATTTCGAATCAGAAGTCTATTACTTTTACCTTTATTTCTAAAAAAACAAAAAAAAAAAACTTAAAAACTTTTCTTCAAAATCCAAAAAAAAGAAGTTCATTTTCTACTTTCTATTTAAGGGTGTATGACCCGTGGACAGCCTTCGGAGTCCGAAAATTTGGATTTCGATCCTGAGATCGAACGCTCGCTTGCGCGTATTCGGTTTCAACGCCGAAATCCCTCTTTGGATCCCGAAGAATCCATCGGAGAACCCTCTGCCGTTGCTATGGCCGACCCCAATCCTAACGCGACCGTCGAGCGTACAATGTCATATTACGCCCGACCGAATTTGGACGATACTGGGTCCAATATTGTTCGCCCGACGGTGGCGAACAATAATTTTGAGATCAAATCGAGCGTTATCTAAATGATCCAAAATGTCGTGCAGTTCGATGGACTGCCGGATGAGGACCCGAACGTTCATTTGTCTAGATTTTTGGAAATTTGCGATACTTTTAAGATTAATGGTGTCACTGATGACGCCATTCGTTTGCGCCTTTTTCCATTCTCCATCAGATCCAAAGCTAAGGCGTGGTTGAATTCCCTCCCATGAGGATGTATCACCACCTGGGCCGAGCTTGCGGAACGGTTCTTGACGAAGTATTTTCCGCCCGCCAAAACTGCAAAGTTGCGGGCGGACATTTCTTCGTTTGTGCAGAACGATTCCTAGTCTCTATTTGAGAATTGGGAGCGCTTAAAGAATTTCTCCGCAAGTGTCCGCACCACGCGCTGCCTGCGTGGTTGCAGGTCCAAATCTTATACAACGGGCTTAATTATCAGATGCGTCAAATGATTGACGCGACTGCCCGGGGTACCTTGAATAATAAGACCCCCAAGGCTGCCCAAGCTCTTATTGAAGAGATAGCTATGAACGCCTACCAATGGAACGTCCCGCGGGGACGT
Organism: Platanthera guangdongensis; assembly: GCA_039583875.1. NCBI lineage: Eukaryota > Viridiplantae > Streptophyta > Magnoliopsida > Asparagales > Orchidaceae > Platanthera > Platanthera guangdongensis. The sequence goes on along the minus strand of CM077159.1, from coordinate 119,461,938 downwards.
CCCAAGCAGGCGGCCGGCCTATTTGAAGTGGATGCCACTGCCCACTTAGCCCTTCAAGTTGAAAGGATGACGAAGCAGGTGGCGGAGATGTCTGCTGCCTCCACCACTCCACCTTGGGCGATTCCCCCTAATGCCGGTGTATTCAATGAATTCGTAGACTACGTGGGAAATGCTGGGCGACCTTCCTTCAACCCCAACAACAACCCTTATAGCAATAACTATAATCCGGGTTGGAGGAACCACCCCAACTTCTCATGGAGCAATGCGAAAAATGCGCATCGCCCACCCAATTCTTTCGCGTCCGGATTTCTTCCGCCTCCCCTCTTCCAAAACCCTCCCCGATGGAGGAGAATTTTTCTAAATATATCGCTTCCAACGAGTCAAATATCTGAAACATTACGGGATCGCTAAAAAACTTAGAACTCCAGGTTGGACAGCTTTTGCGAATGATGTCCGAGCGCGCGCTCGGGGCACAGCCGGGAAACACGGAGCCCAATCCACGGGAGAATATCAACGCTATAACCCTCCGTAGCGGAAAGGAGGTGATCGATCCAAAACGGACTGATCCTCAGGTACATATTTCACCTCCGACCCCTCTTCCCCCTTCTTCGATTACGCCGCCTTTACAAATTTTAAATGAAAAAATTATTAAAACTCCCTTGCCGTATCCGCATAAACTCAATAATGAGCATAAGGACGCGCAATATGAAAAATTTATTTTATTATTAAAACAAATTCATATTAATGTTCTCTTCTGTGAGGCAATCTCTCAAATGCCTAAATATGCGAAATACTTAAAACAACTTCTTTCCAATAAATAAAAATTAGAAAATATTTCGCATATTTCTCTAAATGCTGACTGCTCAGCGGCTCTTACTAATAAATTGCCCCTAAAATGAAATGACCCGGGACAGTTCTCCATCCCGTGCCTTTTTGGCAATATTTTAGTAAAATACGATCTGGCAGATTTAGGCGCGAGCATTAATTTGATGCCATTCTCGCTTTTTCAAAAATTAGGTTTGGGCTCTCCGGCCCCTACTAAAATGTGAATCCAACTAGCGGATCGCTCGGTTAAGTTTCCCATTGGGGTAGTGGAGGACGTACTTGTCCGAGTTGATAAGTTTATCTTTCTGGTAGACTTCGTCATCTTAGACATCGAGGAGGACACCGATGTACCAATTATACTCGGTCGCCCTTTTCTCGCCACCTCCCGCGCATTAATTGATGTCAGTAACGGTCGTCTCCTCCTTCGGGTAGGAGATGACAAAGTTACTTTCTCTATTAATCCCTCTATAAGAGACTCGTCATCGAGCGATGACTTTTGTTATAATTTAGACACATATCTCGGAGATTGTTCTTCCCCTATTTTTGAGTCTACTTTTTTACACGACGATATTTATGCACTCGAAAATTTTAAATGCGATGGGGATACCTCTATAGACTTGCCTTTCGAACCAATTGGTAAGAAAGACATATGAATTAAAACCTCGTTAGAAGAACCGCCCTACCTTGAACTCAAATCCCTACCCGATTCACTCAAATACGCCTTTTTGGGAAAAGATGATACCCTTTCTGTTATCATTTCTTTGCATTTGAGCGAATCAGAGACTTCCGGTTTATTGGGAGTTCTGTTTAAACATCGCCACGCAATTGCGTGGCAAATTTCTGATCTCAGGGATTAACCCGTCTTTCTGCACCCATAAGATTTTCCTTCTCGATAATTGCCGCAAAACTACTCAGCCGCAGCGACGACTTAACCCAAACATGAAAGACGTCGTTAAGGCCGAAATTATTAAATTATTAGATGCGGGGATTATTTATCTCATATCGGATAGTACGTGGGTTAGTCCCATTCACGTGGTGCCCAAAAAGGTCGGTCTTACCATAGTGGAGAATGAGCACAATGAACTCGTCCCAACTCGTACTGTTACGGGTTGGCGGGTGTGCATCGATTATAGAAAACTAAATGATGCCACCCGTAAGGATCATTTCCCACTACCATTCTTAGACCAAATTTTAGAGCATTTATCCGGTCATCCGTATTTTTGTTTTCTTGATGGATTGTCGGGGTTTTTCCAAATCCCCATTTCCCCCGATGACCAAGCGAAAACAACTTTTACCTGCCCGTTTGGTACCTTCGCATATCGAAGAATGCCATTTGGCCCCTGCAACGCGCCCGCTACATTCCAAAGATATATGCTGGCAATCTTTGGCGAGCTGGTAGGAGACATTATGGAAGTCTTTATGGATGACTTCTCTGTTTTCAGAAGCTCTTTCTCGTCCTGTCTTTGTAATTTAGATCGTGTCCTCCAGTGATGCGAGGACACGCATCGTGTTTTTAATTGGGAAAAATGCAACTTTATGGTTCGAGAAGGTTTGGTTCTCGGCCATATGATTTCGTCTAAGGGGATGGGGGTCGATAAGGCCAAAGTTGAAATTATCGAAAAACTTCCCCCGCCTTCCAACGTTAAATCTATTAGGAGTTTCTTAGGGCACGCAGGCTTTTATAGGCATTTTATTCAAGATTTTTCAAAAATAACAAAGCCGCTTACTCGCCTCTTGGAAAAGGAATCAAATTTTGTCTTTGATAGCAAATGTGAGTCTGCATTTAATTTTATAAAACAAAAACTTATCAATTCACCTATTTTAGTAGCGCCCGATTGGACCCTTCCGTTTGAGATTATGTGCGACGCTAGTGATTGCCGTAGGTGCCGTTCTTGGCCAACGTATAAAAAAATATTTTCATCATATTTATTACGCTAGCAAGACACTCACTTACGCACAAGAAAATTACACGACAACGGAAAATGAACTTTTAACCCTCGTATTTGCTTTCGATAAGTTTCGCTCGTATATTACGCTATCCAAAGTTATTGTATTTACCGATCATTCCGCCTTAAAATATGTGCTAGCGAAAACGGATGCCAAGCCCCGCCTTCTTTGATGGATCCTCCTCTTGCAGGAGTTCGATTTAGAGATCAAGGATAAGTGGGGCGCGGAAAATTTAGCCGCCGATCACCTCTCCCGCTTAGAAAATCTTACTGCGGAAGCGCTCGTCGAATCTGACATAAATGACAGATTCCCCGAGGAACGCCTCCTTGCCATTACTACTAGTTCATCTTCCCCGCCTTGGTTCGCAGATTTTAAGAACTATTTAGTTGCGAGTGTGCTTCCAAAAGACTTTTCGAGCGAGCAAAAGAAGAAATTCTTTTCTGACTTGAAATATTTCTTTTGGGAGGACCCTTTTCTTTTTCGTATTTGTGCGGACCAAGCGGTGCGAAGATGTTTCGCGGGTGTGGAGTGCACGCAAATGCTTAGGCACTGCCACGAGGGACCGGCTGGTGGGCATTATCAAGCTAACCGCACCGCGCGGAAGGCGCTGGAGGCGAGCTTCTTTTGGACCACTCTATTCAAAGACGCTCAAAATTTTGTGCGCGCATGCGATAGCTGTCAGCGGTCGGGTAACATCTCTCGTCCCGACGAGATGCCCCAAAATTTGTTTTTAGAATGCGAAGTCTTCGATTTATGGGGCATCGATTTCATTGGCCCCCTACCTCCGTCTTTCAAATATATATATATATATATATATATATATATATTTGTAGCGGTCGACTACGTATCGAGGTGGGCGGAAGCGCAAGCTCTCCCCACCAACGATGCGCGAGTCGTCATTACATTTCTTAAAAAACTATTTTCTCGCTTCGACACACCGCGCGCTATTGTAAGCGATAGGGTGACGCATTTCCGCAACACCCAGATGGATAAGACGTTAGCTAGATACGGCATCACGCACAAACTTGCCACCCCCTGCCACCCACAAACTAGTGGCCAAGTAGAGGTAGTAAATCGAGAGATAAAGTGCATATTAGAGAAAACCGTTTCACTTAATAGGAAAGATTGGTCCGTCAAACTCACCGATGTGTTGTGTGCTTATCGTACCGCATACAAAACCGCAATTGGCTGTACGTCGTTTCGATTAGTCTACGGCAAAGCGTGTCATCTCCCCGTAGAATTAGAACATCGCGCACTTTGGGCTTTAAAACTCTTAAATCTCGACGCTCACTTAGCTGCCTAAAATAGAAAACTGCAACTAAACGAGCTCGATGAATGGTGTGCAAACGCTTACGAGAGCAATAAGTTCTATAAGGAGCGTTCTAAGTTTTATCACGACCGAAAACTCAAGCCCCAAAAAACTTTTTCTCCGGGCGATCTTGTCCTTCTTTATAACTCACGACTTAGACTTTTCCCCGGGAAACTTAGATCATGCTTGTACAACCTTGGTCTCGTGAGAGGTGGTCCAGCAAGCGAGAAAGGGGGACCGGCGAGACGAGAGGATGCCCACCTGCAAGAGGAGAGAGGTGTGGACATCCCTCTGAAGTAGGCGAGACCTCTTAGTAGGCGAGACCTCCTAGAATGCGAGATGGCCCACAAGGCAAGAGGCCGGCGGGACGGACAAGGTGGTCGTCTCGCCCTTTAGTTCTTTCCCCACTCGCCACATGTGGGAAGAAATGTCTTTACCTTTTTACCCCCAAGGGGGATTTTACCTTTGTGCCCCGGATAGTTTTGCATTTTTCCCCCTGGAGGTCTGCATATAGCCCTCCAGAACAGCGGAGTTTGGTTGTTCGCAGACCCTGTTCAGGGTGTTTTGGTCATTTCAGGATTAATTCAGAAGTGTTATTTGCAGAACAGATTCAGAGGCATATAAATAGACCGGTAAAGGTGCCTGAGAGGGTTGTTGAACCTATCCACTATCTTCCTCAGAGGCACCTAGCTCAGCACTGACTAGGGAGGGGAAGACCTTCAGTTCTTCCGGGCAAGAGGTGGGACCTCCGAGCTGAGCCCCCTCGGTCTGTTTCCAGGCTTTCGACTCTCGTCAGGAGCGTAGCGCAGGGAGAGTACGTGTGGGCTGCATCCCGTTTCGAACTTTAGGAGGGACAGGAAAGCTGGTTCCAACATTTTAGTGCGGTGAGCGTGGACCTCCAAGCTGAGACCCCTCAGTCTGTTTTCAGGTCTCCGACTCTCGTCAGGAAAAAAGCTCAGGGAGAGTACGTGTGGGCTGCATCCTGGAAGTGATATTTGCAGATCAGATTCAGAGGCCTATAAATAGACCGATAAGGTGCCTGAGAAGGTTGTTGAACCTTTCCACTATCTTCCTCACTGGCACATAGCTCAGCACTGGCTAGGGAGGGGAAGACCTTCAGTTCTTTCGGGTAAGAGGTGGGACCTCCGAGCTGAGCCCCCTCGGTCTGTTTCCAGGCTTTCGACTCTCGTCAGGAGGGTAGTGCAGGGAGAGTACGTGTGGGATGCATCCCGTTTCGAACTTTAGGAGGGACTGGAAAGCTGGTTCCAACAACGCTATTCCGGCCCCTTCAAAGTTGAAGAGGTTTGGCCATATGGGACCGTACTTGTCACAACCCGCATTTTCTCTGAATTTGAGAAGTATCAGAGTATGAGAAAACACGCGTCGCGATGCCACATCGAGCAGGGGATAACTTTCGACGCTCAGGCGAACACCATCTAACTAGACTATGAAATTTCATAAGTTTAATGATTAGAAAAATCAGCTATATTTTAAAGGCCGTATCCCTCGGCTTATTGGATCATCTAGTCCACAATTTAAAAACTATACTTATACGCAGCGAAAAATACCTTTTTATATTTGACATCCTATGAGAGTGCATAAGCGACCCCCGAGGTCAACTTATACCATGCAAGACTCTAGATTTATTTTATATTATAAGTAGAAAATGATCCTTTTTACGTTACTTGGAAAGTAGTGTATGAGTTTTATAAACATGCTGATCATGAGATATACTTATAATAGTGTTTTTATGTTTAAAAGTAACTAGCAACCCAGCATAAATCTTCCCAAGAGCAAATAGACTATCTCCAGAAAGGTAGCAGTAAAAGAAACATATCTAGTATCATAAGCAAAAATCACCAGCGGACGTCAACAACCTGACACGAACCCACTAGCGAGCATATATGTCTGTAAGAAAAACAAAAAACTACATCACAAGACCAAGAAACTGATCTCTACAGTACAGGAGATCACCAACAACATCACAGCAAAACTAGCCGCCTACACGGCTACTAATCAGAACCTGAGGCATTCAGAGAAGAAAAGAATACCTCAGCAAGTAAAACAAGAAAAATCTGAATTAGAGCATAATATCAAAATGGAATGAAAGAGAGTAAGTGAACATGACAGTAAAAGCAAATGCTGTCCAAAGTAAGCCAAAGTACACCAAGGACAAGGAAACAATAACAAGCCATGCTCAAATCCTGCATAGGCTAAAAGGCAAAAGAAAAGAGAACTTGCCACAATAAGCTGCATTCTACAAGGAAGAAACACATAACAATCCTAACTTGTGAGTTAATGGCAGTAGTAAACAACATGGACCTGAGTTGGTGACCAAAAACAGTCCCCCAAACAAAACAGTTCCAACTAAAAATTCACTGTATTAGCACAAGGCCACCACATACCCAGCCCGTACCTGGGATTAAAAGGTGGCGGCCACGGCAATACCCAGCCCGTACCTGGGATTAAAAGGTGGCGGCCACGGCTCGCACACAAAACCATCCCACGCCTTTAGAGTGTCAAAACACCACTACCTGTCATAACCCACGATTCGGCCTTCAAACAAAATAAAGGAAGAAACGAATGGCCGACAAGACATCCCCACCTAGGAGGTAATCACTCGGGAAGAAAAGAAAATGAAAGAAAAGTTCGGTTAAGGCAAAAAAAAAATAAACGCCGAACTCAAATCATAGGAAATCGTCGATCTCAAGCCACAAGAAATCATCGATCTCAAGCCACAGAACATCGTCGATCTCAAGCCACAGGAAAACGTCGAACCCAGTTCGACGATTGTTTTTGTGGAACTCAGGTTACATAAAATTGTCGAACTCAGTTCGACGATTTTCGTCGAACTCAGTGCGATGACTTTCATCGAACTCAGTTCGACGACTTTCGTCGAACTCAGGACGCAGGAAATCGTCGAACTCAGTTCGCAGGCAATCGTCGAACTCAGTTCGACGATTTTCGTCGAACACAGGACACAGGAAATCGTCGAACTCAGTTCGACGATCCTCGTCGAACTCAGGCAACCAGAGATCGTCGATCTCAGTTCGACGATTTCCGTCAAACTCAGATCGACGATTTCATCATACCCTCCTCAACTCTCCAGACCACTACTACAAGCCCATAATCACTCTAATCCTGAAGACTATGGAAAGGAAAAGAATTTCTGCTACTGCTACCACAACTGTCAAGCCAAATTTACACCCAAACCGAGCCAACCTATGAAATACTCAGCATTATAACACTACAGCAAACTGACCGTAGGCTTAAAAATTTGCAGCAAAAGAGAAATCTGGCAAGACTAAGTAGCATTCCTAGATTCTAAGAACAGGAACTTAAACTATCTCGAATAGGAAGCAAAAATCTAATATCTGGACAAGAAGGTAAAAATTTTGTAGACTTAAACAGGGAGGTTTCAAGCTTAAAAAAAACTAGACATTGATTAAATCTGGAATGGTTAAGTCAACAACAACAGGAAACTAGGTGAATAAATTCTACTTGGCAAGGGAAAGGAGTACCACTTGCCTCAATTTCCAGCGATTTATCTTGCACAGCCCTTCCTCTCTCTCTCGGCTCCAGTCGTAACAACACCTAAACCAGGATTCTAGAGTTTTAATGGCGGAAAAGGATCAAACCAAAAATTCCGAGACCCCTAGAAACACCACGAAAATTGAATCTCTTACCGTAGGAATGAAGGTCTAGGCGAGAGCAATCCAAATCCGCCTTCGAAATCGAATTCCGCCCGCTAAAACTCCGGGAATCGGCGGTGGAAGGCAAGGGCAGCCCGCCAGTTTTCCTCTCTTGCACAGGGACGGCGATTGTATTTCGAAAAGACAAAGAACATCCACAGTGGCTTTTCTAAATAAGGCTATACATAGATAACGGCTAAATCCCAAATATTTTCTATTCATAGCCAATCCAAACGCTGCCAGCCACCTATTCACCATAACTGATACTATCTAAACAAAATATCCATATATAATATATAATATCGCATTAATATAAAAAAAAATATAAAACGACGTGAAACCCGAACATCCTCGGAACGAAATTTGCACCAGAGCTAAATACCCATGCTACGAACGCAACGACGAAGTCAAAATCAACTTTCGACGAACAAAACTCAGGTTATCTATCACTACCCGAAGCCAAAACACAAGCATCCCCTGAGAGGCCTCACCGGTCACCAAAACAGACCCGGCTTGCTAGGGAATCATGCCAAAAAGGCTACCAACAACCACACAAGGAACCTATAGAGCTAAGACCACGCTCTAACAAACGACACATGACGGAAACACGTCAACGTAACGCCTAAGGAGAATTAAATAATCGCAGAAAAATCGAGGGCATTACAGTCACTCCCCCTAAAACAAAGTTTCGTCCCGAAACTTTACGTACACAAGTTCTACTATAGAAGGAAAGTAACAAAACAAGAGCTACTAGAAAGAAAACGTACCAATCAAATTAAGGGAACAGATGAGGGTGGGCCTCCCTCATAGCCGACTCTAGCTCCCAAGTCGCGCTTTCCAAATCCTGATTCTTCCATAGAACCTTCACCATCGGGATAGACTTTGTCCGCAACACCCGATCTTAAGTATCCAAGATGCGGACCGGCACCTCAACATATGAAAGATTAGGCTCCAACTGGGGCACAACATCCAAGACTTGCCCACTGCTTCGCAGACACTTCCGTAATTGGCTTACATGAAATACATTATGAACATCTGGGAAATTTGCTGGCAAATCCAATCTATATGCTGACACGCCAATCCGCTCAACAATCTTAAACGGGCCCACATACCTCGGATCCAATTTCCGGTTCTTACCGAACCTCTTAACACCAACCATCGGGGAAACCTTAAGAAACACAAGGTCCCCTACAGAAAACTCCAAGTCAGACCTACGCCGGTTGGCGTTCTTCTCATATCTCTCCTGAGCTATACGAAGCTTTTCTCGAATAAGCATCACTGCGACTTCCATTTCCTCGAGCGCATCCAGACGCAACACAGGCCTCTCACCGACCTCGGTCCAAAATAAGGTAGTTCTGCAGCGCCTCCCATACAAAGCTTCAAACGGAGCCATTTTCAAGCTCTCCTGGTAAATGTTATTGTATGCAAATTCCATAAGCCGTAAACGCTCATCCCACGCTCCACCGTGGTTCAAGATGTAGAACCTGATCATATCCTCAACTATTTGGTTCACCCGCTCTGTCTGACCATTGGTCTGTGGGTGGTAAGCTGTAGAATACCTCAAATCTGTACCCAAACCGTCTTGCAGACTCCTCCAGAAGGGAGATGTAAAACGGGAGTCTCGATCCGAAATGATGCTAACTGGCACACCGTGCAATCTGATGACCTCGTTCAAGTACATCTCTGCTATCTTCTTCATCGGGTAATCTATCGTATTGGGTACGAAGTGCGCACACTTCGTCAATCGGTCCACGATCACCCAAACTGAATCAAATCCCCTTGGAGATCTCGGTAAGCCCATAATGAAGTCCATAGAAATACTCTCCCACTTCCAAGTCGGGATCTCCAACGGAGTCAATTTTCCACCAGGCCTTCCATGATCGGCCTTTACACGCTTGAAAGTGTGGCACTCAGCAACAAATCGGGCTATATCACCCTTCATCCTATACCACCAGGCAATCTGCTTCAATTCATGATACATCTTTGTAGATCCTGGATGGTAGGCAACACTGGATCCATGCGCCTCTCTACAAATCATAACCCTGATGTCTCCAACAGCGGGGATGCAAAACCTGTCGCGGTACTTCAAGGTACCCGCATCATCGATAGAAAAATCCGGCAACTCCCCTCTCTCAGTCCTGAGGTATAAGTGCAGAAGATCTGGATCATCCTTCTGGTGCAACCTGGTAAGTGCAATCCAAGACGGTTCTACCACTGCCAAACTGCTCTACATGTCACAGCGTCCCACAAAAATATCCATCAGGAGGAACTCTTCCACTAAACGATCGGCGGTGTGATTAAAGATCTTCCCCGTCTTCCGGCTCAGGGCATTGGCCACCACATTGGCCTTGCCCGGATGATACTGTATCTCCACATTATAATCGGCCACATACTCTAGCCACCGTCATTGGCGCAGATTCAACTCCTTCTGAGTGAACACATAATTTAGACTTTTATGATCTGTGAAGATCTTGCACTGAGCACCATAAAGTAGATACCTCCACAGCTTTAGCGCATAAATCACCACTGCAAACTCAAGGTCATACGTTGGGTAATTTCTCTCATGAGTCTTTAGTTGCCTTGACCCATACGCAATCACTTTTCCAGCCTGTATCAACATGCAACCCAGACCAACATGTGAAGCATCCACGTACACATCATACTCCACACCCACAGTAGGTAGGGTCAGAACGGGAGCAGTGCACAATCTGTTCTTTAGTTCCAGGAAGGCTTCTTCGCACTTCTCGCTCCAAACAAAGGCCATGTTCTTCTGAGTCAATCTGGTCAAAGGTGCAGCCAGGGTAGAGAAACCCTCCACGAACCTCCTGTAGTAGCCGACCAACCCTAGGAAGCTTCTAATCTCCTTGGGTGTGCCCGGCCTACTCTAATCCAACATTGCTGTGATCTTTTACGGGTCGACCGAGATACCATCCTTATTCACCACGTGTCCCAGAAATGAGACTTGAGGCAATCAAAATTCGCACTTGCTCAACTTGGCGAATAACTTGTGGTTCCTCAACTCCGATAGAACCAAGCGCTGATGCTGCTCATGCTCCTCAGCATCGCGAGAGTAGATCAACACATCATCGATGAATACCACCACGAACTTGTCTAGAAAGTACTTGAACACCCGGTTCATCATATCCATGAAAGCTGATGGTGCGTTGGTCAAACCAAACGACACCACTAGAAACTCGAAGTGTCCATGCATCGATCTAAACGCAGTCCGTAGAATATCTGCCTCACGGATCCTGAGCTGATGATAGCCAGAACGAAGATCGATCTTGGAAAACACCGTGCTACCACGCAACTGATCAAATAAGTCATCGATCCTCTGCAGAGGGTACTGTTCTTAATGGTCACTTTGTTCAGCTCCCTATAATCGATGCACAGCCTCATCGACCCATCCTACTTCTTCACAAATAGAACAGGAGCACCCCAAGACGACGAACTCGACATAATAAAACCTTTTGACAACAACTCGTCCAACTGGACTCGCAACTCATCCAACTCACGAGGGGACATCCGATACGGCGCCTTAGCAATAGGACGCGTACCCGGTTCCAAATCAATCACAAACTCAACTTACCCCTCGGGGGGAAGACCTGGAAGGTCATCAGGAAAAACATCAGAGAAACCACGTACAAGAGGAATCTCTTCCAAGCGTGGTACACTAACAGCAGTCCCAACCACCGACACTAAACAAGCAAAACAATTAGAACGAAACAACTTCTGAGCACATACCGCAGAAATGACATGGGAATCCTGGCACGGATCAGCATACACACTTCCAGGCTGACCGTTGTCCTTGATGAAGTCCAAGTGCTTCCCTTTGCACTGAATAACCGCATCATACTTAGACAACCAGTCCATGCCCAGAATAACATCGAAGTCCTCTAGATCAATCATCTTCAAGTTTGCCTTCGCAAGAAAGTCCCCCAACAACACAGGGCAATCCAGAATGCCCAAATCTGACAACACAGATTCACCAGAAGGGAACTTGATGCGAAAGTTATCACGAACTTGATCTAGAATCAACCGATAACACTCTACAAAAGTTCTAGCCACAAACGAGTGGGTAGCGCCGGAGTCGAACAGAACAGACGCCCATCAGTTCTTCACCTTAAATTTCTTATAGGAGTATATATAAGCAACTAAGGAACTACCAAAACAAAACTATAACCATCCTAGCGAATAAAACTTTCAGGCTAGGGAAACAACTAACCTGAGATGACCTAAGTTGAAGTTTGAGCCTCCTCGGAAGAGGTCACGTTCAGCTTTCCTTTGCCCTTGTCCCCACGCTGAGGCGGAGGTAATGCCTGAAATCGAACTGCTTGAAAAACAGGCTGGACCTGAGGACACCTTGTCTTGATATGGCCCTTCTGTCCACACTGATAGCAGACTTTATCCTTGGACCAGAACTGGGCAGCATCATGCCCGGGTCGCTTACAAACAGAACAAGAAACATCCCTCCTTGGAGCACCTTGAATAGCATGAACTTGCTCCTTCTTCCGAGCTCCCGCCTTCTTGAAACACCTCCCAATAGGGTGGCCTGACCGGCCACAGAAGCTACACACTACCTTGTTCTTCTTCCCCGAAGAAGCATCGAGTACCTGGGGGTTCTTCTCTTCAGCAGACTTCCTCTTATCCTTCCTCATTTGCTGGCCTCTATTCTTTGCGGTCTCAATTGCCTCCACTTTCAGAGCAGCCTCCACTACCCCTGCATAAGTCTCTGATCCATAAGCACTGGCCAACTACTGAACCTCGCTCCTCAAGCCACCAAGGAACCGCTTGACTCGATCTGCTTCAACACTCACCAACCCAGGGGCAAACCAGCTCAACTTACTGAACTCTATCTCGTACTCACTGACCGTGAGTTGCCTCTCCTTCAGGTGAAGGAAGTCGTTCATTAGTCGGTCACAGTCGACCGAAGGCAGGAACTTCCTCAACAGCATCTCCTTGAATAATCCCCAAGAGCAACCAGCCACCAAGTTCTCCTTTTCTCTAAGCCACCAGCTCTTAGCCAAACCCTTTAGCTAATAGGCGGCTATCATCACTCTCTGATCATTTGCAACACCGGAGTACGAGAACATCTCCTCCATAGAGATCAGCCAATCATCTATGACCATGAAATCTGCATTCCCATCATATGTAGGAGGGCTAAGTCGTTGAAACTGAGAAATAAGGGCCATCTCTGCTGGCACCACCACTAGAGGTCTCAGGGGAGCAGGAGGGGGAGGAGCAGCTAACCCCCCTGCAGGGGCTTGCACCCCCTGAGTCTGTCCTGCCACCACTGCCACTAGAGACTGGATATGGGCTTGCATCTCCACCATCTGCCTGGTCAAGGAATCATTGCTCTGACGCAGACTCTCGATCACCGCACCACTCTGCGCTACTGAAGACTCACCCTCAAATAGGGGAGTCGACCTAGTAGAAGGACGTCTCGCCATCCTAAAATAATAAAAACTGAGGTCGGAACCTAGTACAATAGTTAAAACAAACTACCAGTACAGACAATATATACATAAATATGAACTTTTAACTGCTATACTTGCTCTGAGATTTTATTTTATTTTTACAAAAGTGATGCTATGCTTAACCTAGGATGGTTAATCACCATCAACTAACTCTTGTGCCTAGATCAGGAATGCATGAATTTATATTCTTTTCCTGATTTAAAACCATGTGTGTACATATGTCATCCTGCAAATCTTTAGCTTGGCACGTTGTGCTTATACAATGTTATGCTATGCATGATTGTGCCATGCATTCTAAAATGCCCTAATGCATGTTATGAGTGGCGTACGCATGAAAATGTTATGCATCCCATACTACATAACATTCTCATGTAACGAAAAAGAAATGTGCTAGTCGCATTCATGTGGTGAGGTTATGCATCTGATACTACATAACCCTCACATATTGCCCCTATAGTGGATCCATATACAGACACATTATGCATCCCATACTATATAATATGCCCCGTATACTTCATGTTATGCTATGAGTGTAGTGTTCGTGCCTCAGCCAAGACGTGCTGATGACATATCAGTGTGTGTATGAAATGATGCTAAACATCTAATACCTATAAGGAAAGGTTGCCCGACAAATTGTCAAGAAACCTCCCTCTGATACCAACTATCACAACCCGCATTTTCTCCGAATTTGAGAAGTATCAGAGTATGAGAAAACACGCGTCGCGATGCCACGTCGAGCAGGGGATAACTGTCGACGCTCAGGAGAACACCATCTAACTAGACTATGAAATTTCATAAGTTTAATGATTAGAAAAATCAGCTATATTTTAAAGGCCGTATCCCTCGGCTCAGTGGATCATCTAGTCCACAGTTTAAAAACTATACTTATACGCAGCGAAAAATACCTTTTTTATATTTGACATCCTATGAGAGTGCATAAGCGACCCCCGAGGTCAACTTATACCATGCAATACTTTAGATTTATTTTATATTATAAGTAGAAAATGATCCTTTTTACGTTGCTTGGAAAGTAGTGTATGAGTTTTATAAGCATGCTGATCATGAGATATACTTATAATAGTGTTTTTAGGTTTAAAAGTAACTAGCAAAATAGCATAAATCTTCCCAAGAGCAAATAGACTATCTCCAGAAAGGTAGCAGTAAAAGGAACATATCTAGTATCATATGCAAAAACCACCAGCGGGCGTCAACAACCTGACACGAACCCACTGGCCAGCATGTATGTCTGTAAGAAAAACAAAAAACTACCTCACAAACCAAGAAACTGATCTCTACAGTACAAGAGATCACCAGCAACACCACAGCAAAACTAGCCGCCTACTCGGCTACTAATCAGAACTTGAGGCATTTAGAGAAGAAAAGAATACCTCAGCAAGTAAAACAAGAAAAATCTAAATTAGAGCATAATATCAAAATGGAATGAAAGAGAGTAAGTGAACATGACAGTAAAAGCAAATGTTGCCCAAAGTAAGCCAAAGTACACAGAGTACAAGTAAACAACAACAAGCCCTGCTCAAATCCTGCAGAGGCTACAAGGCAAAAGAAAAGAGAACTTGCCACAATAAGCTGCATTCTACAAGGAAGAAACACCTATCAATCCTAACTTGTGAGTTAATGCCAGTAGTAAACAACATGGACCTGAGTTGGTGACCAAAAATAGTCCCCCAAACAAAACAGTTCCAACTAAACATTCACTGTATTAGCACAAGGCCACCACATACCCAGCCCGTACCTAGGATTAAAAGGTAGCGGCCACGGCAATACCTAGCCCGTACCTGGGATTAAAAGGTGGCGTCCACGGCAATACCCAGCCCGTACCTGGGATTAAAAGGTGGCAGCCACGGCTCGCACACAAAACCATCCCACTCCTTTAGAGTGTCAAAACAGCACTACCTGCCATAACCCACGATTCAGCCTTCAAACAAAATAAAGGAAGAAACGAATGGCCGACAAGACATCCCCACCTAGTAGCTAATCACTCGTGAAGAAAAGAAAATGAAAGAAAAGTTCGGTTAAGGCAAAAAGAATAAACGCCGAACTCAAATCACAGGAAATCGTCGATCTCAAGCCATAGGAAATCGTCGATCTCAAGCCACAGGACATCGTCGATCTCAAGCCACAGGAAATCGTCGAACCCAGTTCGACGATTGTTTTTGTGGAACTCGGGTTACATAAAATGGTCGAACTCAGTTCGCCGATTTTCGTCGAACTCAGTTCGATGACTTTCGTCGAACTCAGTTCGACGACTTTCGTCGAACTCAGTTCGACGACTTTCGTCGAACTCAGTTCGACGACTTTCGTCGAACTCAGTTCGACGACTTTCGTCGAACTCAATTCGACGACTTTCGTCGAACTCAGGACGTAGGCAATCGTCGAACTCAGTTCAATGATTTTCGTCGAACACAGGACACAGGAAATCGTCGAACTCAGTTCGATGATCCTCGTCGAACTCAGTTCGACGATCCTCGTCGAACTCAGGCAACCAGAGATCGTCGATCTCAGTTCGATGATTTCCGTCAAACTCAGATCGACGATTTCATCATATCGTCCTCAACTCTCCAGACCACTACTACAAGCCCAGAATCACTATAATCCTCAAGACTATGGAAAGGAAAAGAATTTCTGCTACTGCTACTGCAACTGTCAAGCCGAATTTACACCCAAACCGAGCTTACCCATGAATACTCAGCATTATAACACTACAGCAAACTGATCGTAGGCTTAAACATTTGCAGCAAAAGAGAAATCTGGCAAGACTAAGTAGCATTCCTAGGTTCTAAGAACATGAACTTAAACTCTCTCGAATAGGAAGCAAAAATCTGATATCTGGACAAGAAGGTAAAAATTTTGTAGACTTAAACAAGGAGGTTTCAGGCTTAAAAAAACAAGACATTGATTAAATCTGGAAGGGTTAAGTCAACAACAAAAAGAAACTAGGTGAATAAATTCTGCTTGGCAAGGGCAAGGAGTACCACTTGCCTCAATTTCCAGCGATTTATCTTGCATAGCCCTTCCTCTCTCTCTCTCTCTCGGCTCTAGCCGCAACAACACCTAAACCAGGATTCTAGAGTTTTAATGGCGGAAAAGGATCTATCCAAAAATTCTGAGACCCCTAGAAACACCACAAAAATTGAATCTCTTACCGTAGGAATGAAGGTCTAGGCGAGGGCAATCCAAATCCGCCTTCGAAATCGAATTCCGCCCGCTCAAACTCCGGGAATCGGCGGTGGAAGGCAAGGGCAGCCCGCTGGTTTTCCTCTCTTGCACAGGGACGGCGGTTGTATTCTGAAAAGACAAAGAACATCCACGGTGGCTTTTCTAAATAAGGCTATATATAGATAGCGGCTAAATTCCAAATATTTTCTATTCTTAGCCAATCCAAACGCTGTCAGCCACCTATTCACCATAACTGCTACTATCTAAACAAAATATCCATATATAATATATAATATCGCATTAATATAAATAAAATACAAAACGACGCGAAACCCGAACATCCTCGAAATTCGACGAAATTTGCACCGTAGCTAAATACCCACGCTACGAACGCAACGACGAAGTCAAAATCAATTTTCGACGAACAAAACTCGGGTTATCACTACTCGAAGCCAAAACACAAGCATCTCCCGAGAGGCCTCACCGGTCACCAAAACAGACCCGACTTGCTAGGGAATCTTGCCAAAAAGGCTACCAACCACCACACAAGGAACCTATAGAGCTAAGACCACGCTCTAACAAACGGCACATGCCGAAAACGGGTCAACGTAACGCCAAACGAGAATTAAATAATCGCAGAAAAATCAGGGGCGTTACAGTACTCGTCTCCCACCCGGATAAAGGCTCGTTTAAGGTGAACGATCATCGCTTAAAATTATACATAGCAGGCGATCCTGTGGGCGGTAATTTCGAATCCATAACCCTCCTCGATATATAAACCGCCAAAATAGTCAAGCTACACGACTATAAACAAAGCGCTCCTAGGAGGCACCCCATGTTTATCTTTTTCGCTATTTTTTACTTTTTCTTTGCTATTTTCTTCATAATGCAGGGTTCCTAAACTGCGCCTTCCCAACCTCCTTTCAAGGAAGCTTCTACCCCCCCTCTCTATATTTTCTTTGTACATATTGTCTTTCCTATTTGTTCTGCATACTTACGTTACAACATTGAGGACAACATTGGACTTAAGTATGAGGGTGTTTTCTCGCTTTATTTTTCACACTTCTATTTTCTGCACTGTATTTCTATTTTCTGCACTAAAAAAATTGAAAATAAAAATCCCACAAATTTTTTTCTTTTTATTACAAAAATTCCAAAAAATTATAAAACAAAATTTCCAAAAAATTATAAAAAAAATTCCAAAAAAAATATAAAACAAAAATTCCAAAAAAATTATAAAACAAAAATTCCAAAAATATTTAGTTTCATTTTGTAAAAATCTTTGTAAATATTTTTGTAAATAATCTTCTCTCTCTCCCCCTTCCTTTTCCCCAACATTGTTGTAAATAACGTCTCTTTTTCTCGCACTTTTCGCAAAACTTAAAAATCTAAAAAAAAAAGATAATAAGTTAAAAAAATTCTAAAAAAGAGGAAATCTAAACAAAAATTCAAAAAAAAAAGATAATAGATAAAAACACAAAAAATGATAAAAACTCTAAAAATCCAAAAAAAATGTTTTGAAACTAATAAATCAAATATTCCATTTCTTGATCTTCTTGCTATCCAAAAATTTTGTTTTGAGTTTATTTATATGTGAATTTTATTAATTCTTTATTTGTTATTCGTTTGTTAATTATTGATTGAAAAATTTAAATATTCGGGGTTAAGTTTTAAAGAATTCACAATGCTTTGTTAAAAATAGCGAACTCGTTTTAGGCACTACTTCTAATTTTTCATTGATAGAAGCATTTGTATTATGTTAGAAAATAATGACTAAAGAATTTAATTATGTTTACTTTTAGCTTTCTTAAAAATTGGAACGTACAATTTATTAAGGTTGCTCTCAAATATTTTTTTTAATTAAAAATCTAGTTTTCTTTTCTCCCCTCACTTATGATGACTTGGCATGATAAATTTTTTTTACCCTTAAAAGATCCTATGTCAATGGGAATAAGATTTCGTTTCATAAACATACACACCCAATAATTTAAAAAGATTATATGTTATAGAGTAAGAGGATAAAATTCATTACTCCCACACATATGCATTGAGTTAATTTTATTATTATGAAGAAAAAAATGATATTAGAGAAATAAGATTTCATTTTCCTAATAATCCAAAAAGAAAAATATAGAGGTTCGAGAAAAAACTAGCTCACCTCAAAATCCAAACCCTCTTCATAAACCAACATCAACCCCCCTTAGCCAATTTCATGATTCTAGAATTAATTCAAAAATCTTTTGGAGAGCATAATTTATAAATTGCATTATTTCCAGTAAAACTCCTATAAGCTAAAGTTCTTATAATTCCAAACTATTTTCGTTAATCTAACAATTACAATTTTTGCTTTCTATTTGATTACATCAAGAAGTCTTTTGGCCAAAACTTTTGCGCTATTTAAATCATCTACATGATTTTAGGACTTAACTCTTACACCCCGTATATTTATTTAGATCTCTCTTATAATTAATTAAGCGGTAGCTAAACTTAGAATTTTTTCTATTCCTTATAAGTTCACCTCAAACTTTTGCTCTAGAATAGCAAAAGCCTAAGTATGGGGGTATTTGATGAGTTGTAAATATACATATTTTCATGTTAATTATTTAAGTAGTTTTCGTTTTCTTTTGTTGTTTTAGTTTCAATTTCTTTAATAAAATGCTCCTTTTATTGTATATATTTTGCTAACTTAGTTTATTTTATTTTTCAGAAATTTTCAGAATTTTGCCAGAAAAATCATGTGTCACGCCCGTGACAAGGGCGTGACACGTCAAAACCGTGGAAATCAGCATTTTTTGGACGAAATTGATGGACACACCTAGACACACGCCCGTGTCCAAGGACACTCCCCGTGTTCTAGGCCCGTGCCAGCCAGCTCGACGATTTTCCGCTCGACGTTCGTCGACCCAACAGGGACACGCCCGTGTCCGATGATTGCCACGCCCGTGTCAGCCCGGGACACCCCGTGCTGAAGCCCGTGACCATCTCTCGACATTCTTCACTCTACGATCGTCGACTCAACCCGACACACCCGTATCAAGATGCGACACGGGCGTGTACTCCTCTACCTGGCCCGACAAACCGCCGTCGGCGATATTCGATGCAAACGACTCCCAGTTCAACCTCCCCATCATGCCCGTGTACTTTGGGTCACGCCCATGACTAGGGGCGTGACTGCCACGTGGACCTCCCAAAGTCAACAATGCCGTCAAATCACCGAATTCTGATGATAAATAAAGCCGACACGCCCATCGTCACGCCCGTGACCGGGGGCGTGACCGCCGCATTTTCAGCCGCAATGTCAAATCACCGTAGACCACCGAAATATGCTGATAAATAGTACTGACACGCCCCCTGACACGCCCGCGTCAGAGGGCATGTACTTGGAAAATTTTGCCTATAAAAGGCCAGCTGCTGTATGTGTTCAGGGTTCCAAATTTTTGAACCATTTTGTTGACAAGGGCTGCCATTTGGAGCTTGCTTAGTGCTATGTAAGGACTTTATATCCCCCCCCCCTTCTTAAGTTCGTTTGTTTAGACACTTGTAATCAACTTATTTTGTAATAAAAATCGTTAGTTTTTCCTCCTTCAATGCTCTGAATTATCTCTGATGTCCTCCTTTTCATCAATCATATGTGCTTTTGTTTTCATTTTCATATTGCGTGTGTGCGTGTATGAGTTAAAATTGCAAAATTTATACTTTAAAATGAAAAACTGTTTGCCTAATTTTCATCTTTATCAAAAATTTTAGCCGTTACTATAGCCGTTTTTCTTATCAAAATTGATTAAACTTAGGATCTTTACGCTTCCAAATACGTTTTTATGAACTTGTAAAACGATAAAAAAGTGGTCTTCATTCCTCTTAACTTAGCTTTTTCTTATTTTTGAATATAAAACTGCCGCTTCTTTTTAGCTTTCTTCCACTTTTTAACCCGTTTTACATAGTTATAAGAATGTGTAATGCGTTATTATAAATTTTTAGAACTTTGATTTTAGCAATTACATAAAAAATATTTTTGCTCGAACAATTTTTATTTTCACTTTTTATGCATTTCTGTCAAAATCTAACGGTAAAAATGCAAACGTTTTAATTTTTCAAGCACTTGCTTTTCTCACCTTAATTTGAAAACTATTTGCTCAAACAATTTTTATTTTGCCTTTTATGCATTTCTACGACATTCTAGCGGTAGAAATGCTGTTGTTTTAATTTTTTGACAACTTTGTTTTTCTTAATTTTTTTCACCTGCGTGCATGCGTGTATGAGATAAGTTTATTGCTTTCTCCAATTATGTAGAGTGTGTGCGTGTGCGGATTTATTTCCGCTACTCATTTGAGTTAAATGACGTGTCTTTAATTTTTCACCTACTCATTTGAGTAGGATTTGCAAGTGTGAGTATTTACTTTCTGCAGTGTGAGTATTTTATTTTCTGTCGTGTGTGTGTGTTTAATTTCAGCAAGTGTGTGTTTTTATTTTCTGCCTACTCATTTGAGTTAAATGGCTGGATTTTATTCAAGTAGGACTTGTGTTTTTTTTTATTTTCCGCCTACTTATTTGAGTTAAATGGCTGGATTTTATTTAAGTAGGACTTGTTATTTTTACTTCCGCCTACTCGCTAGGAGTTAAATGGCCGGACTTCATTTCCCTCCTACTCGTTTGAGTAGGACATGTCATTTTCAGTTTTTATTTACCGCCTACTCATTTGAGTTAAATGGCAGGTTTTTATCTTCCGCCTACTCGCTAGGAGTTAAATGACCGAACTTTATTTCCCTGTAAATATTTGAGATTGACTTGTAATCGCATTTATTTCCGTCTACTCGTTTGAGTAGGACTTGCTTTCATTTCAGTCCCACTCGTTTGAGTAGCACTTGCAAATTTTCAGCTTATATTTCCCGCCCACTCGTTTGAGTGGGACTTGCAATTTCATTTATGCAATTTTTTCTTACTTGTAACTTAGTTTTATTTCTATCTCTTTATTATGTGTTTGGATGCGTGCGAGTGCGTTTATTTGTAGAAATTGTTCTAATATTAGGTTATCTTGCCATTTTCTTCTTATTTTCTTTATAATCCTTCAGCGAATAGTTTAGAACGCTCGCCTAACCAAACTCATAAGCTATCTCCATTCCGAAGAGTGGCTAATCACTTTTAGCCCTCGGTATCGAAGAGCATTGGGATATAAAAAATGTTTTAAATAACTAAAGGTCTTATTTTTCTATTTAATTAAAAAACTTAAGATTTACCCCGGGTTAACGACGCGTAGCACCGCATATCGATGTGTGGGCTCTATTTCCGTTATCCATACGCTAGCTAGCCGAGAGGCCGTGCGTATGGACTGATCACCCCTAGGTAAAGAGAGCTCCGCACTAACCCTCGAGAGAGGAGGCGCGCTAACTCTACCGGATTGGGTTCCCCACCCAATAGCGGGGTTCTTAGCGTACTGCGGGCATTAAGAGGAATCCTTCGTCGGACGAGAGCCCGGTCAAATAGTCTTAATGTGCAGGTGAGCGATATTCCTAGAGATAGGTGAGCTCATTATTTTGGAACCTCCACGGTCAAGTTTCCGCTTTAATTAAATTGAAACTGTAGATCTCTAGTTATTTAAATCTATTTTTAATCCTAATGTAATTCGATACCAAGAGTTATCTCTCCATCGTCTTTAATATTAATCTATTTTCGTCTTATTTTAGTTAAAATCAACACCTTACTATTTGGGTAAAATAATAGTGCTTTCGGAGCAGTAGGGATAATCAACCTGTTCCCGGGAAATTTACGATCTGGATATTCCCCCGAATATTTTGTATTACTTGCGATAGGTGCACTTGCCTACCTAAGCAAGCCCACGATGATCGACTCATCGAACCAACCACCCACATGAGATTCTGTTCGCGGGCTACATCAGTATGCTTTGAAAGTCCAGTGTTTCTGGTACTACAGGTAGCTGCAGGGTTTTCTGGATAGTTGGTCCAGATATGGTTTGGACTGGGTACAAAAAGAGAGTTCTGTCACTAACGCCAGGAGATAGTGGTTGTCGCTGGCAATAGCTCCTAGCTAACCTATAATTGTGAAGCCAGTCCTTCAGGGACAGTTTGACTATTGTGAGCTATGCGCTCTTAAAGGCCAGTGAGCTGAACGGACAAGGGGATGCCGACTCGCGTCATTCTAGACATTGAATTGGCAATTTAAGCAACGAGCAAGGGCTGAACTATATCCGCATGATGGTTTTCTAACTTGAGTGCCTAAGTGAACGGCTTCATTAGGATCTGGTCGTGGGTCGTGGAGCATGAATGCTCAAGTTTTACCGTTGGGTTTGAGACCTGAGAACGGTGGTGGGACCCTGGTTTTCCGGTACACCGATAATGTGCCCTGAGTGTACGGAGCATCGGGCCGTGTGGTCGACATTTGTGATATATTGATGGTGCGTGAGTGCACATCTTGTGATATATCTGCTTGTGAACAGCTATGCCTGCAGGGAAGGAATACCACTGCCCCGGGAAGGGGGTAGGGTCGTTATAAATTGGTCAGCTGAATACTGACTGTTTCTTTGTTTGCCACCGTTGCGGTGGATTGTCCCCATGCAGGTACTGGAGAGCTGAGCAAAAAATAGTGGGTTGAAGCCCTTGTTGCTGCTATGTCAGCCCTCGAAGGCCAATTAAAGAGATGTTTTGATATATTCATGTGTGGCCGGCCTGTGTGCCGATGTATGTAATCCACACTAGTGAAGAAAACCTATAAGGCCTTAAGGCCAAATATTTTGTGTATTTGTAGACATTCCTTTGCGGGATATATATATTGATGGTTCATATATATAGTGGACATTCATGGTTGCTGAGTTCAGTCTTAATCCCCTAATGCTTCTGCTAGATTTCTCTGAGTTAGGATGCGTGTTGTGACCTTTGATATTAACATGTGACCCCATCATCTGTTTTGTGGTATATAGTGTGGGGACCCGGCCGGACCTTCTATTATATATCATTTAACGGATGGAGGTGTTACACGACTCACCACCCCCACCCCCTCTGGCCACGGTGGGGATGTTCGAAGACTTCAGGCGGGAGGTGATCAACCTCGTCAAGTTCGCACTCGGCGCACGAGACGAGTGCTCGACTCCGGCTGTTACAATCGCCGTCGCCCCGTCTTTGGGCAAGCATGCTCCCGGTAGGAAGGCTGGGAAGGAGTTCGCCGAGGAAGGAAGGGGATGCGAGCTCCCTGGGCACGTGCACTTCCCCGGCTCGGCAAGCGAAGGCCGGTTCGGCGATATGGGCGCGAGATCCTCCAGCTCGCCTAGCGGGGAGAGGCATCCCCTTCAGCGAGTTGGTTTCCTCAGCCCTAGTTCTAGAGGGGTTCAGAGAACCTGATGAAAGATATGGTACCTAAACACCTAGAGGGGGGGGGGGGTGAATAGGTGACCTAATCCTTTTTGCACTTTAATGGCAGCAAACAGTCCTATCACAAAATCTACTTTACTTTTGCACAGCAATAACACACCATACACAGTCACAGCACAATCACAGCACATCATACACAAGGTTTTATAGTGGTTCCCCAATCTTTGGGTACATCCACTTTCCCCCTTCGCCTATCTAGCAGTGTACTAGATTCGGCCAAACTCCTCCACTGTCTCAGAACCCAAATTGGTTCCTACACCTCAGGCCCAAAGCCTTATAACTCAGCTTTATCCCAAAGCCTACACTCAGCCAATCAAGGCCTACACTCAGCCAACCAAGGCCTACACTCAACCAACCAAGGCCTACACTCAGAGATAACAATCTCCTACACTCAGGCCCTCAAGCCCTACCCTCAGCCTTTATAAATACAGGCTTACAATTCACTCAGATCCAAAGCATCCTACAAGTTAAAAATGTATTACAATTATTAACCCAACAACTCAGAAATAAAAGAGGGGAGTTGAGAGTTTCTTGATGAGTTCTTGGAAGAACTCAGCTGGATTCAATCTGACTTAGCTTTCTTCAAAGCTTCTTGAGTAGAACTGAATAAGACTGAATCCTCCTGCAGTAGTTCCTTGACCTCTGCCACTTAAGATCCAGAATGTATCTGAATCCTTCTTCTCAGCCTAGTTCCAGAGGCTGATTTCTTGGATGGAGCCCTCTCTCTCCAACTTCTTAGATCTGCACTTGGACTGCAAGATCTTCTTGATTTGATACTCTGTGTACCACTTTGATGACTTGTTCTTCAACAATGTGATTCACTTGTTAATCATCAACAACAGTTTCTGTAGACTGTATGTGCCTATTTATAGGCCTTCTTCATGGTAACCGGCTGATCCGGTTCATAACTGTCTTCTGACATCTCTGACAGGTGCTGTAGACCGGCTGGAACGGCAGCTGTCATGTC
Source organism: Platanthera guangdongensis (assembly GCA_039583875.1). Taxonomy (NCBI): domain Eukaryota; kingdom Viridiplantae; phylum Streptophyta; class Magnoliopsida; order Asparagales; family Orchidaceae; genus Platanthera; species Platanthera guangdongensis. Next base: position 119,437,165 of record CM077159.1, on the reverse strand, counting down.
ATCCAGTCATTTCTTGAAAATCTCTAACTGTCTGATAGTGTCGAGACTTTCTGTCTTTAAGTGTCGACACTTATAGTCCAAGTGTCGACACATGCTGTGTAAGTGTCAACACAAGTCTACAAGGTGTCGACACAACTCCTTGTATGTCTCGACACAGATTCTTCTTCAGGTGTCAACACTGGAATTGAGTGTCGACACAAGTACTTGATCTTCTATCTTTAGCTGAATTCTTCTAAGTGTCGACACATCACCTTTGTGTCGACACAACTTCTTGTGTTGAATCTGTCAAGTGTCGACACTACTTATTGGTGTCGACACATAGTCTTCTATGTTGATACTTGCTGAGTGTCGACACAGCTCCTTATGTCGACACACCTTCTTTTGTTGAGACTTCAGCTGAGTGTCGACACATTCCCTTAGTGTCGACACTTGTACTTAGAATAATTTTGTTGATCTTTCTGATCTTTGCTAAGTGTCGACACAGCTCCTTGTGTCGACACTTTCTTCAAGTGTAGAGTCTTTAGCTAAGTGTCGACACATACTTCAAGTGCTGACTCTTCTGTTGAGTGTCGACACATTGTTCTGAGTGTCGACACTTTAACTTAGTCTCTGCAGACTTTTACTGAGTGTCGACACAGCTCCAAGTGTCGACACTTTCTGGTGTAGACACAGCTTTACTGGGTTTCGACACAACTCCTTGTGTCGACACTTTCTGTCTGCACTTTTCTTCACTGAGTGTCGACACAGCTCCAAGTGTCGACACTTTCTGTCTGGTGTCGACTCTGCATCCCAGGTGTCGACACAATGACTCCAAGTGTCGACACTGCTTGACTGGGTGTCGACACAAGTCTACTTAAGTGTCGACACTTTCCCTCTGGGTGTCGACACATGGACTTAGAAACTTTTTGCTTCAGTCCAGTGATTTCTTAACTTGCACAAGTAAACTCAACATACATCAAATACATTATGATGTATATCATTGAGTTGGGTGAGGCTTCTTCAAATCAGGTACATTTGACCAATGTACCCAATAATCTCCCCCTATTTGGAGAAGTCATAACTCTTAGTCAATGATATACACCATCCATAATTAAAAATTACAAAATGATGTAAAGCAGGTTATATTCAGCAGGGTAAACATAAACATGTATTAATTCACTCATGTATATACATTCATCATTTCAGAGCAAACAAGAAATAGACACATTCACAGAACAATCATGAAATATATTTATCACAAATTGTTCTAACATTTTTCTTATACATCTTCAGTGGTTTACAAAAATATTTTACATTTAAAAGATTACAAAATAATCTTCAAGTAAATTCTTAATCTAGTTCTGGTCAGGTTCCTTGATAACTATTCCCTTGCCAGCTTGAACGTGAGCTTTGACAGGGGCATCAGCAGTTTCAGCATCAGCATGCTTCTTTCCTTTCAAGTCCTTCTTCTTAAGCTCTTCAGCTTTGATCTTCTGCCTCTCAAAATAGTGATATGGCTTAGGAAAGTACTTGCTAGGCTCCACTACAGTAGGAGGTAGCTTTCCCATCTTTGCCTTTCTTCTATACTGAACTATTGCTTCCTGCCTGATCTCATGTTTTCTCCATTCTGCTTCATAGAACCACTTGTTCCTGTAATGAGTATTGTCCTTGGCAGCTTTCCAGGCAGTTAAAATTATATTCCTAGAGGTAGGGCTCCACTGTTCAAAGTCTGGCCTTTGTTCTGCTTGTTCCCTAAACCTCTTTTTGGACAACCTTGTCTCTTCCTCTTTCTGTAGAGCCTCTTGCATGGCTTCAGATATAGGTTGAACAACCTTTTCAATATGGACATTGTCCTTGCCCCCAGATGGGCTGTACATGGTCTGTACCTCAGCATGAATCATTTCAAAGTCTGCAAGTGGATAAATGACCTGAGCTACTTCTGGTTGCTCACCTCCAAGACAGGCAGGGTTAATGCCTGATTCAGCAACATCTTGGTCATCACACAGAGGAGGGTATCCAAGTGTAGCCCTGATTGAATTTGATATCCATTTTGCATGATCAGAACTTGCCTTGACTAACACTCTCTCCCTCTTTATGACTTCTCTAGCCATGTGATCTCTGACATCATCCTTTTGAAATCTGATCTGACTATCCAAGTATCTGATTCCATCTTTAAAGTAAGGTTTTAGCTTTTGAAGTTGTTCAGATATGACCTTCTGGGAGGCTTGGATAGCAGTCTTTACAGCAGAAATTTCTTCCTGGAATACTTTATCAAAATCAGCTTTAGCAGCAGCAGTAGATGTAGAAGGTTCAGCAGCCTTGTTCTTCAACTCAGTGACTATAGCATTATGGGAGGCAGTCAAATTGTCATTCATTCTTAATTGATTCTCAAGAACATATCCTTGTTTCAATGCTATATCATCCACCTGTGCCTTGATCTTCTCTTGGTGTGTTGCCAAATACACCACTGCATTTCCACCTTTGTGGAAGCAATCCGTCATTTCCTTTTTGTTAAGGTTCATTTCAAACCTTATAGACTTTATATCTTGGGCAAGATCAAACTGTAATGATCTGTGCCCTGCATCAACATAAGCCTCAATGGCATTTCTTTGTTCATCCATTTTAATCTGTATTGCAATCATTAATGCACTATAATCAACAGTTGGAGCTTGTTGAACTATAGGCTGTGGAGCTATAGATTGCAGAGCTTTCTTATAACTCTGACTTCTCCTTTTAAAGACATACAATTTCTTCTTCTTTGCCCTAGCACTCTCCTCATCTTCAGACGCAAAAGTGCTGGCTATGTCAACCCTATCCTTAGGGCTTTGTGGCTTCTCTTTCTGCACTTCAGGTGCTTTCTCAGTTTCCTGCCTAAAAGGCTCTTCCAGATCTTGTACCTTCTCCCCCTCAGCAGCAACATTATCTCTTGTATCAGTATCCTTGTCCATGTCAAAATATGCTTGATCTAGATTTAGAAATAAATCTTCCATGGTGTATTCAGGGGGTGAAGAAGCTGGAGAAATTCTTGGTTCTTCAACCACAGGATCAGGAATAACTGGAGCAGCAGATGTGTCTCTTATAACAACATCTGGAGCTTGACTAGGCAGCTGAGTTTGCTGATTAACATCAGACAGATCAGCATCTTCTATAATAAAATCTAAGGTGTGGAGTTCAGTGAGTACCTCTTGGATGATGGTGGTGGCTTGCTCACTATCCAGTGTAGAGGGTTCTTCTACAATTGGAGGCTCCCCCTGGCTGTGATCCTTGTGGATGGGGGTAGCTTCAGACAGCTCCCCCTGGATATCAGCAGCCTCTTGAGCAGCAGGAGATTTCACTACAGCCTCTTCCTCTTGATCATCAGGAGTGAAAACAACATGTTCTTCACTCCCTGAACTGCTGGAGGACTCTTGTGCCATTGGAGCTGTTTTTCTCTTTTTCTTGGGAGGAATCTCCTTCTCAGTAACTGTCTTCTCTGGGGTTGTCATTTCTTTGGACAACACCCTGTCCCATCTTGAAAAGATCCTTAGATCCATTTTTCTCATGTGATTTATCTTGCTGCCTGCAGCAGTACTCATTACCTCTGGTATCACACCAGCTAGGTATAGACTAATGATTCTGCCCAGATTGAGCTTCTTCAAGCTCTCTTTAATCTTCTCATAAACCACTATTGACCAGTCTGTTTTCAGAGTGAATATGATCCTTGTCATGATTCCAAACATATAGGCAGACACTCTGTCATGCCCTCCAGGTTTGCTGAGTAAGACCTTTCCCACAATCTCAGACATGAACTTTCCCTGATTATTCATCCCTTTCCTGTTGAAAACAGAACCTATCTTCATCTTGGGATCAAGTCCACACCAGGTAAGAGCTTCCCTGGTCTTTGAAGCAGTCACCTCTTCTTCATCTTGAGTTCTTGGCAATTGAAGAATCTTCCTCAGACTTTTTGGGGTTACCTTAACCTTTTCTCCATGAACTCTGGATTTGATTTTGTATCCAGATTCATCTACTGTAGCTCCATTAAGGAATTCAAGCACCTCCTTCTTCCATATCTTAGTTGGTTCTGAAACTAAGTACTCTAACCCAGAGTCGGCGACTAGGGTTACTACTGCCTTGATTTCTGGATCAGCATCGTCGAAGGCCCCGCGCACTAGCTCATATCCTTCGTTAACGTTCTCCTCAAGCTTAGAAGCCATTAGGGTTTGTAGAATTTGTCTTTAGAAAAGAGAGGTGTCGACACAGTAGTTTTGGTCTCGAAACTTTGAAAGTGTGTCGACAAACAAAGACAAAACCCTATTTATACCTTTCTAATTTTGAAGATTAACATGCGGGACAGCTAACTTAAAATGTGTCGACACTGGCAATAAGTGTCGACACAGACTTATAATGTCTCGACACATATGTGTCGACACAAGTTTAGTCAACAGATATTATGTGTCGACACTTGGTTATGTGTCGACACAACATAACTCGACACATTGTCGAGACTTTACTTAGAAAATTCTGAGTAAAACATAAGTGTCGACACCATATTGGATGTGTCGACACCTACTTGTCATGTGTCGACACTAACATTCTGAAGTGTCGACACTAACATCCTGGATGTGTCGACACCTTTTTCCTGAAGTGTCGACACCACTATTCTGTGTCGACATAGACTTGTCTATGTGTCGACACATTTTTACTTAGCCAATTTTAATTCTATAAACTTACTCTAAGTTTAACATTACTAGTTCAATTTTGAATCTATTGAACTTAGCTTTTTCTAGGGGCTTAGTAAACATATCAGCTATTTGATTATCAGTTTTAACATATTCAAGTAAAATATCTTTTCTTTCTACATGCTCCCTAAGAAAATGATATTTAATTTCAATATGTTTAGTTCTACTATGTGATACAGGGTTATTAGCTATTGAAATAACACTTGTAGAATCACAGAAAAGTGGAGTTCTACTTACCTGAAATCCATAGTCCTCTAGCTGATGTTGAATCCACAGAAGTTGAGCACAACAACTTCCTGCAGCCACATACTCTGACTCAGCTGTGGAGATAGCCACACTGGTTTGCTTTTTGCTACTCCATGAAATTAGTCTCCCACCTAGGAATTGACAGGTTCCAGTAGTGCTCTTTCTATCCTCTTTGCATCCTGCAAAGTCTGCATCAGAATAACATGTTAGATCAAAATCTCCATTCCTAGGGTACCAGAGGCCTAGATAGGGAGTGCCCTTTAAATATCTCAATATTCTTTTGACTGCTGTCAAATGAGACTCTTTAGGGCAGACTTGATACCTGGCACAAACACATGTAGCATACATGATGTCAGGTCTACTAGCAGTCAAGTATAATAGGGAGCCAACTATCCCTCTATACAAGGTTTCATCTACAGGTTTCCCTGCATCATCCTTGCTAAGAGACATACTTGACCCCATAGGAGTCTTCATGGTGCTGGATGAATCCATACCATATTTCCTTATGAGTTCTAGGGTGAACTTTGACTGACAAATGGACAAACCACTCTCAGTCTGTTTAACTTGGAGACCCAAGAAAAACTTCAGCTCTCCCATACTACTCATATCAAACTGACCTTGCATAAGTTTTGCAAACTTTTTGCAAAGGCTGCTTTCAGTAGACCCAAATATAATGTCATCTACATATATTTGGACTAGTATAACTTTGCCTCTAGATTCCCTAAGGAATAGAGTCTTATCTATTTTCCCCATTGAGAACTTGTTCTCAATGAGGAAACTAGATAGGGTTTCATACCAAGCCCTAGGGGCTTGCTTTAACCCATATAAAGCTTTCCTAAGTCTATAGACATGATGAGGTAGAGTTAGATCAACAAAACCTGAAGACTGCTCCACATAGACTTCTTTCTTAAGATTACCATTTAGGAATGCTGACTTGACATCCATTTGGTACACCTTGAATCCTTGATAGGTTGCATAGGCCAAGAACATCCTTATGGCTTCCAGTCTGGCTACTGGAGCAAAGGTTTGATCAAAATCAATACCTTCTTCTTGCCTATATCCTTTAGCAACCAGTCTAGCCTTATTCTTAATGATGACCCCTTGTTCATCCATCTTATTCCTGTAGATCCACTTAGTTCCTATTACATTATGGTCTTTAGGTTTAGGAACTAATTCCCAGACCTTGCACCTCTTGAACTGATTAAGCTCTTCTTGCATTGCTTCAGTCCATTGTGGATCTTGTATTGCTTCTTCAAACTTCTTAGGTTCAACTTATGACAGAAAGCTGGAGTAGATTGCTGCATTCATGTTTCTACTCCTGGTTTGAACTCCTTCTCTTGGATCTCCAATAATCAGCTCTACTGGATGATCTCTAAGATGCCTGTGGGCTGGAGGCATCCTAACTTCTGGTTGAACCACTTCAGCATCTGCATCATGCTGTATTCCTTGTATTTCTTCAGCAATTGGCACATGTAGTTCTCCCCCTGGACAACATCTACTTTCTTCTACTTGCTGTCTTGCAGCAGGCACTTCTTCTATAGTTAACTTGTCCATTTTCTTTGTTAAACCTGTGGGGCTGCATACACTACTAGACAACTCATTGTTAATAAGTTTAGTCTCATCAAAAACTACATGCACTGATTCTTCTACAACTTGTGTAGTCAAGTTGTAGACTCTATAAGCCTTACTATTATTGCTGTACCCAACAAAAATTCCCTCTTGGGACTTGGTAGCAAACTTAGTTAAGTAAGACTTCCCATTGTTAAGTATGAAGCATTTACAACCAAAGATCCTAAAATAGGATAGGTTTGGTTTCCTGCCTTTCACAACTTCATAGGGGGTCTTGTTTAGCCTTTTAGTGATGGTAGCCCTATTTATAACATGGCATGCAGTATTAACTGCTTCAGCCCAGAAATATTCTGGCAGTGATGTATCACTTAGTAGGGTCCTACCAGCCTCTATCAAGGTTCTATTCTTCCTCTCAGTAATGCCATTTTTCTGAGGTGTTCTAGGTGAAGAGAATTCTTGAAATATCCCAAAGTCTTCACATAGTTTTGTCATGGTATCAGACTGAAATTCAGTACCATTGTCACTTCTAATTTTGACCACTGTACTATTTAGTTCATTCTGAATTTGCTTGACAAAGCTATAGAAGACACTAGGTGTTTCAGATTTCTGTCTTAAGAAGAACACCCAGGAAAACCTTAAGTAGTCATCTACAACTACAAAGGTATAGACCTTCCTACCTAAGCTGTGAACTGGCATTGGACCAAAGAGATCCATATGCAAGAGGTATAAATACCTCACAACATCTTTGTTTTCTATGCTTCTAAAGGTGGATTTAGTCTGCTTGCCCTTTTGACAAGCTGAGCAAATACCATCTTTAACACACTTAACTTGAGGACCATTCCTCACTAACTCTTTGCTAAAGAGTTTGCTAATAGTCTTGTAGTTAAGATGGGCAAGACTCTTGTGCCATTTGACACAATGAGAGACTGTCTCATCAGCTACAAGACAAACTGGAGAACCATTGTTCTCAACCATAATGTCTAGATAGTAGACATTCCTCTTCTTATAACCTGTCAAAATGATCTCTTGATCACTTGACCTCTTGATATGACAACCATTTTTAACAAATGAGATGTCATACCCTACATCACTTAATTGACTTATACTTATTAGGTTGTGTTTCAACCCTTTAACATAAGCCACTTGAGTAATGGTAACTAAGTTTGTAGAAATGTTACCAAATCCTTTGATGATTCCTTTTTCAGAACCACCAAAGGTTACTTTTGGACCATCTTTTACTGGAATGTAGTCCTTTAGTAATCTTCTAGTTCCAGTCATATGTCTGGAACATCCACTGTCCAAGTACCATGTTGGGGTATGGCCACTTGGACTCACCTGACTGGGTCCTGGCTGCTCCAGGATTTTGGCACTCTCTGTCAAAGCCATTAGCCCTTGGCCTTGACTGTCTTCTTGTTCATAAATAGACTCCATTAACTGCATGAATTCTTCCTCTTCTTCTTCAGCAAACAGCCCTATGTAGGCTTCAGCCTCAGACTCAGTTTCTAAAGAAGAGATATCTGATAGAGTCTTCTCTTTCTTGGCAACAAAAGACTTCTCTTTCTTGCCTTTGAAGTGAGCCTTTTTCCTGTCACCAGATTCCTTTCTCTTCTCTGGACAATCTGCAATAACATGGCCCTGTCTATTGCAGCAATAACACACTATCTTAGATCCAGTTGCCTTGCTTGACTTTGTCCTCTTCCTGTCTTTCTTTGAAGGCTTTTTCTCCTGATAAAAGACTTCCTTTCCCTTTGAAGTAGAAGGTCTTGACCTCCACTGTTTCTTCTTCAAGAATTTCTGAAAGTGTCTAGTGAAGGCAGCAAAGTCTTCATCACTTTCACTGCTCTCAGTCTTTGTGCTGACTGACTCATCTGATTCTGATTCAACTACCTCTGGAGGTGGAGTTGATGACTTATTCCTGTACTTTCTGGGAACTTCTGTCTTGAAAGCAACTGATCTTTCCTTGTGTTCAATTCTTGTGGACTTCTCCTCCTCTTTCCTCACTGTCAATTGCATTTCATATGACAACAACTTGCCAAACAGTGTAGGAGGAGGAATTTCTCCCAACTTAGCCATTTCTCTAATGACACAGATCTTTGTGTCCCAATCTTTGGTTAGGGACCTTAATAACTTATCATTTATTTCATAGTTACTGAACTCTCTTCCATAAGACATGAGTTCATTAACTATTCTGTAGAACTTCTTGTAGCACTCAGTTATGTTATCACCTTTACCTTGTCTAAAACTCTCATACTTCTGATTTAGCAAGGATTTTCTATCTTGTCTGACTTCTTCAGATCCTTCCATATACACTATAAGAGTGTCCCACATCTCTTTGGCTGTCTTACAGTGTATAAGATTCTGAAAAGTTGCATCATCAATGACACTCACTATTATGTTCTGTGCCCTCTTGTCCATTGTGGCTAGGACAATCTCATCCTTAGTCATCTCAGAGAAATCCTTTGGAGTTCTCTGATTTGCATCTAAAACTGAAATCTTCATGGGCACATAAGGCCCTTCCTTCACTGTGATGTAGATTCTAGGGTCTGAGGCCTCCATAAACAGCCTTACCCTTTCCTTCCAGATCCCAAAGATCTCTTTCCTGCATATGGGTAATTTCATGGAACCCAATTCCTTGTGATTCTCAGAGGAACCCATGTTTCTTGATTTTCTTGAATTTCTTGAATCTGCGTTTTGCCTTACACTGAATCTGCCAAACAGGATCTCCTCAGACTGTTAGTCCTTTTTGAGGAACCTCGCTCTGATACCACTTGAAAGATATGGTACCTAAACACCTAGAGGGGGGGGGGGGTGAATAGGTGACCTAATCCTTTTTGCACTTTAATGACAGCAAACAGTTCTATCACAAAATCTACTTTACTTTTGCACGGCAATAACACAGCATACACAGTCACAGCACAATCACAGCACAGCATACACAAGGTTTTATAGTGGTTCCCCAATCTTTGGGTACATCCACTTTCCCCCTTCGCCTATCTAGCAGTGTACTAGATTCGGCCAAACTCCTCCACTGTCTCAGAACCCAAATTGGTTCCTACACCTCAGGCCCAAAGCCTTACAACTCAGCTTTATCCCAAAGCCTACACTCAGCCAATCAAGGCCTACACTCAGCCAATCAAGGCCTACACTCAGCCAACCAAGGCCTACACTCAGCCAACCAAGGCCTACACTCAGAGATAACAATCTCCTACACTCAGGCCCTCAAGCCCTACCATCAGCCTTTATAAATACAGGCTTACAATTCACTCAGATCCAAAGGATCCTACAAGTTAAAAATGTATTACAATTATTAACCCAACAACTCAGAAATAAAAGAGGGGAGTTGAGAGTTTCTCTATGAGTTCTTGGAAGAACTCAGCTGGATTCAATCTGACTTAGCTTTCTTCAAAGCTTCTTAAGTAGAACTGAATAAGACTGAATCCTCCTGCAGTAGTTCATTGACCTCTGCCACTTAAGATCCAGAATGTATCTGAATCCTTCTTCTCAGCCTAGTTCCAGAGGCTGATTTCTTGGATGGAGCCCTCTCTCTCCAACTTCTTAGATCTGCACTTGGACTGCAAGATCTTCTTGATTTGATACTCTGTGTACCACTTTGATGACTTGTTCTTCAACAATGTGATTCACTTGTTAATCATCAACAACAGTTTCTGTAGACTGTATGTGCCTATTTATAGGCCTTCTTCATGGTAACCGGCTGATCCAGTTCATAACTGTCTTCTGACATCTCTGACAGGTGCTGTAGACCGGCTGGAACGGCAGCTGTCATGTCATCCAGTCATTTCTTGAAAATCTCTAACTGTCTGATAGTGTCGAGACTTTCTGTCTTTAAGTGTCGACACTTATAGTCCAAGTGTCGACACATGCTGTGTAAGTGTCAACACAAGTCTACAAGGTGTCGACACAACTTCTTGTATGTCTCGACACAGATTCTTCTTCAGGTGTCAACACTGGAATTGAGTGTCGACACAAGTACTTGATCTTCTATCTTTAGCTAAATTCTTCTAAGTGTCGACACATCACCTTTGTGTCGACACAACTTCTTGTGTTGAATCTGTCAAGTGTCGACACTACTTCTTGGTGTCGACACATAGTCTTCTATGTTGATACTTGCTGAGTGTCGACACAGCTCCTTGTGTCGACACATCTTCTTTTGTTGAGACTTCAGCTGAGTGTTGACACATTCCCTTAGTGTTGACACTTGTACTTAGAATAATTTTGTTGATCTTTCTGATCTTTGCTAAGTGTCGACACAGCTCCTTGTGTCGACACTTTCTTCAAGTGTAGAGTCTTTAGCTAAGTGTCGACACATTGTGCTGGGTGTCGACACATACTTCAAGTGCTGACTCTTCTGTTGAGTGTCGACATATTGTTCTGAGTGTCGACACTTTAACTTAGTCCCTGCAGTCTTTTGCTGAGTGTCGACATAGCTCCAAGTGTCGACACTTTCTGGTGTAGACACAGCTTTACTGGGTGTCGACACAGCTCCTTGTGTTGACACTTTCTGTCTGCACTTTTCTTCACTGAGTGTCGACACAGCTCCAAGTGTCGACACTTTCTGTCTGGTGTCGACTCTGCATCCCAGGTGTCGACACAATGACTCCAAGTGTCGACACTGCTTGACTGGGTGTCGACACAAGTCTACTTAAGTGTCGACACTTTCCCTCTGGGTGTCGACACATGAACTTAGAAACTTTTTGCTTCAGTCCAGTGATTTCTTAACCTGCACAAGTAAACTCAACATACATCAAATACATTATGATGTATATCATTGAGTTGGGTGAGGATTCTTCAAATCAGGTACATTTGACCAATGTACCCAACACCTGAGATGTCTTACTACACCAGGAAGGGAGACCCGGTCCAGCACGTCCAGTGGTTCGAGGACGTGGTCTCGATCTGGCATATGTCAGATAGCTTCAAGTACCGACTCTTCGCCATCATCCTCAAGGAGAAGGCGAGAGAGTGGTTTCACCAGCTACCGGGCAGCTCCATTTACTGCTTCGATGACCTGTGCCGGGGGTTCATGCTGAGGTTCACCACCTCGAAGAGGAGGAAGAAGGAGTTAGAGTCCCTGTTCCACATCAAGCAGGGGGTGAACGAGACTTTAGGAAGTTACGTTGACCAGTTTCAGGAGGAGGTCACCCAAGTCCAGGAGATGCCTGGGCATAGCCTGATGATGGCCTTTACCTTGTGGATGCAATAAAGTTTCTTCATGATGGAACTGAAGAGAGTGTCGCCCCTCTCCTACGAAGAGCTGATGGAGAGGGCGGAAAGGGAAGTTGATAGGGAGGCGTCGAATCTATAGTTTGCCTAGAAGCTGGCCAGGTGGGCCACAGAGGAGGAGAAGGAGCCAAGTGGTGGTAGAGGTCAGCAGGAAAGGAGAGTTGAACCCTGATAGAGGGAACAGCCGCAACTGTAGTAACACCAACAGACCAGATGGGGGCATCAAGAGCCAAACCGCCGGCTGGGCTGGAGGCCCAAGTGGCAAGACCAGGGGCCACGAAGAGGTTACCAAGGAGGGGACAACCGACAGGGGGGGCCAGGATCAGTTCCATCCCCAAGGTTAGAGGCAGGCCCAAATACCTCCCCTCCCCGATCAAAATCAGGCTATGGCTATAGCCATGGGGGAAAGGAGGAGAGTAGCACGGAGGAGGAGGAGAGAAGTCAAGGTGGACCTGCCCTACTGCGACTTCCACAAAGAGGAAGGGCACGCCACGACCACGTGCCCGGAGTTCCTCGAGATAAGAGGAAAAGAGGAGCAGTATCAACAACAGGGTCGCCAGGAGGTAAGGATCGAGGAGGTCCTACCTCGGGCAGAGGAGGATAGATGCGAAGACCGGGCGGACATCGGGACTCGGGAAGGGATCAGAGTGATCCATGGGGGGGGGATCGAGGCTTCCCAGAAGGCGAGCCTCCACACCATGTATCGCCGGAGCATTGGGTCCACATCTCAGACCCCACCCCTAGAAGTGAAGATCACCTTCTCGAGGAAGGATATGGCGGATCATGAGGATCCCTTCTGCGATATGCTAGTCATTCAGACAGCCATCGAGAATTTCACCATCTCCAGAATTCTCATTGACAATGGGAGCTCCGTCAACGTCATTTTCAAGAAGGCGTTCGACGCAATGAAGATGGAGGCAAAGAGGGTGCTGACTTCAGATGGGCCCCTGTTTGGGTTTTCGGGGCGAGAGGAAGGAGGTAGAAGGAGTGAGGCTCCACGTCACTTTGGGAGGGCAGTCCAAGAACTGCAAGTTTGTCATCGTGGATGCCCCTAATAGCTACAACGCCATCTTCGGAAGGCCCCTCATCAGCAACTTCCGTTGCATGCCCTCGTCCTTCGACCAGTGCTTAAAGTTCAATACCGAAGGGATCCAGGTCCGAGTTCGGGGGGACCCCAAGGTGGCAAGGGAGTGCTACGTCACCGTCATAAACTCTATCTCTTGGTAGGAGGGGGCCGAGGAGATGGAGTGGAGAATGGAGGAGGCTGAGCAGGAGGCTGACTGAGAGGATATGGAGATAGAAGGGAGCTGCACCTAGGTGGTGACAGGTGGAGATCAGGAGGAGGTGGCTGAGGTGATGGTTGCGGACGAGGTCATGGAGATGGAGGTTCTCACCCTTGGAGGCAAGGTGGAGAAGGTTCGCATCAGCGGGGGGCTGACCCCGGAGGATCAGGGTAGGATGCTGGCATGCATCTAGAAGAATGTGGACATCTTCGCATGGAGCGCAGTAGAGATGCCAGGGATTGATGCGGACGTGGCCTGCCATCGCCTCAATTTGGACACGGGAGCTCGCCCCATCCAATAGAAGAAGAGGTCCACCACCGACAGGCTGGTCGTGCCCATCAGGGAGGGGGTGGCCAAACTCCTAAAGCCCGGCTTTGTATCCGAAATACAGTACCCCAGCTGGGTCTCCAATGTAGTATTGGTTAAAAAAGGACACGACCGATGACATGTGTGTTGATTTTTCTTTGCTTAATAAATCATGCCCTAAGGATTGTTATCCTTTGCCTTGGATCGACGCTCTGGTTGACTCAACCACCAGTTTTCCTGTAATTAGCTTCTTAGATGTGTTTTCAAGTTATCATCAGATTAGGATGCACCCCCGGACATCAAAGATGTCTCATTCATCACGGGGGATGGGTTCAATTGCTACAAGATGATGACCTTTGGGCTGAAGAACGCAGGGGCGACATACCAGAAAATGATGGACAGGGTCTTCCGGGAACATAAGGGGAGGAACCTGGAGGTGTATGTAGATGATCTCATGATCAAGAGTCGAGACGTGGACTCTCACCTCGAGGACCTGGAGGAAACCTTCACCACCCCGCGCAAATATAAGATGTGGTTGAACCCCCTGAAGTGTGTTTTCGGGGCCAGCAGGGGGAAGTTCCTGGGACATCTCCTCACCCATTCGGTAGTCGAGCCAAATCCCGACAAGGTCAAGGCTATCATGGAGCTGGGGTCTCCTCGAAATACCAAAGAGGTGAAGCAGTTGACAGGGAAGCTGGCAGGATTGAGCAGGTTCCTCTCCCGGGCCTGGGAGAAGTGCTCACCTTTCTTAAAGACATTGAGGGGTGGCCAAAAGTTCGAGTGGACAAAGGAATGCGAGGAGGCATTCCAAGCCCTAAAGAAGCAGTTGACTCGGGCTCCCCTGCTCTAAGGGCCGAAGGAGGGGGAGGACCTATATTTGTATCTCGTGGTCGGAGTAGAGGCATTTAGCTCCATACTGGTTTAAGAAGAGGGGAAGAAGTAGCTCCCCATATATTACGTGAGTCGAGTCCTGAGGAAGGCCAAGCTTTGATATCCTATCTTGGAAAAGCTGACCTTCACTCTAGTCATCTCGGCTCGGAGGCTCTGACCCTACTTCCAGGCACACTCCATCAGAGTGGTGACTAAACATCCCCTCCGCAACATCTTTGATGGGGTGGAGCATTCAGGCAGTATGGCTAAGTGGTCGGTGGAACTAAGCGAGTTCGACATCTCCTTCATCCCTCGCCTCTCGATTAAGGCCCAAGTGATGACCGACTTTTTGGCCGACTACGTGGTCGAGGTGGCGGAGGAAGAAATCAATAATCCGGCTTTGTGGAAGATGAAGGTAGACGGCGCCTAAGGGAGACATTCCTTGGGGGTAGGGGTAATCTTGGAAAGCCCCTAAGGGATGAGAATCGAGCAAGCGGTGGTGGTGCACTTTTCCATCACTAACAATCAGGTCGAGTACGAAGCGGCGATCGTCGGGCTGTGCCTGACTAAGGTGTTGTATCCCTAGTTGATTTGGGCTAGGTTCACTGACTTAGGATGTGACCCATCATGTATAGCCAGGGTCAATTTGTGTCCTAGAGTCTAGGTTAAGTCCTTAGGCTCAACTCCAGATGGACCAGCTTTCAACAAGACCCTCAGAGACTCCAGACTCACAAGTTTTCAAGACTAAGTAAAGTGAGTTCGACGTTCGTCGAACTCAGCTCGACGAAAGGTGTTCTGCGCTCGACGATCGTGAGATAATTCTTTGTGCTGAGCTCGACGATCTATGTTCTCTGTTCGACGAAAACTCAGTTTCTACATCAAGCCAAAGTCAGGCGGACTTCAAATTTTTCTAAGTCCAGCTTCATGCTTCAGTCGACGAATTATATTCTGAGCTCGACGAACTTGGACCTCAAGTTCACTGCTTCTCAGGTCGACGAAGTCAGCTTCTCAGGTCGACAGATGCTATACTCTACTCGATAATTTCTGGACTCAGAGAATCTGTGTCGACACATAGGGTTTGTGTCGATACCAGACGATTTGTGTCGACACCAGGATTTCAGTCGACACCAGCTTATGTCGACACATGAGGATTTGTGTCGACACCAAGATCAATCTGTCGACACCAACTTCTATCGACACAACATTTCAGCAGATGCAGAGTATTTTGTCTAAGTCCAGAACTTTTCTCAGCTCGACGAATTTGATTCTTAGCTCGACGAATGAAGACTGTCTATCAGATGAATGAATATTGTCTGGTCGACGAACTCTATCAAGCTCAGCTTGACGAACTCAAGCTCAGCTCGACGAACACAAGTTCAGCTCGACGAATTGTGTTCTTTGTTCGACGAATCCAGATTAGGTTTTCTTCAAGGTTCCCATCCCGTTTCTTGGCGCTGATTCCTGAACATTCAATGCCAGATCTTCTCGGAATGTTACCGTTAGAACATGCATTGACTATGGACGATTACATGCCGTTTTTACATGGGACAGTTAGGAAAGTCATTGATTGCTGATTCTTTCCAAGGCCGACTGTAATTACTGCTCGACATTCAAAAGTTTGAATATTCCTCAGTCAGTGAGAGACACACAGATACACAAAAAAAATAGAGACACAGAAAGAGAGAATAGAATCAAGCAGTGATAGAGTTCAAGAATCACAGTACAGAAAACAATCTGACAGACACTCTGAAGCTGCAGAAGAACAAAACATTCTCAAATCTAAAGTTCTTGACTACAATCAGCCTTGACCAGAGAACTTTTGAAGAAGAAGAAGAACAACCAAATTTAATCAAGAGTCTTCTTCTTTCTATTCTCAGGACAACTTCAAAGGACAACAAAACTTTATCAGTCAAAAGAAGTTCCTGAAGTAGTTCTGGTCCAGGCATTCTAGGTCATTGAAGGCCTATCACCCTGAAGCAGTGCTCCAGCATTCCTGACCAATTCAAGATCTCAGGGGGAGCAAGATCTGCTACATCAATCCACAAGTCTTCTCTCTGACTGTTGACAGAGAAGACACTATCACCCTCTCTCTAATTCATGTACAGGATTTTAAATCCCTTCAAAATTATTCTGGTTGCAAGTCTCCTTCCAAAAGACTTGAGAGTTTGGTTTTTGGGGACCTGATCAAAACCCATTGGTGCTCAGGACACCTGATCAACTCATCCTGCAGTGGATTCCTACCTAGGGTGGTAGAAGAGTGGATGTACCCAGATTGATTGAGGAACCACTATAGCTCCTTGTGTCTTCTGGTTGCTTATTCTCTTTTGTTTTCTGGCTGTGGTCTGTGATTGCTCTGTGTTTAGTTAGTTGTTGTGTTTACTTTATGTTATTTGCTTCCCTGTTCACTTAAGTATACAACAACAGCTGTAAAAAGTTTTTAGTAAGCACCATACACTATTCACCCCCCTCTAGAGTATATCAGATCTAACCTGCATTTTCAATTGGTATCAAAGTGAGGTTGGTTAAAATACCACACCTTAGTGGTTGCACATGCTAACACCTGAACCCAAAGATCCCTCTAGTTAGATCTGCTTGTTTTAAGTTTGTTAATAGATTTATTTCTCCACAGAACATGGCCCAAAATAAAGATTATGCTAGCACCAGACCTCCAGTGTGCAATCTATCTAAGTTTGCACTTTGGAAGACAAGGATTAGATTGTACATGAACTCTATTGATGAAGACATTTTTAATTCTGTTTTGACAGTGTGTCCAAGACCCCCAGAAAATACAAGTACAAGTGTTGTTCCACCTCCATCAGGAACAGATGCAGAAATCAAGAAATGGAAAGTGGCAGATGCTAAGACAATGAATATTTTAGCCCAGACTATGTCTGATGAAATATTCCAAAAAGTAGCTGAATGCAACTCAGCAAAGGACATCTGGGACAAGTTATTTAAGATAGTCTCAGGATCTGCTGATGAGAGAAAAGATAGAAGATCTCATCTCATAACCAATATGAGAATTTCAAGAAAGGAGAAGCTGAGTCAGTAGCAGATATGCATAATAGACTCAGTCTCATAGTAAATGAGCTGAAAACATTGGACAAAGAGATCTCATTGACTGAGCTCAATGATAAAATCCTAATGTGCTTCCCAAGCACTTGGGACTCAAGGATCTGGCCAATCAAGGATGCCAGAAGGCTAAATGAGATCACAACTGAAGCTCTCTTGGGCAAGCTCAAGTCTTATGAGCTGCTCATCAAGAATAGAGAAGAAGAGCAGAAGGCTGCTTCACCAGCAGTCAGAAAAGAGAAGTCAATAGCTTTCAAAGCCATTGAAGATCAGCCTGAAGACAAAGTCACAGGCAATGAAGAGCTGCTAAGCCTACTGGCCAAAAGATTTTACAAAATGACCCGGAAAGATTTCAGGAAAAAGTCTGCCAGAGGGCATGACAAGCCAAGGTTCGACAAATCAAATAACAAAGAGATTATTTGTTTTGGATGCAGTAAAACAGGCCACATGGTGTCTGACTGTCCAGAAAATCAGTATAAGGACAAAAAGGATAGGAAAGAAAGAAGAAAAGACGAAGACTTCAGGAAGAACATCAATGACAAACCCTCCTCCAGCAAGAACAAACACACTAGGAAGGGGTTTGTAGCTGAAACTTGGAGTGAGACAGAAGAAGAATCTGAAGCTTCATCCAGCTCAAGTGATGATGAAGATGATGCTGAATAAAAAGAATTCTGCATGATGGCTATCAATGCCTCACAACAAAATTCTGATGCAGAAGAATCAGAGTCAGAATCAGAGACTCAATTTGAGGAGGACTAGGTAATAAATTCGGTTGATTTTAATTCTGAGGACTTCAAGTGTGAGTTTAAAGCACTGTGTTTAGATTTACTAAAATCTGAGAAGGAAATCATTTTTCTCAGAAAACAGCTATCTGAACACAGGACTTTAAAATCAGAAAACCTCAAACTCTCTGAGGAGTTGGAATGCTGTAGGGAGCAGATAGCCTCACTGAAAAGTAACCTATCAGAGGCCAAAAAGTTTGAAGAATCCCTCAATGGGAGAAGTATCAAACTAATGGACATCACAAGCACAGTGAAATCAAGATTCAACAGTACTCTGGGCTTGGGTGCCTCATCTAGCCAACCTGTAGTATTAACAACCCCAATCAAGTTTATCTCTGATAAAGGTACGGGAGTTGTAGAGGTAGCTAGGAAGAATTCTGATCTACCTAAGAAAACCATAGTTCAACAAAAATCATTGAACGGAGCTCGACGATCGCCGAATAGAGCTAAACGATCTCAGGTTAAATCGTCGAACTCAGGTCGACGATCTCTGAACCCTGAACTCTGGCACAGTCGATCTTCGAACGGAGCTCGACGATCTGACCCAAGATCGTCGAACTCAGCTCAGAGATCGTCGAACAAAGCTCAGAGTTTTGAAAACTCTTTTAAAGGCAAATCAAAGTTCAATCCTAGAGGTTCTACATCTCAATGGTTTAACCCCTATACTGAATGGATAATACCACCTAGGAGATATCATCATGAAGGCTATAAGAGTCAACCAGAGATGTCTTTTATTTCTGAATTCAAAGGTTATCAACCTAGTCCCAAGGTAAACTGGGTCAAAAACAAGTAAATTGCTTTATGTACAAGTGAAGACCTATCCAACATCAAACCAGCAATGGTATCTGGATAGTGGGTGCTCAAAGCACATGACAGGAAATAAGGACAATTTCACATCCTTCAAAGTCAAGCTTGGACCCAAAGTAATATTTGGTGATTCAAACTTTGGTCTAACAAAAGGATATGGTGCAGTCCAGATTGGCTCAATCACTTTCAAGAAAGTAGCCTATGTGGAAGGACTGAAGCACAACTTAATCAGTATCAGTCAACTATTTGATGAAGGCTATCATGTGACTTTCAGCAAATCCTCATGCAAGATCAAATCAGAGGACAACACCACTGTGTTGACAGGTAAAAGGAAAGGTAACATCTATCTTGTAGATTTTCTTTCACCTAAGGTAGATATATGCTTGTTTAATTCCATTTGTAGACCTAATGAATTGTGACATAAGAGACTAGGACATATAAACCTTAGAACCATTGCTAGGCTATCCAAGGACAAGCATGTTAGAGGACTACCTTCTGGCCCCTACAAGAAGAAAGGAATTTGCAGGGCTTGTCAATTACGCAAGCAAACCAAAAATAACTTCAAGTCACTTAATAAGAGTGATTCACCTAGGATTTTGTATCTGTTACACATGGATCTCTTTGGACCCATTACAGTACAAAGCTTAGAAGGGAAATCTTATACTTTAGTAGTTGTAGATGACTTCTCTAGATTCACATGGGTGTTCTTTCTGAGAAAGAAGTCCGATAACTTTAAGTGTTTGACAGAGTTTCTCAAATGCATACAGACTGAGTTCAACACTTACATTGCCCTGATCAGAAGTGATCATAGGACAGAGTTTGATTCTCTTCTAATGCAAGAGTTCTGTCAGAGTGAAGGGATCAGGAACAATTTCTCAGCTCCTAGAACTTCTCAACAAAATGGGGTACCTGAAAGGAAAAATAGGACCCTTATTGAATCTGCTACTACATTGTTGTTAGATGCTCATATTCCTCTATCCTTTTGGGCAGAGGCAGTGAACACCTCCAACTATGTGTTGAATAGAAGTTTAATACATAAACTGAAGGGTAAGACTCCCTATGAATTACTCAAAGGGAAGAAACCTAAAGTAGATTACTTCAAAATCTTTGGTTGTATTTGCTACATTCATAATAATGACAAGAGATATATAGCAAAATTTCAAGCTAAAGCTGATGAAGGAGTGTTTCTGGGATACTCCATGGTCAGTAAAGCTTATAGGGTATATAATAAATCAACTCTCAAAATTGAAGAATCTGTTCATGTATCTTTTGATGAGACTAACATGTCATACAAGGAGAAAGAAATTTCTACAATAAGCTCTTTGTAGGTTCCACCATTATGTGAGTCTATGGATAGACTGAACCTTACCCAAGAGGTACCAAACCATTCTACTCCACAGGTTGCTGAATATAGTGAAGAGGAAAGTCAAGAGGAAGTGGCTGAACTTCCCCCAACAGCTAGTATCATTCCCTAAGAGGAATTAAATACTGAAGTTGTTGCTCAACCAACTCCACCAACTGATCTTCTCACACTTAGAGATCACCCCAGATCTCAAGTGATTGGAGACATCTCAGTAGGTGTACAGACAAGGCATCAACTCAACCAAGACTTGATGCATGCCTGTTTTCTCTCTCAAATTTAACCTCTCACCATTCATGAGGCAGAGCAAGATCCCCACTGGATCATTGCAATGCAAGAGGAACTCAATTAGTTTGAGAGATGTAAAGTTTGGGATTTGGTTCCAAGACCCCATAACTACCCCGTTATTGGAACCAAATGGGTCTACAGGAACAAGTTGGATGCTCAAGGCAACATAGTGAGGAAGAAGGCTAGGCTTGTTGCTCAAGGCTACGGACAAGAGGAAGGAATAGACTATGACCAAACCTTTGCCCCTGTTGCAAGGTTAGAGGCCATTAGGATATTCCTTGCCTATGCAGCTTACAAGAGATTCAAGGTCTACCAGATGGATGTCAAAAGTGCTGAAAGTCCACCTAGTGTCAACAAAGTTCACCTATGGGGGGGGGAATAGGTGACGTGCAACGCTTTTGCGGAATTTACGACGGTACCTGCATAATAAAAATAAAAAGCACAGCACACAGAATACACATGCAATTTATAGTGGTTCCCCGACTTGGGTACATCCACTTTCCCCCTTCGACCTATCTCCCAACAAGGGACGACTCGGTCACTTCTCCAACAGGATTGAAATACAATCCTTGCACTATCGGAAGGAACCCTTCCACACGTAGGAGTCAACACTCCCACAAACTGGGTTGCACCCAACCCTTACACCACGGAACAATCGTTCCTTTACAATAAAAGTAAAATAGAATGTACACGAGATACAAACTTCGTTTGGAGACTACGGTGTTCCTCTTCGTTAAACGACGTGTTCGTGATGTCAACGAAGAGTCTACAACCCTAGATCTCTCTTGGAGAGGATCTCCCCGGAACCGGCGGCGGCAATACAAACGGCGGCTTGGTTCGGGATCGGCGGCGACGACGATGTGCGGCTGCACTTCTTTAGAGATCCAAACTTCGTAGCGAAGCTAGCTAGGTTTACCAACGGTCACACTAGGATCAATCGTCTCGATCGATGAGGATGGGGAAGACTTTCCCGATCTACAAATCGAGAGACAAGAGATCTCCGGTTAGACACGTGAGACGCTGAGCTTAGCTAGACTTCTATCGACCGGAGATCTGGAAGAAAACACGATCACGACCGGCGATCTACACTCTCGCGCGGCGACGGAGGCGGCGGCGGAAACTCGCGAACTAGGTCAAGTTGCGGCTCTGCTTTGTATATGTTTTTCCGTGATTTTTACTGTTCAAAAATACTCGTGTATTTATACACTGTAGATACTAACAATATGACCGTTGTGGGTCCCACAAGTAGAAATCCGGTTCAAAATAGTCCAGCGACAGAATCCGGTCCAGCAGCATCCAGAGAAAACGCCAAGTAAAATTCGTCGAGAATCATTGGTGATTCTCGACGAATCGGCGAGAATCAGTTAACGATTCTCGACGATTCGTCGAGAATCACTAGTGATTCTCGACGATTCCCTTGTGTATTCTCAACGATTTTCACTTGGTATTCATGACCTGCTCAGCGACGGGTTCGGAGAGAATCATCAGTGATTCTCGCCGAATCTTACTTGGCACCATTTTGAGGTAGCCGGAAGGAGTCGGCGAGAATCACTAATGATTCTCGACGATTCGGCGAGAATCACTAGTGGTTGTCGCCGAATCGGCGAGAATCACTTGGTGATTCTCGTCGACTTTTACTTAGACGAATTTTCGTCTTTCCACCCAAGAGCTGTCCCTTGACCCATCCTTGCTCCTTGTCTTCTCTTGCATAAACACGGCCCTGTACTTGATAGTAAGTGCACTCCAATAGAGAGAGTACACGTAGGCCAACACACTGATCTGCTCAACGAGGGATTACGTCGTGCAGACCCGTGTATATTGACCTACTGCACCCTGACATTGGTGTGCACTTAGCGTGGAAGAACTGCAAGCACAACTTAAGAAGTTTCATCAAATACATTGTGAATTCATCTTAGCCTGACAGGTGGCTTCCTCAAATCCCGGTGATTGTGGATACAATACCCAACAATCTCCCCCTATTTGACGAAGCCAAAACCCTACTAGCTAAGATGAATAACACTATTCAAATAATAATAAAAAAAAGGCATTCAGAAGTTAAACATGCAGCACAAGAGAATATAAACAACCAGATCAAGACTTGAGTCATTCACATATTCAAATACAAATGTATATATATATATATAATCTCAGAATTGTTCATATCATAACAACAAGCATTAAATGTTCTTAGGTGAGAATGAGGAGCTACAAGTTGTTGACTATCTTTCCTTAGCTGAGTCATCCTTGAGTTTTTGCGCCAAGAACTTCTTCCTTTGTCTCTCCATGTACTCTTTAGGCTTCGGGTAATATCTGGGAGGAGGAACTTTATCTGCATCCGTGTTGTTTCTGAAGAAGATGTTTCGTTTCGCTTCATACGTCTTATGCATCTCCCATTCATACTGGCTGTATACCTCCTTTCGATTGATTTCCCCCTGTTCCTGTAGCCAGAAGGTGTCCAAGATGATATTCTTTGAAACTGGACTCCACTTTTCATTTCTTACTTCCTCCTCACTCAGTCGAGTTCTCTTTTCAGCCTGTGTCTCCTTGGAGGTCCCTTCTTGAGCTTTTCGCTTGCCCCTGGCTTTTGCTAGGGCCTCTTGGTCAAACATGCTCATCAGTTTAGCTTTGGAAATAGCCCTAGCATCAGCTTCACTTATGGGAACATCTGCAGCACTTGCACCAATTCCCTCAGCAGTACTTACTCCCGTAGCAGCCATAGAAGTCTCAGGAGCATGAATACCTGCAGGGTTGTCAGGCAAAACGACGCCTAACGCTCCTAACGCCTGTTGGAGCATCCACCAGCAGCTCTCATAGACGTACTTGTTTGACTGTTCGAAGTTATTGATCATGACTTCTCGGAGTTCAGCCATCTTAGCAATGTAGTCCTTCTCCCCCTTTTTGGCTTCGACAGCGATGAAGTTTGCATAGGAGTGTAGGGAGTCATCAATATGCTTGGTGGTCCGGGAGAATTCAGTGACCAAGGCCTGCTGATTTGCGTTGAGAGTGACCATATTACCGTCAAACTTTTGAATGTTGTTTGCTACAACATGAGCGTTCTGATTTACTACAGCAAGAGTGTCGGTGGTCTTCTTCAATCCGGCCATAAGAAGTGTGACAGCTTCGCCGGCCGCGGTATACTTCTCTTCAAATTTCTTGTCCATCACGTCAAGTTTATGGTTGATCTCCACCATATTCTTGAGCATGAGATTTTCAGATTTCTTAATTCTGTGCAGCAGTTTATTCTGAGCTTCATCAAAGGAGGCTTTGAGTTCATTCACAATGCCCTGAATGACATTTACAGTGTGAGTGGCTAGCTCATCTCGTAATGGAAGAGCCGGAGGCACTTGTGGGCCTTGCCCTTCAGCAGACGCATCTGTAGAGCTGGATACAAGCACAGTCTCTAATGGAGGAATGTTGGCGGCCTCTGTAGATTTATCTGACTCCCCCTCCACTGGTGCATGCTTGTCAGATGGAGGTTCAAAAAGATCCGGAGCCTCCAATACTTCATGTCCCTCATTCCCGTCTTCCTCTCCGTCATCATCCAAGAAATCATCTATATCAGCAGCATCTTCCAACTCGTTGTCAGCAGTCTCCAGTCCAGTAGCTTTGGCTCCTTACTCGTTTCGATTCGGGGCCTCCCCATTTTCCAACTCAGGTTCACTTCCTTCGTGTAGATCTGCCACAACATCTCTGGCCAGCTGGGAGATGTCAGATACTACATCAGTATGAGGGGGTAGAGGCTCCCCCTCGATTCCTGCAGTCAAAGTATCAGGAATTTCACTGGGGGTGACTGCTGGAGATACTCCCTGTTATTCTTCCACTGCAGTCGGCCCAATACGCCTCTCCCATCGGTCAAACACACTTGAATCCATCTTCTTCAAGTAGTGGAGAGGGACACCTTTACTCATGTCAAACTTGTCTCCATTTAACTGATTTAGATATAGACTTATGATGCGGCCAAAACTCGGAGAGCCCAAGGTGTCCTTTATCTTCTCGAACAGCAACTCCCCCAGTTGAACCTTTTACGGCAGACAACAGCTATCAGGATCTTGAACATATCTGCTGAGATATGGTCATGAGAGCCTGGCTTGCAGATGAGCACCTTTCCAATTATGTCAGACAGGAGCTTCCCTTCTTCATTCATATCCTTTCTCTTTATTGACCGAGTTCCTCGTGGGAGACCGCAGAATAAGAGAGTTCTGGTTTTGTCATCGTCCTCCAGATAGTCCTCATGCTCCGAGCTAGAAAGCTGCAGGAAGCGAGTCAGCTTGCTGGCAGACAGCTTGACCTTTGCCTCAGCCACCTTGCTTTTGATTAGTGAGTCGCCATTTCGGAGTCTTGCGGTGGCGAAGAACTCCAGCACCTCTTTGTCCAAGATTTTGCAAGGGTGCTCCAGGACGAATGTTAGCCCAGCCTCTTCCAGCATCAGAATGATGTTGCGGAATTCGTCCGAGGCGTGAGAGAACCCAGTTCGAACAAGCTCGCAACCGGTGACCAACCCAGCAGTTGTCCTTGGAGCCATTGCAGATCTAGAGAGAGAAGCCCTACTCTAAGCTTTAATGAACAGTCAAAAGGAAAGCGTCACTAGTGATAACGTCCAAGTACGGGTGAGGAAGAGGTTACCTAAAGGCGTAGACGGAAGAGAGTTGGAGAGCTTCCTGCAAGAAATCTTCCTTGAGCGTCCTTTGGGAAGACCTTCGGTGGAGACCTAGCGGGAAACAACGATGGAGACCTTCGGTGAGTAGGAGAGTTTCCTGCGGGGTTCGGCGGGATTCGTCGGGAGCCTGTGCGATTCGACGAGAACCTTGCGAGAACCTTGCGGGAAGACGATGCGGGATCCGACGAGAACCTTGTGCGATTCCTAAAGGAGAGACCTTGCGGGAATCTTGAGAAGATGATTCGACGAGCTTCCTGCGGGTCGGCGGAAAAGACCTTGTGCGATTCCTAAGGGATGTGAAGAGTCGGCAGGAGAAATCTAGGGTCTCCTGTGAAGTTCGGCGGGATTTGTATAGTGTGCTCCTTCGGCGGAATTCTTATGGAAGGTGAAAGGTCGGCGGGAATTCTTCCTCAAATGTGATTCTTCTTGATCCTTCGGCGAGAATGGGATTCTCCTAAAATGCCAAGCTCGAGTCCGTTAAATGGGATTCTTACGGTTTCCGTTTGTCTAAGTTAATTTGAAAGTCTTCTAACTATATAGATACTCCAGAAAGCCAAGCTATTAGGGTTTGAGCCGGCTTTTCCATACACACATTGAGCCAGTGGAATTAATTTAACGACGTAAGTTAATTTGAAAGTCTTCCAACGTCGTATCTTTGTTAGTGTTCAGTGA
The DNA here is from genome assembly GCA_039583875.1 of Platanthera guangdongensis. Classification (NCBI taxonomy): domain Eukaryota; kingdom Viridiplantae; phylum Streptophyta; class Magnoliopsida; order Asparagales; family Orchidaceae; genus Platanthera; species Platanthera guangdongensis. Next base: position 119,411,315 of record CM077159.1, on the reverse strand, counting down.
ATTAGTTTACGCCTGCAGAGGTTAGTTCTCGAATCTACCAGTGGAAGTTCCGATAACTCTTTAATGATGTATCTACGGTTTATATTCATTGTGTGACCCTATCCTTGGATGTGCATACATACACGTATATACAAAGATGTATCTGTATATAAAGATATATATAAATATGTAACTGTCAATGGAAAACGACTCAAGTCTTGGAACTGATCATGAGTACCTGGGATTTTGAGAGTCATCGTTTAGTCCCACAGGTAGAACATATTAGGAGCTCAATGTGAGTATGCTCAAGTCGATATCACATCTATTATAGCAGACGCTTGTTCCAATTTAGTCTTGAGTCACCTACTGTCTGGTTCCCATCATATTCACGGGAACCTAGACTACCCTGCAAGAAAGAATTACTTTACCTTAGGAACTCAAATCATATTGGGTCCTATGTTCCTGTTAGCATAAGCACGCAACTGCCTTCCTTCAGAAAACCTGTCAGGAAGACTACCTCTGTCCCGTGAATGTGGATAAGCCCTTGCCGTGGGCACAGAGGGGTTGTGCCAACAGTCGATGGCAAAGTGCCCCACTTTGCCACAGCATCAACATGGGTGAATGTTGTATCGCCGTTTCCGACCTGATCTGGTGACTGAGGTAGTGACGGTCCTAGGTCTAACCGGGATAAAGCAAGATCTCCTCACAAAGTTTCCTCTTCCACCGTGACACGTGGAAGGGTGGAGGGAATGCACGTTGCAAGCGGCATGTGGCCGGGGAGGTGGTGCCTTCCTTTCAGGCATCCCCCTTCCTGAGGCCTCATGAAAACTTACGCCATGACTCCTAACCTCCCTATCCTGTGTCCTCAGGTGGTGAGAAGTCTTCTATGAGCTGGGACATGCAGATTCGCACCGAGTTGGGGCAGTGGCAGTGAATACAAAGGGCTCAGAATGAGCCTTAGGTATTCTCTCATGGGTGGCCACGACGACCCTTGCACTACGGGTGTCTCCACATGAGGACAGATCACCCTTGCAGTGACCACGACTATTCCTGTGGTCATACCTGAAGGCATGATGAGTGGCCTTCCTGCTTGGAGTGGGGGGTCGGAATACCGTTTCCCCATTTCTGCACGCATTGATAATCCGGGAGATCCACCCGTTTTCTTGCTTTCTCTTTATAGCATCAACTTTGGAAAAGTTTGATACTATTCGTTTCTCATTCTCTAGACTACTCTCTAGAGCTGAGATCTTAGAGTCCTTGAACTTGTTGGACGCCAATTGGAGAACCAACAAGATCTTCAGTCGAGCAATCTCTTGAGCTTGCTCCTCAGCAAGTAGGTTGCTTGACTGAAGGGCTTTCTTCAGAGAATCAGAATCTTCTGGAGGAAAGCAGTTCCTGTCTTCAGAAAGTTCAAAAGATTTGGGGCAGGATGAAGAAGTTACCTGCTCTTCTGTGTTATTATCATTAGAGCCAGTGACCAATGTTTCATCCTCATCAGAGCAGCTTTCCTCACTGGCCTCGTCAGTCTCTGACACGGACACTGGAGCTTTGATGTTGTCCGAGTGATCCATGCCTTCATCTTCAGAGGTGAGGACCCCCACATAGGCTTCATCCTCTGGTTGACTGCAGATTTCAGCTTTCTCTGACCCCCCCCATCAACTCTGATATCATCACCCACATAGATTTAGCAGTCCGACATTTTTCCAATCTAGAGCGAGAGGCTCCAGACCAGATATCCAAGATAATTTGACGAATCCTCTCGTCCAAGTTAAATAGTGACAGTTCTGTCTCTGACATCTCTGCAATGCATTTGGGCACTTCGATATTCTTTCCAGAGCAGGAGGTCTTCATAGGAACAAAGGGACCCTCTTCCAGGATGAGAGATGCTCGAGGATCAATGGCCTCCAAGTGACATGACACCCTCATCCTCCAGACGGGATAATACTCCGTTGTACATGCGGGAAGTCTTAGAGGCGATATCTCATAATCCAGCTCCATGCTTCTGACACCGGTGGCAGGATACTACTCAAGGTGTTAACCTTTTTGATGAGGAACCTCCCTCTGATACCACTTAAAAGTCCACCTAGTGTCAACAAAGTTCACCTATGGGGGGGGGGGGGAATAGGTGACGTGCAACGCTTTTGCGGAATTTACGACGGTACCTGCACAATAAAAATAAAAAGCACAGCACACAGAATACACAGGCAATTTATAGTGGTTCCCCGACTTGGGTACATCCACTTTCCCCCTTCGACCTATCTCCCAACAAGGGACGACTCGGTCACTTCTCCAACAGGATTGAAATCCAATCCTTGCACTATCGGAAGGAACCCTTCCACACGTAGGAGTCAACACTCCCACAAACCGGGTTGCACCCAACCCTTACACCACAGAACAATCGTTCCTTTATAATAAAAGTAAAATAGAATGTACACGAGATACAAACTTCGTTTGGAGACTACGGTGTTCCTCTTCGTTAGACGACGTGTTCTTGAAGTCAACGAAGAGTCTACAACCCTAGATCTCTCTTGGAGAGGATCTCCCCAGAACCGGCGGCGGCAATACAAACGGCGGCTTGGTTCGGGATCGGCGGCGACGACGATGTGCGGCTGCACTTCTTTAGAGATCCAAACTTCGTAGCGAAGCTAGCTAGGTCTACCAACGGTCACACTAGGATCAATCGTCTCGATCGATGCGGATGGGGAAGACTTTCCCGATCTACAAATCGAGAGATAAGAGATCTCCGGTTAGACACGTGAGACGCTGAGCTTAGCTAGGCTTCTATCGACCGGAGATCTGGAAGAAAACACGATCACGACCGGCGATCTACACTCTCGCGCGGCGACGGAGGCGGCGGCGGAAACTCGCGAACTAGGTCAAGTTGCGGCTCTGCTTTGTATATGTTTTTCCGTGATTTTTTCTGTTCAAAAATACCCGTGTATTTATACACTGTAGATACTAACAATATGACCGTTGTGGATCCCACAAGTAGAAACCCGAAATCAGGTTCAAAATAGTCCAGCGGTAGAATCCGGCCCAGCAGCATCCAGAGAAAACGCCAAGTAAAATTCGTCGAGAATCATTGGTGATTCTCGACGAATCGGCGAGAATCGGTTAACGATTCTCGACGATTCGTCGAGAATCACTAGTGATTATCGACGATTCCCTTGTTGATTCTCAACGATTTTCACTTGGTATTCATGACCTGCTCAGCGACGGGTTCGGCGAGAATCATCAGTGATTCTCGCCGAATCTTACTTGGCACCATTTTGAGGTAGCTGGAAGGAGTCGGCGAGAATCACTAGTGATTCTCGACGATTCGGCGAGAATCACTAGTGATTCTCGTCGACTTTTACTTAGACGAATTTTCGTCTTTCCACCCAAGAGCTGTCCCTTGACCCATCCTTGCTCCTTGTCTTCTCTTGCATAAACACGGCCCTGTACTTGATAGTAAGTGCACTCCAATAGAGAGAGTACACATAGGCCAACACACTGATCTGCTCAACGAGGAATTACGTCGTGCAGACCCGTGTATATTGACCTACTGCACCCTGATATTGGTGTGCACTTAGCGTGGAAGAACTGCAAGCACAACTTAAGAAGTTTCATCAAATACATTGTGAATTCATCTTAGCCTGACAGGTGGCTTCCTCAAATCCAGGTGATTGTGGATACAATACTCAACAAGTGTATTTCTGAATGGAATACTTCAAGAAGAGGTTTATGTAGAACAACCTCCAGGTTTTATCTCTCCAACTCAACCCTCTTTTGTTTTTAAATTGCATAAAGCTCTCTATGGTTTACAGCAAGCTCCAAGAGCTTGGCATGAGACCCTAGCACGCTTTCTTTTAGAGCATGAATTTACAAGAGGAACCATAGATAAAACACTTTTCAATAGACATCTTAAGGACCAAATATTGTTAGTACAAATATATGTGGATGGCATTATTTTTGGGTCTACTGATCCCAAATTGTGCGAGAGGTTTGCTGATCTCATGCATTCAAAATTTGAGATGAGTAGCATGGGTGAGCTTTGCTACTTCCTTGGTCTCCAAGTGAAGCAGCTCCCATATGGTATCTTCCTCTCCCAAGCTAAGTATGTTAAAGAGCTTATCAAAAAGTTTGGGATGGGTGATCCTTCGGGGATGAAAACTCTTATGGCTACAAATGCTGTTGTGGATTCTGATGCAGCAGGGAAACCAGTGGATCAGAAAAATTATAGGGCAATTGTTGGATCCCTATTATACCTAACAGCTAGCAGACCTGATATAATATTTGTTACATGCCTTTGTGCTAGGTTCCAAGTGAACCCTAAAGAATCTCACCTTATTTTCCTAAAAAGAATTTTGAGATATATAAAGAGTTGCCCTAGTCTAGGACTCTGGTATCCTGTAGAGTCAGAGTTTGAGTTAACTGGATACTCAGATGCTGACTATGCTGGATATAGAGTGGACAAGAAAAGTACCTCTGGAACATGCCAGTTTCTTGGTATGAGACTTATCTCCTGGTTTTGTAAAAAACAGACATCTATGTCTACATCAACTGCAGAAGCAGAATACATGGTTGCTGGTAGTTGCTGTTCACAAATACTATGGATACAAAACCAACTCTTAGATTATGGTGTCAACTTAAATAATTCAACATTATTTTGTGATAATACTAGTGCTATTGCTATAGCACAGAATCCAGTTCACCATTCTAGGACAAAACATATTGAAATAAGACATCATTTCATTAGAGATAATGTGGACAAAAAGAAAATTAACTTGATCCATATTCCTACTGATCTACAAAGAGCAGACATTTTCACCAAGCCATTGGATGAGAAAACCATCTGTTCTTTATAAATCACTGAGAATGATTAATGGAGAAGAGTTAACCTAGTTTTTGTCTACATTCGACGAATTTTCCAGAGTTCGTCGAACGGAGTTCGACAAATTAGGGAAAGTTTGAGAGATTCTCGTTGAACGGAGATCGACGAATTCTCTGTGTGAGGAAACAATTTTCGTCGACCAGAGATCGACGAACTTTGCTTCAGAAAGACATTTCGTCGAACGGAGTTCGACGAACTGTTTTCGATTCTTCTGGATGAGATCGACGAATTATCTGTCTATAATTTATTTCGTCGAGCTCAGTTCGAAGAATTTTTCTTTTTCGTGGACTGGAGTTTGTCGATTCATATTCTGAAAATCTTAAATCTAGGTTTTCTTCGACCTCCATCCCGCGCTTTCAGTTCCCTTGCTCTTGATCGTCGTTTCTCTCTGTGGTTTTCTTGCAGGACATCAATGGCGATTCCCTCAGGTGCTTTGGTTGCAATGAAGTTTGACACTGGATTCGACTCTTCGCACTGGGGTGTCCACTCAAATGGCACACCTTTCTTTGTCAAGGAAGTAAGAGCTGAAGGATGGCAATCTTTGAGAACCCTTTTACAAACTTGCGGTAATACCCGACAAGTCCAAGGAAGCTCCTCACATCGGTCGCCAACTTCAAGGGAGACCACTCCTTCATGGCACGCACCGTGGCTGGATCCACCGCTAGTCCTGCTCCACTGATCACATGCCCCAAGAAGGCAACCTATTTAAACCAGAATTCGCACTTTCTGAACTTGGCGAACAAGGCGTGCTCTTTTAATTTCTTCAATACCAAGGTCAAGTGCTCAATATGCTGCTCCTCCGTCTTTGAGTAGACCAGGATGTCGTCGATGAAAAAAATGACGAAGATATCCAAGTAAGGTTCAAACACCTTGTTCATTAGGCTCATGAAGGCCGAAGGGGCATTTGTGAGCCCAAACGCCATTATAGTGAACTCGTACAGTCCATATCTTGAACTAAAGGCCGTTTTCTGGATGTCCTTCTCTTGTATCCTCAACTGATAATATCCCGAGCATAAATCCAACTTAGAAAACCAATGCGCTCCCACCAGTTGATCAAACAACTCGTCGATCCGGGGTAGCGGATAGGTGTTCCGCACCGTCAGACGATTGAGTTCTTGATAGTCTATGCATAACCGCAAGGTTCCATCCTTCTTATTGATGAATAATACAGGGGCTCCACAGGGTGACGAGCTGGGGCGAATGAACCCTGACTCCACCAGTTCTTGCAGTTGAACTCTAAACTCCACGAGTTCCTTCGGGAGCATTCGATAAGGGGCCCTGGATACAGGCTTGGCACCTGGTACTAGATTAATTTGAAAATAAACTTCTCTATGCGGGGTAATCCTGGCAGTTTCTCGGGAAATACCTCGGGGAAATACCGCACTACCCATACACCTTTCATATACAATGCCATCTCCTTCAACTCGAAACAGATCATGAAGACTTCATCCCCCTTCATATGGGCTTTTACTGCCTGAACTGAAGATAACAACATACGAGGTGCGAATGTAATGCCTTGGAAGATGACATCCGAGTCCCCATGTCTCAAATAGATTCGTTTCTCCGTGCAATCAATCCTTGCGAAGTGCCAGTCCAACCACGCCATACCCAGTATGAGATCAAACTCTGGCATCCTCAAGACTGTGGCAGGTGTATCAAAGGCCTTTCCCTCAATAAGTATCTCTAATTCGCACTTGGCGGTTGCGATCATCTCAGAGCTGTCCGGGAGGCGTACTCGTCGAGCTATACCAGTAAAGTTTTGTACACCTTCCAGGTCCTTAATGAATTCCTCAGACACAAAAGAGTGTGAGGCACCGGTATCGAACAGCTTATAGGCCATCTTCCCGCCGACCACCACAGTGCCTAAGTACCAATAACCAAAACTCAACAGTAGGTGTCTAGTATGTTTTAAGCAAGTTAAGTTAAACAATGAAAATGTGAAAGTTAACTGCAACATACCTGCAATCACATCTTGGGGATTCCGTAACTGATTTTGATCATTGCTTCAGCAGAAGAAACCTCTCTTCAAGTTCATTTCGAGCGGATGTGGGAATGAAGTGCTCCAAGAAGACATCCGAGAACTTGCTCCAACTTATCTCTGTATATTCCCGGCCTTGGAAGGTGGAGACCATGAGAGACTTCCACCACCTCTTAGCATGTAGTTCCAAGACGGACACCACCAACGTCATAGCCATGTTGGTTGGGCAACGGATCCCCACCAACAACTCCTGCACCGTGTCAAGCCATTCCTCCGTGCGTACGGCCGGCTCCATCCCGAGATAGGCGGGAGGGGAGAGGGCCCGAAAGGTGCTCAACCAGTTAGAGCCCGGAGCCTATTATTGCACCGAAGGCTGCAGCGCCCTAAAGGCATCCAGGATGGAGGTGAGCGTCTGCCCCAACTCGGATTGTTGGAACTGAGTGGGTGTGGAAGGGGCAGGAGTGCCCCCATCGGCTCAATGTGCACAGGAATCTACAAGTAAAACCCAAACGTATGGTAAGGTTGGATAAGCTTAAGGTCAAAGTTGGACAAACTTAGTGTGAATTACATATGAGCACACCACTGCTTCCGCTAAGTCAGTTTGTCCCCAAACTGACTATCGAACGGGGGTGGTACTATTGTTGAATGACTTCTTTAGTTGAGGATCGTGGCAAACTGATACCATTTGTAAGACCCCCCTCCCGGATCCTAAAACACGGCACGAAGGGGGTCTTATGCCCAGAACAGCCGCCTTGCGGTAGCATTAGCACACGAGCTAACCTGTACAACAAGACGCCTATTCTGCTGGCTACATCAAATATCAATATATAATATGCCAACCCAATCAAATATAATAAGAGAAGTCAAATCCATACAAAGTATATATAAGTCCAAAATACTTCAAAATAGAGAAGCTAACACATGCTTCTACAATATATCAGAGTATAGCTAACAAACGCCCAAAAGGGCCACATCAGAGTCACTCAACACTCACATCAGTAACTGACAGTAGCAACGGTACCGTACCTTCTGGCCCTGTCGTCTTGGCCTGGCTATCCTGCGACAAAGTTTGTGGCTGCTCTACCTGCGGAGAGACCTCCTAAAAGGAAGACGTAGCAACTGTTAGTCGAAAATACTAAGTGGCTTCACATCCGCTCCCCCGGAGACTCCTCGGCACCGGGCGGAGAAAAGAGCAAGAGTACAAGGTATAATAAATAGTATAAGTACGTACAAGCAGGTGCTAATGGTACAATAAGATTAACAACAATTATTCTAGCAGTTCTACAAGAGATATATCAATCATCAAGTGCAAGTAACTAAAGCAGGAAAGTAACTTAACTTATAAGGATGTCCATACAAGCTTATAAGTTAAGGATCGGTTTACATAAAATAACTCATCGTATAGGAGTGTCCATACAAACTTATATGATGATGATCTTATTATGCAATATTATGAAATGGTATGTATACTATGCAATGACTCACTTATGATCACACATGCAACCGCTATGTCGACATAGACTAGTAGTTCCCACTATTCGAGCAGGTAGCTAACCTCTCAGGCATCAACCGCCGTGGCCAGGCGGTGACAGTAGAGCGGACATCTCTACTCCTAGGCGGGTATCCACACTACTTCACCTAGGCCTTCATACGCCTCAACCTTAAGAACACAACAGCGGAGCCTATGCGTACTATGGACCAGCGGGGGTCTCGGGTAGATGTGCACCGAGAACACACTACAACATTTTTAGTCTTTAGCAACATTTGAAAATTTTTGCCTAAAACCGCAAAGCGTTGCCAAAACATTGAAAACTGTTGTCATAAGGGTGTATGCCTATGCCCGTGTTACCAAAGACAAAGGAATGAATATCATTATCAAAACCGTGTTAAGTAACATGTGCGTACTCTGATGCCTCCGGTTTATTAGAATGTATCCTCTTGAACATATTTGTCATTTTGCTTGGAGTTTCTGTAGATGCTTCACTCCTATTAGGAAGCTTTATATCATCTTCATTTACTACATCTCCTTGATAATTCACAATTGCCAAAGTATTACTATACAGGACATCATGATGATTAGAGATACTTCAACAAATTAAAATTTTGATCAAAATAATCTGAGCTTGATCAAAGAAGTTGCTTTAGTGAAAATTGTATACAACACATACAAACACACACATAAAACCTTGGTCATCTGTGGCTTTGTTAGAAGAGTCGGAGCACTCCAATTTTGTAGATGCATCAATTTTACCACTATAATGAACAAAGAAATGTGTAAAATAATAAATCAATCCAATAATGTTGAAAATTCCCAACTTATCAGCCACCAATTGCATCTTAAGAGTACTAAATAGATGAAAACAGTACCATGAAAGTGTAGTCATGTTCTCAAGTTTAAAATTCTCAGCAACACGGGAATTATCAAGGTCACTCGGAATTTCAACTCCGGATTTGGCATCCTGCTTTTATAGTGAAGATGGAACAAATCTAAGGAAAATTTAAGCATACTAGAGATAAATATCTTAATGGTTCGTTTGATTGCATGGAATTGAGGCTTCGAAATTAAAATTGGAGTCCAATCTAAATGAAAATAAAAATCCAGTTTTATTTTCAAGGCCCTAATTCAGTCCAAACAAACGGAATGTTAAATAGCAAACTAAATTGGAATAGAAGTCCTAAATAAATTGATTGAAAATGCTATCACCTTAACTTTGTCTTCTCCATGCAGTATGTCACAACCCGCATTTTCTCAACGATAAAATCGTATCAGAGCAAGAGAAAACACGTGCCGTGATGCCACGCCGTGCAGGGGATAACTGCACGCGCTCAGGCAAAACTCCAGACCTCAGATTTAGGGAAAAACGTTGATTAATTATGAAAGAAAAGCAGTTATGTTGATTGGCCGTATCCCTCGGCATGGTGGATCAGCTAGTCCACAGTTAAAAGTATAAGTATACGCAGCAGAAAATAGTTTGGTTCAATTAAATTGACACCCTAGTGAGCATGAGTGTCCCCGAGGGACAACTCATGGTATGCACAACTCTAAAGTGAATATAATAGATATAAAAAGGTAATCTTTTTACGCTAAGGAAATATAGTGTCTTTGTTTTATAATTATGCTATGCATGATATACATATAATAATGCTTTTAGGGTTTAAAATATCTAACATGCAACCTAGCAAAAATCCTTCCCAAAAGCAAGTAAACAACCACTAAAAGGCAAAAACAACAGTTTAAGTTCATACCCAGCATCGCAAGAAGCCACCAGTGGGCGCCAACAACCTGACACGAACCCACTGGTGAGTATGTATGTCTATACAGAAAAGTAAAGAACTACCTCACAAAATCGAGATCAGCTGTCTCAGCTACCCAAGAGGCCACAAACCAGCCCCTCCAAAAGAACTAGCCGTTGAACCGGCTACAACATGAACCTGAGGCATTCAAGAAAAGAACACCTCAGCAAGGAAATAATCAAAAGTGTAAATAAAGCATTAGAGTTAAGAGCAAAAAGAAGGGTTTACCACCCCGACAACAAGCTGCTATAAGCAAAAGAAAGAGCATGACAGTAAGAAAAGAGCACTGTCTAAAGCACAGCAAAGCACACCAAGTGAGAGCAACAAAGCAACATGCTCCACAAAAGAGTCTAACATTCCTAATACGTGGGTAAGTGGCAGTGGTCAAAAAAACGATGGATCTGAATACATAACCAGAATCAGATCCAAAAAAAAGGCTAAGGGGTCGCCAGTGGCAGCTTTAGGGTCCCACACCAACCCAAACCAGGGCAAACAGGTCGTGGCCACAGCTCTCCACATCAAAATCCACCCCTCTTAGAGGCCACTAAACATGCACCACTTGCCACAACCCAAGAGTCGGCAAGCAAAAATTTGTCGAACACCCAATACCACCCCCTAAAGGAAGGGAAGAGTCACACTAACAATCCTAAGGTACACAAGAACTCAAGACAGAAATGTCGAGCCCAATCGACGCAGCGTTGAGTAAACTCCACTCACCGGACGCCTAAAAATACTTAGCCGCAAGTCCTAAGCTGAGTGACGGTGTTGAGTGAGCTCGGCTCACTCGACGCTGTCCGCGCTTTCCACTTAGGGTAAACGTAAGTCTCGTTAAAAAATCGCAGCCTAAGCTCTCTCATTGCGAGCAAGCAGAGAGTTGGAAATTTAATCCCAACCCTCCGTTCCGTCCTAACTACTCGGGACTATCGCAACCGAACCTGAACCACCTCTACCGCAGCCTCACTCTAACTCTAGCTACCCACAGAACACCAAACCTCCGACAAAAGAGAACATTGAATTAAAATTCCAGAAAAGAAAACAAAGGATCAGCACTTGATTAGAAGCTTGATGAAATAACTCAACCTGCTGCCCTAGGGAGGAAAAAACAAGGAGAACAGGGCTTATGCACAAGAAATAAAAACAGATCATGGGTTAGAAATAAATTTGGCAAGGGCAAGGGGCCACTTGCCTCTACCTCTACGAAAAACAAACAACAGCAGCACCACTGTTTGGCTCCGGCGGCAAGATCGACCACCAAGAAGATCAAAGCTGAAACTTGAGGGAAGAAAGAAATCAGATATCTAGAAATTTCTGAAATCGAACCCTAAATCAAGAAAAACTTACATGGAAGGGAAGATCTAGCCGAGAGCAAACCGAATCAGCTATCACACGAGAAAAACGGGCTCTAACCCTCCCGAAATCGCCGGCCAAAACAACCACCGCCTCCTCTCAAAACCCTTCCGCTGGAAGCTCTCCAGACTCGGGAACGATGAAAAAAAATGAGGAGGAAAGACAGTTCACGGCAACAAAAGACGATTTCAGGAAAAAAGGTACGGAACACGCCCAAGACACGCCCGTGACACGGCCCGACACGCCCGTGTCACAGGGCGTGTACTCACACACTCGACGAACGTCGATCTCTACTCGACGAAAACACGGGACACGCCCCCCAGACACGCCCGTGACACGGCCCGACACGCCCGTGTCACGGGGCGTGTACTCACGCACCTACCCACTCGACGAAAGTCGATCTCCGCTCGACGAAGCAAGGGACACGCCCTGTGACACGCCCGTGTCACAGGCCGTGTACCAACTCGAACACTGCCCGACGATCGTGGAGTGCCGATCGTCGAACAGAGAGACACGCCCCAAAGTCACGCCCGTGTTCAACACGACACGCCCGTGACAGGGCCATGTTCTCACTAAACACCGCCTGACGACCATCGAGCGCAGCTCGACGAATCGAAGGAGGACACGCCCGTGACACGCCCGTGTCACGGCCGTGTTCCAACAAAAACCCTGTCGACCAAAAATTCGTCGACTGGAGAAACGGGAGCTCTACCCGAGCACGACACGCCCTGGGTGACGGGCGTGACCCAGGCCGTGTCACCCAAACTTACACAGAAAAGAAACCTGCTAACACCTAGCAGACAAGATACAAGGCACCAGCCTACAAGCTCAGGCACAACAGGCCACACACAGCACAACAAACTTAACAAACCTGCAGCTAACAAAACAACGCCGAAACGACGCGAAGGCAAACGATCTCGGATTTCGACAAAAACTCGCACCGTAGCTAAACAACCAAGCCACGAAAACAACGGCGAGGTCGAAAACAACATCCGACGATCGAACACTCGGGCTAACACCTCCCGAAGCCAAAACGCAAGCATTTCCCTAAGAGGCCCAACCGAGTCACCAAAACAGACTCTGGCTAGCTGGGGAAACTTGCCAACTGGCTACAACCAGGCTACACAAGGAACCTACAGAGCTAGGACCGCGCTCTACAACGGCGAAGGGCCGGAAATGCGTCATCGTAACGCCAATCCAAAATCAAACAAAACACAGAAAAAAAACCTGGGGCGTTACAGCCACTCCCCCTAAAAGAAAGTTTCGCCTCGAAACTTTACTCACAACACTCCTAAGAAGAAGGAGAGAGAAAGAGCCAGAAAAGGGCTATATAATCCTAAATAAAACAAAACATACCAGGCACAAGCTCAGGGAAACAGATGAGGGTGAGCCTCCCTCATAGCCGACTCCAACTCCCAAGTCGCGCTTTCTACATCCTGATTCCTCCATAAAACTTTAACCATCGGAATAGACTTCTTCCGCAGCGCACGAACCTGAGAATCCAGAATGCGGACAGGCACCTCCACATAAGAAAGATTCGGCTCCAACTGAGGCACAGAATCCAAAATCTGCCTGCCATTTGATACACATTTCCGCAGCTGACTGACGTGGAAGACATTATGCACGCCAGGGAAGTTTGCGGGCAACGCCAGCCTATAAGCTGATATCCCAATCCGCTCAACAATCGGAAATGGCCCCACGAACCTCGGGTCCAACTTCCTGCTTTTGCCAAAACGCTTGACTCCGATCAACGGGGAGACCTTTAAGAACACTGAGTCCCCCACCAAAAACTCCAAATCTGATCTACGCCGATTGGCATTTTTCTCATATCTCTCCTGGGCTATCCGAAGCTTTTCCCGAATAAGCTTCACAGCAGTTTCCATTTCCTCGAGTGCTTCTGGACCCAACAAAGGTCTCTCGCCAACCTCAGCCCAAAACAAGGGAGTCCTGCAGCGCCTCCCATACAAAGCTTCGAAAGGAGCCATTTGCAAGCTTTCTTGATAACTGTTGTTATACGCAAATTCCATAAGCCGCAAGCGCTCATCCCACGCTCCTCCGTGCTCCAGAACATAGCATCAGATCATATCTTCCATAATCTGATTTACTCGCTCCGTCTGACCATTGGTCTGGGGATGATAGGCTGTGGAATATCTCAAATCTGTACCCAACCCTTCTTGAAGGCTCTTCCAAAAACGAGACGTAAACCTGGAGTCTCGATCCGATATGATACTCACGGGTACACCATGCAATCTAATAACCTCATCCAAATACAACTCGGCTATCTTCCTCATCGGATAATCGATCTTAAATGGTACGAAGTGAGCACTCTTCGTCAATCTGTCTACGATCACCCAAACCGAATCATGCCCTTTAGGAGATCTCGGTAAGCCTGTAATGAAATCCATCGAGATACTCTCCCACTTCCACATCGGAATCTCTAAGGGAGTTAGCTTGCCACCAGGCCTCCCATGGTCGGCCTTCACACGCCTGCAAGTGAAGCACTCAGAGACAAATCTGGCTACGTCCTTCTTCATCCCATACCACCAAGCAATCTGCTTTAAATCATGATACATTTTGGTAGACCCTGGATGGTAGGCAACACTAGATCCGTGGGCTTCTCTGCACACCATATTCCGGATATCCCCAACTGCGAGAATGCAAAACCTGCCACGATACTTCAAGGTACCCGCATCATCTATAGAGAAATCTGGTAATTCACCTTTCTCAGCTCGAAGGTACAAATGCAAAAGATCGGGATCATCTTTCTGATGCAGTCGCGTAAGCGCAATCCACGAAGGTTATGCCACTGAAAAGCTACTCTGCGAATCGCAGCTTCCCACAGAAATGTCCATCAAAAGAAACTCTTCCACAAGACGCTCGGCGGAGAGGTTGAAAATCTTTCCTGACTTCCGACTTAGGGCATCAGCCACCACGTTCGCCTTACCCGGATGATACTGGATTTCAACATCATAGTCGGCCACGTACTCCAACCACCGCCGCTGGCGCAGATTCAACTCTTTCTGAGTGAAGACATACTTCAAACTCTTATGATCCGTGAAAATCTTGCACTGTGCACCATACAGCAAATGCCTCCACAATTTCAACGCATAGATCACAGCTGCAAACTCCAGGTCATGCGTAGGGTAATTCCTCTCATGAGTCTTTAGCTGCCTCGACCCGTACGCAATCACCTTCCCGCCCTGCATCAAAACGCAGCCCAGTCTGACGTGTGACGCGTCCACATATATATCATACTCACTATCTTCAGTAGGCAAAGACAAAACTGGAGCTGAACACAACCTTCTTTTTAATTCCTCAAAAGCCTCCTCACACTTGCCATCCCATATGAAGGTTGCATTCTTCTGCGTCAACCTGGTCAACGGCGCAGACAAAGTAGAGAATCCCTCTACAAATCTCCTATAATATCCAGCCAAGCCCAAGAAGCTTCTGATCTCTTTGGGAGTAACATGCCTCGCCCATTCCATAATATCAACGATCTTTTCTGGGTCCACCGATATTCCCTCCTTATTCACCACGTGGCCGAGAAAAGAGACTTGAGGTAACCAAAATTCGCATTTGCTCAGCTTGGCGTATAGCTTATGGTCTCTCAGAGTCGCCAAGACCAGACGCAAATGCCGATCATGCTCCTCCGCATTCTTAGAATATACCAAAACGTCATCTATAAAGACAATCACAAACTTATCCAGGAAGTCCTTGAAAACTCTGTTCATCAGATCCATAAAAGCTGAGGGCGCATTAGTCAGACCAAATGACATAACTAAAAACTCAAAATGCCCATGACGAGAGCGGAACGCCGTCCGCGGAACATCTGACTCCCGAATCCTCAACTGGTGATAGCCCGAACGAAGATCTATCTTGGAAAACACGGCACTACCACGCAGTTGGTCAAACAGATCGTCAATCCGAGGCAAAGGGTACCTGTTCTTAATAGTAACCTTGTTCAGTTCCCTATAGTCGATGCATAGCCTCATCGACCCATCCTTCTTTTTTACGAACAGCACTGGAGCACCCCAGGGTGAAGAACTCGGCCTAATGAACCCTTTTGCCAACATCTCATCCAGCTGAATTCGCAACTCTTCTAGCTCTCGCGGGGCCATCCGGTACGACGCCTTGGCAATAGGACGCGTGCCTGGCTCCAAATCTATAGCAAACTTGACATCTCGATCGGGTGGAAGACCGGGAAGATCATCAGGAAACACATCGGAGAAGTCACACACCACAGGGATCTCTTGCAAACACGGCACTCTAACAACAGCCCCGACCAGAGAGACCACACAGGCAGAACAACCAGAATCAAGCAACTTCCGAGCACGCACCGCAGAAATGACTGGAGACTCCTGGAGAGAATACCCATAAACGCTCCCTGGCTGACCGTTGTCCTTGACGAAGTCCAAGCGCTTACCCTTGCACTGGATCACAGCATCGTACCTTGACAACCAGTCCATGCCCAAGATAACATCGAAGTCCTCCAGGTCAATCACCTTCAGATCTGCCTTGGCTAGAAAATCCCCCAACAAAATCGGACAATCAAGGACACCCAGGTCCGTAACCACAGAGTCACCGGAGGGGAACTTAACGCAAAAGGCACCACCAACACGATCTAGGCCCAAACTGAACCGCTCCACGAAGGCTCTAGCCACAAACGAGTGGGTAGCGCCTGAATCGAAGAGAACGCGCGCCCAGCGGTTCTTTACCTTAAATCGTCCTACAAATAGCGCACGCATCTAAGGAAACAAATGCTAAAACGAAAACCACAACCACAAAGGGAGCATAACGAAACGACTGAGGAGAAATCAAACCTGAGATAACCTGGGTCGAAGTCTGCGCTTCGTCTGCCGAAAGAACATTCAGCTTCCCCTTTCCTCTATCCAATTGCTGAGGCGGTGGCAAAGCCTGGAGGGGTACTGGCTGCAGAATAGGCTGGGACTGTGGGCACTTTGTCTTGAGATGACCCTTCTGCCCACACTGAAAACAGACTTTATCTCTCGACCAGCAACGGGCAGCCTCATGCCCCTTCCTTCCACACAAGGCACACACCAAGTCTCCTCTGGGAGCACCCTGAATTGCGTGCACCTGTTCCTTCTTCTGCGCTCCAAACCTTTTGAAACACTTCTCAAAGGGGTGGCCTGGTCGGCCACAGAAACTACAAACCTCTTTGCTCCTCTTTCTCGAGACCGCATCGGGTTCCTGAGGGCTCTTCCCTCCACCGGACTTTCGCTTATCCTTCCACAACTGCTGACCTCTATTCTTGGCATTCTCAATGGCCTCAACCCTCAAGGCAGCTTCGACCACGCTGGCATAACTGACTGCACCATAGGCATTCGCTAACTGCTGAATGTCGCTTCTTAGTCCACCCAGAAATCGCTTAACTCGGTCTGCTTCAACACTCACCAGACCAGGAGCAAACCGACTCAACTTACTGAACTCAATCTCATACTCACTGACCGTGAGTTTCCTCTGCTTCAAATGGAGAAAGTCATTCATCAGCCGGTCCCTTTCGACTGAAGGCAAAAACTTACTCAACAGCATCCCTTTAAATGACTCCCAAGAGCATCCTGCCACCAAGCTCTCCTTCTCCCTCAACCACCAATTCTTTGCTAAGCCCTTGAGCTGGTAGGCAGCAAGCATCACTCTCTGATCATCCGTAATCCCCGAATAAGAGAACATCTCCTCAATAGTAATCAGCCAGTCATCCAAAATCATGAAATCTGCTTGCCCATCATAAGTAGGGGGTCTCAGTCGCTGAAACTGGGATATAAACGCCATCTCCGGGGGCACCACAACCAAAGGCACGGGAGGAGCAGGAGGGGCAGGAACAGCTACCCCCACAGCGGGGTCCGGAACTCTCGGGGCCTGTCCCGCCACCACGGCCACCAGGGACTGAATCTGAGCCTGCATAGCCACCACCTGCCTCGATAGGGTCTCATTACTCTGCCGCAGGTTTTCTACCAACGCCTCGCTCTGCGCTCCTGACGTCTCACCCTCGGATTGGGGGGTCGACCTCGTTGCAGGACGTCTCGCCATCCTATAATCGCACAAGCTTTAGACGAAACTTAGCCCAACAGCTAGAACAAAACTACCCGGTACAGACAAACACACTTAAATATGAACTTCAACTGCAAAACTTGCTCTGGGAGTTGTTTTATCATGATGATGTTATGCTTAACCTAAGATGGTTCACCACCATCACACTAACTCAGGTGCCTAAACCATGAATGCATGTATTTGTATTCTTTTTGACTCAAAACCATGTGTGTACATATGTCATCTTGCAAATCTTTAGCTTAACACGTTGTGCTTATGAAATGTTATGCTATGCATGATGTGCTATGCATTCTAAAAAAAAGGCCTTAATGCATGCCATGGGCGGCGTACACATGAAAATGTTATGCATCCCATACTACATAACAGTCCCATGCAACGAAAAAAAGAAAACGTGCTAGCCGCATCCATGTGGTGAGGTTATGCATCCCATACTACATAACCCTCACATGTTGCCTCCTATGGTGGATCCATATACAAACACATATTATGCATCCCATACTACATAATATGCCCCGTATACTTCTTTATGCTCATGAGTGTAGTGTTCGTGCTTTAGCCAAGACGTGCTGATGACATATCGGTGTGTGTATGATATGACGCTAATCACTAATGCAAACAAGGGGAAAGGTTGCCCGACCATTTGTCAAGCAACCTCCCTCTGATACCAACTGTCACAACCCGCATTTTCTCAACGATAAAATCGTATCAGAGCAAGAGAAAACACGTGCCGTGATGCCACGCCGTGCAGGGGATAACTGCACGCGCTCAGGCAAAACTCCAGACCTCAGATTTAGGGAAAAACGTTGATTAATTATGAAAGAAAAGCAGTTATGTTGATTGGCCGTATCCCTCGGCATGGTGGATCAGCTAGTCCACAGTTAAAAGTATAAGTATACGCAGCAGAAAATAGTTTGGTTCAATTAAATTGACACCCTAGTGAGCATGAGTGTCCCCGAGGGACAACTCATGGTATGCACAACTCTAAAGTGAATATAATAGATATAAAAAGGTAATCTTTTTACGCTAAGGAAATATAGTGTCTTTGTTTTATAATTATGCTATGCATGATATACATATAATAATGCTTTTAGGGTTTAAAATATCTAACATGCAACCTAGCAAAAATCCTTCCCAGAAGCAAGTAAACAACCACTAAAAGGCAAAAACAACAGTTTAAGTTCATACCCAGCATCGCAAGAAGCCACCAGTGGGCGCCAACAACCTGACACGAACCCACTGGTGAGTATGTATGTCTATACAGAAAAGTAAAGAACTACCTCACAAAATCGAGATCAGCTGTCTCAGCTACCCAAGAGGCCACAAACCAGCCCCTCCAAAAGAACTAGCCGCTGAACCGGCTACAACCTGAACCTGAGGCATTCAAGAAAAGAACACCTCAGCAAGGAAATAATCAAAAGTGTAAATAAAGCATTAGAGTTAAGAGCAAAAAGAAGGGTTTACCACCCCGACAACAAGCTGCTATAAGCAAAAGAAAGAGCATGACAGTAAGAAAAGAGCACTGTCTAAAGCACAGCAAAGCACACCAAGTGAGAGCAACAAAGCAACATGCTCCACAAAAGAGTCTAACATTCCTAATACGTGGGTAAGTGGCAGTGGTCAAAAAAAAGATGGATCTGAATACATAACCAGAATCAGATCCAAAAAAGGGCTAAGGGGTCGCCAGTGGCAGCTTTAGGGTCCCACACCAACCCAAACCAGGGCAAACAGGTCGTGGCCACAGCTCTCCACATCAAAATCCACCCCTCTTAGAGGCCACTAAACATGCACCACTTGCCACAACCCAAGAGTCGGCAAGCAAAAATTTGTCGAACACCCAATACCACCCCCTAAAGGAAGGGAAGAGTCACACTAACAATCCTAAGGTACACAAGAACTCAAGACAGAAATGTCGAGCCCAATCGACGCAGGGTTGAGTAAACTCCACTCACCGGACGCCTAAAAATACTTAGCCGCAAGTCCTAAGCTGAGTGACGGCGTTGAGTGAGCTCGGCTCACTCGACGCTGTCCGCGCTTTCCACTTAGGGTAAACGTAAGTCTCGTTAAAAAATCGCAGCCTAAGCTCTCTCATTGTGAGCAAGCAGAGAGTTGGAAATTTAATCCCAACCCTCCGTTCCGTCCTAACTACTCGGGACTATCGCAACCGAACCTGAACCACCTCTACTGCAGCCTTACTCTAACTCTAGCTACCCACAGAACACCAAACCTCCGACAAAAGAGAACATTGAATTAAAATTCCAGAAAAGAAAACAAAGGATCAGCACTTGATTAGAAGCTTGATGAAATAACTCAACCTGCTGCCCTAGGGAGGAAAAACAAGGAGAACAGGGCTTATGCACAAGAAATAAAAACAGATCATGGGTTAGAAATAAATTTGGCAAGGGCAAGGGGCCACTTGCCTCTACCTCTACGAAAAACAAACAACAGCAGCACCACTGTTTGGCTCCGGCGGCAAGATCGACCACCAAGAAGATCAAAGCTGAAACTTGAGGGAAGAAAGAAATCAGATATCTAGAAATTTCTGAAATCGAACCCTAAATCAAGAAAAACTTACATGGAAGGGAAGATCTAGCCGAGAGCAAACCGAATCAGCTATCACACGAGAAAAATGGGCTCTAACCCTCCCGAAATCGCCGGCCAAAACAACCACCGCCTCCTCTCAAAACCCTTCCGCTGGAAGCTCTCCAGACTCGGGAACGATGAAAAAAAATGAGGAGGAAAGACAGTTCACGGCAACAAAAGACGATTTCAGGAAAAAAGGTACGAAACACGCCCAAGACACGCCCGTGACACGGCCCGACACGCCCGTGTCACGGGGCGTGTACTCACACACTCGACGAACGTCGATCTCTACTCGACGAAAACACGGGACACGCCCCCAGACACGCCCGTGACACGGCCCAACACGCCCGTGTCACGGGGCGTGTACTCACGCACCTACCCACTCGACGAAAGTCGATCTCCGCTCGACGAAGCAAGGGACACGCCCTGTGACACGCCCGTGTCACAGGCCGTGTACCAACTCGAACACCGCCCGATGATCGTGAAGTGTCGATCGTCGAACAGAGAGACACTCCCCAAAGTCACGCCCGTGTTCAACACGATACGCCCGTGACAGGGCCGTATTCTCACTAAACACCGCCTGACGACCATCGAGCGCAGCTCGACGAATCGAAGGAGGACACGCCCGTGACACGCCCGTGTCACGGCCGTGTTCCAACAAAAACCCTGTCGACCAAAAATTCGTCGACTGGAGAAACGGGAGCTCTACCCGAGCACGACACGCCCTGGGTCACGGGCGTGACCCAGGCCGTGTCACCCAAACTTACACAGAAAAGAAACCTGCTAACACCTAGCAGACAAGATACAAGGCACCAGCCTACAAGCTCAGGCACAACAGGCCACGCACAGCACAGCAAACTTAACAAACCTGCAGCTAACAAAACAACGCCGAAACGACGCGAAGGCAAACGATCTCGGATTTCGACCAAAACTCGCACCGTAGCTAAACAACCAAGCCACGAAAACAACGGCGAGGTCGAAAACAACATCCGACGATCGAACACTCGGGCTAACACCTCCCGAAGCCAAAACGCAAGCATTTCCCTAAGAGGCCCAACCGAGTCACCAAAATAGACTCTGGCTAGCTGGGGAAACTTGCCAACTGGCTACAACCAGGCTACACAAGGAACCTACAGAGCTAGGACCGCGCTCTACAACGGCGAAGGGCCGGAAATGCGTCATCGTAACGCCAATCCAAAATCAAACAAAACACAGAAAAAAAACCGGGGGCGTTACACAGTACCCTAAATATATCACTTGATTTTCTTATGGGATACACCTCATCAACTCGGATGTTAATATATTTAGGAACCTTCACAGATTTTGGCTTTTTAAATCCATTTTTCATTCCACTGTTGCAGCAATAGAAGAAATGTTTTTGTAAATAAAAAACAAGAACATAAATAATTTTTTATCTAAAATAAGATCAAGGCCAATTATACAGGGAAACCTTTCCAAGGGCGGTCTGGTGGCCAATTTATCAACTGAGAGGGTTCCACCATTCTTTCGCTTGAGCTGTTCACCCTGAAAATACACAGTGCATTGAAGGGCAATGCAGATTGGAACAACAAGGGCAACAATAGGAACGACAAATCATGTGCAACGAGCTAGTAACAATATTAAACAGCCCATAAAGTCATAATTTGATAAGCTCGGTAATGAAAGCAAAACAGAAGGAAGAATACACTCACCCTCAGTTCAGACGGAGTCTTCCTTTTCATTGGCAAGCCACAATGAGGTCTCCCAAGCTGAAGAGCACTAGCAGAGGTCGATGAATCAATAACAACAGCCTTCTCCATCAGACGGAGCTTCTACAGAATCATCTTCTACATAAATTCCTTTAACCGCCAAAGAAATCCGTAGAACTACCGGGAGAGCAGCAACTCGCTTTGCTAGCGGGGGCATCAAGACATGTCTGCGAATCTTGTTGAAACCAAGGGAAGGATCATACGCGATGAAGATGATCTCCTGCTCTGGTGGACATCTCCGGCTAGAAAAAGCTTCTCGCTAATGATGCTTCCCCTCGGGTATTAGGAAAAGTTTCTCGCCGATGCGCTGCCGATGCGACAGGAGGGGGTTCCGCACGAGGCAGAAGGGGGTTTCGCGTGAGGCGGGAGGGAAGAAGCGAGGAGCGGCTTTTCACCGCAGCGGGCTTCAGAATCCTCGCACAGGAGAAGAAGATGAGGGTTACTTCTCAGAATCTTGCCCTCTCTTTGCCCTAGAGGAAGTGCCCCCGGACCCGTTGTGGTCAGCACTGGATATGTCAGAGGGATTCACACTTCGATTCCTCTAAGCTTACGTGGGCAAACCTGGTGTGAGAAACAAGAGGATCTATCGGGCCGGAATAATAATCAAAATAATCAGTCACGATTGAACAAGCGTCGCCAAAAAATGTGGCTATTAAATAAAAATTTTGTAGTGTGGAGTCGGGAAAGGATTATCGAGGGTTTGTGTACGTGTTAGAAATATTATTTTTATAAAAATAATTTTTAAAGTAATAATTTGGTGTGGGAGAATAATAATTCTGATTATTCCTAAAGTAATCTTTAGGCAACACTTTTAAAATATTGCAAATTAATTTTTAAGAAGATAACATATCATAATTGTTGCCTGTAGTGAATCCTCGTGGGCAACATTTCAAAAATGTTCCCTATAACGGATTAGAGAACAGTTTTTGAATGTTGCACAGAAAGTGTTGCTTAAAGATGTAAATCTATTGCAACACTTATAAATTGTTCTCTAACAACGTTTATGTGACATTTTTATAACTGTTGTCAAGTCAGATGTTGCTAAAGACCAAAAATATTGTAGTGACACAGCCCCGAACTGGCGTTATGTAACCCAGAAGGGGCCTCGGAAGTAAGCACGAGGACACATCCAAACCATTCACTTGGTACGGAAGGAGCCCCGGGACGTGAACACTGAGGATCAAGCCCAACCGCCCAAAGTCTAAGTATCAACTCCCGTCGGTGTGACGATCGGCGAGCCCATAGACCTGCCACACTATCCTTAACCCAAGATTACGACAGCGCGTGTCGACTCACACCGCATGCAATTCCACATCACCGTGGAATGGAAGGAGCCTCGGAGAAAGCACGAGGACCAAGCCCAACCATCCACTCGGCACGGAAGGAGCCCCGAGAAATGAACACCGAGGACCAAGCCCAACCGTCCAATTTTGACTCATCTCAACGTAATCCCAACTAGTGACAGTCAGCACCGCACTTACACCCTTCCACAATGCTACCCGTAGGGAGACGACGCTCTAAGCATTGGACACTAAATTCATTCCGTTAAACAATTGAACACATGGCCATAAGTTATCATCCTACATTTCTTCCCAAAGGATTCAACACGTTATTATCGTGATGCGCATTTATAATAGTCTACCAATTTCTATCAAATCATTTCGTTTAAGTATGATTCGCTTTACAAATCAATTATGTGGAATCCAATTAATAAACTTCATCATTCATTGGACTAAGATGATTAAAATAAAAGAGTTCAACAAACCTCAAGTTAATTTTCAACATTATCTTTACCGAGTACAAATCCAATATTATTCCAAATCCAGAATTTAAGTACAGGATAAATCTGGACAGCAGATTCGACCGGAGATTCCCGAAGCTACATGAATATGGTGAAGACATGTAACCAATTGATGGAAAGGTCTTTCCATAGGCTACAACGTTTATGTTCAGACCACAACCCAGATTCAATAGTATCATACTTGAAATCAGCCTTGAAGTCCGCTGCGCACTGAACACAATTTCTGCATGCAGGATTTATCGGACGTCATTTTCGTTCAGACTTTCCCGTGA
This sequence comes from Platanthera guangdongensis, assembly GCA_039583875.1. Taxonomy (NCBI): domain Eukaryota; kingdom Viridiplantae; phylum Streptophyta; class Magnoliopsida; order Asparagales; family Orchidaceae; genus Platanthera; species Platanthera guangdongensis. Next base: position 119,387,377 of record CM077159.1, on the reverse strand, counting down.
CTACAAACTTCACCAGAAGTTGTGCAACCACTCGTTGGAAAGGTATTTTTAAGGACTTCAACTTTCGTGTTTAGTCGAAAGCCCAGATCGGGACATATCACATCTGAAAATGGCCAAGGAGATCGCTGCGCGCAGAACACAGATTCTTCTCGCCTCTTAAAGAGGAATGAACGACATCGGTTCATCCTCCTCCTCAAGTCAATCTTCCAAAATCACATCAGAAATTCCTCCTCCCTTATTCACCGTCATGAGGCCATGATTCCTCACGAAACCATCCCCCATCTTCAAATAGAAGGTTGGAGAGGTTGAAAACACAACTAGCCTTAGAGCACAAGCCCTACAATGGCCTCTTCCTAGAGAAATCACCATCTCACTAGTCTAGACTCTTTTGAGTCTATATCTCACCTAGATATCTACAGATCTAGCACCAAGGGAGAGGGGAGGAAGCTCACCTCATTTCCGGCGTTTCCACTATTTCCGGCCATGGATCTTGTGACTCTTCTCGGCGGCATCTTCTCTTTCACGGAGGCGGCGAATCTTCTCCTCCAAGACCTGCTCCAGCAGTTTTCCCTCTCTACAGAAGTTTCTCTCAGGAAAAATGGCTGGAATGAGGAGTGAAAACGGCTAGGGTTTTCACCACCCTTTTATATGAAAAGTGACACGGGTAGGGACACGCCCGTGTCCTTACCCGTGTCCTACTTCAGGCTAAGCGTCAACAACGGTTTTATTCTCGGTTCAACACTCGACACGGGTAGGGACATACCCGTATCCCAACCAGTGTCCACATGACACGGCCGTGTTCCCTGGCCGTGTCCTTCTTTGAATACATCTCGACGAACTCAACTCGACACACAGACACACGGGTAGGGACACGCCCGTGTCTCTACCCGTATCATACATTTCTTCGATCTCGACACACTTCGTCGATCTCGACATGCTTCGTCGAGTTCAACTTGACACACACACACACACACACACACACACACACACACACACACACACACGGGTAGGGACACGCCCGTTTCTCTACCCGTGTCATACATTTCGTCGATCTCGACACACTTCGTCGATCTCGACACGCTTCGTCGAGTTCAACTCGACACACACACGGGTAGGGACACGCCCGTGTCTCTATCCGTGTCACGTCACACGGGTAGTGACACGACCGTGTCACTACCCGTGTCCTTCTCTGGACATACTCGAGTCGTCGACTCGAGAGATGGCCTCTCCCACACGGTTAAGGACACGCCCGTGTCTCTACCCGTGTCTTATTCTATACTGATTTCTCCTCCCATTTACAAGTGCAGCCCAGCTGCCAGCACTCCCTTGAGCCCAAGTCAGCTCTCTTGACTCAAAAATGCGCACGAGGGGCCTAGTGCGAATCTGGACGTTACACACTGGCCGACCTAGCTAGTTGTTAGCTCTGTCCGCTAAGACCGCACGGTCTAAGAACCGAGACCGCCGAGACTAACCGCACAGACCGCCCGAACAGACAGCTCAAACTGCCACTTTCACTTCAACAATTTCTACAGATTCTTCATTCTTACGTGGAGAGGTCGAGTTTCGCCCTTCTTCGCCGCTCCACTGTCGCCCACCATTGAGAGGTACTCCGACCATAATACTCTTGCAAACATAAAGCTTGTTGATACTCTTGGCCTCCACCTTCATTCTATTGCTTCAAAGGGTCCATTCAAGTGTCTTCTCGCCACACGTGTGAAGTTATCTGAAAAGATCGTGGCTAAAGATTGTTGACGAAGAGGACGAGTCTATTTGGGGGAAGTGTCAGTTCTCCTCTACCTCGGACGACAGTTGAAGCACGAGCGCAGACAAGGATTGACAACCCTTGATTTCGGTCATGAACCTTCGTTGAGTATCTGCCCTTTAGATGTATTCTCTCCCACTTCCATATGTTGTTTGACTCTCTTGGATGCTTTGGTTGTATGAATGATTTATGCTTACATTAGTTTTCATGTATATGTAAATACTTTGTGGTTTGCGCAAGTGAGTAGTGCCTCTATCTTATCATTTACATCCACCCCCAACGTGTGTGTTGCCGCACTAGTAATTGCAAGTGGCATCCTCCACAAAGAGGTGCTTTGACCCTCATTCTGCCAGCTCGAATCGTTCCCTCCACTAGACTTCTCGCCCATCTGCCTACCGAAGCAGTGCATCGTGGCATGCCTAGTTCCACTCGCCTTACGAAGTGGTGAATTCGACCCGCATTAGTTTAGTTAAATTGCAATTTGATTTTCAAACACAAACCAAATCCCTTTTGTTACTTAAAAATCTTTATAATTCATTTTTCAAATATTAGAATCACACGTCCCAACCTGCGTTATTTGAGAGATCCATACTTGGAGTGTTACTCCCTCATTTTATATTACTTTGAGCGACTGGTGCACTTGCCATTTTGCGCATCAAAATCCACCATTCATTACACCATGCACTCAAATTATTATTTTTGTTGTCGATGGTATGGATATTCCTCTCACAGTAGTGATGAATGCCATGCTAGAGATCATAGCTATAACTCTTACGGCTAATCGTATAGAGCACTATCAAAATACGGTACTTCTTACAATGCACCCAAGTCGTATGGCCCTGCACCCTCGCCGCAAGCACCATTTTCTTATTCTTGTCCGGCCCCACAATGACCGTCGAGAAATGGAAAATAGTGTTTGTTCTGTCGAAGCACAGATCACGTTTTAAAGGACATTACTGAGTTCCAACGCCAACTATAGGAGAATGATGAACTAAATATCTATATTGTCTCTCCTCCCACTTTGGGCAGCATCCCTTCAGCCTCTAATGACCCATTCGCGTCACCTCCATGTTTTTATGAGACTGATACCGATATGCCCATCAGGGTTGTTGCTGATCTATGTTCTGACATAGACAATCCCATCTCCAATTTATAGTCATCGCCATCTACGGATGCAATTCTTTGTGAAGAATTTATGCTCGAATTATCTGATTCTACCATTAGCACCATTCCTCCTCCTTTTGTGTAAACCCTTCCTGCATTTGTTCTAACGATATTATTGAGAATGTTGTGCATGAAGAGCTAGTGGGTTCTTGTATTGTGCTCAATCCTCTAGAGGTGGATGTTCTCCGTGATGAGGAGACCACCTCAGCACCTGTAGAGGAAGTCCAAATCACAGTTGATGTCATAGAATTTCAGGCATGTCCTTGTTGCATTGTCAATGATGTCGACAATAGTTTACTGCTCCAACCTCTTGGGAGTGATACCAGAATCACTCCTGCAATTTCAAATTCTTTAAGTTTTTCTTCTGCTTTATTTTCTGACCTTCTTCTCTTGTATGATCCCCTATAGGATTATCATATAGATATAGTTCAGGAGGTGGTCGGGCTTGCTGTGCAGTCTGATGATTGCTTGAATCACATGTATTGAGATACGTGTATAGAGAGTTTGTCCTCATATTTTCTACCCCTGCCTTAATATTACTATAGGTATTATTATTCAAGTGAGGGGGTGACTGGCCTGTCTCCGTATCAGTACCCGTTACTGACACTAATAGTAAAATAATTGTCTGTTCATTTAATTTTTCATCGTCCTATAAAGTGGAATTGGACAGTTGTTAAATAAGACGTACTGGGAGGACAATAACTCCAGTACTTTTTTAGGAGTAGGTATAAATTTATTGATTTCAATTAGTAGCATTGTAGCAATTGTTTAATTGCTCCTTGTTTGTTCAATCCGCATTTATTCAAATTTTGTACGTGTTATTTGCTCTACAAAGAGATATCTTGAGCAGTTTGTCATCCTTCCATTACTATTGTTCCACAATTTGCATTTTGCTTGCGAGCTGGCAGTGCCTGAATTTTTGAAGGCCTAGGCCTGAAATTGCAAATCGCATGGGAGGATTGGCCATGAGTTCGTGAAAGGCTTGGTCGTGCAATTTTTAAAATTTGTATAAATTTGTTTCGGAACTATTCGCACACATGCCCTAATTCTTCTCCTGCTGCGTGCAATTCGCAAAGTCAGCCGCGACTCCCCGCGCTGCTCGCTTTTGTCTCTTCTCTGCCTTCGATTTCTCTCGTCTGACTCCAATCCCACTCCAAATCCCTCCCATCCTCCTCAATTAGCTCTGTCGCAATAGTTCTATGGGTCTCAAGAGGTTAGTTAAGCGGGCGCCAGAATGGGTTCATCTTCTTCTCAGCCGGAGCTTTCTTTGGATATGATGGTGAGCTTCTCTCACCCAGAGAACACATCATTATCGCGCGTGTGATGAGACAAAATGTGGCAGGGTGGCATGACCTCTACCTCTACTACATGCATCAACATGTCCCCCTGCACCTCTGCCACATTATGGCCCACCGTTGAAAAAGGTTTTTTCTAGCGAGTTATTAGTAAGGTGCAAGATGGCATGACCTGGTACTTCCAGGTTTGTGGCGGTGTTGCTGGAGGTCATGCTCAAACTGATTCGACAGATGTGGCGTCCTCCTCGCGCACTTTGATTCCCATTGTTGCTGACCCCGTTTCTTCCACACCTATGAGTGCTGCTGCTCTTCCGCGATATGCTGCGCAGGAGTACGCAGTTTTCAAGTTTTTATGAGTACTATGTGCAAATCGTGAGTACTGTATATCAATAATACGATTTGTTGAATCGTATGTGACAACGCTGTTAGGTTTGGCCTAACTCAACCTGAAAAATCGACTTAACAGGTGAGAGTTGTCTTGTCATATAAATAGATCAAAACAGAGTGGATTGACGGTGTGAGACTATTATTAACATTCCCCTCTCTCATAGCATGGATTGACCGGACGGAACCGGGATACAAAGCTCATGGGCGGACCGGACAGAAACTGGATGGAACATGACTATGATACCATGTTAAGCCAGTTTTTCAGGTTGAGTTAGGCCAAACGTAACATGGTATCAAAGCGAGATTGGAGAGGCGAGCTGCGGGCTGAGGGAAGCGAGCTACGGGAGGCGAGTTGGGGGTGGCGAGCTGCGGGCTGTGCGACCATTGGAGAGCAGCGAGCTGCGGGCTAAGTGTAGAAGTGGCAGAGAGAAATAAAGACCGGGTGACGTAGGTGCGCAAGTAGCGAAGAATCCGGAGGATTGCGGCGTAGTGAACCGAGCAAGAAGCATGGACAAACTGGCTGACAAAGCTAACAGCATAGACAATGTCAGACCTACTCATAGTGAGATAGACTAGCATCATGAGGAGGCGCCGATAGCGGGAGACATCTGGAAGAGGTTCTCAGTCAGTTGTGAGGAGTTTCAGATTAAACTCGATCAGACTATCAACTGTCCCGGTCCTTCTCCTCTCCGCCTCTGCTCCTTCTTCCCTCTAGGCCGAAGCTGTTCTCACCGCAGTCCACCTTTTTAATATCGACTGGCCGGTTCTGTCTGATCCGCCCATGAGCTTCGTATATCGGTTCCGTCCGGTAAACCATGCTATGGGCGAAGGGGGATGTTAACAATAGTCTCACACCGCCAATCCACTCTGTTATAATATGCTTATATAATAAAGATAGCCAGAATGAGAGGCAATGGGGGCAGGGCCCCAAATGTGGAGTGCACTACATAAAAGGGGGCTGTAGTTTGGGAAACACTGCTGGAAAAAGCTAGAGCAACGTGCTTTGCCAAACGACAGCCCATACAGTCAGGGTGAGGGGAAGAAGAAACACGACCCAAAGATTCAGAGCAGATAACGCTTCAAAGTCGGTCACCAGACAAATGACCTAAACGTCTGTGCCATAAGTCAGCATCAGAGATAACAGAAACAGCAGAAGGTGGGGAAGGTAATGATGGTGGGATGTGAAGGTACTCCAGCTGATACAGGACACCGGTCCTACGCCCCCGTCCAATCTTTTGAGCCGTCTGTGAATCCTGCACAACACAGTCAGAAGAGGAAAATAATACAGTTAGACCAATATCACAAAAGTACCAACAGAAATAAGGTTCATGTATAGGCGAGGAGCATGATGGACGTTGGAGAGGGCAAGGTGACCATAGGGAGCAGAGCTTGGGGTGATTGAGCCAGACTGCATAATGGGGACAAAATCCCCGTCAGCAGTGGTGACATGAGGGTGAGTGGGGATAGAGGTACAATTGGTGAGGATTTTTGAATCGTTGGTGAGGTGGCAGGAGACCCCAGAGTTAAAATACCAAGGCGCAGTTGGTGAAACCCGAAGAATAGGAGTACCAGGAGCGACGAACAGGCCGTGAGCTGCAGAGGTGGCTTGTTGAAGAAGGGGTGACTGAAGGAGTAGTTCCTCGAGACGTTGTAGTCAATCTGTAGCAACTACAACGGTGGGTTTGGAACTCTGATCATGACCCCGCCCCCGACCGCGGTTGTTACGGAGGTGTTCATCAGGTCGTGGGGGACGAGTGGGACACTCGAACTTCATGTGACCCGCCTTTTTACAGTAGTTGTAGGTAATAGTGCTGTCCCGTGGTCAAACACAAGAACTGTGTCGGTCTGAGGAGGAAGCTGAGGATCAACAGGAGGACGAAGGCGAGTTTCTTCATCAAGCAGGGCAATCAGGCCTTCATCCAAAGTTGGAAGAGGAAATCGATGAAGGAGCAGACGCGGAGAGGAGAAGGGCACGGACAGTTTCGATGATGTGACGATGTTTCCGTTCGGCGACCACATTTTGTTCGTGGGTGTGCGGGCAAGTCTGCTGATGGAGGGTGCCATGAGATTGGACGAGGTCGTGCATGGTGGAGGAGAGGAACTTCTCAGCGCAGTCGGAACGAAAAATTTTAATGCGGCACGCGAACTAAGTATGAATCATTTTGGTGAACGTGTGATACACAGTGAATATTTCAGAGCGTTGTCGTAAAAGATATAACCAGACACAACGAGAGAAGTCATCAGTAAAGCTTATATAAACAAATCAGAACAGAGTTGATTGGCGGTGTGGGACTATTATTAACATCCCCCTCGCCCATAGCATGGATTGACTAGACGGAATGGGGATACAAAGCTCATGGGCGGACTGAACGGAACTGGACAGAAACTGGATGGAACCTGCCTCTAATACAATGTTAGGTTTGGCCTAACTCAACCTGAAAATCCAGCTTAACAGATGAGGGTTACCTTGCCATATAGACAGATCAGAACAGAGTGGATTGACGGCGTGTGACTATTATTAACAAACACATTGGAGTGGTGCCCCCCCTCAATCAGCTCCGTGCCTCGATTTCTTGGTCCAACAGGAATCCTACCCCTCCTCCATAGTGTCCGCCTCACTAGCCATCTAGATTGCTCTACTTCAGTCTTCATAGGGTTGCACAACTATTGTTTTTATTTCTGTTCTATTTTTTAGTATGCGTTGTTTTATGACATTATTATTATGGGACTGGTGTTCCCAATTGTGGACTTGTCGATGTGTAATGCAATTATCTTTTGTTCTATTATCTTAGTACTATGCTGTTATCATGTGACTGTGTTGTGGTTTATCTTTTGGGATTTGTTTAGTTCATAGTTTTGGCAGTTTAGTTTTTATATATGTTGTGTTTGTAGATCTTTTCCTGTAGGTGTGTGCATTATTTTGGACGCGAATGTGATAGCAATTACCGCCTGGCGATAGATTGGTTACTCGAGAAATTCTTCTCGACGTTCGTCGAAAGGCTATCGACGTTCGTTGAAAGGCTAGCGCGGCGCGCTAACGTCTATCGCCCGGGCGATAACAACCCGAGCCCTAGGTCCAATAATTCACCGAGCCATCGCATGCGATAAAACTATCGCCGCGCGGTAACATCCAATGATCACTTCTCCTTTTTGGGGTGTTACAACTCTCCCCTACTTACAGAAATTTCGTCCCGAAATTTTACGCATCTACAAGGAAAAATCAACAACTAATATGTTAAAACATATTTGTTTTCACGGAACAAGGTTACACATTATTTTATAAATAACTCGGGATATTCCTCACGCATGGTCTGCTCATGCAACCATGCCAGTTCTTTAAGGCCACAGTTGTCCCAACAGATTTTGACCATCCCGATTGTCTTGTTTCGCAGTTGCTTGATCTCTGTATCCACCATCTGAATGGGCCTAGCTTTCGTCATTAGCTCACTATCGACCGGTATTCGATCATTTGCAATTACGTGAGTTGGCTCTTTCACAGCTTTGCGCAGCACCAATATGTGAAACACATTGTGCAAGCAACTTAGCTCCATCGACAGAGCTAATCGATAGGCGGTCTCTCCAACTCATTCCACCACTTCAAACGGGCCAAGATAACTTTGACTCAGCTTTTTCAAGCGCCGAATTCTGGATACGCCTTTGAATGACTTGATCTTTAAGTATACTCAATCGCCCACCGCAAACTCCACGTTTCGGTGTTTGGCGTTCAGTATTTTGCCTGCCTATCTTGGGTCATCACTAGCCGCTCTAGAATAGTACGTATGGTCGAATTTGCATGTTCGACCTCCTTACGTTTATTGAGCTTCGATTCGCTTTTTTCCTCCCAAGATAACGGTGTAAGGCACTTCCTACTGTATAAAGCTTCAAAGGGCACCATCTGTATAATAGCTTGATAGCTATTATTGTAGGCGAACTCAATCATATAGAGGTGATCTTCCAACCTCTTCCCGAAATTCAGGGCGCACATACGCATATCCCGTCTATATGTAAGGGGCCCGACGCCATATACCTAGTTCATAAAAGTCTGGATTGGTGATGTTTATAGAGCTAAAATGTGTAAGCTTGTTTTGTGAAAGCAAATATGTTTTAATAATATGAAATCTCCTTAACTGTCCGTGGTATATGTCATCGGGCCCCGACCGGACCTTCTATCATATGTTATACGACGGTTGGGGGAGTTACACCACTTGCGAACAACTTTTCTCCTCTGCCGACCACTCCATTCAGGAAGAGCGTGTGGAGAGTTGGAGACAATTTTGGCTTCAACAAAATTTGGTGCGGTGAGCATGGATCCAAGTTGTTAGCGAAACCCCCCCAACTATCGCACCGAAGGGTCAATACTCATCCGACGCAACTTTCAGCTCTACCCCGAAGGTGGATCCACCCAAAGCTCACCGACATGACGAAGTTCGTAGGATGCCTTCGAAGAAAGCACCGCTGACTACCCCCTTGGTGAGTGAGCATCACATAGGACTGTGAGATAGGTGTGAGCACTCAACACCGATACATAGCCCGCGAGGGAGGGATGCATCTCAAGCTCGTGCAGGAGGTCCAGGAAGTCCCCGTCCAAATAGGGGATAGAGGCCAGACTGTCTTTATCAATGCCAAGTTGGAAGAAGGGAGTAAAACACTCGTCATATAATGTTTGCTCGCCAATCGTGACGTTTTCACATATTCATCCTCGAACATGCCTAATATCAGTCCGGCAGTCGCATGTCCCGATTGGGTTTCTTATGTGGTAATTGTACTAAGACCTACTGACAAGTGGATAATGTGTGTGAAATTACCAGGCCTCAATAAGGCTTTCCCCAAAGACTGATACCCATTACCCCGGATTGACTCGTTGGTCGACTCGACGGTGGGATTCCCGATGATGAGTTTTCTAGACACTTTCTCTGGATATTATTTAATAAGGATGCACAAACTTGACATCCACCACACCATGTTCATCATAGACGAGGGATGTTTCTGCACAAACTTGACATCCCCCACTACGTCTTCAAGTACCAAAGTGGCCGCAACTTGAAGGTTTATGTAGATGATCTTCTCGTCAAAGTCGCAACATGGGAGAACACTTAAGAGGATTGGCAGAAACAATTTGCACAATTCGCACATTCAACATGAGGCTCAATCCCGTCAAGTGCACTTTCGGAGTAGTAGGGGGAAGTTCCTTGGACATTTTCTCACCCCGCAAGGTCTGGAGCCCAACCCGTACAAGGTGAAGTCTATCTTAGAAATGAAACCACAAAAAAATCCAAAGGAAGTTCAGCAAATGGTAAGAAGAGTCGTCGGTCTTAGTAGCTTTATCTCATAACCAGGTGATAAGTTCGCCCCTTTCTTCAAAACTGTCCGAGGAAAAAAGGCTTTTGAATGGACCGAGGAATGTAGTCGGACTTCGAAGATTTAAACCGTTGGCTAACCTCGACCCCTCTTCTCCAAAGTCCCCATCCTTAGGCGGACCTATTCTTGTACTTGGGAGCAAGAAAGGACGCATTCAGTTCAGTATTTGTACAAGTAGAAGGTAAGGGGCAGTTTCCCGAACACTATGTATAACAACCCAATTTATTCAGCAGGCAAAATATTGGGTGACACGGCCTGAGACACGGGCGTGTCCCAGGGCGTGTCTCGGGTTCGGCGTCAGGTCGACGATTATGCAAAGGTTTCGTGGGCTGGCAAAAATCGTCGAACGGAAATCGTCGAACGCTGTGTCAATCGTCGAGCGCTGGGCCAACTCGACGAGCGCTGACAAATCGTCGTACGGAAATCGTCAAACGCGCTGATCGTGGAGCGCAAATCGTCAAACGCATTGTTTTCCGATCGCTGGTGTGATCGACGATCGCTGGCGAGCTCGACGATCGCTGCCTGATCGTCGAACGCAGATCGTCGAGTGCAGAACTATGTCACGGGCGTGACTTGGCTGATATGGGCGTGTCCCGTGGCAGTGACCTGTTTTGGGGATAAGGCGGGTTGAGCACTGCTTTGAGTACACGGCCTGTGACACAGGTGTGTCACAGGGCGTGTCAGACGCGAAAATCAATTTTCCCGATTTTTCGTAGCCGTCCATTCTCTCAGCTGGGATTCAAGGGCTGAGGTTCTTTCCTGCTTCCTTAAGGCCGAGACTTGGACAAAAAGTCTCATTTTTGTTGTTGGCCATTATCTTTCTTCTTCTATTCTAGAGAGAGAAAGGGAAAGGAAGACGAAGGAAGAAGGAGAGGGGTTGTTTGGTGGTTGAGCTTGTGAGTAGCAAGCGGTGATCCGAGGCTATCTTTGCAGAGGAAACGCTGTTGCAATTCTTTCAAGTGACCTTGGAGCTTATGGCACCGAAGCGGTCTTCAAGGGTAACGACTTTTCTTCATAGCCATGTGAAGGATCCCTTTTTGCATATGCACATGATTCCCCCACCAGCGGGTGGTCGGTTATGGGGATCATTGGGTTGATTCATGAAATCCCCAAGTGGTTAGCAAATAGATCCGGCAATGAAAGTACGGAATATGCATGCTGTGTGAAGCCCATCTGGATAGGTTGGTCTGGATTGGTGATGTTGCATACGAACCGGAGAAGACTCCGTGATAAACATGTAGTTTAGGAGTCGACGGATTGGACCTGTGAAGGAAGTAGCAGGAAGTACTGGAGTGGTAGTCCAGGAAAATATCCATATCATGCTTGTGCTATTGGGTCATGCATGTGAAGATAATAGCAGGAAGTACCGGATGGAAGTTCGGGAAAGGCCTATTGTAATGCGGAATGTTTAGGTGGTACCTGTGAAGAGAGTAACAGGAAGTACTGGTATGGTAAGCCAGGAAAGACCTCTGACATTTGTGATATGCGTGGTGTGGTACCTGCAGAAGCAGGAAGTACTGGTGTGCCCAGGAAAGACCCGCCGACGCTGTGATCTTTGCGGTCTGGTACCTGTTAAGGCAGGAAGTACTGGTGTGCCCAGGAAAGACCCGCCAATATTGTGCTAGAAATGGGTGTCAGAGGATACCCAGGCTGTAATGCCAAACAGGATCGGTGAGATCAACCCGAGCCTTTTATGTAGCCGAGAGTACGTGGTACTCGGTGATGGCAAAGGCGATTTGAGCAAGGGGGTTGGAGGATCTGACCTGCGCTATGTTCGTCTGACGTGAGACCTGAAAGTGTGGTCTGTTGGAGCGCATAGTGAGAGTCTTAGGCCTTCGAGCCATATCACAATGGGGGGCTACGGGCCATCCCGGTGCGTTAAGATTAGAACTCCGGCTGCACGCCATGGAGTAAATGCTCAAGTGATTTGTCGTTGGGTTGCGACCCTGATATGGTGGTGGGCAACTGGTTCACCGGTACACCAAGAATGTGTCATGAGTGCACGGATCGTTGGGCCGCGTGGCTGACGATTGTGATGGAATAGATGTGCGTGAGTGCACATGGATATATATGCTTGTACATGCTATGCTTTGCAGGGAAGAATACCGCTGCCCCGAGAGGAGGTGTGAGGTCGTTATAATTTGGTCAGCGAAATGCTGACCGTTGCCTTTTTTTCCACCATTGGGTGGCCTGTCCCTGTGCAGGTGTTGGAGAGCCATGCGGGATGCATAAGGGCTGAAGTCCATGTTGTTGTTGCTGCTGCCGCCGCTAGCCCTTGAAGGCTTAAGAAATGAAAGTGTGATGTTTCTTTTGTGTGGCCGGCCTGCGCGCCATTGTTTATGGCCACTTGTATGAAAGCCCTATAAGGCCTTAAGGCCAACTCTTTGTCTTGTATGTGTTGTAAGACATTCCTATGAATATATAAAATATGAGGTTTTATATGTCGGACATTCAGGTGTGGAGTTCAAGTGTACGGTATAGGCTTCTGCTAGAATGCAATGGGTTAGGGTGCGCTGCGCTACTCTGGTGCCATACCGTGAATCCACCGTTCGTTTTGTGGTATATGCTGTGGGGCCCCGACCGAACCTTCTAGTATTTACGATATGAACGAATGGGGTTGTTACATTTTTGGTATCAGCTGTCTCGGTCTTTTCCTCTCGAAGTCGTGGTCGCCTTCTTTTGTGGGGTGGCGAGCACATCTCTGTGCAAACCACATTAACACGATTGAACTCCTGAATGTCCATTATAGGAATGCAAATGCATGTGTTTGAGGAACCTGCGCGTTCCTATTTTATTGTGAGTACTTATGTACGGTCGCTAAGGTCTTTGTCTTGTCCACCTATAGGTGACACGTAGTGGAGCTGGGCCGTCGGAGCCCCATCGTTTTGAGGAAAGTATGGCACCACCTGTGGTGCCTACACCTCCACCATCTGCGAAAACCGTTCGATTAGTTGTTGAGGCTGTATTTGCCATGATGCAAGGCCAGCCAGTTGGGCAGGCACAGCCGGTATTGAGACCAGAATAGGTGGCGGCAAGGCCAGAACCTGTTGCAGCTGTAGATCCTCGAGCGGCTGAACGACGGTTGATGCGGTTTATGAGTTTCCATCCGCCTACGTTCTCGGGAGCAGGATCTCCTACGCAGGCGGAGGATTGGTTATCGCGCGTTAAGAGGATTATGACGGCGATCGGGTCGGAGGAACATCAGATAGTTACCTTAGTTACCTTCCTACTTGATGGAGAAGAACGATTATGGTGGGACGAGATCGAGTTGCATCACTTGGCGGGGAGACCGTTGACACAAGTGACCATGGAGGAATTCTCTCGACTCTTCCTGGCAAAGCACCTTCCCGTGGCACAGCGTACAGCCATGGAGAATGAATTCCAGAGATTAACGTAAGGAGAAGGCAGTGTTGATGCGTACCTGCATGAGTTTACTCGCTCGGGACGGTATGCGGGTTCAATATTTGTTGATGAGCAGAGGAAGACAAATCGGTTCTACGAAGGATTGCGGGACGAGCTGATGTTCTTGCTTTCGAGTTCGGTGAACCAGGGCTTCCAGGCGTTAGTAGACACTACGTGCGCGCTGGAGAAAAGGCATGAAGAGTGTGCAGGGGAAGAGGGCCTTGGCTGTGCACAGCCAGAGTTCAAGATGCCCCGTCCGGCAAAGTCATTCTATAAGAAGAAGTGTGGCAAGAGGCCCAAGACGGTTGGACAAGCTCCTTCTTCAGTTGCCTCGGGAGCAACGTCGGGGGCCACCTCAAAGCCGGAGACTCGTACGTGTTTTACGTGTGGACGGGTGGGGCACATCGCCCGTGACTATCGGGTGTCGCCAAAGAATGAAAAGAAGGCGGGAGCGTCATATGCTGAGAAGGGCAAAGTAGTGGTGGAATCCTCTACATCTCACGCGCAGCCCCGGGTCTACAATCTTGGCTTGCAGGAGGCCATTAAACAAAGTGACGTCGTCACAGGTACGAGTTTAGTTTTGAGTATTCTTTTGTTTGTATGCTTTGTTTATTGCAGATGTGTATGTGGCTTGTGTGTAATGCGATTACCACAGGCTTTGTACTGATTCGGAACACGCTGGTGCAAGCACTGTTTGATACGGGTGTGTCGCATTCTTTTCTGTCTCGAGAGTTTATAGCGCGGCTTGGGATCCCCAGTCGTGTAAAGGCAGATAGCGTCAGAGTGGTGTTGCCGAATGGTTGTGTGATGCTTGCGAATCAAGCTTGCGATGTGGCAGTGCAAATAGGAAGTCTGGATTTCTGTTTGACGGCATCTGTATTACCGATATCGGAATTTGACGTGATATTTGGGATGGATTAGCTTGCGGAGCAGCATGCCTTGATTGATTGCCAGTCCAAAGAGATCACGTTGGGCCAGAATACCGAGCAGGAGACTAAGTTCGCGGGTTTGCGAGGAGTTGGCGGGACGTTGATGTCTGCACTCCAAGTTGTCAAAGCTGTTCGGAAGGGCGCGAAGGTATACTTCACGCTAATTCAGGATGTTGAGCCTAAGGCCAGTGTGAGTGATGTTCCGATTGTGTCGGAATTTACAGATGTGTTTCCCAAGGATCTCCCTGGGCTACCACCCCAGCGAGAGATTGACTTCACGATAGAGCTGGTGCCAGGTGCGAAACCTGTGGCCCGCTCGCCATATCGTGTTGCGCCAAAGGAGATGGCGGAGTTGAAAGTCCAACTACAAGAATTACTGGAGCAGGGTTATATACGCCCAAGCATGTCACCTTGGAGCGTCCCCGTGCTTTTTGTGAAAAAGAAAGACGGGAGTTTGCGGTTGTGTATTGATTAACGTGAGCTAAACAAGCTGACTGAGAAGAACAAATATCCGATTCCGTGGATTGATGAGCTGTTTGATCAGCTAGTGGGATCGACCGTCTATTCCAAGTTGGATTTGAAATTTGGTTATTACCAATTGAGAATCCGGGAAGGTGACATTCCCAAAACCGCATTTGGAACGCGTTACGGGCACTACGAATTCACGGTGATGCCATTTGGACTGTGTAATGGTCCCTCGGTGTTTATGGATTTGATGCACCGTATGTTCCGAGAGTACCTGGATTTGTTCGTGATAGTGTTCGTTGATGACATCCTGGTGTACTCGAAGTCGAAAGCTGAGCATGAAACCCACTTGCGGTTGGTGTTGAACATGTTGAGGCAGAGCAAGCTCTATGCCAAGTTCTCGAAGTGCGAGTTTTGGCTTTCGTCAGTGGCGTTTTTAGGCGATGTGGTCAGTGGAGCAGGCATAGCAGTGGATACTGCGAAAATAAGGGCCATAGAGGAGTGGCTAGTGTTGTCTTCCGTGGCCGAGGTCAGGTGCTTCCTTGGACTTGCGAGCTACTATCGAAGCTTTGTTGAGAATTTCTCGCGGATTGCTTTGCCGCTAACCACGCTGACGAGAAAAGATCAGAAGTTCGTTTGGATGCCAGAGTGCGCATGAGCTTTTGAAGAGCTGAAGGTTCGGTTGACCACGACGCCGGTGTTGTCGTCACCAAGTGGGACCGATGGATTTGTTATTTACAGTGATGCCTCAGGGAGCGGCTTAGGCTGCATTCTTCTGCAGAATGGAAAAGTGATTGCTTATGGCTCACGCTAGCTGAAGGTGCACGAGCGAAATTATCTCGTCCATGACTTAGAGTTGGCGGCGGTGATTTTTGCACTAAAGGTGTGCCGACACTATCTTTATGGAGTGAAGGTGGAGATCTATACAGATCACAAGAGCCTAAAGTACCTATTGGAGCAGAAGGACTTGAACATGCGACAACGAAGGTGGTTGGAGTTCCTTTGGGACTACACTTTCGAGATCCACTATACTCCCGGGAAGGGAAACATAGTCGCGGATGCCTTGAGTCGGAGAGCTCTGGCTAGAGCAAGTTGGTTACAAAGGCATGATGAAAGTCTCATCCAGGAGCTAGAAGCATTAGAGATTTATTGTGTTGACAAGAAGTCTACCGCCAATGCATGTCTGAACTGGACGGAGGTGCAATGTGACCTTGCAGACCGAATTCGACGATCAATGGGGTTAGATGAAGATCTCTTACGCTATGTTAAAGAGGGGCCAGAGGGAAAATTCTTCTGGAATGACGGTCTTTTGTGGAAAGAGGGCAGTTTGTGCGTCCCGAATGTGGGTAAATTGCGGGAAGAACTGATGTATGAAGCGCATTATACAAAATATTCCATCCACCCCGGGAGCACGAAGATTTTCAATGATATGAAAAAGCTATTCTGGTGGCCAGGGCTAAAGAGAGATGTGGCTCTTTATGTGGCCAAATGCCAAACATGTGCGATGGTCAAGGCAGAATGCCAGAAGCCGGGCGGATATTTGAAGTCGCTGCCGATTCCAGAGTGGAAGTTTGATAACATTTCCATTGATTTTGTGCACTGGTTGCCGAGATCTCAGCGAGGAAATGATTCCATCTTGGTGATTGTTGACCGGTTAACTAAAGTGGCACATTTTCTCCCGAACTGGCGGGATGATTCGGTCGAAAGTTTGGCAAAATTATATGTTGACCAGATTGTGCGACTGCACGGTCTTCCTCGGAGCATCATAAGTGATCGAGATGGGCGATTCACATCAAATGACTGGAGGCTAGTTCACCGACTGTTGGACACGAAGTTGACATTCAGTACGACCTTTCATCCCCAGACGGATGGCCAAACTGAAAGAACCAATAGGACTATGGAGGACATGCTCAGGATGTGCGCCCTAGACTTTGGAAAGAAACGGGAAGATCATCTCTTTATGATGGAGTTTGCCTACAATAACAGCTACCAGACGAGCATCGGTATGATATTGTATGAGGCTCTGTATGGACGAAAGTGTCGTACTCCGTTAGCTTGGGTAGAGGCAGGCGAAGCCAAAGTGTATAAACGAGATGAAGTCGGTGAAGCGAATTCAATGATTCGTACGATTCGGGAACGGTTGTTGATTGCTCAAGATCGACAAGAGAAGTACTACAACGCTAAACACCAGTACGTGGAGTTTCCGGTAGGCGAGTGGGTCTACTTGAAGATCAAACCATTCAAAGGTGTATCCAGGATTCAACGGTTGAAAAAGTTGAGTTCAAGATATTTGGGTCCTTTTGAAGTGGTTGAGCGAGTCGGGGAAGCTGCATATCGGCTAGCTCTGTCGACGGACTTGGGTAGCTTGTACGATGTGTTTCATATCTCCGTGATGCGGAAAGCAGTTAAGGATCCATCCCAAGTGATCACGGAGGATTAGGTGCCGGTGGAGTATGGGCTAACGACGAAAGTGAAGCCCATTCAGATCGAGGATCGAGCCGAGAAGCAGCTGCAGAACAAGACGGTCAGAATGGTTAAAGTCTGGTAGGACAACTGTGGCCGTGAAGAGCTTACATGGGAGAGAGAGTAGACCATGCGAGCTGAGTTTCCTGAGTTATTTTTGTAAAGTAAACAACTGTGTTGTAGCATGCCAATTTTAATATTATAGCATTTTTCTTGCTGGTTGCCAACCTCTATAACAATTTCGAGGACGAAATTTCTTGTAGGAGGGGAGGGTTGTAACATCCCAATTTATTCAGCAGGCAAAATTTTGGGTGACACGGCCTGGGACACGGGCGTGTCCCAGGGCGTATCCCGCTCGGGTTCGGCGTCAAGTCGATGATTATGCAAAGGTTTCGTGGGCTGGCAAAAATCATCGAACGAAAATCGTCGAACGGTGGGCCAATCGTCGAGCGCTGGACCAACTCGAGGAGCGCTGACAAATTGTCGAACGAAAATCGTCGAACGCGCTGATCGTCGAGCGCAAATCGTCAAATGCACTGTTTGCCGATCGCTGGTGAGATCGACGATGGCTGGTGAGCTCGATGATCATTGCCTGATAGTCGAACGCAGATCGTCGAGCGCAGACCTGTGTCACGGGCATGACTTGGCTGATACGGGCGTGTCCCGTGGCGGTGACCTGTTTTCTAGATAAGGCGGGTTGAGCACCGCTTTGAGTACATGGCCTGTGACATGGGCGTGTCAGAGGGCGTGTCAGATGCGAAAATCGATTTTCCCGATTTTTCGTAGCCTTCCATTCTCTCAGCTGGGATTCAAGGGCTGAGGTTCTTTCCTGCTTCCTTAAGGCCGAGACTTGGACAGAAAGTCTCATTTTTGTTGTTGGCCATTATCTTTCTTATTCTATTCTAGAGAGAGAAAGGGAAAGGAAGACGAAGGATGAAGGAGAGGGGCTGTTCGGTGGTTGAGCTTGTGAGTAGAAAGCGGTGATCCGAGGCCATCTTTGCGGAGGAAACGCTGTTGCAATTCTTTCAAGTGACCTTGGAGCTTATGGCACCGAAGCGGTCTTCAAGGGTAACGACTTTTATTCATAGCCATGTGAAGGCTCCCTTTTTGCATATGCACATGATTCCCCCACCAGCGGTGGTCGGTTATGGGGATCATTGGGTTGATTCATGAAATCCCCAAGTGGTTAGCATATAGATCCGGAAATAAAAGTACGGAATATGCATGCTGTGTGAAGCCCATTTGGATAGGTTGGTCTGGATTGGTGATGTTGCATACGAACCAGAGAAGACTCCGCGATAAACGTGTAGTTTAGGAGTCGACGGATTGGACCTGTGAAGGAAGTAGCAGGAAGTACTGGAGTGGTTGTCTAGGAAAATATCTGTATCATGCTTGTGCTGTTAGGTCATGCCTGTGAAGATAATAGCAGGAAGTACCAGATGGAAGTCCGGTAAAGGCCTATTGTAATGCTGAATGTTTAGGTGGTACCTGTGAAGAGAGTAACATGAAGTACTGGCATGGTAAGCCAGGAAATACCCCTGACATTTGTGATATGCGTGGTGTGGTATCTACAGAAGCAGGAAGTACTGGTGTGCCCAGGAAAGACCCGCCGGCGGTGTGATCTTTATGGTGTGGTACCTGTTAAGACAGGAAGTACTGGTGTGCCCAGGAAAGACCCGCTAATGTTGTGCTAGAAATGGGTGTCAGAGGATACCCAGGCTATAATGCCAAACAGGATCGGTGAGACCAACCCGCGCCTTTTATGTAGCCGCGAGTACGTGGTACTCGATGATGACAAAGGCGATTTGAGCAACGGGGGGTGGAGGATCCGACCTGCGCTATGTGTAACACCCCCTATCCGTCGCATATCATATAGCAGTAGGTCCGGCCGGGGCCCGACGCCATATACTACAGACAAACTGGGTGGTTACTCAATGGAAACCATCCAACTAATCATAACGTCCTACACAGAGCATTCTAGCGGAAGCAGTTTATAAGTTGAAATAAAGAACCCAGCACTAAAGCATGAATGTCCACTAGAATAGCCAACCAGGAATGAAGTACATACACCAGTACTGGCCTTAAGGCCTTACAAAATGGTTTACTTAATGTTACATGATTTTCAAACCACGACACGCAGGCCGGTCATACATGAATAAAGCAGTAAACACTCCAAATAGGCCTTCAAGGGCCGGCTTCGCAATTTGGGCTTTAGCCCGCTATTGACCGCTTGGTCCAGCAGCACCTGCAAGCAACATAACCACCGCACGGTGGCAAACAAAAAGGCAACAGTCAGCAATGCTGACCAAATTATAACGATCCCGCCCCCAACTCGGGGCGGCGATGCTCCTTCCCTGCAATTTTATTAGCACAAGCGAGCAATATAATAATATTCATTTCATCACAGGCGTAGGCTCAGACGGCCACACACCCCGTGCACTCAGGGCACATTATCGGTGAACCGGTCGATGTCACGTCAGTTAAAGCCATAGACATTCCGGACCCACCACCGCCACTTTGACGACCAAACATATGAGCAGTTTGTTTTCCCGGCATGGGTCATGAAAATTTAAGCCATAGACTGCCGAAGACACTCATCTATGCCAACGACAAGTGCCACGTAACCTTAGGTCTCTTTAACCAGAACGACATAGAAATGGGTACGGTTCCATCTAACCCGTGCTCACGTCGCAACGACAATTTAAGCCATATGCGCAGGTCAAACTTCTCCCGAGTCCCATTTTCGTCACATAATTTCACATAACTCAGTTATGTTCAAGTTGGCTCTCAGGCCTCCATGTTGGCAAGATCACGCATCCGCCCAGTTTTCCGGGTGCACCTTAGGGTTAGTCCCCAAGGCTCCCTGTTGCAATCTACCGCATAGAAAACCCGAAAAACAACTAATCACGCGGAGTCTTCTCCGGCGTTTATGCAATGCAACATCACCGATCCAGACCAACATGTCCGGGTTGGCTTCACACAACATGCCTATGTTCGTTCTCACTTATGAACTCTAACAACGGGGACTTCACATATCTACCCGAAGGAACGCCTCCAACCCACGACAAACTCGCGAGAGCGGGCTTCCTATGCAAAGAAGGAGAGCTACTCATGAAAAGTGAGGGTTTCTAAGGCCCAATCACGGGTATATCCCATCAGGAACAACCCCCACTCGTTGGATCATAAATTAAAGAAATGAACGGCTTTGATTCAGGACTGAAATGTCCAATCTGGATCGCACACGGCCTGGCACACGCCCGTGTCCAGGGCCGTGTGCCTCATTCGCCGTCAAAATCGGCACGCCTGGAACAACACACGGGCATCGAACACGCCCGTGTTCGACCTGACACGCCCGTGTTCCACCTGACACGACCGTGTGGCCGGCCGTGGACCCCCATCGATTTTCCCCGAAAACAACCCGAGCACTGCACGGGTTCTAGGACACGCCCGTGTCCTTGCCCGTGTCACCTCAACACGCCTGGGCTCCAGGCCGTGTACATGGTCTCGACACTCGACACTTTGTCGAGCGAAGATCGTCGACCTGACGAGACGGCCTTGGACACGCCCGTATCCTAGGCCGTGTGCCTTGTCTCGACACATCGTCGAGCAAAATGTCGACTTCCCGGGACGAGTGTCGACACGGGTCGACACGCCCAGGGACACGCCCGTGTCGCAGGCCGTGTGCCATGTCTCGACACTTCGTCGAGCGCAGAGTGTCGACTTCGCAGGCTAAGTGTCGACACGGGTCGACACGCCCTGCGACACGCCCTGCGACACGCCCGTGTCGCAGGCCGTGTGCCCAGTCTCGACATAATGTCGAGAGCAAAATGTCGACTACTCGGCTGAGTGTCGACACAAGCTTGACACGCCCTGGGACACGCCCGTGTCCCAGGCCGTGTGCCTGCAGCCAGAACCCAAAACTGGCCCAAAACGTCGCCCGTCGCTCTTTTGAGTTTCGGGGCGTTACAACTCTCCCCCTCTTAAAAGAATTTCGTCCACGAAATTATATATAAAGGAAAGACATGTACATAACCAAAATTTGTACCTGAGCGGAACAACTCCGGATACTCGTCAAGCGTAATCTGCTCTCGCTCCCAAGGGAGCTCCTCACGACCGTAATTGACCCACCGGACCTTGACCATCCTGATCTCGTTATTGCGTAGCCGCTTGACCTCCGAGTCCTCAATCCGTACAATCTTTACTTTTGTCATCAACCCACTATCAACCGGTGCTTGATCGACCGCGATCACTCGCGTAGGCTCTGACACCGCCTTCCGTAGCACCGAAGTATGGGATACATCATGTAGACCACTAATCTCCACTGAAAGCTTCAATTGATAGGCCGCTTCACCAAACCGCTCCAGAACCTCAAACGGCCCAAGGTACCTCAGGGTTAGCTTTTTCAATCACCGCACCCGCGAGACACCCTTGGACGGCTTGATCTTTAAGTACACATAGTCGCCCACGGCGAACTCCACGTTCCTGTGCTTGGCATTATAGTACTTCGCTTGCCGGTCCTGAGCGATAAGCAACCTCTCCCGAATGCTTCGCACCAACAAAGTAACATCCTCCACTTCGAATCGCTTACACAACTTGACTCACCCGTTTCCAGCCAGGACAACGGCGTGCGACATCTTCTACCATATAAAGATGGTCTTCCCATTGCTTTCCAAAGTCCAAGACACACATGCGGAGCATGCTTTCCATAGTTCTATTGACCATCTCGGTCTGCCCATCCGTTTGCGGATGAAAGGCTGTGCTGAATTTTAACTTTGTCCCTAACATTTGCTGCACAAGCCTCCTACCATTGGACGTGAACCGCCCTTGTCGGTCACTCACGATGCTGCGGGGCACATCGTGAAGCCGTACTATATTATCCACATATAGTTTTGCCAACGCCTCCACCGGATCATCCTTCCTCTGCGGAATGAAATGCGACACCTTCGTTAACTGATCTACGACTACCCGAATGGCGTCGTTTTCCCCCTTTTCAACCTTGGCAAACCGTGCACAAAGTCCATAGAGATGTCGTCGAATTTCCACTTCGGAATAGGCAAGGACTTAAGAAAACCTCCCGGCTTTTGGCACTCCGCCTTCACCAAGGCGCAAGTTTGGCACTTCGCTATGCATAGCGCCACATCTTTCTTCAAACCCGGCGACCAAAACAGTTTCTTTACATCGCGGTACATCTTCGTGCTCCCCGGGTGAATCGAGTACTTGGTATGGTGTGCCTCGTACGACAATTCCACCCGCAAATTGCCCACACTTGGGACGCACAGACGACCGTCTTTCCAACACAATCCGTCCTCCACAACGAATTGGGAATTTGACTCATCCAGAGCTTCTACCATGAACTGCTTCATATGGACATCCATATCCAAAGCCTGCCGAATCCGATCAGCCAGGTCATATTGGACTTCAGTCCAATTCAGTACTACTTCAACACTTGATTGCCTATCCACACAAACAATCTCCAACGCCTCCAACTCCCGAACCAACCGCTCGTCATAGGTCGACAACCAATTGGCTTGAGCTGGGGTCCGGCGACTCAACGCGTCCGCAACCGCATTCCCTTTATCAGGCACGTAATGGATCTTGAATGAATAGTCTCCCAAGAACTCCATCCATCTACGCTGCCGCAAATTTAGATCCTTCTGACCAATCAGATACTTCACGCTCTTGTGACCGGCGTAGATATCCATCTTCACACTTTACAAATAATGCCTCCACAGCTTCAAGGCTAAACTCACGGCCACTAACAACAAGTCATGTACCGGATAGTTCCTCTCGTGCACTTTTGGATGCCTCGCGCCATAAGCTATTACACTTCCGTGTTGCAGTAGCACGCAACCTAAACCGCTGCCCGAAGCATCACTATTAAATCTCATAGCCTTTGGTCCCACTCGGCGAAGTCAGCACAGGTGCCGTGGTCAACCGACATTTCAACTCCTCAAAAGCTCACGCGCACTCCGGCGTCCAAAAGAACTTCTGCTCCTCCCTTGTCAAAGTAGTGAGGGGTAACGCTATCCACGAGAAGTTCTCTACGAAGCGCCTGTAATAGCCGGCAAGCCCCCGAAAGCTCCGGACTCCTGCTATCGTAGAAAGCTCAGGCCACTCCCGCATCGCAACACTCTTCGCCGGTTCCACTGCAATACCTTCCTTACTCACTATAAGACCGAGGACGCCACTGAGGATGACCAAAACGCGCACTTCGAGAACTTGGCATACAACTGATTCTTCCTTAGCGTCTCCAAACCAAAAGAAGATGCTTGAAGTGATCTTCCTTACTCTGCGAGTACACCAGAATATCGTCGACGAAGACGATCACAAAATGGTACAAGTACTCCCGGAAGGTCCTGTTCATCAAATCCATGAACACTGACGGCGCATTAGTCAGCCCAAACGGCATGACCGTAAACTCGTAGCGCCCGTATCCTGTACTGAACGTTATCTTAGGGATACCACTCTCCCTTATCTAATTTAGAGTACGCCGTTGACCCGACCAACTGATCACAAAGATCATCGATCCTTGGGATTGGGTAATTGTTCTTTTCCGTTAACTTGTTGAGCTCCCGATAATCAATACGTAGCCTCAAGCTTCCATCCATCTTCTTAATAAAGAGGGTCGGTGCGCTCCAAGGCGAAGGACTTGGACGCACATACCCTTGCTCCAACAACTGTTGCAGTTGAACTTTCAGCTCCGCCATTTCCTTAGGCGCTAGCTGATAAGGAGATCGTGACACAGGCTTTGCACTTGACACTAGCTCAATCGTGAAATCTATCTCCCGTTGAGGCGGGGCTCCAGGAAGATCTCTAGGGAACACATCAGGGTACTCCGATACCACTGAAATATTAACCAACGCAGGCTTCGGCTTTACAACCTCTACTAGTGTACAGAACAGCTCTACACCAGCACGAACCGCCTTCACCACCTGAAGAGCAGACGCCAACGTCTTGCTCGACCTCTTCGAGCCCGTAAAGGCCGTCTCACGACTAGCTCCCAGCTTGACTTCCTTGCTACCGCAATCGATATAGGCTTGCTGCTCCGAGAGCCAGTCCATGCCAAATATAACGTCGAACTCCACCAACGGAAGTAACGACGCTTGCAGATCGTACTCCTGATTCCCAATCCAAAACTAAGCGCAACAAATTCTACCCGCGCGCAATGAGCACCATTGGACTATAACGCATCCAATTTGTCTCTTACCATCGAAGGAGGTACTCCGACGCACAATATAATTCCTAATAAAGGAATGTGAAGCTCCCTAAACGAACGGTGCTCTCGCAGATAAAGTAAAGGCATAACAAGGCTTAGCACCGGTAGTTCTAAGCTAACATGCACAAGGGCGATAAGTGTTTAAGGCAAAACTATCTTTAAACCATACCTGTCGTCACGACGGCGTGCTTCCTCCAGGGTCTTAGGCACTCACAGGCATAATGCCCCGGCTCCCCACAGTTGTAACATGCTCCCGGGGTTTGGCTTGTAGTTGCCCCTGAAGCACTGAAAGGAGGGACTAGACCCAAAGTCCTAGCCTTCTTGTACCACTTTCGATATACAGACTTTGAGGTGTTCGGCACTTTGAATGCCGTCTCCTTTGCGCTAAAGTCCTTGACTGCTCCTGACATAGCTTTCTTACCCTTCCGAGCACCATTCCAACAGTCTCGGGCAAAGTGCCCTTTCTTTCCACAAGTATGACAAGTGTAAGTACCTTTGCTAGTCGACTTCATAGCCCCTTTCTCCAGCATTCTGCCGGATGCAACTCTTATGGGGCTTGTATAGTTCGATACCATGGTCGCTGGCATCGGGAGGGTCTTCCTCAAATCTGCCTCCAAAGATCTAGCTGATTCCACCAAGGCTCGGAATCCCAATAACTTTGGTCCTAGCAGTAGAACTCGTAACTCGGCACGCAGGCCATTATAAAATCTATCGACTGTAGCTTGCTCATTATCCAACTCGAAGTATGGGTAGTGACTTATCATAAGAAATGCTTGCAAATATTCCTCAACTGTGTGCGCTCCCTGCACTAAATGCATATTCAGCTGCTGCCCCGATGGTCTACCAAAGGTCATCTGCTGCATCACGCCCACCGACGTTGAAGCCACAACAGGGGCGCAGGGTTGTACATTTCCTCCAATCTGTGCACCCGTCACAGCGAACACCGCTTCTACGATCCTTCTAATAGTTTCATATGAAGGAGGAGTCTCAAACACCTCACTGGGTGCACTATGCTCCTCAGAAACCGGACATTCTGACGGTCCAGCACCGCTTCCGGTCACCTATAGTGGTACAAAACACCATTAAGCGACCAAATAAAATTTCGAACAGCCATTATAGGAACACGCAGGTTCCTCAAACACGTGTATTTTCATTCCTAAGTGGACATTCATGGGTTCTTTTACCGTTATAACGATGACGCACACAATGTGCTCACCACCCCTTAAAAAGAATTCGTCCACGAATTCATTTTAAGCCCGACCAAAACCAGTAGTCTGATACCAAATTGTAACACCCCCTATTCGTCGCATAGCATATAGTAGTAGGTCCGGCCGGGGCCCGACGCCATATACTACAGACAGACTGGGTGGTTACTCAATGGAAACCATCCAACTAATCATAACGTCCTACACAGAGCATTCTAGCGGAAGCAGTTTATAGGTTGAAATAAAGAACCCAGCACTAAAGCATGAATGTCCACTAGAATAGCCAACAAGGAATGAAATACATACACCAGTACTGGCCTTAAGGCCTTACAAACTGGTTTACTTAATGTTACATGATTTTCAAACCACGACACGCAGGCCGGTCATACATGAATAAAGCAGTAAACACTCCAAATAGGCCTTCAAGGGCCGGCTTCGCAATTTGGGCTTTAGCCCGCTATTGACCGCTTGGTCCAGCAGCACCTGCAAGCAACATAATCACCGCACGGTGGCAAACAAAAAGGCAACGGTCAGCAATGCTGACCAAATTATAACGATCCCGCCCCCAACTCGGGGCGGCGATGCTCCTTCCCTGCAATTTTATTAGCACAAGCGAGCAATATAATAATATTCATTTCATCACAGGCGTAGGCTCAAACGGCCACACACCCCGTGCACTCAGGGCACATTCTCGGTGATCCGGTCGATGTCACGTCAGTTAAAGCCATAGACATTCCGGACCCACCACCGCCACTTTGACGGCCAAACATATGAGCAGTTTGTCTTCCCGGCATGGGTCACGACAATTTAAGCCATAGACCGCCGAAGACTCTCATCTATGCCAATGGCAAGTGCCACGTAACCTTAGGTCTCTTTAACCAGAATGACATAGAAATGGGTACGGTTCCATCTAACCCATGATCACGTCGCAACGACAATTTAAGCCATATGCGCAGGTCAAACTTCTCCCGAGTCCCATTTTCGTCACACAATTTCATATAACTCGGTTATGTTCAAGTTGGCTCTCAGGCCTCCATGTTGGCAAGATCACGCATCCGCCCAGTTTTCTGGGTGCACCTTAGGGTTAGTCCCCAATGCTCCCTGTTGCAATCTACCGCGTAGAAAACCCGAAAAACAACCAATCGCGCGGAGTCTTATCCGGCGTTTATGCAATGCAACATCACCGATCCAGACCAACATGTCCGGGTAGGCTTCACACAACATGCCTATGTTCGTTCTCGCTTACGAACTCTAACAACGGGGACTTCACATATCTACCCGAAGGAACGCCTCCAACTCACCGCAAACTCGCGATATCGGGCTTCCTATGCAAAGAAGGAGAGCTACTCATGAAAAGTGAGGGTTTCTAAGGCCCAATCCCGGGTATATCCCATCAGGAACAAGCCCCAGCCGTTAGATCATCAATTAAAGAAATGAACGGATTTGATTCGGGACTGAAATGTCCAATCTGGATCGCACACGGCCTGGCACACGCCCGTGTCCAGGGCTGTGTGCCTCATTCGCCGTCAAAATCGATGCGCCTGGAACAACACACGGGCATCGAACACGCCCGTGTTTGACCTGACACGCCCGTGTTCCACCTGACATGCCCGTGTTCCACCTGACACGGCCATGTGGCCGGCCGTGTACCCCCATCGATTTTCCCCGAAAATAACCCGAGCACTGCACGGGTTCTAGGACACGCCCGTGTCCTTGCTCGTGTCACCTCAACACGCCTGGGCTCCAGGCCATATACATGGTCTCGACACTCGACACTTCGTCGAGCGAAGATCGTCGACCTGACGACACGGTCTTGGACACGCCCGTATCCTAGGCCGTGTGCCTTATCTCGACACATCATCGAGCAAAATGTCGACTTCCCGGGACGAGTGTCGACACGGGTCGACACGCCTTGTGACACGCCCGTGTCGTAGGCCGTGTGCCATGTCTCGACATTTCGTCGAGCGCAGAGTGTCGACTTCGCGGGCTAAGTGTCGATACTGGTCGACACGCCCTGCGACACGCCCGTGTCGCAGGCCGTGTGCTCAGTCTCGACACAATGTCGAGAGCAAAATGTCGACTACCCGGTTGAGTGTCGACACAAGCTTGACATGCCCTGGGACACGCCCGTGTCCCAGGCCGTGTGCCTGCAGCCAGAACCCAAAACTGGCCCAAAACGTCCCCCGTCGCTCTTTTGAGTTTCGGGGCGTTACACTATGTCCGTCTGATGTGAGACCTGAAAGTGTGGTCTGTTGGAGCGCATAGTGAGAGTCTTAGGCCTTCGAGCCAGGTCACAATGGGGGGCTACGGGCCATCCCGTTGCGTTAAGACTAGAACTCCGACTGCACTCCATGGATTAAATGCTCAATTGATTTGCCGTTGGGTTGTGACCCTGATACGGTGGTGGGCAACTGGTTCGCCGGTACACCAAGAATGTGACCTGAGTGCACGGATCGTTGGGCCGCGTGGCTGACGATTGTGATGGAATGGATGTGCGTGAGTGCACATGGATATATATGCTTGTACATGCTATGCTTTGCAGGGAAGAATACCGCTGCCCCGAGAGGAGGGGTAGGGTCGTTATAATTTGGTCAGCGGAATGCTGACCGTTGCCTCTTTTGCCACCATTGGGTGACTTGTCCCTGTGTAGGTGTTGGAGAGCCAAGCGGGACGTATAAGGGGTGAAGTCCTTGTTGTTGCTGTTGCTGCCGCCGCTATCCCTCGAAGACTAAAGAAATGAAAGTGTGATGTTTTTTTTGTGTGGCCGGCCTGCGCGCCATTGTTTATGGCCACTTGTATGAAAGCCCTGTAAGGCCTTAAGGCCAACTCTTTGTCTTGTATGTGTTCTAAGACATTCCTATGAATATATAAAATATGGGGTTTTAAATGTCGGACATTCAGGTGTGGAGTTCAAGTGTACGGTATAGGCTTCTGCTAGAATGCAATGGGTTAGTGTGCGCTACGCTACTCTGGTGCCATACCGTGACTTCACCGCTAGTTTTGTGGTATATGCTGTGGGGCCCCGGCCGGACCTTCTAGTATATACGATATGAACGGATGGGGTTGTTACACTATGTTAGTCGTGTGCTAAAAAGCACAGAAACTCGTTACCCGATCCTGGAGAAGGTGGTATTGGCCCTAATCATCTCAGCCCGCAGACTTTGTTTGTATTTACAAGCTTGATGAGAGTTAAAACTCCAAAAATTATTACGAGCTCGCGGCGCCTCGGGCGGTTTATTTAAGAAAGCGGATTTGATTGATTTTGGAAAACGGGGCGTGCGAATTTATTATTTGGATATAAAACAGTTGAGTCGAGTTTTAAAGAAAGGAGGCAAGTGCACCTATCTTGTGTAGTATAGGATATTCCAGTGTGGAATATCGAGGTCATATTGTTCTCGGGGTCGGTTCGATTATTTCTACTCTTTGCTGGAGGGGACTATTATTTTACCGATAATTAACTTATCGAGTTATATTTTTTATATATACTAAAAAGGCAGAAAATAAAAGAAATTAAAAAGGTGGAGCCGATGAAGAGCTTAGCTCGGTGGCACCGAATTAAATTTGAACTAAAATATACGTTTAATAAAAAGAGATCCTAAGTTTCAAATTAATTAAGGCGGAGACTTGGGCGTGGAGGTTCCACTAAAATGAGCTCACCTAGCTATAGGAATATCGCACACCTGAACGCTAAGAATATTCGACCTGGCTCTCGTCTGACGAAGGATTCCTCTTAATGCCCACATTATGCTAAGAACCCCGCTATTGGGTGGGGAACCCAACCGGTAGAGTTTGTGCGCCTCCTATCTCGAGGGTTAGTGCGGAACTCCATTTACCAAGGGGCGATCGATCCATACGCACGACATCTCGGCTAGCTAGCGTATGGACTACGAAAATAAGGCCCACACATCGATTATGTGGTCCTATGCGTCGTAAACCTAGACAAACTTTAAGTTAATTTTAATTAATTAGAAAATCAGGACCTTTTATTATTTAAAGCAATTTTATTTGTCCCAATGCTCTTCGATACTGAGGGCTAAGAACAGTTAGCCACTCATCGGAATGAGAACGACTTCCGGGAAAAGCAATAAATAAAGCAGTAAATGAAAGCGATAAAGTAAAACTGTAAAGGAAAGCAGTAAATTGTAAGTCCTACTCAAACGAGTAGGACTAAAATGAAAGTAGTAAAAGTGCAAGTCCTGGCTCAAACGAGTGGGTAAGACAAAATAAAGCGAGTCTTACTCAAACGAGTATGAGAAAATAAATGCATCCACACATGCACTCTACTGAAAATTAAAACACACGCACACAAATCCTACTCAAATGAGTAGGAGAAAATAAAAACCTGCCATTTAACTTCTAGCGAGTAGGCGGAAATAAATTCCCATACAAGTACTACTTAAATAATTACGGAAAAATAAAGACCTGCCATTTAACTCAAATAAGTAGGCGGTAAATAAAGTCCTGCCAGTTAACTCCTAACGAGTAGGCAAAAATAAATACAACACACACACTCACTCTACAAAAGGTAAACACACTCTACTGGAATTGAAATATGCACACACACTACAGAAATGAAAACGCACACGTACAAGTCCTACTCAAACGAGTTGGCGGGAAATTAATGCACGCCATTTAACCCTTAACGAGTAGGCAAAAATAAATGCAACACACGCACACAATCTACAGAATTGAAATAAAGCTATAAAAACTAACTCATACACGTACGCACACGTACAAAAAAAAGGAAAAACTAAGTTGCTGAAAAATTAAAACAACTACATTTTTACCGATAGAATGCTGTAGAAATGCATAAAAAGTGAAAATAAAAATTAAAGGAGCAAAAGTTTTTTGCAAATAAATGCAAAGTGCAAGTGCTCGAAAAATTAAAACGATTACATTTCTACCGCTAGAATGCGGTAGAAATGAATAAAATGAAGACAAAAAAATTAAACGGGCAAAAGTTTAAAACAAAATGAAAGTGCACGAAAAATTAAAATGACTTTATATACATTCCTATAACTCCGTAAAAGTTATTAAAAAGTGAAAATAAAGTGAAAATAACGAAAAGTTTTACATCCTAAACATGAAAACCTAAGTTAGAAAAAATGAAAATCACTTTGAAATCTCTTTTACAGATTTATAGGAACGCAATAGAACGCAATAAAAATCCTAAGTCTAATATAGTTAAGTTAACAATTAATGAAAACATCAAAGTAAAAATCTATACACATACACACACACACACACACACACGTAGAAGAAATAAAAAAAATAAAGTTAAAGCAAAATAAAGATAAGATTGCATATAGATGGAGTCCATGACAATGTAAGGAGGAAAAACTGCTAATTTTATAAAGATGAAAAGTTCATTACAAAGCTAAAACAAACAAACATAAAGGAGAGGGGGAGAAAATCTCCTTACAAAGCCCTTGGAATCATCTAACGGCAAAGCCCCAATACAAAATGGTTCAGGAAAAAAGGGAACAGCAGCTCAAACAGAAGGCTGCAATTTATAGACAAAACATTTCATGGGACACGACCTCAGACACGTGCGTGTCAGGGGGCGTGTCAGTACTATTCAAATGGCGGCCGGTGATTTGACAAGAATTTTGACTTTGCTGCTGAAAACGAGGCGGTCACGCCCCAAGTCACGAGCGTGACGGTGGGCGTGTCGGGGAGGTTAAACTGGGCGTCGTTTGCATCGAAAGTCGGCGACGGTAGTTTGTCGGGCCAGGTGGAGGAGTACACGACCGTGTCGCATCTTGACACCGGCGTGTCAGGTTGAGTCGACAAATGTCGAGTGCAAAACGTCGAGAGATGGTCACGGGCTTCGGCACGGGGCATGTCATATGACACGGGCGTGTCGCTCATGGGACACGGGCGTGTCCTTGTTGGGTCGATGAACGTCGAGCGCAAAACGTCAAACACGTTGACACGGGGTCGGTCACGACCGTGTCACATTTGACACGGCCGTGTGACAGGGTTTGTCACACGTTTCTTCTTCAAAAATGCTGATTTACTGGAATTTGACGGCACACGACCTTGTCACGGGCGTGACCCAATTTACACGGGCATTTCACATGCATTTTTTGCAATTTTTCCTGAAAATTACCGGAAATAAAAAGAAAGTTTAGTTAGAAATATTTATAAAAAAGAAGTAGTTTTTTGAACAAAATTAAGTAAACCTAACAAAAATAAATGAAAACAACTTAATTAATGTACATAAAAATATGTATATTTATAACTCATCAAAGCTCATACCATCCAAGTTATAACGATCCACCCCATAAAGATAATCCTGGAAAAGCCAGATCACTCAGGATGGCTGGCCAAGTGGGCTATCTTAGTGAATTTGACATCGCGTATGTCCCAAGGGCGGCCATCAAGGCGCAGGTCCTGACGGATTTCCTAACTGACTTTACCACAGGGAATGACAATGAGATCGAAGTATTAAGGCATTCAACCTATACAATGTTCGTGGACGGCACATCAGACCAAAGGTCTGTGGGAGCAGGAATCATCCTCGTCAATCCTTGTGGAAGTAGGATTTAGCAGGTTGTAAATTTTCATTTTTCCGTAGCCAACAATCAGGTAGAATATGAGACCCTACTAGTGGGGTTAAACTTGTCTCGCGAGGTGGGCATTGAGGACCTAGAAGTAAGAACTGATTCACTGGTCATGGTCTCCCATATTAATGGAGTCTTTGAGGCCCGTGAAACACTCCTACAATAATACCAAGCCCTGGTCAAGCAGAGCATAGGGCATCTACGAGCATTCATTATATATCATATCCCGAGGGAACATAATGCAGAGGTCGATAAATTGGATAAATATGGAACTATAGCTGGGGAGACCTTGAAAGGGCTATTTCACCTTGCGGTGGAGGAAGCAAAAGTCATGGAGATCGACTAACGTCCATCTTGGATTGATTCTTTCATCCACTACCTCACAACGGGAAAGTTCCATCCTTCAGAAAATAATAAGTAGAGGTTCAAACTAAAGGCGCGCTATTACGTCCCTGTATCTAGGGTCCTCTATCAAAAGACTCTACTCTCTCCCCTGTCTAGGTGTGTAACTAAAGAAGAGGTCCCTCGAATCCTGCAATTAGTACACTCAGGAGAGTGTGACAGCCACTCAAAAGCTAGGACCCTTGAGAAAATACTCCTATGCCAAGGATACTTCTGGCCATCAATCAGGAAGGATTGCAAAGAATTCACAAGGAAATGCATAAAGTGTCAAAAGTTCGCACCCCTACAGGCCTAGCCTGTAACGCCGCAAAACTCTAAAATGATCTGATAGCATCTTAAGGCCAATCTGGGGCCTGTCAAGGGTCACACGGCCTTGGACAGGGTCGTGTCCATGGCCATGTCCTGCTATGAATTCGACGATTTTCCGTGTGGTCGACGAAGTGCATTCGACAATCCCTGGAGGTCGGGTACATGGCCTGAGACACGGGCGTGTCCAGGGCTGTGTCCTACTCTGTGTCGGCTGGGTGTTGTTGAGTGAGGCACACAACCTGGGATACGGGCGTGTCCCAGTCGGACACGAGCGTGTCCAGGGCCGTGTCCTTCTCTGTGTTAGCCGTGCTGTGTCGGGTGAGGAGCACGGCCTAGAATACGGGCGTGTCTATGCCCGTGTCCTGGTCGAGACGCGATGGTTTCCTTGGTAGCTTGAGGGACATGCCCCGTGACATGGGCGTGTCATAAGCTGACACAGGCATGTCAAACAGTACACGGACATGTCTGAGCCCGTGTCCTGTTCTGTATTCGACGACCGTGTTCAGATCGTGAGACATGGCCTGTGACACGGGCATTTCACAAGTCGTGTCTGGCCCAGGAAGTTGTTTTTAAGAGCAAATCAGGGCCTTTCGTTCTATTTGGACGTGATCCGACGGCTTGGAGTCCTCCCTGGTATGTTATATTCGAGAGTGTAGGGTTTACACCTCATTTTCCTTTGGCCATTCTCTTTCTAAAGTGTTAGAGAGAGGGGAGAGCAAGGAAGAAGGAGAAGGAGAAATCCGGCCGCCGGTGGAGCTTTGTAGCTCCGAATCGCAAGCCGAGTCCAGATCTGTGGAGGCGAGGCCGTTGCGGTGATTTCCATCAGGCTAGTTTTCCATTGCGCCCAATCGGACCTCTAGGGTAATGATATTCTTCTTGGACATGTGAAATCCTCTTCCTTTCTGCATAGGAAACTCGCTCTCGCGAGTATGTGGTGAGTGTGAGGTGTTCCTTCGGGTGGACATGAATAGTCCGCCTAGTTTTGCATGTAGAGTCCGGAATCGAAGTACGGACATAGGCATGGTGTGTGAAGCCTACCCGGATAAGTTGGTATGGATCGGTGATGTTTCATTATGCATGAATAGCCAAAGAAGTCTCTGTGCTGATGGTTGTTTTCAGGTTTTCTACGTGGTATATTGCAACAGGGAGCCTTGGGGACTAACCCCAAGGTGCACCCGAAAAACTGGGCAAATGCGTGGTTCCGCCATCTTGGTGGCCTGGGTGCCAACTTGTACATAACTGGGCTATATAATATTGTGTTATCGATTCTCGGGCTTCATGGAAGCTTGACCTGCGCCGATGACTTAAATTGATGTGGCCATGTGAGCAACGGGTTGAGTGGAACCGTTCCCGCTCTATGTGGTTTGATTTAAGGGGCCTACCGATGGCATAGATGGTGGGTCTTAGGCTTCGGCCGAAAAGACTCAAATGCTCACGATGTTGTCGTCCTGGGGGCACTAGTGGACCGGGTTCACCGAGAATGTGTCTTGAGAGCACGGGGTGAGTGGTCGTGCGTGCCTACGCCTGTGGTGAAGTGTACTTAAATTTTACTTTCACTTTCTGGTTTTGTTATACTAATAAAGTGTAGGGAAGGAGCACCACCACCCCGATTTAGGGGTGGGGTTGTTATAATTTGGTCAGCCTTAGTTGACCGTTGCTTTTGTTTGCGACCGCTGTGGTGGAATGTTGATTGCAGGTGCTGCGGAGCCTTGTGGCAAGTAGTAGGTTGAAGCCCTGGTTGCTGTTCAGGCCCTCGAAGGCCAAAAGCCAATGTTTACTTTTATGCTCATGTGTGGCCGCCCTGTGTGCCGATGTTTCGAAGGCATTTATTATTTAAAGTAAACTCTTGTACGGCCATAAGGCCAAGTACTTTATGTATTTGCACGCTCATTCCTGTTGTGGGTTTTTAGTGGACATTCATGTTGTGTCTTGGGTTCTTATAACTATTTTAAAAAGCTTCAGCTAGAATGCTCTGAGTTAGGATGCGCGTTCCTTTGGCCGTAATTTGGTATTAAAACGTAACTCCACTAGCTGTCCGTGGTATATGGTGTGGGGCCCCGACCGGACCTTCTATTATATCCCATGTAGCGGATGTGGGTGTTACAATTTGGTATCAGACTATGGCTTCGGTCTTGCTTATTTGAATTTGTGGGTGAATTCTTTTAAAGGGTGGTGAGCACATGTATGTGTGTCATCGTTATAACATGAAAAGAACCAATGAATGTCCACTTAGGAATGAAAATACACTTATTTTGAGGAACCTGAGTGTTCCAGTGATTGCTTTTAGCAATCTGTTTGTCGCATAATCGAGGGTTTTTGCTATTATAGGTGACTAGGAGTGGTGCTGGACATTCGGATTGTCTGTAATCGGTGGAGAGCAGTACACCTAATGATGTGCCTACAACCCCTCCTTTAGTAGAAACCATTAGACTGGTGGCTGAAGAGGTGTTTGCAATGATAAACGCCCAGCAAGGAATGCAAGTGCAACATCCTGCCCCTGTAGAGGAGCAGGTACCTCTTCGAGAAGCAGAACACAGAAGGGTGGATCAAGTGGTGGTAGAGCCGTTGATACCTAAAAGTGTGACAAAGAAGCTGCTCAAACATGTAATGAGCTTTAACCCTCCGGTGTTTTCGGGAACTGGAACTCCAGCCCAGGCTGAAGATTCGCTCTCTCGGGCGAAGAGAGTCTTGACATCCACGGAAACAGAGCAATGACAGAAGACCACCATAGCCACTTTCCTGTTGGATGGAGAGGCGAGGTTGTGGTGGGAAGGGTTGGAGCTGCATCACTTGGCTGGAAGGCAACTCACAGATGTCTTGATTAAGCAGTTCTTGAGGTTATTCTTAGCAAGATACCTCCCCTCCGCTCAGAGGATCGCTATGGAGAATGAGTTCTAGAAACTGACGCAGGGAGATAGTAGCGTAGATGAGTACCTCCACGAGTTTACGCAGTTGGATCGTTATGCTAGATCTACTTTGGTTGATGAGGAGCGTAAGACCAACAAGTTCTACGAGGGTTTGCGGTATGACCTAATGTTACTACTCTCAGGGCCTATGAGGCAGGGCTTCCTAACCCTGGTCAATACGACCCAATCTTTGGAGAAGGATCTGAAGAGAGTCCAAGAGAAGAAGGACTTGAGTGCGAACAAGACGGAGTTCAAGATGCCAAACTCCTCAAAATCTTTGTTCCATAAGTGGAATAAGAAGGCTAGGACTTCGGGTCCGGCCCCTTCTTCTGATGTATCTGGGGCAACTACAGGCCGAACCTCGGGCGCATGTTACAACTGTGGGAAGCTGCAACATTATTCCCGAGAGTGCCGGAGCGGACGACCAAAGTCCGAGAGGAAGCTTGGAGCAACATACGAGGAAAATGGGAAGGCGGTGGAGTCAACCGCATCCCACTATGCTCCAACCCAGCCTAGAGTGTACAATCTTGGACTTCAGGAGTCCATAAAGCAGACTGACGTGGTGACAAGTATGAGTTAATTAAAAGCAGATTAACTTTATATATATGTTACCCTTTTGCGTGTTAGCTTATGACTGCTTGTGATAGGCTTTGTTTTGATTTTTGATTATCCGGTGAGAGAACTGTTCGATACGTGAGCTTTGCATTCCTTTTTGTCTGAAGGATTTATATCGTGCATCGGAGTACCTTCTTCGATGGCAAGGGATAAATTGGATGTGTTGTTGCCCAATGGGTGTTCAATGCGCGCGGATAGAGTTTGTTGAGCAAAGATACGGATCGGGAGTCAAGAGTTTGACTTGCAAGCGTCGCTACTGCCATTAGTGGAGTTCAACGTGATCTTTGGGATGGACTGGCTCTCGGAGCAGCGAGCATACATTGATTGCAACCGCAAGGAGGTCAAATTGTGAACTGATCGTGAGACGACATTTGCAAGCATGAAAGGGTCGAGCAAGACTTTGATGTCTTCTCTCCAGGTGGTTAAGGCAGTTCGTGCTGGTGCAGAGCTATTTTACACTTTAGTGGAGGTTTCGAAGCCTAAGCCTAGTTTGGACTGTATCCCAGTTGTGTTTGAGTATCCGACGTGTTTCCTGATGATCTCCCTAGAGCCCCGCCTCAGCGAGAGATCGACTTCACCATTGAGTGATATCAGGTGCCAAACCTGTGTCACGCTCTCCGTGTCGGTTAGCGCTTAAGGAATGTCAGAGTGGAAAGTGCAGCTATAAGAGATGTTCGAGCAAGGTTATTTGCGTCCAAGTTCGTTTCCTTGGAGCGCGCCGGTCCTCTTTGTTAAGTAGAAGGACGGAAGTTTACGACTTTGCATCAATTATCGGCAGTTGAATAAGCTAACAGATAATAATAAGTATCTGATCCCAAGGAATGATGATCTGTTCGACCAGTTGGTGGGATCGAGTGTGTACTCAAAGTTGGATCTGAAATCCGGATACTATCAGCTGCAGATAAGGGAGAGTGACATCCCCAAAACAACATTCAGCATACAGTATGGGCATTATGAGTTCACCTTCATGTCGTTTGGGCTAACTAATGCACCATCCGTGTTTATGGATTTTATGAACAGAACATTCAGAGTGTACCTGGACCAATTCGTGATAGTCTTTATCGACGACATATTGGTGTACTCGCAGTGCGAGGAAGATCATTTCAAGCTTCTGCATATGGTGTTTGTGACATTGAGGAGGAATCAACTTTATGCCAAATTCTCCAAATGTGAATTCTGGTTATCCTCGGTAGCGTTCCTTGGTGATATAGTTAGTGGAGAAGTGATTGTGGTAGATCCGACGAAGATAGTTATGATACGGGAGTGGCCTATGTTATCTTCAATGGCAGAAGTCCGGAGTTTCTTTGGACTTGCGGGCTACTATAGACGCTTCGTAGAGAACTTCTCGCGGATAGCGTTACCCCTCACAACTTTGACAAGGAAAGATCAAAAGTTTGTTGATTGATTATTTTTGCATCGGGTCTGAAAACTTGATGCGGTTAAAACTCCAAAAATTGGTGAGAATTCCCACGGCGCCCCGGGCGGTTTATTTAAGAAAAGCGTATTTGGTTTTTATTTAGAAAACGGGCCGCACGAATTTATTTATTTGGATATAAAACAGTTTAGATCGAGTTTTAACGAAAGGAGGCAAGTGCACCAATCGCGTGTAGTACATGATATTTCGGGGTGGAATATCGAGCTCGCATTATTCTCGGGGTCGGTTCGATTATTTCTACTCTTCCCTGGAGGGGTCTATTATTTTACCGATAATTACTTGTCGGATTTTTTTTATATATATAATAAAAGCAAAAAGAAAGAAAATGAAAGCATAAAAGGTGGAGACGATGAAAAGCTTAGCGCGACCGCATCAAATAAAAATTAGAACTAAAATAAACTTTTAAAAAAAAGAGATCCTAAGTTTCAAATTAATTAAGGCGAACACTTGGCCGTGGAGGTTCCACTAGAATGAGCTCACTTATCTCTAGGACTATCGCTCACCTGAACACTAAGACTATTCGACCGAACGTTAGTCCGACGAAGGATTCCTCTTAACGCCCGCATTACGCTAAGAACCCCGCTATTGGGTGGGGAACCCAGTCCGGTAGAGTTGGCGCGCCTCCTCTCTCGAGGGTTAGTGTGGAACTCTCTTTACCAATGGGTGCTCGGTCCATACGCACGGCCTCTCAGCTAGCTAGCGTATGGACTACGGAAATAGGGCCCACACATCTATTTGTGGTCCTACGCGTCGTAGACCCTAGGCAAACCTTAAGTTAATTTAATTAATTAGAAAAAAAGGACCTTTTATTATTTAAAGCAATTTTATCTATCCCAATGCTCTTCGATACTGAGGGCTAAGAACGGTTATCCACTCATCGGAATGGGGACGGCAGGCAGTGAAAGCAAAAAAAGGAAAGCAGGAAATAAAGTAGAAAATAAAGCAGTAAAGGAAAGCTGTAAAGAAAGCAGAAAATTGCAAGTCCTACTCAAACGAGTAGGACTGAAATGAAATCAGTAAAGTGCAAGTCCCGGCGCAAATGCGTGGGCGGGAGAAATGAAAGCGAGTCCTACTCAAATGAGTAGGACAAAATAAATGCAACGCACGCACACTCTCGACAAAAAGTAAAACACACGCACACAAGTCCTACTCAAATGAGTAGGAGAAAATAAATGCGGCTCCTACTCAAATGAGTAGGACTAAATAAATGCACCCACTCTATAAAAAATAAAACACACGCACACTGCAGAAAAGTAAAATACACGCACACTGTAGAAAAGTAAATGCCAGAAACGAAAATTGGCCAGAAACGCCAATCGACCCTTTCTCAAATTTTGGGGTGTTACAACTCTCCCCCCCCCCCCCCCCCTTAACAGAATTTCATCCCGAAATTACAAAACAAAAGGGAACAAAACTTAAATGGTACCTGAAATGAAGAGTTCTGGATACTCCTCTAGCATGGCCTGTTCTCGCTCCCAAGAGAACTCTTCACGACCGCAGTTGTCCCATCGGACTTTCATGAGTTTAACCTCTTTATTCTGCAACTGCCGAGTATCCGAATCCTATATAGCAATTGGAAGGACTCGCATCCTCAAGTCTTCCTCTATCGGCATCGATGCCGGCTCAATCACCACACTAGCCTCCACCAAGGCTTTCCTTAAGGCGGAGACATGGAAGACGTCATGCAAACCACTCAGCTCCGCGGACAGCGCCAACCGATAGGCTGCTTCTCCCACACGTTCAACAACTTCAAAAGGACCCAAAAACCTTGGACTCAACTTCGTGAGTCGGCGAATCCGTGAGACGCCTTTGAACGTCTTGATCTTCAAATAGACCCAATCACCTACCACATACTCCAACTTCCGGTGACGAGCATTAAAGTATTTTGCTTGCCGGTCTTGCGCCACCTTCATACGCTCTTGTATGGTCCGTACCAACTCACAAGCGTCAACTACCACCTCTTTTCCCAAAATTTTGGTGTCTCCCGCCTCTGCCCAAGACATCGGTGTTCGACACCGTCTCCCATACAAAGCTTCGTACGGCGCCATTCTTATACTTGCTTGGTAACTGTTATTGTACGCGAATTCCACCATGAAGAGGTGATCCTCCCACTTCTTGCCGAAGTCAAGAATGCACATTCTCAGCATATCCTCCATAGTACGGTTCGTTCTTTCGGTTTGCCCATCAGTTTGAGGATGGAACGCTGTACTGAACTTTCGCTTCGTGCCCAAACTCTTCTGAACCAATCTCCAGTCCTTGGACGTAAACCGTCCATCTCGATCGCTAACTATACTCTTTGGAATCCCATGCAGTCGGACAATGTTGCGAACATACAACTCCACCAGCTTCTCCACGCTGTCCTCTTTCCGATTTGGGATGAAGTGGGCCACCTTGGTTAAGCGGTCCACGATCACCCAAATAGCATCATTACCCTGCTGCGATCTAGGCAAACCATGCACAAAGTCCATGGAAATGTCATCAAATTTCCATTCATGGATTGGAAGGGGCTTCAGGAACCCGCCCGGCTTCTGACACTCAGCCTTCCCCAAGGCGCAAGTCTAGCAACGATTCACATACAAAGCTACGTCCCGCTTCAGCCCCGGCCACCAAAAGGATTTCTTCATATCCAAGTACATCTTCGTACTGCCCGGGTGAATGGAGTACTTTGTGAAGTGAGCCTCAAACATCAACTCCTCGCGGAGTTTGCCGAACTGCGGTATACAAACCGTTTCGTCCTTCCTCAGAATCCCATCACTCATCTCCCAGGCGTTGCTCTCGTCCGTTTGAGCCTCCAACACAAATGGTTGAAACTCCACATCCAACCGAGTCGCTTCCCGAATGCGATCGGTCAAGTCATTCTGCACTTCAATCCAGTTCAACCGAGCCACGCTGGACTCGCCTCTCGCAACACATTCCAAACCAAGGGACTCCCATTCCCGTACCAACCGCTCATCATGAGCTTCGATCCAATTCCCTTGCCCTGAGTACTTTCTACTCAAAGCATCCGCCACCACATTGGCTTTACCTAGCGTATACTGAATCGCCACCTCGTAGTATCCAAGAAACTCAACACACCTGCGTTGCCGCATGTTCAA
This sequence comes from Platanthera guangdongensis, assembly GCA_039583875.1. Lineage (NCBI taxonomy): Eukaryota > Viridiplantae > Streptophyta > Magnoliopsida > Asparagales > Orchidaceae > Platanthera > Platanthera guangdongensis. Next base: position 119,346,403 of record CM077159.1, on the reverse strand, counting down.
GTCCTTTTGATCCAAGAGATACTTCAGGCTTTTATGATCCGTGAAGATCTCCACCTTTGCACCATATACATAATGCCGCCATATTTTCAACGCAAAAATTACCGCCGCCAACTCCAAGTCATGGACGGGGTAATTCCTCTCATGAGGCTTCAGCTATCTAGACCCAGAAGCTATCACCTTGCTATGTTGCACCAAAACGCAACCCAAACCGCATCCCGATGCGTCACTGAAGATTTGAAATCCCTCGGTCCCTTGCGGTAGACTTAGGATTGGAGCCATCATCAGTCTCTCCTTAAGTGTCTCAAATGCTCGATTGCACTCTTGAGTCCACATAAACCTATGATCTCTACGAGTGAGTGAGGTGAGGGGTAGAGCTATCTGCGAAAAAGTTTCCACGAATCTCCTATAATACCCGGCTAGTCCAAGAAAACTTCGGACTTCCGCCACGGTCCTCAAAACCGGCCAATCTCTGATGGCCTCCACTTTTGTTGGATCCACTGCCACCCCATCCCCACTAATCACGTGGCCCAAAAATGCCACCTTCTCTAACCAGAACTCGCACTTGGAGAACTTTGCATACAACTGATTCTCCCTCAACACTTGCAAGACCACTCTCAAACGGGTCTCATGCTCCACTTCAGATTTGGAATACACCAAGATATCATCGATGAGGACAACCACAAAAGAATCCAAGTATTCCCGAAATACTCGATTCATAAGATCCATGAACACAGATGGTGCGTTCGTCATTCCGAACGGCATCACCGTAAACTCAAAGTGTCCATACCTTGTACCAAAGGTAGTCTTGGGTATGTCCTCATCCCGAATTCGCAACTGATAATAGCCTGACTTCAAGTCAAATTTGGAGTACACCACCGACCCCACCAGCTGGTCGAACAAGTCGTCTATCCGAGGAATCAGATACTTATTCTTGACGGTCAATTTATTCAACTCTCGGTAGTCTATGCATAGTCGCATACTACCGTCTTTCTTCTTCACAAACAACACTGGCGCACTCCACGGTGAAGAACTGGGTCTGATATACCCTTGCTCCAACAGTTCCTGTAGCTGTACTTTGAGTTCGGCCAACTCCTTTGGTGCCATCCTAAACAGAGGACGTGACACCGGCCTAGCCTCCGACACTAACTCGATCGAGAAATCGATCTCCCGCCGAGGAGGCGCTCTAGGAAGTTCATTCGGAAACACATCCTTGAACTCTGCCACTACGGGCACTTCCTCAATATATAGGTGAGAGAGACGAACCTCCAATAACGCTACAAGTGCTACACCACCCTGGTTAACCGCTCGCATCAATTGCATGGCCGAAATCAGGGAATAGGCCACTCCACAAAGGCCCTCAAATTTGACCTCCGCCTGCCCTTTGCTCTTTAGGGTCACTACCTTAGATAGGCAATCAATACTGGCGCGCTGCTCTGCAAGCCAGTCCATGCCCAAAATGACATCGAACTCAACCAATGGCAAAATCGCTGCTACCAAAATGAAGTCAACTCCGTCCAACTCCCAACAGATGCGCCCTTTGGCCCCGGTGGTCATGGATGACCCATTAGGCATGCGCACTTTCAACTCCGCGTCCGCCGAGAAAGACTCAACTCCTATTCTCCGGATGAAGCTCTCCGCAAGAAAGGAGTGCGATGCTCCCGTATCGAACAATACCCTAGCGGGGTGTCCGGAAACTAATACGAAGCCTACAACATAGACATCACACAAAAAAGGTCTAAAAGTATGAAGCACAAAATTTCAACTTAAATTTTCTTCATACCTATCACCACATCAGTTTGGCGGATCGCTTCTTGATGTCCAAGGTTGTAAGCCCTTGGTTGCACCGGTTGGAACTGAGAAGCGCTCGACTCCGCCATCTTCCCTTTCTCCGCAGCACTGGGGCCGGAGCGCACAGTCTACTCCTGCCTTGCCTCTTGCCCCGCTCCTCCTTGGGGACAAACACGAGTTATGTGCCCCACCTTACCGCAGTTGTAGCACGTCGGCGGTCCCCTAGAGTGAGAACCTCCAGGCGCCCACTTGCTCTTCTCGCCGGACCTGGATGTGTGAGGCTTATTCCTCCACCTACTCCCTTCAGACTTTCCATGGGCTTGGGAAGGCTTCCCTTCCCCTTGCTTGGGAGTGAAACCCTTACGACGCTGGGTTCGCTCCAGATCACTCTCCAACATCCTGGCAGCCTCAACCAACTCATTGAAACCAGCTCTCTTCATGGAAATGAGGGGTTGCCTCAGGTTCTCCCTCAGCCCCTGATAAAAGAGATTATCCCTCTCTACATCATCTTCCATCGTCGTTCCCGCGTAATGACCCAAACGGGTGAACTCCTGCACATACTCGTCCACCGTCTTGTCCCGCTGCATTTAAGTGCAGGAACTGCCTCTGAAGTGCCAATCGTGTAGAAACGGGAATGTACCTCTTTAGAAAAGCATCCCCAAACTCCTCCACCGACGGGGTGCGTCCAGGGAACTGGCGTCCGCTATGGCTCACCCACCACAACTTTGCGTCTCCTTCCAACATGAACGCCGCATATTCTGATTTCTTTTCTTCTAGCATCTCTACCGCCCTCAAAAGCTCTTGAATGCGAACCCACCAATCCTCCGCATCCGTTGGCGTACTAACTCCCTTGAATGACGGGGGATGGAAGCTCAGGAAATACTTCATGTGTCGGTCTCCATGTCCGACAACCACCCTTTCCGCCAAAGGCTCCACTCACCTGGCTTCTCCTGGCACGGCCGTCGCCGTATCTGGTGTAGCAGGGGTTGCTACCTGAGCTGCCGCTGCAGCTTGGGCCGCCACCATCGCTTCTGAAAGCAAGCGGTAGAAATCGACCGGGTTAACACCCGTGCCCAAGAGACCTGGAGCAGTGGCACTGCTCGCCGAAAGCTCTTCTCTTGCTCTCGACGTACCCGCCTCGTTGCTTGCACTCTTCAAGAAAACAAGAAACAAGGGATCAGTCTCAAATCTCAAGAATTAAACAGAAGGACACTCATGATACCGCGTTACTCTTATGTGGATAACTTCTCTACGCATTGACCTTGAATCTAACCTCCCACTGATACCAAATTGTAAGACCTCCCCTGTAATAATCGTATAATATAGGTCCGGTCGGGTCCCCACAACATACGGACGCCACAGCTTTAGTATTATAAGTTGATATAGCTACCCCCACTCAAAACACTTTGCACAACACAACGGAAACATAAGCAAGACTAGAAGTTATCCACTGCTACAAGAGTAAAACAATTGGCCTTATGGCCTTACAACAAAAGAGAGTCCAAACTAAACAATACAACAATCATGAAAGTGAATAACACTCCTAGGCTACCTCGGCATGCAAGCCGGACAACATGAGTCTCAAACATACAACATCATATAAGTAGAGCTACAAAAGAGTAAAGCACTTCATGAGGCTTAGGCCTTTTTGGCCGGCGAGCTAGCTCCTGCATGCGATCCTTGCCCTGTAAAATTTATTAGTAACGTGGGTCAGCAAAGGCTGACCTCAAACTGTGTAACAACACATCTCCTCCCGGCCGCCCCTAACGGACCCCGGGGTACTCCTCCAACCTGCAAGTTAGCACTTCGTATGCAATATTCATAAGCAAGAAAAAGCAACTACAGAAACAGTCTAGGATGTCTCATACATCATACATGTTCTCTACTGGTTGAGCATATAATAAAAAGGGCCTACTTATGCAATCATGTATGCAATAACCCAGGTTTCACCCAAGGCACCCTATCTCGTATGCATCTAGCACATCATCACATCATATGGGTACTCATCGATTCCCCATTGGCATAAAGCCGCAAACAAAGGGGTAACACCATTCCCCCCAAAGGCACACAGGCTGCCACATGGAACTCTTACAAAGGCCCTACCCGCTCAAGGTCTTAGACCCGGGCTTGCCTACAAGCTCTGACGTCTCATGTCAGGATTCCAACAAACACAAACTGACCGATTCTAAGAAGTCTTGCCGGACCCCACCCGCTCATGGCCTCATTTCCCGGGCTTGCCCCCATGCTTGGCATTCTCATCAGTCTCACAGAAGGGGACTAGTCTCGTCGGGACACTCTCCATACATGACGTGAATGTCATGGGATAGCCAGCCGACCACGGAGACACAGCCACGCCTTGGCACATCACAAACCAAGACAATTCCACCCTAGTCCCTCATTTGTACTGCAGCGTTCCCGCGCACCAAGGAAACCATCTCCAACTCATGCGGAGCTAACCTTGTCCACCAAGGAAACCATCTACAGCCACGAGGAGCTAACCTTGTCCGGTTCCGACTACACGTACTCATTCAAGAAAAAGGGGAAAACACCACCACATCACAAACGGCATCTTGCCGCAACGGAATCTCTACGAATCCCTAAAGTTCGTATGCAACATCACCGAGTCGGACTAACGATCGCGACTATGACTTCACCCACCATGCCTAATCCACTAACAGAGCGAATCGCTAATGCAAATCATGCCGGGGACGGACTCAATCGACCCGGAGGTTCCTCTTGAACCTTGGCGACCCAAAACCCCTCTCATTTGAGTGTTTGGTGCCCAAAACTAGAAAGGAAAAAGATGCTAAAGACATGCATCCTAAAACCGAGAGGAGAAGTGTCGTTACCTTTCGAATCCTCTTCCTTGCCATGACAAAATAACCGGATGAAAACCTTCGCAACGATCTAGCCTCCACGGATCTGGACTCGGCTCGCGATTTGGAGCACCGAAGCTTCTCCTACAGCCCAAACCTTCCTTCCCTTTCTTCCTTGCTCTCCCTTCTCTCTAGAATTTTAGTAAGAGAAAGCTTGGAGTAGAATAAGGGTTTCCAACCCTATTTTAGGACTTAACTTCCCAAGAGCAGTCATGAACCATCAGATCCTAAAATCAGGGAAAGAAAGGCCACGATCCGACTGAAAAATAAAACACCTGGGTCGAACACGGCCCGACACACGCCCGTGTCCAGTGCCGTGTCCCTCATTCGCCGTCACAAATCGACGCGCCTGGAATAGCACACGGGCATCCGACACACCCGTGTTTGCACTGACATGCCCGTGTCCCCACTAACACGGCCGTGTGATCGGCCGTGTGCCTCCTTCGACACAGCCCCGAAAACAACCCGAGCACTACACGGGTACTGGACACGCCCGTGTCCTTGCCCGTGTCTACCTCAACATGCCTGGGCTCTAGGCCGTGTTCACTGCCTCGACGTTTTGTCGAGCGAAGATCGTCGAACAAGCGGGACACGCCCTGTGACACGCCCGTGTCACAGGCCGTGTGCCCCTGTCTCGACACTCGACACTCCTCGAGTGAAATTCGTCGAGCGAAGTTCGTCGACTGACTGACACGGCCTTGGACACACCCGTGTCCTAGGACGTGTGCCATGTCTCGACACATCGTTAAACGAAAATCGTCGACTCCCGGGCCGATCGTCGACACGGCCCCGACACGCCCTGAGACACGCCCGTGTCTCAGGCCGTGTTCTCTGCACGACGATCGTCGACTCCCAATATCGTCGACCTCACGACCAAAACGCCGACTGCAGCCTGACACGCCCTGGGACACGCCCGTGTCCCAGGCCGTGTGCCCCCTGCCAGAAACCAAAATTGGCCAGAAACGCAAATCGACCCTTTCTCAAATTTTGGGGTGTTACACAGATCGGGCGACTGCCGGTCGTCTTCAACCTTCAGCCAACGACACCAATTGCTTCTTCATGTAGCAACTTCCACGCGCTGCCGCCGGCCATCCGGCCACCTCCCTGGCCGGCCATCGCCACCACCACCTCCGTCGAGGTGGTGGCTATCGACTGGCGGTGGCACGGCCGCCGGAGGGGCCTATTCCAGCGAACCCGACATGTTAAATTTTGCGGAAAAATATGGAGAAAACTTCACCCGATCGGGCGTAGATGAGCCCGATTCTTATTCCTAATGTGTCCTAAGATCTACCCGCAGAAGAAGGAGAAGGGGAGGACCTGAATTGCGGCCTGAGAGCGGGTGTTGTGCCTCCTTGCCATTTTCGGCCACCAAGCTTCGGCTCCTTTGCAACTTCTACACCAACAGCAAGGGAATTGAGATGTAATTGGGGGAAACGCCTGCTTTGATCCTTCTGAAGGTTCTTAAAGAATGGATTGGGGAGAGGAGGCTTGTAACTCCCCAATTCATCAAAACACCATTAAAGGCCATGAAACCTAGTTTTCGGTTTCACCCAAATTGAGGGGACTGAGCAACCCCACTGGCCGACCACCTCCTGGAAACTCTTCCCTTGCCTCCAAGGAGTTAAAGCCCCATCAAAAGGAAGGGTTATGGAGCCTCCATGGCCATGATGGCCATTAAGCTCCACTTTCTCTCTCCTCCAAATTTGAGTAACTTCCTCTCTCTCTCTCCTAGTCACCAAACTCTGAAATTGGTGGGCCGAAAATGTTTCTCTCCACCTCTTAGACCAACGGACCACACTTGTCTGGGCCTAGCCCACTTGGATTGGGCTTCACTTAGCCATTTAGGCTAGTTTGACCACTTTGACCCACTTGTTGACTTTGGTCAAATTAGCCACTAGGGTTGACCCCAATGGGTCCTTGGTGACCCATGGGCCTCCCCTAAAGTCTAGAAGTACTTGGGTAGGGTTGGTTGGGCATCTTGGGGGTCACTTGACCCTTATTTAGGGCACTTTGACCTTTTTAGGGCTAAGGTTGACTTGGGTCAACTTATCCTCTTTGGTTGACTCCAATGGATCCTAGGTGACCCATTGACCTCACTCTAGGGTTAGGAGGACTAGAGTGGGATGCACTTGGCTAAGGGAAAGTTAGTAGTTGACCATATGTAGGTTAGTTTGACCCATTTTGGGTTAGAGTTGACTTAGGTCAACTTAGACATTTTGACTGCCCTCCATGGGTCCTTAGTGACCCATTGACCCCACTTTAGGTCTAGGAAGACCATGGTAGGGTTGGTTGGTCTTATCAGGGCACACTTCTCTTAGTTAGGGCACCTTGCCCAATTTAGGCCTAGGGTGGTTCTAGGTCAACTTGGCCACCCTGGGTCGACTCCAATGGAACCTTAGGGCCCTAATGGACCTTCCAATGGATTAGTGAGATCATGGTGGGATCTTAGAGTCATGGTGGAGCCTCATGGTCATCTTAAAATAGTGTTTAGGGATTTACTATTTACAGTCCATTCAACCCAATCACCTTTATTCCCAAGTCCACTTGGTCTTCTTAGGCTCCCTAGGGGTCTAGTTGTTTAAGTGATGTTACAAATCCCAATATATAAACAAAAAATTTTGTCCTCGAAATTCTAGTTAGGCCTACGGGGTTTCAAGTATGAAAGGTAAATTATAACATCCCGAGAGGTTGTGAGTAATACCTGACTGAAAAGCTCCAGGTCCCTTTATTGCATCAAGACCTGAGGCTCCCATGTGTGCTACTCTCGCCCATGATTCCTCCGCAGGACCTTGACCAATGGAACCTTCTTGCGGCGCCAGACTCATATTCCCTTGTCGTCAATCCGGACCGGTTCTAGGTGAACTGACCGATCAGATGCTACCGGCCCATCTGTGGCCGTAATCTGCTGCTACGGGCGTAGTAGAGTCCTCTTAAGAGAGGATACGTGGAACACGTCGTGCAAACATTCCAGCTCTGCCGGCAGCTCCAGCCTGTATGCTAAGAGACCGATCCGCTCCAGGATCCTATAAGGCCCCATATATCTTGGGCTGAGCTTCTTCTTCCGACCATATACCCATGAAACCCCATACATCGGTCGGATCTTTAAGAATACTCGGTCCCCCACCTGAAACTCCACCTGACAATGCCGAGCGTCGTAATACTTAGCCTGTCGGCTCTGTGCCTCTAACATCCTGTCCCGTATCAGCTTCACTTGAGCCTCGGTGTCCTCAACAAACTCTGACCCTAAAGCCTTCGGACCTTGTCCTGTATCCATGACAGCGGAGTCCTACACCTCCGTCCGTATAGGGCCTCACAAGGAGCCATACCTATGCTGGACTGGTAGCTGTTATTATATGAGAACTCGATCAGTGGCAACAGCTTCTCCCAAAGCTCACCACGGTCCAATATGCAAAGTCGCAGCAGATCTTCCAAAGTCCGATTGGTGCGTTCTGTTTGCCCATCAGTATGGGGATGAAAAGCTGTACTGAATGTCAGCCAAGTGCCCAAGTAAGCCTGCACTGATCTCCACTCCCTGGACGTAAACCGTCCATCTCGATCTGATACAATCGTCTTGGGTATGCCATGATAACGGACGAACTGCTCCACGAATTTCCGAACCAGCACACCAATCGAGTCATCCTTTCTGATCGGGATAAATCTGCCTTCCTTCGTCAGGCGTTCGATGATCACCCAGTTCAAATCATTCCCCGCCCGCGATTGGGAAAGCCCATGTATGAAGTCCATCGCGATATCATCGAACTTCCACTCTGGCACTGAGAGTGGCTGCAACAATCCTGAGGTGTTTATGTACTCTGCTTTCACCAGTTGGCATGCCTCGCAGTGGGTCATGAAGTAGGTGATATCCTTCTTCATGCCTGGCTCGTACATGGTCTTCTTCAGGTCTGCAGTCATCTACGTAACTCCCGGGTGTACCCAATACTGACTGCAGTGGGCCTCCGTCATGATATCTTCCCGGACCTGGCCTCCCCCTGGTATGTAAACTCGTCCTCTGAAACATACTAGGCCATACCTTAGTGTGTAATCTCGCGCAGTGCCTGCTTCTAAGGCCCGGAATATCGGCTCTAGCTTGGCATCCTGCCTCTGCGCATCTTTGACTCGGTCTCGAATGTCATCTGTGGCAACCAACGACGATATGAACTCCCGATACAGCTCTGGATGATCCTCTGACACTAGGGATATCTGCATCTTGTCTAACATTTGGACCAACTCCAAGGCCATCAACTGCGGTCCTGCTCCAGAGATTGTGGCCTTTCGGCTAAGCGCATCTACCACCACATTCGCCTTCCCTGGGTGGTAGTGCATCTCGTACTGGTAATCTGCTAGAAACTCCACCCATCGTCTCTGCCTGATATTCAGCTCCTTCTGCATGTCCACATAACTCAAATTCTTGTGGTCAGAGTATATGTCGCAGTGGACACCGTATAGATAGTGCCGCCAGACCTACAGAGCAAATACGACCGCTCCGATCTCTAAGTCATGAACATGGTAGTTCTGCTCATGCTTCTTCAGCTTCCGTGAGGCGTATGCTATCACATGACCATTCTGCATCAGCACTGCACCCATGACCTGGTAGGAAGCGTCGGTGTAAACCTGGAATCTTTCTTTCCCCGAAGGATGGGCAAGTATATGAGCCGAGGTGAGTTGATCCTTCAGCTCCTGAGAAGCCACCTCGCACAGTGGTGTCCGGACAAAGGGCACCTCCTTCCTCGTCGGGGATGTGAGTGGAAGGGAAATACGAGAAAATCCCTCCACGAAACTTCCGGTAGTAGCCAGCAAGTCCTAGAAAACTCCCCACGTCTGTGACCGACTTCAGCTGCGGCCAATCCCGAACTGCATGAATCTTGGCCGGGTCCACTGCCAACCCATCACCACTGATAATATGGCCTAGGAAAGACACCTCCTTCAACTAGAACTGGCATTTGCTGAACTTTGCATAAAGCTGGTGCTCCCGCAGTCTCTCTAGGGTCAGCGTCAGATGTCGTGTGTGCTCCTCCTCTATCCTCGAGTAGATGAGGATGTCATCAATAAACACAATGATGAACACATCCAGATATGCCTTGAACACCCGATTAATGTGGCTCATGAACGCCGCCGGTGCATTCGTGAGCCCGAAGGGCATCGAGGTAAACTTGAATAACCCATATCTGCTAGTTAAGGCAGTCTTGGGGATGTCCTCCTCCTGGATCCGCAGTTGGTAGTAGCCTGACCACAAATCCAATTTTGAAAAGAAATGCACCCCTCCAGCTGATCAAACATCTCATCTATCCTTGGCAATGGATAGGTATTCCGGACTATCAGTCGGTTCAGTGCTCGGTAGTCGATGCACAATCTAAGTGTCCCGTCCTTCTTCTAGACGAACAATAACGGGGCTCCCCATGGTGAAGAGCTTGGCCGGACAAATCCGGCCTCCACTAGTTCCTGCAACTGGCTTCGAAACTCTGTCAACTTCTTCGGGGCCATCGGGTAAGGGGCTCTAGATGCCAGCTTAGCCCCTGGCACCAGTTGTATGCGAAAATCCTGCTCCCAGTGCGGGGGTAGCCCCGGCAGCTTCTCTGGGAATACGTCTGCAAAATCTCGCACCACCGGGATATCAGAGATGGAATACTTGGCCTCAACAATTTCAAACAGCACTTCATAGATTTCCTCCCCCTTGCAAGTGGGCCTTGACGGCATGCACGGATGACAACAAGTGAGGGGGAATAGGTCTAATACCATCGATGATGATGTAGGAATCCCAATGCCTCACGGTGATCCTCTTTGACAGGAAGTCAATCTGGGCATGGTTCAAATGCAACCATATCATGCTCAGGATCAAATCAAAGACTGGTGTCTTCAGGATCGTTGCTGGTGCTTCGAATGCCTTTCCGCCGATCTCCACCTCCATGTTGCAGCGGGCAGAGGTGACTTGCTCCGATCCGTCTGGTAGCCGTATCCTCATCATCAAGCCTATGAATCACTCAATGCCTTCCAGCCCTTCCACGAAGGCTTCCGACACGAACGAGTGCGAAGCACCCGTATCGAACAATGTATAGGAGGGCTTGCTGCTGATGAAGACTATGCCTGGGGTAGTTAAAGTCTTGGAAATCTAATTATGGTTTTCTTTCCTAGTTTATCAATTCTATACCCATAACTCTAATTACCTAGGAAAGAGAAAACTTAAAATTAACTGGCATACTTGTGATCACTTGCTCCGGATTCTGTTGTTGAGTCAGGTCCAGTATATACACTTGCTCCCTCTCCTGCCTGCGGTCTCTACCCTGGTATCCACGTCCTCGGCCACACCCTCGACCTCCAAAATACTAAGCTGGCGGGGCAGCCGGTGGTGCTGGTGGTGGTGCCCCCCTCATGGTGCAGTTCCTCCGGATATGCCCCACCTGATGACAGTTGAAATATTATAGCAGGGGATATGCTATACCCCCGGGTCTCTACATCTCCCGCATCTAGAGAGGCTGAGGGTCCACCACTACTAGTTCCCTCTACTCCTGTCTCAACTCCTGTCGAGGCTGGTTTTCTTCTCTTCTCCCATCTCACCCATCAGTGATGCTGCCCCGTCGCTGGTCATTTCTGGCTACCCAGCCCTGATCCTCAGTTGGTCGTTTCCGGCCTCGGGTTGTGTGCCAATCTGCCCCGATCCTCTTCGCCATCTCCAATATCCGAGGGATATGCCCGTCAGATACGAACAACAGAGCCTCCCTCAGATCCTCTTATAGGCCCTTATAGAACCTCTTAGTGTATCCTGCCTCATCCAACTGATAAGAATCCGCAAACCGGGCTAGATGATTGAACTCCCGATGGTACTCCACCACTATCTTGTTACCCTATCTCAACTGTAAAAATCTGTCTTCCAGCTCATATCTGGCCGATTGCGGAACCAAATTCTCCAACAGTGCGGCCCTGAATTCCCACCAAGCAATCTCTGCAACCTCTCTGTCAACAAACGTTGTGTCCAGCGATGTCTTCCACCATCTCTTGGCATGGGACTCCAAGCAAGAGACAACCAAAGGCACCCTCTCCTCCCACGGGAACCGTATCCCAGTCAGCATCTCATACATGATGTCCAGCCACTCCTCCGTCCGAACGGTCGACTCTGTCCCCAAATAAGATGGGGGACAAAGTCCTTGGAAAATACTCAGCCAATTGGCCCCCAGGTTTGGCTGTGGAGCCGGAACCTGTTGAGCCCTAAAAGCCTCCAGAATAGCTGTCAGATTCTGCCCCATCTCTGACTGTAGGATCGGAGTGGGGACTGGGGGAGGTAGTTCAACATTCGGAGTCTGCTAGACTCCACCCTGTGGTGTAGGCTGTGTTGGGGGCTGCGTAACAAAAGCCATTTGTAAGTAATCGTCTCAAACCTTATTAAAAGTGGAGATTTACATGTGATCCCCATATGGGCACACCACTGCTTCCTTTGCTTAGTTTGTCCCCAAACTAAACTCGCGCGGGGGTGACCCAGGGTTATGGACTGCTACTTTTTGATCGTGGTCTGCTTTGATATCACTTGTAAGACCCCCCTCTCCCCCTTTTTTTAAACACCGGGGTCTTAGGCCCAGAACCGCCGCTTTGCGGTGACACTTTCACGCCTGGGAAGGTCATCACTACAAAATGCCGATCCTGCCGGCCAAATCGATCACATATGTAGCAAAATAATAAAAGGCAAGTCCACAAAAATCACATATATAGTAAATAATCTCCACAAAGGGAGTGTCCACAGATATAATAAAAATACTAAAACTTGGGCTCAAGCCTAGTACATCAATGTCCTCACTACATATCTCTCATCGCGGAAGCAAAAATAAAATAACTACTAGAGATCAGGACTCATAGTCCCTACTCTCTGAACTCCGGTACTAGACTGCCCCATCTCCAAGCGTGCCGACCTGCGGGGCTGCTCCTCCATGCTGGGCTCCACGGTCCCCTAAAATGATTTTGTTCGAAAACCATTAGTCTAAAAGACTAAGTCGTATCATCCCCCGCACCTTCCCCCATGGCTCCTAGGCACCGAGTGGGGAGGATGAAAGGAGAGGACATGAAAGTAGAGAATAACCAATATAAGCAGGTGGCGGTGGAAATAATCTAGAAGTTATATAGTGTATAAGACAGAATGAAGATATGATAGACTGAACAAGAAAAAGTAACCTCAGCTTATGTGAAAACACATAAGCCAACGGATCTTTTGCAGGGCTCCTATCGTATAAAAAGTCCATGCAAATTTATATGATAGGGTGTCAGTTTTCTAGCAAGTACACATATATATTTACTGAATAAATACCTTAACTTATAAGCACGCTCACACGAACTTATAAACCAAGGGGTCGTTTTGCAAGGCCTATTGTATAAAGCGTCTCATACCACTTATACATTAGGTGTCAGAGTTATATGCAATAGTTATGCTATGGAATGCAATTATGCAATGATTAAACATACAAGTGCAACTCACCCACTCGATTCTGTGTACACAGACCTTTAGTTCGCCCTTTCTGGAGCCAAACCTCCCAGGATACCTCCGTAGTGGAAAATGGAAGCGGTGGGTTGAGCCTCGCCCACCTATAAACCGGTAATTGCACTACCAGTCAGAGCTATCGTACCCCTCAATGCTGGTGCACTAAGCGGAGCACCTGCTTACTCTTGCCGGCTGGCGCACCCGACTTTATTTGGCCAAGTGCTAAACCACACATGCCGAGTCAACGTATTGGCGTCGGTGCATCGACCCTCCAATACTGAAGACCCACCACCATATACTTTATGCACATGCAACTTATGTATCAGCTATCGAGTCAAAGCTCCCCGGACTAGCCAGTATGTGACAAACAATAACCGAGCCAAAGCTCATCGGGCCAGCCTGCCCATCACAAACATCAATTGAGCAAAAGATCGCCGGGCCCACCTGCCCATCACCAAGTCCACTGAGCCTACTACCCGAGTGACCCAACCTAACACCCCGAGACATCGAGGTGAGTGAAAGTGAAACCGTAGTTATACTAGTTACTCTTGCAATTCAGTTTTACCTACAGTTTAGGTTACCCCAGGACTGCCCCCGGCATACCCCGTGAAGGGCTCTCAAAGGGCACTAGGAACTACGATGGGTTGAAGCCCAAAGCTCCCTTCCGAAAGGCACTTATTATTATTCATTGCTACCCAAGTTCTAATCCCTTAAATGTTATACTGGATTTGACCGTAGTGTATTTGACACTTTCTCCCTTACGGGGAAGTCGATGTTTTGTCGACCCCGAGCACCTCTGAACACAAGTCAACCACCCACTCCTCATCACAACTCCCGATGATGAACTCACTTCACTTACCAGACCAACACACCAACATCCCAACTCTCTGGGTGCATTTTGCACCATATCATGATTTCTGCAGTTTTACTAAACGCAACCAACCTAAGCTATATAATGTATAAAATGGGAGGTACTCAAAATAATCATCGATTATCCCTATAATAATTATTGGAGGTCTATCAGGACATGTTTAGACTAAATCCAGAAATTCATAATTTTCCTAATTAAGCGGATAATTTGTTTAATTTTTCTAGAAATCCAAAAACCCAAGTTTGAACATGAAGTACCCATTTCAGACATGCAAATTCTCCACAAAATTTATGATAAATAAAGATAACTATTTAACATAGAATCCAAAATCTCATAATTTTACAGCAAAGTTTAGTCCTCTAGCCCTAATTTTAAATATAACCTACATTAATCATTTTTAAGAGACAACTACACGGCCGCCATTTGAACAGTGTCAACACGCCCCCTGACATGCCCGTCTCAGAGGGCGTGTACTTTGAAATTTTTTTCTATAAATTCCCAACTGCTGTATGAGTTCAGGGTTCCACTTTTTGAACCACTTTGCTTATGTTAGGGCTATTCTTGGGGGCTGTTTATGCATTGTAAGGGAATTTTCTCTCCCCCCCCCTTTTTTATGTATTTGTTTTATGTTTATTGTAACCCTTTTTTACTTAATAGAAATGTTCATTTTCTCCTCTATGATGTATGAAAATCTGCCCAAGCGCCCTAACTTAAGTAATTTTGCGTTTCCTTTTTTGTGCTTTTTATGTTTTTCCTTAGCTTTTGTAACTAGTTTAACTTAGGAATTTATCAATTTTCTAGCCGTTGTAATCGCAATTTTATTTCCATGCTCCATACTATTTTAGGTTTAGTTTGTTATTTCTACGTAGTTTTCATTCCTATGGGTTTATAAAAATGTTTTAAAAGGTGGTTTTTAAATTTCTTTAACTTAGGCTCTTTAGGATCGTAAAACTTTTCGTTCTCTTTTAGTTTTATTTCCACTTTTTATGCGTTTCTATAAAGTTATAAAAATGAAAACGTAAGCGTTTTAATTTTTCAACCACTTCATTTTTTGCTTTTATTTTCAAAATCTTTTTTTCCCGTTTAATTTTATTTCTTCATTTTATGCATTTCTACCGCATTCTATCGGTAGAAATGTATTCATTTCAATTTTTTGAGCACTTGCACTTTTCGTTTATTTGCAAACTCTTTTGCTCCTTTAAATTTTATTTTCACTTTTTATTCAATTCTACTGCATTCTAGCGGTAGAAATGTAGTTGTTTTAATTTTTCGCTCACTTAGCTTTTCCTATTTTTTGTACGTGTGCGTGCGTATATGAGTTAGTTTAAACTATTTTCTTTCAATTCTGTAGAGTGCGTGCATGTGTTGAATCTATTTTCACCTACTCGTTAAGAGTTAAATGGCGTGCTTTTACTTCCCGCCTACTCGTTTGAGTAGGACTTGTACGTGTGCGTTTTCATTTCTATTGTGTGTGTGCGTATTTCAATTCCAGTAGAGTGTGTTTACTTTCTGTAGAGTGGGTCTGTTTTAATTTTATGTCTAGTGCGTGAGTGTTAGCTTTTATTTTCTGCCTACTCGCTAGGGGTTAAATGGCTGGATTTTATTTACCGCCTACTCACTTGAGTTAAATGACCGGTCTTTATTGTAATAATTAGAATGTACTTGTAAATGCATTTATTTTCTCCTACTCGTTTGAGCAGGACTTGCTTTATTTTTCCCGCCCACTCATTTGAGCCTGGACTTGCATTTTTTCAGCTTTCATTTCAGTCCTGCTCGTTTGAGTAGGACGTGCAATTTACTGCTTTCATTTTCTTGCTTTATTTTCCTGCTTTAATTTTCTGCTTTTTCACCGCTGCCGTTCCCATTCTGATGAGTGGCTAACGTTCTTAGCCCTCAGTATCGAAGAGCATTGGGACAGATAAAATTACTTAAAATAATTAATGTCTCATTTTTCTAATTAATTAAAAACACTTAAGGTTTGCCCGAGATTTACGACGCGTAGGACCACATAATCGATGTGTGGGCCCTATTTTCGTAGTCCATACGCTAGCTAGCCGAGAGGCCGTGTATATGGACAAATCACCGCTTGGTAAATGGAGTTCCGCACTAACCCTCGAGAGAGGAGGTGCGCCAACTCTACCAGATTGGGTTCCCCACCCATTAGCGGGGTTCTTAGCGTAATGCGAGCATTAAGAGGAATCCTTCATCGGACGAGAGCCCGGTCGAATAGTCTTAATGTTCAGGTGAGCGATAGTCATAGAGATAGGTGAGCTCATTTTAGTGGAACCTCCACGGCCAAGTCTCCGCCCTAATTATTTAAAAACTTAGGATCTCTTTTTATTAAAAGTCTATTTTAGTTCGAATTTCATTCGGCGCCATCGAGCTAAGTTATTCATCGGCTCCACCCTTTATTATGCTTTTATTTCCTGCCTTTTGTTTATATATATTACCCGACAAGTAATTATTGGTAAAATAATAGTCCCCTCCAGGGAAGTGTAGAAATAATCGAACCGACCCCGAGAACAATACGACCTCGATATTCCACCCGGAATATCCTGTACTACTCACGATAGGTGCACATGCCTCCTTTCGTTAAAACTCGATCACACCTTTTTATATCCAAATAAATAAATACGCGCCCCCCGTTTTCTAAATAAAAACCAAATCTGCTTTTCTACTTAAATAAAATCGCCCGGGGCGCCGCGCATTCTCACCTATTTTTGGAGTTTTAACCGCATTAAGTTTTCGGACTTGATGAGAAAAAATATCAATCAGTACCCTTCCTGGTACCTACCTCAGTGCCCTTCCAGGCACCTACAGCTCAGCCTCCTCTAAGTCCTACAACTCAGTGACACACTTATCACCTACAGCTCAGTGACTCACCAGTCACCTACCTCAGCCTTATCACTAAGGCCTACTACTCAGGCTGGGAGGACAACCCTACTCTCAGATCCACACTTTGATCCTACCTCAGTACCCCAGCAGGGAACCTACCTCGGTGACTAATTAGTCACCTATAGCTCAGGACAAAAGGCCCCACAACTCAGATTCAGATAAACTAAATCCTATAGTAGTTTATATAGGATGAAATAAATTTAAGACAACTGACTCAGAGGTAAATATCAGAGCCTATCTTACTGGACTGAATAGATATCAGTCCAGCCCACTCGATGTAGAGGAAATGAGTCTTCTTCTACAGCTAACTCATTTGCTGCACAGGTGAGCAGCAATCTGCTGTTAAAGGTTGATGGCCCTTCACACATCCATCTCCTTGCTGAATAGATGAATTAGCAGCCTTGTTTTGGAGAGAACTATCTTACTGAACTTGAAGAGCTTCAGCTTTCTTTCTTTCCCTTCTGGCTAACTCTGGTGGATTTTTGATTTCAAGCTTATTGGAGAAGATGAAGTCCAGACGCCTCTGGTTTTTCTTTGTATGTTCTGCGGTTGTTCTCTGTTTATTTAACCCCAATCATTTTCTTTTTCCTTTTTATATCTGCTGATTTGGATAAATGACATAATTATGGATTGGTCCCAGCCAAGGATTGGTGAGCGCCACGTCCCTCAGAAAAGGACAAAGCAGCTTTTGGCGCTCCCGCAATTTTCTCGCAACGGCTTCATGTAATTTGACTTTGTTGACTTCTTGGTGACGTCAGCAGTAGTCATCTTATTCTGGACTTAGAAAATTTTCTAGATCTTCAATAAGCGTTTAGTGATGTTAAGTCACTCAACGCCATTTGTCTTGGTTCTCAGTGCTTCTGAACTTGTGATTTTTTACTAGCTTCGTCTCAGCGGTTCTTTCTCAACTATCTCAGCAGTTTATTCTTTAACAACTGAGACTATCTTCTGTCTTAGCGCTTCCTTCTCAGCGGTTTCAACGCTTTCTTCTCAGCAGTCTCAATGCTTTCTTCTTTTTAGCTAAGATAGTCTTCTATCTCAGCGGTTTCTTCTCTACGGTTATGCTGAGACATGCTTCTCAGCTGTCTCAGCTGTCTCAGCAGTTTTGCTTTAGTCAATTTATTTGACTTTAGGTTGACGTATGTTGAACTGCGTTCGACGATCTGTGGGCTGAGCTCGATGAATTATGAACCTCAAGTTTTTGAATTTAGCTCAATGAGTGGTGAGTGGAGCTCGAAGATCTGTGAGCTGAGCTAGATGAAATATGAGCTGAGCTCGATGAAACTTGAATCCTAAGATCCTGAGTTTAGCTCAAGGAATGATGAGCTTAGCTCGATGATCTATGAGCTGAGCTCGACGAATTGAGAGCTGAGCTCGATGAAATTTTAATCCTAAGCTCCTTAGTTTAGCTCAAGGAATGGTGAGCTGAGCTCGACAATCTGTGAGCTGAGCTAGATGAATTGTGAGCTGAGCTCGACGAAATCTGAGACCCACACATTGAACTGAGCTTGACAAAATTTTAATTCTCCATCATATTATTTTTGCTGACCTGTCCAATCATGGACTTGCTACATGCATGAACTCAACACACATCAAATACATTATGCCCCTTAGCATGATTGGTGATGCCTCTTCAAATCTTGAGAAACATTGTAGGGAACAATTCCCAACAATCCCCCCTATTTGATGAATGTAGAACATCCATCCATGGTAAGGTGCATCAATAAAAAAATATCATGATAGGCCTGATGAGACTTTATCATGATAACTAGACATCCTAGTACAAGATAACTACCCCTAGATGAGATGGCTTAACACTATGATTGAATGAAAATAATACAGGTGAATTTTCAATCATTGACAAGGTAAACATTATGTTTATGATATTCCTAATCATTAACTAATTTTAGAGATCTATAGTTAAACAGCAGCAGGCTAAACTTATGATCATAAGATGTATATCAAAGAATATCATATTTATTAAACATTATCACATCAGTATAGTCGGGGCCAACTCAAATTAATTTCACTGATAGATAATTAAAGTTTCTACACTATTATTATACATTACGATTGATAAAATATTTTAACGAAGCTTGATCCTAAACCCTATATCAGCTATTCTTTGATGAGCTTGCATCAACATCCTTGGTTGCAACAGTCTTCTTCAATTTTTCTCATTTGTTCTTCTGCCTTTTGAAGTAAAGGAATGACTTTGGAATATATTTGGAAGGCATTTTCTTAGGGTTGCTACACCTTACCAGATTTTCTTTTAATAATCTTTCCCTTAGGTAATTCCTTTCCAGATGCTTTATCCATTCCTCTGAGGGATATACACTATCAATGTTCTTTAAGACTTGTCCATGTCTTACCCAAGCATTTATGATGATGGATCCAGAGGCATCACTTAGCTGTTCATAATCTGAATCGTCTCTGTTGTCAGCTCTCCTCTTGGCTATGAACTCTTCAACCATCTGAGTTCCTTCCCATTTTCTTATGGTAGCAAGTTGCGCATCCTGTGCAACTCTAGCGTGTGCTGGGAAGTCTAGATCCTCTGGCCTCTTTTTATCCAGTAGTGGCAGGTTCAGTGCCACCCTAGTGCCTTAAATTATATTGAATGCTTGATCTTCAATGAGTTGTGCTGTCTTAGCATGGCTGCTCTCCCCTTTCTTCCATCTTCAAGGATGGCAATTTGCAGTAGGGAGGTGTTGGCTTCATTTCTGCTTGATGTAGATTGGAGAATTCTCTCATTGTCAGTGAGAAGCTCATTTTTCAAAAGTATTGCCTACTCCATAGAGTGGAGAGAAACATTGGTGACATGCTGATTTACATGATCTGCTGGACCCTTCATCACCTCATTAGTTGTACTCATAAAGTTTTTGACATATCCTATGTTAGCTGCAGAGAATTTCTGTCTTGTTTCCATGGATTTCATGAGGGTGGTCAGCTTTATGCTAGCTGTTCCAGCCATATTAAACCAGGTTGTGAACTATTTATTTAAGTGAGAGGTTTCTTCTATACATTCCTTGACTTCACTTAACAATTCATCCCTTAGCTTGGCAACTGAGTGGTCAACATACTCCTTGAGGGTTATTGTCTTAGAATCCAAGAGTGCTTTGATATGATTTAAGAGTGGCTCATCAGTGATTTATTGAGTGGGTGGTTGGCCTACTGAAGAAGAGACTTCTATCAGAGCAGGGATTTGTGAAGATTCCCCCTCAACTACAGCACCTGTAGAGGGAGCCATTTCCTTAGTTAAAGTTATATTAGCACTACAAGTTAAGAGGGTGTTAGAATTACCTGCAAAGGGTGCAGACTCAACTAATCTATTGACAACTTTGTCCAAGGTTGTCAAATCCATCTCATTAAGCTCCCCCTAAGACTGAGCATCCTTCTTTGGGATGGACTTATAAAGATAAGTATCTTATGTCTTAGGTGGCTCATGGATATCTTCTGCAGCAGGGATATCTTCAATTGCTGCAGCACCATCAGTGTCAGCCATGTCTGCCTCGTCTTTTGTGGCATTCTTTGAAACTTGTCCTGACCAAGGACTGGCATGGATTTTATCAACATGCACAACAGTATCCTGGAGTAGAATGTTTGTTGAGGAGAGACTCAGGGTTATGTATGTCTGCAAACCAACATCAGCAGGGGGGTGGGGGGTAGTTCCTAGCTCAGGTTCAAAGTAGGAGGAACTGTCTACTTCAGCAACTTGCTGTCTTTTATCCCTTGAGGAGTCCTTTGTTTTTGTAGGAACGCTATTGGGTAAGATCCCAGTGAATCTATCTAATGTCTTTATGTCCATTCATTTCAGGTAGTGAATGTTGAAAGTTTTTTTAAATCAAGGTTAGCTAATCACTTAGAAGGGGGGGTGAATAGGTCTTTGAATTTTTATCAATTTTTTTGCTTATTTTTTACTTATACTATCTAGAGCTTTTCCTCAGCACCTGCAATAAAACAAAAAACACGCACACATAAAATACAAAGATTTATAGTGGTTCCCAAATTGGGTACATCCACTTTCCCTCCCACCTATCCAACTAATTTGTTGGATTAGGCACAAACTCCACCAATATGCTCCTCAAAGCTTACACCTTAGGCCCTCGGCCTATAACACAGATTCTCCACAGAATCCAAACTCAGAACCACAAGAGTTCCTACCTCAGAGCCCTTCAGTACTCCTACAGCTCAGTGATCCATTGATCACCTACCTCAACCTTATTTCTAAGGCCTACAACTCAGGCTCTTCAGCCCTACTGCTTCAGGCACACAACCCTACTCTCAGAGTGCTGCAACACTCCTACAACTCAGTACCCCAACCATGTACCTACATCTCAGCCTACTCTAAGGCCTACAACTCAGTGACACACTTATCACTTACAGCTCAGTGACATTCCAATCACCTACCTCAGGCACAAGGCCCTACACTCAGGCTGGGAGGATAGCCCTAACTCAGATCTGTACAACCCCATATTCACTGAGTCGGACCAGGAGAACACTTGTCAGGATTAGGCCAGCCAGAGGAGCTCCCGCCCTGAAGAAGTTCCCGCCCATGAGTGGGCGGGAACGCTTATGCTTGCGCCAAGCTCCTGCCTTAGAGGAGCTCTCGCCCATAGGTAGGAAAGACCGCTTGCCCCGGGCTCTGGAGGTCGCTTTCGGCTCAGGGTTCTCGCCGAGTGGGGCCCAGGGCCCAGTGTAAAATGACCTAATTACCCTCAGGTAAAATTACCCCTATGCCCTGAGGATAAACAGCGAGATTTGGCTATTGGCAGATCAACTAAGGGTATTTCAGTAATCTCAGGTCAACAAAAGGCTATAAATGGACCCATAAGGGCTCCTTAGAAGGCAAGCTTTCATAATCTTCCAATCTCTAGTGCTTTCTGAGGAGCTCCTAGCCCAGCTTTTGGATTTGGAGGGGAAGCTCTCAAAGATCTTTCGGGTGTGAGGAGGGACCTCCCTGCTGAGGCTTTGTGTCAGTCTTAGGTCCTTTGAATCTAGTCAAGGGTCGAGGCTCGAGAGAAGTAGGTGTTGGCTGCACCCCTATTTTGAACTCCCGTTGAGGTCATTTTTGGCTTCAACAGTTCTGGTGCGGTGAGCGTGGAAGGCAGCCAATACAAGAAAGCCTTGAGTTTTGTCCCATGGCTGGAGGTGAAGGTGAGGGGTCTGGTTCTGGAGGCTCCCCCACCTGGGGAGAAGAAGCGACAAGGAAGATGCTGGATGACTTCAGACGAGAAGTCCTGCAGACCATCAGCTTGGCCTTCTCGGACCGAAGCGAGTGGGTCACACCTCAGGTTCCGATAGAGGAGGTTCTGCTCTTGGGCGAGAACGCCCCTGGACAGCGCCCGGGGAAGGAGGTTCCGACGGAGGTTGGCTAGAGAGACGTGGCCGCGCGGGAGCTCTTCCCAGGCCAGCGCCCGGGCAGGAGGCTTTGCCAGATTTGGCCGAGAGGGAGGCGGTAGTGCGAGAACTCTTCCCTGGGCACGGTCTCGTGGATCTGGCCAGCCAGACGAGGCCGTAAGACGTGCCCTCTCGCCAGGTAGGAGGCGAGAGCTCTTTCAGCGAGCTCATCATCTCAGCTCCGGTACCGGAGGGGTTCTCGGAGCCTGACGTGTCCTACTACTCAGGAAAGGATGACCCTGTACAGTACGTGTAGTGGTTTGAAGATGTCGTTTCGATAAGACAGATAATGGATGCCTCTAAGTGTCGGCTATTTTCCATCATGTTGAAGGAGAAGACTCGGGATTGGTTCCACAGTTTCCAGCAAGGTTGATCTACTATTTTGAAAATATGCGAAGAGGTTTCCTGTTGAGGTTCTCAATATCAAAGAAGCGGAAGAAGCATGCGTAGTGCCTGTTTTGTTGGGTTTCTCTATAGGGTTGGCACAACGCTTGTGCACGCAGCGGAAAAATAAACATCAAGAAAAACCCAAAGAGATGTGGATCGGGCTATGAACGTTGAATCAAGAAGTTAGCAAAACTAGGCAAAAATTACCTCGGTGGCATTGAGTCACAACCCAACGGAGATGCTCCAAACTTTATCTGCTTGCTAGTGGCGAGTTCTACGTGGAATAGTGTCCACGTTTCTGCAGAAGTCCACACGAGCGGGAGAACACCGATCTATCCGTCGCACGGATTATCGGGAAGGAGAATACCGCACCTTTGCTTTCCCATGGACTGCTAGGTCCGCGCCAGGGATTGCAGCACCATCGATAGTCGCCGGAGAAGAGGTGGTCGACGGAGCAAACACGGCGGCGGCGGAACTCTTCCGTCGGCGGCGGGGATCGGGATCGACGCAGCGAAAGGCGGAACGGCTTCCGTCGGGTTCGATTCGCTACAGGAGAAAATCGCGAGCCCGTGTCTCATCCCGAAAACCCTAAGTGTCCTATTTATACCAAAGGTATAAATAAACCCAGGAAATTCGCTATCCGCAGACCACCAGAAAATAGGGTTCAGAATCGGCGAGTATCAATCGGTGAGAATCGGCGACAATCGGCGAGAATCACTGAGCAGGTTCGGCGAGAATCAGTCGACGAGTATCATACAGGATCGTTGAGAATCAGAGTACAATACTCGACAATTCTCGCTGATCGTCGAGCCGCGCTCGACGACACACAACGACACTCGACGATCGTCGAACCGCGGTCGACGACAATTGTCGAAGTAGTCGATCGTCGAGAATCAACAATTGATTCTCGACGATTCTCGTCGATCGGCGAGAATCAGAGAGACGATTCTCGCCGATCGGCGGGAATCAGAAGACGATTCTCGACTAATGTCATCGACCCTCGGACGACAATCCCAACTAGCCCTTCAAGGCAACATTTGCCCAACCCGATGATCCTATAAGGCAACACTTTGCCCATAACCCTATTCAGGTCGGTGATTGGTAACCTTTACCAACACAGTCAGTCAACCAACTTCACCACATCTCTTTTGTGCGACCCTGCAGGCTCATATCGCGTTGGCAGTGAGATTACATGTTTGATCACTTCCAGATCATCATGGTGAATCCAACAGACTCCCACTTGATCTCGAAAGTATCAAAGCAAAAACCTCACAAATAATGAGCTGCATCTAGCAATGCATCATTGCTCCCCAAGCAATAAGAGTTTATAACTCACAAGCCTTTATGACCAATGTATCAGCGTTTTCTTTGTCCCTTTGTCCATTACATCCAGAAAGAACTAGTGGCATGGATCGTGTCACCCTCGTAATAGCTCAATCCAAGTTTCTTGATCCAGGACGGACTTCCAGAGAATGGTGAGTCCAATATCACATATTGACTCAACCAAGCATGGCCATGCATTTCTCAGTCCAGTTCCATCAAGGGGCCCATGGATGCAACTCCTGTCATACAGGAGGACAAATCCCATATCTGCTCACACACAAACACCCAAATGATTCGTAACATGCCCAACAACCACCCTTATCATCAACCTTTCTCAAGGAAGACTTTAGATGGCATCAAAGCACGCTCTTCCTCACTTGATGAATGCTGTGACTTCAGGTCAAAGGATCACAACACCATTGTCAATTGAGACCTACTCGTGACACGATTGGATGACAATCCACAGAGTAGTCTCAGGTTGGGTCTGTCCAGTACAACTTGTTCACTAACAAGTACCCACGTGATGACTTGATATCACAATATCATGACCTATGAGAACCAGTCATCAGTCAACACACGTGCTAGCCTTCATGTATCATCATCACCCTTAGCTTTTATGATGATATTCGACCAGGGACCTTTAAGAATGAGGCTTCAAATAAATCATGGGCTCTCACATTCAAGTCACGTACTTGATGTCCCATGGAAGCGAACATTCTAAGGGTATCTATTATGTTAACATTTAACTATCATATATAGAAAAATTCATAATAAAACAATTTGCCATTTAATTATAAAAGAAAAACTAGGTACACAGTTCATCATATGAACAAACAACCAACAAAAACAAGATTACATGCAACCCACAAGATTCTCGCTAGAGTTGATCATTTAGGTATCGTATACCCATGGATCTAGTATGACCATCATGCTTTCTCTGCGCGAGAGGCTTTGTCAGCGGATCCGCAATATTTTCCTCAGTCGGCACTCTGCAAATGTTTACATCTCCTCGTTCGACAATCTCACGAATAAGATGAAAACGCCGGAGTATGTGCTTGGAGCGCTGATGAGATCTAGGTTCCTTAGATTGTGCAATTGCACCATTGTTATCACAGTATAGAACTACGGGACCAACAATGCTAGGAACTACATCAAGCTCGCCGATGAATTTCCTAATCCATACAGCCTCCTTCGCCGCATTAGCTGCTGCGATATACTCGGCCTCTGTTGTAGAATCAGCAACTGTCTCTTGCTTGGAACTCTTCCAGCTCACAGCTCCTCCATTCAGGCAAAACACAAAACCTGACTGAGACTTGGAGTCGTCTCGATCAGTTTGGAAGCTAGCATCCGTGTAACCACTTACAACGAGCTCTTCCTCTCCACCATACACCAAGAACACGTCCTTAGTCCTTCTCAAGTACTTCAGGATATTCTTGACTGCAATCCAGTGACACTCACCGGGATCTGACTGATACCTGCTAGTCATGCTCAAAGCAAAGGAGACATCGGGTCGAGTACATAACATCGCGTACATAATTGATCCAATTGCCGAAGCATATGGAATCAACTTCATGCGCTCCTTATCTTCACAAGACTTTGGACACTGGTCCTTAGAGAGATTCACACCATGAGACATGGGCAAAAATCCTTTCTTGGACTCAAGCATGTTGAACCGCTTCAACACCTTTTCGATGTACGTACTCTGGGTCAAACCCAGCAACTTCTTCGATCTATCTCTATAGATCTTAATACCGAGTATATAAGTCGCTTCACCCAAATCCTTCATTGAAAAGCAGTTCCCTAAGTTGTTCTTAACAACTTTCAGGGTAGGAATGTCATTCCCAATCAACAGTATGTCATCTACA
The DNA here is from genome assembly GCA_039583875.1 of Platanthera guangdongensis. Classification (NCBI taxonomy): domain Eukaryota; kingdom Viridiplantae; phylum Streptophyta; class Magnoliopsida; order Asparagales; family Orchidaceae; genus Platanthera; species Platanthera guangdongensis. The sequence continues at coordinate 119,320,543 of CM077159.1, read as the reverse complement.
TACAATATCAGGAAGACAACAATGCTCCCACTGATTCGCTTGTAAACACAAGGCTCATCTTCATTCTTGATGAAACCAAACTCTTTGATTTTCTCATCAAAACGAAGATTCCAACTTCGAGAGGCCTGTTTCAGTCCATAAATGGACTTATTCAGCTTGCATATTTTAGTGGCTTCATCTGGGGATACAAAACCCTCGGGTTGTGTCATATACACTTCCTCAAGGAGGTTTCCATTAAGGAAAGCCGTTTTGACATCCATCTGCCAGATCTCGTAGTCATAATACGCAGCAATAGCAAGCAATATCCTAATGGACTTTACCATGGCAACAGGGGAAAAGGTCTCATCATAGTCAATACCATGAATTTGCTTGAAACCCTTAGCCACCAGTCGCCCTTTGAATGTCTGTACATTCCCATCCATGTCGGTCTTCTTCTTGAAGACCCACTTGCACCCTATGGGTCGTACCCCTTCAGGTGGTTCCACCAAGTTCCAAACTTGGTTTGCATACATGGAGTCCATTTCGGATTTCATAGCCTCAAGCCATTTATCGGAGTCCGGTCCATTCATAGCCTCTTGGTAGGTTGCTGGTTCATCATCATGATCCATAAGCAACACATTACCTATTTGAGACACGAGAAATCCATATCTCTCAGGCTCAAACCTCGGTCTACCAGATCTACGTAGGACTTGTGTTCCTTGAGCAGGTTCTCTAGCTACAACATCTTGTAGTCCTGTCTCAGAATCCAATTCTGGTTCATTCACTATATGTGGTTCTTGAACTTCTTCAAGCTCTACCTTTTCAGTCTTTCTTGATAAGAACTCTTTCTCCAAGAAGACACCAGTCCTTGCGACAAACACTTTGCCCTCAGACGGTAGGTAAAAGTAATACCCTTTCGTTTCCTTAGGATATCCCACCAGATAACATTTATCTGATTTGGGTTCCAGCTTGTCAGGCATTTGACGTCTCACGTATGCCTCACAGCCCCAAATTTTAATGAACGACATACTAGGACGCTTCCCAGTCCATATCTCATATGGTGTCTTCAGAACCGTTTTAGTTGGAGCGTGATTCAATGTCATTGCAGCAGTCTCTAAAGCAAAACCCCAAAAGGAAACAGGCAAGTCTGCATGACTCATCATCGAACGTACCATGTCTAACAGAGTACGATTTCTCCTCTCAGACACACCATTATGTTGTGGTGTTCTAGGTGGAGTGAGCTGTGATACAATACCACACTCTTTCAGATGATCACGGAACTCATGACTCAGGTATTCGCCACCTCGATCAGATCGGAGTGCTTTAACCCTTTTACCCAACTGGTTTTCTACTTCATTCTTGAACTCTTTGAACTTTTCAAAGGTCTCGGATTTGCACTTCATAAGATACACATATCCGTATCTACTGAAATCATCAGTAAATGTAACAAAGTAGAAATACCCTCCTCTAGCCATGGAACTCATGGGTCCGCATACATCACTATGTACAACACCCAAGAGATCCTCAGCCCTCTCAGTATAACCAGTGAAAGGAGCTTTAGTCATCTTGCCTAACAAACAAGATTCGCATCGCTCAAATGATTCATAATCAAATGAGTCCAAAAGTCCATCTCTATGGAGCTTGGATATGCGCTTCTCGTTGATATGGCCCAAACGACAATGCCAGAGAAAAGTAGGGTTCGAATCATTTGTTCTTAGTCTTTTATTGTTTTCTACATTACAGATCAGATGGTCCAAGTTCAAAACGTAAAGACCATTAAACAATTGGGCTACAGCATAACAAACATCATTCTTAAATATAGAACAACAATTGTTCTTAATTATAAAAGAAAATCCAATCATGTCCAAACATGAAATAGATATAATGTTTCTAGTTATCGCCGGAACAAAATAATAGTTATCTAGTTCTATTACAAGCCCACTGGGCAAAGAAAGACGGTAAACTCCTACGGCTACAGCAGCAACTCTTGCTCCATTGCCGACGCGGAGGTCCACCTCCCCTTTACTCAGCAATCTTCTCCTTCCCAGTTCCTGCACATTTGTACAAATGTGAGAACCACATCCGGTATCCAATACCCAAGATGAAGGAGCAGAAAGGTTTATCTCTATAACGTAAACATTAGAAGCGGAAGTCATACCTCCCCTCAATTTCTGCAGACCCTCAATGTATGAAGGACAGTTCCTCCTCCAATGACCAGCCTTGCCACAGTGGTGGCATTTTCCTTCCTTCACCGTGCTCTTCTTTTTCATCAGTGCTGAAGACTTGGGCTCAAGATATGACTTAGGTCCTACCTTCGTCTTCTTGGAGCCCTTGGCTTTGCCCTTGCCCTTATGCACCATCAGTATGGGGCTGGCAGGCTTGGCCTTCTTCATGTTGATTTCGGCAGTTCTCAACATGCCTAGGAGTTCAGGCAGTGTCTTGTCTATCTCATTCATGTTGTAGTTCAGGACAAACTGCTCATAACTGTCCGGCAACGATTGCAGGATCAGATCCGTGGCCAACTCTTGACTAAGAGGAAAACCCAGCCTTTCAAGGTTCTCTATATACCCAATCATCTTGAGTACGTGAGTCCCTACTGAGTCTCGAACTCCCATCTTGCACTGAAACAACGCTTTCGTGATGTCGAACCTCTCTTGACGAGCCTGCCCTTGAAACATTTTCTTGAGATGCTCGTCAATCTCCTTGCACCCCATGTTCTCATGTTGCTTCTGAAGCTCAGAGTTCATGGTGGCAAGCATAAGGCACTCGACATCCAAAGCATCGTCAGTATACTTCTTATAAGTATCTTTCTCAGCACGGGAAGAGTTCCCGGTCGGCACCTCGGGGGCTTCTTCTTCCAAGACATAGAGCTTTCGCTCTTGCCTGAGAACAATTCTCAGGTTCCTATACCAGTCCATATAATTTGTCCCACTGAGCTTATCCTTCTCAAGGATGGCTCTCAGAGACAACGTGGAGTGCGCAACGCTTGCCATGGAATTCTACAAGAATTTATGCAGAATAAAATCAGTACCTAAATTTCAATTACAATTTATTCTAATTAGGACTTCAATTAAAAATACTCCCACTATTTTATTCGAAAAGATAGCCCTCACTAGCAATTCAGAGAGTTCATGCGAGCTACTCTCTTAGTGGACAAGATCCGTATTTCACCAACACTATGAGTCCGCTTTGGCGTTCCTCTCACGATGCGGTTATTTAGGTAGGCAACGCTTGCCAATTGCATCCTCATGCAATTCTTGTATGGTTGGTGAATAACTCCTTATTCGCATCCATCATATGGTGCATGCCAACCCTATGCCTCTAGGCACTCAACCTTTGAGGTCACCTAGTTAAGCTGGACCCGATGTCGACAGTGGGATATCACAATTATCCGCTCGCACCCTTACCAAGATAGATTAATGCACCTTGCTTTGGCAAGCCCACACTTCATCGATCGAGGCAGGAAGAGTGTCATCCATCGGAAGGCATCCGAACACTTAATATTTGATGAAGGGATTTCAAATATAGGTTAACAATTAACCATGATCAACATTTGATCGACGTGCACATCCAAAGAAAAATAATTCTTCTAAAACCACATGCATCCCTTATGTGCACATCCTGACACCATCAACATTTGACAGAAGGAAGGGCTAAATCTGAACATCCGGAAATTTCCAAATCCTCAAATTTACATGCATTGGACAAAGGCAAAGACAGCTCAACTTAAAGCAGTAGACAAGCTCATCTCTCTTTGTTGGATTCAAAATCCAAAACAAAATCGAGGGATGGTTACTGCTAAGGAGATCACTATTTCTAACACTTAGAAATCCACCGAAATTCCAATCGTTCTTGGCGAGGAGACCAAGACTAAATCTAGACATTTAGAACACTTCTAAATCCCTAGGTTTACACGCACTGGAATAACAAACTTCCAAAACAACGATCATGGCCGAAACCTGGCTTTGATACCACTGTTGGGTTTCTCTATAGGGTTGGCACAACGCTTGTGCACGCAGCGGAAAAATAAACATCAAGAAAAACCCAAAGAGATGTGGATCGGGCTATGAACGTTGAATCAAGAAGTTAGCAAAACTAGGCAAAAATTACCTCGGTGGCGTTGAGTCACAACCCAACGGAGATGCTCCAAACTTTATCTGCTTGCTAGTGGCGAGTTCTACGTGGAATAGTGTCCACGTTTCTGTAGAAGTCCACACGAGCGGGAGAACACCGATCTAACCGTCGCACGGATTATCGGGAAGGAGAAGACCGCACCTTTGTTTTCCCACGGACTGCTAGGTCCGCGCCAGGGATTGCAGCACCAGCGACAGTCGCCGGAGAAGAGGTGGTCGACGGAGCAAACACGGCGGCGACGGAACTCTTCCGTCGGCGGCGGGGATCGGGATCGACGCAGCGAAAGGCGGAACGGCTTCCATCGGGTTCGATTCGCTACAGGAGAAAATCGCGAGCCCGTGTCTCATCCCGAAAACCCTAAGTGTCCTATTTATACCAAAGGTATAAATAAACCCAGGAAATTCGCTATCCGCAGACCACCCGAAAATAGGGTTCAGAATCGGCGAGTATCAATCTGTGAGAATCGGCGACAATCGGCGAGAATCACTGAGCAGGTTCAGCGAGAATCAGTCGACGAGTATCATACAGGATCGGCGAGAATCAGAGTACAATACTCGACGATTCTCGCCGATCGTCGAGCCGCGCTCGACGACACACAACGATACTCGACGATCGTCGAACCGCGGTCGACGACAATTGTCGAAGTAGTCGATCGTCGAGAATCAACAATTGATTCTCGACGATTCTCGTCGATCGACGAGAATCAGAGAGACGATTCTCGCCGATCGGCGGGAATCAGAAGACGATTCTCGACTAATGTCATCGACCCTCGGACGACAATCCCAACCAGCCCTTCAAGGCAACATTTGCCCAACCCGATGATCCTATAAGGCAACACTTTGCCCATAACCCTATTCAGGTCGGTGATTGGTAACCTTTACCAACACAGTCAGTCAACCAACTTCACCACATCTCTTATGTGCGACCCTGCATGCTCATATCGCGTTGGCAGTGAGATTACATGTTTGATCACTTCCAGATCATCATGGTGACTCCAACATGTTTGCGGTGAGGCAGAAGCCGGATGGGACACTGGGTCACTATGTCGACCGGTTTCAGGAAGAGATCCTCCTGGTCTAGGAGGTCCCAGGGTACGCGGTGATGCTCGCCTTTACCCTAGGGCTGAGGCCGGGATTCTTCAGCATGGAGTTGAAGAGATTGCCCCTCCTCTCCTTTGAGGAGCTCATGGAGAGGGCGGCAAAAGAGATAAACTTCGAGAGAGCAAATCCAGCGTTCGCCAGGAAGTTGGCCAGGCTGGCGGAAGATGATGTGAAGGAACCTGCAGCAGGAAAGCAGATGGAGCCGAGGGAGCAGAGGGAGCAAAGAGAAGAAAGAAGGAGGGAAGAGCCCCGAAGACATGGACAGCAGCAGGGATGGGGGCCCAGGAGCCGAACAACCGGTTGGGTTGGAGGCCCTAGGAGGGTCGCCCCCAGGGCCAAGGAGGAGGCTATTAGGGAAGAGATAACTTACAGGAACCCAGGAGGTTCGACCAACCGGCATGGTGGCAGGAGCCAAGAGGTCGTGTCCCGCCGCTTCAAGAGGCCATGGAGGTGGGTAGAGGAAGAGGAGCGAGGAGAGGAGTTCGAGGAGCGGGGAGAAGAGGAGGAGGAGATGGAAGAAGGGGTAGGGTGGCGTTGCTCTTTTGTGACTTCCACCAGGAGGAGGGTCATGCATCGGCCACCTGCCCTGAGTTCTTAGAGATGAGAGAAGCAAGAGGAGCAGGGAGGCAGGATCCACCGGTTAGGATCATGGAAGTACAGCTGGGGGAGATGGAGGATAGATGTGAAGATCGGGTAGACGTGGGAACCCGGGGTGGAATCGGGGTGATCCACGGAGGAGTGGGGATCGAGGCAACCCGCAAGGGGAGCCTTTAAACCATGTACCGAAGGGGGGTCGCCTCTACCTCCCAGGCTCCCCTGCCGGAAGAAAAGATCACCTTCTCGTCAGCGGACATGCCGGACTATGAAGATCCGTTCTGTGACTCCCTGGTGATCCAGACGGCGGTGGAGAATTTCACAATCTCAAGGATACTGGTAGACAATAAGAGCTCAGTAAATGTTATCTTCAAGAAGGCCTTCGATGGGATGAGGGTTGAGGGAAAAAGGATCTTGGCCTCGGATGGACCGTTGATTGGACTCTCTGGAGAGAGGAAGGAAGTAGAAGGAGGAGTAGGGCTGTATGTAAAGTTGGGAGGCGTGTCACGGAACTGCAGGTTCGTGATAGTGGATGCTCCGAGCAGTTACAACGCCATCTTTGGGCATCCTCTCATCAGCGCCTTTCACTACGTCCCCTCCTCTTTCCACCAATGTCTTAAGTTCAATAACGGAGGGGTGCAGGTTAGGGTCAGGGGAGATCCGAAGGTGGCAAGGCAATGTTATGTGACGGCGGTCAACGCCGTGTCCTGGATGGCCGAGGCAGAAGAGCTAGAGAGGGAGATGGCAGAGGAGGAGGAGGACGTCGAAGAAGAGGGGACGAGCCTAGAGGAGGCAAGGAAGGAGACTGTAGAGGAGCAGGAGAAAGCTGAGAGAGAGGCCTAGAGGGGCGTGGAGGCTGAGCAGCAGCAGGAGAGCCGGAGGGGGTGATGGAGGTGGAAGAGCAAGAAGTAGGAGGAGCTGAGAGAGAGGCCCAGAGGGGCGTGGAGGCTGAGCAGCAGCAGGAGAGCCCAGCGGGGGCAATGGAGGTAGAAGATCAAGAAGTAGGAGGAGCTGAGAGAGAGGCCCAGAGGGGCGTGGAAGTCGAGCAGCAGCAGGAGGGGCCGGAAGAGGCAATGGAGATCGAGGAGCAGGTAGGAAGGGTGGAGTTGGAGCTGGAGTAAGAAGTAAGGGTCGGCTGGGAGCAGTCGGGACTGGAGCTGGCTGAGGAAGTAGTGGAGCTGGAGGTCTTCACCAGCGCAGGGCAGGTGTAGAGGGTGTGGGTCAGTGGGGGCTTAAGTCCCGAGGCCCGGGAGTGAGTGCGGGCCTACATTCAAAGCAACATCAACATCTTTGCTTGTAGCGCGACAGACATGTCGGGCATCGACACGGAAGTGGCCTGCCACCGCCTGAACCTGGACCCCCGTACTCGCCGCATATGCCAAAAGATGAGAGCCATCACCACCAAGCTAGAGGAACCCATCCACGAAGAGGTCAGGAAGCTCTTGGAGGCCGACTTCATCTCAGAGATCCAGTATCCAGGCTGGATCTCCAATGTGGTAATGGTTAAAAAAAGGGTGGTAAATGACGAATGTGTATCGATTTCTCTTTGTTAAACAAATCATGCCCTAATGATTGTTACCCCCTGCATCGGATCGACACACTGGTTGATTCAGCCGTCGGTTTTTCTATTATGAGCTTTTTGGTTGCTTTTTCAGGTTATCACCAGATCCGGATGCACCCTCCCGATGTCAAAGATGTTTCCTTCATCACGAGGGAGGGATGCTTCAGTTATAAAATGATGCCCTTTGGGTTGAAGAACGCAGGGGCTACATACCAGCGCATGATGGATCGGGTCTTCCGAGATCAAAGGGGGAGAAACTTGGAGGTCTATGTCGACGACCTGATGATCAAGAGAAAGTGCGTTGATTCGCACCTGAAAGATCTAGAGGAGACGTTTACCACCCTACGAAGATTCAAGATGAGGCTGAACCCCTTGAAGTGTGACTTCGGGGCCAGCCGTGGGAAGTTCCTTAGGCATCTCTTGACTCCGGAAGGGGTGGAGCCTAACCCGGACAAGGTGAAGGCCATCCTAGATTTGGAATCACCTCGCGATGCCAAGTAGGTCCAACGCTTGACAGGCAAACTGGCTGGGCTGAGCAGGTTCCTCTCCAGGTCAGGAGACAAGTGTTATTCATTCTTCAAAGTGCTGCGAGGGAACCAAAGGTTTGAGTGGACCGCCGAGTGCAAAGAATCCTTCCAAGGGCTGAAGAGACAACTCTCTTAGGCTCCCCTGCTTCAGAGCCCAAAAGAATGGAGAGGACCTGACCTTGTACCTTGGGGTAGGAGCGGAGGCGGTGAGCTCCATCCTAGTAAGGGAAGATGGAAAGAAGAAACTGCCCATCTACTACGTCAGCCGGATCTTGAAGAAGGCAGAGCTCCGCTATCCTTGAAAAGTTAGCTTACGCTTTGGTCATCTCTGCAAGGAAACTCTGGTCATACTTTCAAGCACATTCAATTAGGGTGGTAACCGACCACCCTCTTCGCAAGATTTTTGAAGGGGTAGAGCACTCGGGAAGACTTGCTAAGTGGTCCATTGAACTAAGCGAGTTCGACATTTCTTTTGTTCCGAGACTCTCCATTAAGGCGCAAGCGGTGGCATATTTTCTGGCGGATTATGTTGTTGAAGTTAAGGAGGGAGAGCAGCAGCCATAGTAAGCGTGGAGGATGATGGTTGATGGGGCCTCGGGAAAATATTCCCTCGGGGGAGGAGTGGTGCTGATAAGCCCCTAGGGAGTCTCGATAGAGCAGGCGGTGGCTTACCACTTCCCGATGACCAACAACTAAGCAGAGTATGAGGCCGTGATCGCCGGCCTTCGCTTGGCAAAGGAGCTTGAGATTCAAGATGTGGAGGCCTTCACCGACTCAATGGTAGTAGCGTCGCAGATTCGAGGAGAGTTTGAAGCTCGGGAACCTACCCTCATAAAATACCTCTCCAAGGTAAGGGCGATCATCGGTGGGTTTCAGTCATTCTCAATCCAGCATGTCCCCAAGGAGGAGAGCACAGTCGCCGATCGATTGGCGAAGTTTGGACCTCGGGGAGGAGGGACCCTGACTGAACTTTTTCGCCAAGCAATTGAGGAAGGGAAGCTGATGGAGGTAGGTCGGCGATCCTCGTGGGTGGACCCGTTGGTAACCTTCCTGACCACAGGCAAGCTGACAGAGGAGGTTAAGGATGCAAAGAGCTTCAGGTGCAAGGCAGCTTATTACCAAATGATAGAAGGGGGTTGCATCATAAGATATTGTCAGGGCTCCTGGCAAGATGTGTAACCGAAGAAGAGATCCCAAGGATCTTGGGAGAGGTGCACTCGGGCGAGTGCGACAGTCACTCTGGAGGTAGGATGTTGGAGGCAAGGGTGGTCAGGCTGGGGTACTTCTGGCCCACCCTAAGGAAGGATACCGCAGAGTTTGCAAGAAGATCTCAAAATTTTGGTGACCCCGCGACACCTCTCCAGGCAGAGACTGAGCGGATGTCTCGGTGGCGGCTCCCACGCCATCTACTCCACCGGGGGCCGGAAGGTTCTCGGCAGGAGCCTCAGAGCCACTATTGGTAACAGCAATCTCGCTGGCGGCCTGCAATATCTCTTCAAAGGAGCGGCCTCCAGCGAGAGGTCGTGAGGGCGGAACCGCTACGGCTTTACCCTTCTCGGCAGTAGTTATTTTGGGCCTCTTGAGCGCTGGGGGCAGAGGGACGCCGGGTTTTCGCTTCCCGACGCCTATCGAAGGAAGCGGGCCGGCTCGTCGCGGCAAGCTTGAGCCACGGCCTTCGCGAGAGCAAGCGGATCTCTCACGGATTGGTTCTCGGCAGCGTGAGCCTCGTCAAAGGGTTGGCACAGGGGGATCTCGCTCTCTCCTGCAGAAGCGACGACACTCATCCATAATCTTAAAAAAGGAGGGGGAATAGCGAGTCAAAGGCGAGACCGTACCTTCGCCCGGAGGCACGGGGAGGATTGAATCGACACCCTGCTGGAGGAACTGGACGTCGAAATCCTTGGTTCCGAAGAACTCAAGGAGGGTGCTCTCGCGCGAGCCCAAGGAGGGCGGCTTATAAGCGGCGTCCTCATATTGAATGGGCACGAGAGGAACGTTCCCGAAATCGGCGAAAATGAAGAAGAACTTTTCGCCCCAGTGGTGGTGCTTGTTGGCGAGACCGGTGGTCTTGAGCAGCTGCCCTGAAAAGAAGACCACCACTCCCTTAGCGCGGAAGGTGAACAGCTTTTGGAAGATAGGGTGGCTGAACTCGATCCTCTCGGATCGCATGTAGCAGATGAACGCCACAAGGATCATGACCGAGTTAGGATTCAATTGCGCGGGAACCACTCCATAGTACCGGAGGGCCTGGCGCATCTCTGGCCAAAGGGGGAGGCGGAAGCCCACCTCAAAGTGCTCAAGGTGGATGGCGAGCTCCCCCTCTCCCGCACTATTCACACTGTCGCGGTTGCCGGGATTTCGCGCGGTAAAGCCGGTGGGAACGTAACGGGTCTGGGTCAATTGGAACTCCTCCATGGTCAGGCTGCAAGAGGGGAACTGATGCTTCTGGAAGTCTTCCGCGCAATTCGAGCATCCCTCGCTTCCGCCCAGCATCGTGCTGGTGAGGTTGAGGGCGAGGTCTTCAGAAGGGAGGCGAGAGCGAGAAATGAGCGAGAACGGGAGAAGGAAGCGGAAGCAAGCAAGAGCTCTCGGCAAACCATGAAAGCGACGAGAAAAAAGGCACGGGTTTCGGATCGGAGAAATAAATATGGTAGGTGGACTTCTCTATTTATAGAAAACTGTGATCATCATGACTATTCCCAAAAAGGTGGCGGGGGTACAACCGTCACGCCCTAAGTCGGCGGCGCCTTGGTTTCCTGCCCAAGATTGACAGCGACGGGCCGACAAATCTGATTAGCGCAAACATTTTGAGATGACACGCGACAAGTAAAACGAGCGGAAGCGGGGTTACTCTCGCCGAGCGAGAGCTGAAAAAAAAAATAATAATAATAACAAAGTCAGGAGTTACAGAATGATAAAAACAACAGGGTACATTGCGGAAGGGGAAGGTCGGGGGTAAGAAAGGACGAGATCTCGTAAATCAATAGGGTTCCCACCGCCATCGTCCTCGTTCCCGCTTCCTAGTCCTCGGTGGCGCCTACGAGTTGAAATAGGACGATAAGACGGTGCATCCTAGTTTGATCCAGCGAGACAGGTCTCGGATCCGCGCGATGCACCTTTCGGGAGAGGACCCGGCGGTAGGCCCACCTGGCCGATCCGTCTCGCGAATGAAGTAGTCTCGCTCTAGATCCTCCAGCCTCTTCTCCACCGATTGGCGGAACTCTCTCGCCGCGGAGTCATGGGCCTGCTCCCGCCGTATAAGCTTCGACAGGACGGCGACAACCCTCTTTCCCCGCCTTTTAGCGCTCCCGGCACTGATCAATATTTCCTCCATCTCGTCGGATGAAGGGAAGGGGGAGCTCTCGCCGTCCTCCCCCTCTCTATCTTCGTCGTCTTGTTCATCGTCTTCCTCTGCGTCAGCTCCCGACCGCGAGCCCGGATCCCATGACAAAAGAGTTCCACGGTCATGGCGAGAGCTAAGCGATAATCATGATAAACATAATGTATACCTGCAATATGGCGAGAACCACCAGCCGACGACAGGAGAGAAGGCCCACCCCCCCCCCCCCTCAGTTCCAAAGAGGAGGTGGATCGGCTTTCCTTTTCCCAGTGGGAAGATTTTGCGAGTGGTGATCCCGGCTTGGCTGGAAGTAGGGGAGTTGTCCTCTCCTGCGGGATGGCTGGCATCCTGGGGAGCTACGGAAGTTCGACAGCCACTCCTCCCACCGGTAGGGAGGAATCAACCATAGGGGCAGGCCGATTGGCGACCCTTACTTCATTTTCCCGGGTGACGAGCCCGGTTTGGCGGAAGCTGGTGCTGCGGGAAGTCAATTCAACAATCTGAGACTGAGTTAGGAGCAAAAGTGGGAAAGATACCTGTAGTTCTCGGGGAGTCAGGCGGAGGAGCGACATCCGAGACCCGCAGATGATTCTCAGGAGGATGAGATGATGAGTCCGAGGGCTCCCGTGGGGGACTGACGTCGTCAGGGGCCCTTTCCTGGGAGAAGTTTCGTGTCAACTGCAAATCCTCCCGCGTAAACAGCTAGTGGTTTCAGACTAGCGAGTCGAGAGACATACCATCTGCGGAGAGGGATCATCCGTGCGGCTTGGGGTCGGGGTAGGCGAGCTTCTGTTCTCGTGAGACAGGTCCCGCTGGACCACCTTCGCCTTCTTATTTTTCTTCTTTGGCTGAGAGGGCTCAGCGGCTGACGACTTTCTCGCTAGCCAGGGGGCAACCAAGGCGCAGTTAGCCTTGGCTCGCGCCTGAGCCGCATCGATACTGTCTTGAAGGTCCTGCGGGAGCGGTTTGTCAACACGCTTGAAACGCATCGCGGGAGGAGCCGAGAACTCAGACGAGGAACGACGATTAGGAGGCAAATTTATGGTCGTCTATCAGCACATATATATAGCCATGGTACGACCCACCAAAAGATTCCCTGATGCTGACACGTGCTCAACGAATATTTACGGGTTGGATGTATCTTTTTGAGCGCAGAGCTAGCTCAAAAATAGAGGGGATTGTGTACAACCCCATATTCGCTGAGTCGTACCAGGAGAACACCGGTCAGGATTAGGCCAGCCAGAGGAGCTCCCGCCCTGAAGAAGTTCTCGCCCATGAGTGGGCGACAACGCTTGTGCTTGCGCCAAGCTCCTGCCTTGGAGGAGCTCTCGCCCATAGGTAGGCGAGACCGCTTGTGCCGGGCTCTGGAGGTCGCTCTCGGCTTAGAGTTCTCGTCGAGTGGGGCCCAAGGCCCTGGGTAAAATAACCTAAATACCCTCAGGTAAAATTACCCCTATGTCCTCAGGATAAACAACGGGATTTGGCTATTAGCAGATCAACTAAGGGTATTTCAGTAATCTCAGGTCAGCAAAAGACTATAAATGGACCCATAAGGGCTCCTTAGAAGGCAAGCTTTCATAATCTTCCAATCTCCAGTTCTTTCTGAGGAGCTCCTAGCCCAGCTTTTGGCTTTGGAGGTGAAGCCTCAGAGATCTTCCGGGTGTGAGGAGGGACCTCCCTACTGAGGCTTTGGGTCAGTATTAGGTCCTTTGAATATAGTCAAGGGTCGAGGCTCGAGAGAAGTAGGTGTTGGCTGCACCCCGGTTTTGAACTCCCGTTGAGGTCATTTTTGACTTCAACAAGATCCACACTTGGATCCTACCTCAGAGTGCAACACTCTCCTACCTCAGGTAATAAAGCCCTACAGCTCAGATCCACAATTAGATCCTACCTCAATACCTCAACTGGACACATACATTGAAAGTGCAGCTAGATCTGATATACTCTAGAGGGGGGTTAATAGAGTATATGGTGCTTGAAAACTTTTTACAACAATTGCTGTAATGTGAGTGAGCAGGGAAGCAGTTAATAAATCTAATCACAGAACTAAACAAATCATAAGCTAATCACAAAACAATCACAGCCAGAAACAAAAATAAAGACAAGCAAAAGCAGATGACACAAGGAAATATAGTGGTTCCCCTAAACTTGGGTACATCCACTCTTCTACCACCCTAGGTAGGAATCCACTGCAGGATGAGTTGATCAGGTGTCCTGGGCACCAATGAGCTTTTGATAAGGTGCTCAAAAACCAAAGCAGATTTTTTGATCAGGTGTCTTGCCACCAATGAGCTTTTGACAAGGTGCTCAAAAACCAAGTTCAAACTTTTGAAGGGAGTTTGAGAATCCCTTTACAGAGATGGGGGTGAGGGAGTGATGGAAGTCTTCTCTTTCTCAAACAGCTGAGAAGACTATGTGAATTGATGGTGTCAAAGCTCCCCCTGAGTCCTTGAGATCTTCAGGAAAAGAAGCTTTGCTGTAGGGTGATAGGCCTTCAAAAGTTGATCTCCAGCAATAGATGATTTCAGCAACAACTGAAATGTTGGATGTCTGGAGTCTTGAAAGATGTTGGCCTTGAACACTTGAGACAAGAGAGATCTGAGGATTTCAGAAAGTTTGATCTTCTTGGATGTGTGTTCTTGAGAATTCTTTGAGACAGAGAGTATTTTGTGTGCTTGTTCTTCTTGTCTGTGTGTGTATGAGAGATTCAAAAATTCTTGTCTTTTATTCTCTGGTACTGAATAGAAAAACATCCTCTGTCAAGAATAGCCATTGGCCTGCATTAATTGCATCCTTAATTGCAAAATGTCTTCTGGAGGAAAGTCCATAGAAATATTCCTTGAAAATCCCTTGAAACTTGGTCCAGAAATAAATGAAAACGGCTAGAAAATCTTCTGAATTAATTGCAGAATAACTCCTTAACTGATCTGAATTTGAATCTTGAAACATCCTTGAAGTTATCTGAAAACGTCGAACTGAGCTCTGCTATCGTCGAACTGAGCTCAGCGATATGAACTTATACTGCAACAAAATATCATCGATCTGAGCACAAAGATCGTCGAACTGAGCTCAGAGACAGAGATCCAAAGCTAAGTCAAGATCGTCGAACTGAGCTCACCGATTGTCGAATGGAGTTCGACGATTTGATGAAGTTGAGCTCAGCGATCGTCGAATGGAGTTCGACGATCTGTCGAAGTTGAGCTAGACGATCGTCGATTGGAGTTCGACGAATCGTCGTGCTGAGCTCGACGATATGACTTGGTCTCATTCTGAAAAAGTCTTGGTCTTGAGGGCAGCTTCAAAACTTAGACTTCTAACCCTTAGACTCAATTCTAATTGACCTTTAGAGCTATACAGGAGGTCAAAGATTGGTTTCCTAGAGACATAATGATACAGACCCAAATTAGTAATAGGGTGTTCCAACAATCTCCCCCTATTTGGGTTAGGATTACTATTTATAGAGTTTGGAAAATTTAAATAACATCATACAAGCATCAATACAGAAAAACAGAAAAGCTGGACATGCAGAACCACAGATATATATATCATCCCAGATAATGATCAAAAATTAAGATGATTGTCACCTTACATAATCATTTCTTTTCCTTGCCCTTAATGAGTTTGATTTCTCTGTTGGGGTTGAGAGCTTCTTTCTTTGATCTTGTATCATCTGCTGCACCTAAAGTGGTTTGCTGTTTGGGCCTGGGAACTACAGCTTCAGGATGCAGTTCCATGTACCTGTCAGAATCAAAAATTTGCTTGACCCATATTTTTCCAACTCTTTCTTTCTCTGTTCAGACATTGTAGAGATGTTAGAGGAGTCTCTTCCTTGCTCTTTAGCTTTCTTGATCTGATCTAGTGCAGCAAGCTCTTTCATCCTTGCAGTCCAAGCAGCTGGATTGTTCTCAGGGTCTTCAAAAGGTACTGGTGGCTCATATCTATTAGAAGGATTGTCCTGAGGAGGCCTGGATGAAACAGTTTCCTTCAACTTATAGGGAAAAGGACCAGAGGTGGTGTCAGAAGAAATTTGTCCTTCCCTGGAGTATGGATGTTGCCTTGAGTATCCCTTAGAGTAAACCCCTGGACTGGCTTCCCCTATGATAGGATCTAGCATGTGGCTGATAGGGGGTTTGGCTTCTAGCAGGGGGTTGAGCAGCAGAACTTCCACCTGCACCTGCATCAGGAGGAGGTGGTGGAGGAGGATGAGAATGTTGGAATTGAGAAGAGCCCTTTTCATATTTCCTTTTCTTTTTCATTACTTTGAGTTGATTCTTTGAGTACTGCATCCAGTGCTCAGTTATGGGGAAATCATGCAGAATATAATATGGTATATCATTGTTATCCTTGACCTTGGCAGAAGGTACTCTCTTCATGGCTTTGCTCCTTGCCTTTCTCTTCCTGGCAATGGTAGCAGAAGAATCATTAGAATCTGTTCTGAACTCATCACTATCAGAACTTTGATCATCATAAAGGGCATCAATCTTCTTCATCAAATCTTTCTTGAGCTGTATAGAAGCAGATATAGAACTGGTAGCAGGAGTTGTAGTAGCAGAAGTTGAGGCAGTAGTAGTAGTGACAACAACAGATACAGAAGGTGTGGCAGTTGGAATTGAGGCAGAAGCAGTAACAACAGCAGTTGGAGCAGCAACAGTTTCACATATAGAAACAGCATTACCAGCAGCAGAAATATCATCAGAAAATACAGAAGGCTCAAACTCATGTGCCTCTGTCATAAGGATCTCCTTAGAAATTGGCTCATCAGCAGTAACAGAAGTATCATCAAGACTTTCAGCATCAGGAGGGGCAGCAACAACAGAAACAACCACACTGCTTTCAGCAGAAGTAGCAGCAGCATAAACTGAGTTTACAAATGAAGTGATGATGCTGGGGTCACAGTAAGAGAATGGCACAAGGGCCTTGGACAGATCCTCTGGGGGCTGGATAGTAACTGTCTCTGGCAGACATCTGAAATATATAGAATCAAATGCTGAGAGCAAAGACCCGAGGTCTATTGCAAAGACTGCAGCAGGAGGAACTGGATCTTGAGACACAGCAGCAGCAACAGCAGTAGCAGTAGCAAGAACTGAGGAAACAGCAGCAGGCAGGCTCACTGAAACAGCAACAACAACAGCAGCAGCAGCAGCAGACAGACTCACTTCATAGGGCATCTCCCCCTGCCTAGATTCAGACATGGCTGGATCAAGGCACACTGCTGAAGGGGCTGCCTGAGGGAATAGAGAGGAGAGCCTGGCAGAAATGGCTACCACTAACAGGAGTAAAGGAGCCAAGGAGGTCTCCAAGAGAAGAGATAGCCTGGGGGCTAGCAGTTCATAAATCATGTCAGCAAGGGCTGGAATATCTACTTGCTCAGTAGTGACTGAAGCAGAGGTAGAGGATGGAGGAGCAGCTGTTGGTGATGGTAGTGGAGAGCTGGAGTAGTGGGGAAGGGATGGTTGAGGTGTGGGTAAGGTGGTTATGGAGGATAGTGGGATGTTGATGGAGGGTGTGAAGGTGGGCTGGTCAATGATCTCTTGCAGAAGATCTTGATAAGATGTTGAGGATGAGGGTAGCTCAGGAGGAGAGGATGGTGAGTCATTCATAAAGGAATCATCAATGAGGGTGAAGGAGGGAATGGAGGGTGATAAAGTGGCAATGTCTGTTGGAGGGTAGGTGAATAATGGATGGAATTGGTCTTCTGTGGTTGGAAGAGTAGGGATTGGAGATGGTGTAGATATTGGAGAGGGGCTGGAGATGATGATGGTGGATGGACTTTGAATGGTAGATGGAATGGGAAGAGATGGAATTGGAGGAGGAGGAGGAGAGGCATCAGCAGGCAGGTCATATGCAGGGGCAGAGACCTGTGGGGAAGTGACTCTGATAGTCCTGGTGCCTGAAGGAGTGCTGGAGGAGGGCCTGCTGGGCTTGATGATCTGTCTGTCCCATTTACCAAAAAGGGCACAAGACAGTCTCTTGGATGCATTAATGTGGATTCCAGAGGAGACCAGCAATGCAGGTCACCTATGATGCAGAAAAATGCCTAAAATCCTTCCAAAGTTTACAAAACTCTTGTTGATTTTCTTCTTAATGAGGTCAAAGAAGACCTCTCCCCAATTCAGGTTCTTCCTGTCCACTATGGCTCCCATTAGGCAGAGCTGATACCTGGAAATTATATCATGAGCAGAGTGCTTAGCTAGTAGGACTTTCCCAACTACATCAGCTAGGAATCTGTATTCCACAGAAAGATTCTTTTTCAATAGCTTGCTAGGGTTAGCCTCAGAATGACCCATTCTGGCAAGCAAGTCAGCAAATTCTTCTCCAGACAAATCAGTAAAATCTCCACCAGTTCTCAACTCAAAAACCTCTGTTAGAATTGCTGGGGTCAAAGGTACCTGAGTGCCAGAGATTGATCCAACAATGGTGTTGTTGTCCTGATTGTGTGCAGTGTAGACCCATTCCTTAATTTCATCAGCAGCAAGCTTAATCCTTGTAGTCATGATTGCAGCCAGTTTTTGCTCTTTGAATAACTCTAAGATGTCCTGAAAAACCTGGTCTGTTGTGCTGAAGGATTCCATGTCGATGTCGAAGCCAGCATCAAATTTCATGGCGGCGAGAATAACAACAAACACAGCCATAGTTACCTGCAAAGATTCAACAAACAAAACGACCAAGTGCAGAAGAAAGTTTGGAGGGAAAGAAAGTTTTTGCAGAGAAATCGAAAGCGCAAAGGAGAACGATGGCGAAAAATGAATTTTATATTAGGGTTCGACGCAGAAATGGAAAGATCGTTGAACTCAGTTCGACGATCGAGGCTTCTAACGGAATCTGAAGAGTCTTCAACATCGTCGATCTCCGTTCGACGATATTGGAGAGCATCGAGCTCTGTTCGACGATCGTTCAGAGAACAAAAATCGTCGAGCGCCATTCGACGATCGTTGACCGGAAGAGATAGTTCATACTATCTGAGAAACGCTGAACTCAGGTCGACGATTTCAGAAATCGTCGATCTCCGTTCGACGATCTGGGGGAAAATCGTCGAGCGTAGTTCATAGATCAGAAAAACTCTAGACACTAAGAAAAATCAAGATGTTTGCCTAATCTTGGTCAATTTTTAAGCTTTTAAAATCTTGGATATTATTTAAGACTTTCTCCATCTAACATTCCTAACTGATTTAGGAAGAAGGTGTGTTTCTTTTCATCCAAGGGCTTGGTGAAAATATCTCCCCTTTGCAAATCAGTTGAGATATATTGTAGTTCAATTTTATTCTTTTCAACATTATCCCTTAAGAAATGATGTCTAATCTCTATGTGTTTTGTCCTACTATGGAGGACTGGATTTTGAGCTATAGAAATAGCACTTGTGTTATCACAAAAGATTTTAGACTTCTCTAAGTTGTAGCCATAGTATATGAGTTGGTTTTGAATCCACAAGATTTGTGAACAACAATTGCCTGCAGCCATATATTCAGCTTCAGCAGTTGAAGTTGACACAGAAGTTTGTTTCTTACAAAACCAGGAGACAAGTCTGTCACCAAGGAACTGGCAAGTTCCACTGGTACTTTTCCTGTCAATTCTGCATCCAGCATAATCAGCATCAAAAAATCCAGTTAAATCAAATGCTGAATCTTTTGGATACCAGAGACCTAGATTTGGACAACTTTTAACTTACCTGAGAATCCTCTTTACTAGTGTTAGGTGTGACTCTCTAGGGCTTACTTGGAACCTAGCACATATACATGTAGCAAACATTATATCTGGTCTACTAGCTGTAAGGTACAGTAAAGAGCCAATCATTGCTCTATATATTGTCTGATCAACAGGTTTCCCATGTTCATCAGCATCCAATACAACATTGGTAGGCATAGGTGTTTTCATACAAGATGCTTCAGACATGCCAAATTTCTTAACCAATTCATTTGCATACTTGGTTTGAGAAATAAAGATGCCTTCAGCATGCTGTTTGACTTGCAATCCTAGGAAGAAGGATAGCTCACCCATGCTACTCATTTCAAATTTAGAATGCATTAGGTTGGAAAACCTTCTGCACAATTTTGAGTCAGTAGAACCAAAAATAATATCATCTACATAAATCTGCACTAGTAGGGTATGAGACTTATGGTCCTAATGAAAATAGTTTGGTCTACTCTAGCCCTTATAAATCCATTTTCCAAAAGAAAACATGCTAGGGTCTCATACCATGCTCTAGGAGCTTGCTTGAGACCATATAATGCTTTGTTCAATCTAAAAACATAATTAGGATAAGTTGGAGAGATAAAACCTGGAGGTTGTCTGACATATACTTCCTCTTTGATGTCTCCATTTAGAAATACACTTTTGACATCCATCTGATATACCTTGAAGCCTTTATGTGCTGCATAATCTAAAAAGATTCTGATGGCTTCCAATCTTACAACTGGTGCAAAAGTCTGGTCGTAGTCTATTCCTTCTTCTTGAGAATATCCCTGAGCAACTAGCCTTGCCTTGTTCCTTACAATTACTCCTTGATCATCCAGTTTGTTTCTGAATACCCACTTTGTTCCAACAATGGAGTGATCCTTAGGCTTTGGCACTAGTTCCCACACTTTGTTCCTTTCAAATTGATGCAACTCTTCTTGCATTGCAATGATCCAGTGTGGATCTTGCTCTGCATCTTGAATGGACTGAGGTTCAATTTGAGATAGGAAGCAGGTGTGCAACATGTTTTGGTTGACCTGATTTCTGGTTTGCACACCAGCTGAGATGTCTCCAATTATTTGGGAAATTGGATGGTCTCTTGATGTTACTAAATCAACAGGAGGTGTTGATTGTTCACCAACCTGTGTTGTTGTTTCCTCTTGTGGTACAACAACTGGCTCTTCAGGTTGTTCTTCAATATGTTGAACACTTTCTTCATCTTCACTACTTTCATCCTTTTGAGTAACCTGTAACTTGTTCAAGTCTTCAACAAGAGAGTGTTCCTGCAAAGGTGCTATGGTAAAAGAGATCTTCTCCTTGAAAGACATGTTAGATTCATCAAATGATATATGAACAGATTCCTCAATCTTTAAAGATGAGTTATTATAAACCCTATAAGCCTTGCTGATCATAGAGTATCCCAGAAACACTCCATCAGCTTTAGCTTGAAATTTTGCTAAATATTTCTTATCATTATTATGTATGTAGCAAATACAACCAAAAACTCTAAGATAATCAACTTTAGGTTTCTTCCCTTTGAGCAATTCATAGGGAGTCTTTCCCTTTAGTTTATGTATCAAACTTCTATTCAGCATATAGTTGGAGGTGTTCACTGCCTCTGCCCAAAAGGATAGAGGAAGGTGAGCATCTGACAACAATGTAGTGGCAGATTCAATAAGGGTTCTATTTTTTATTTCAGCTACCCCATTTTGTTGAGGAGTTCTAGGAGCTGAGAAAGTATGCTTGATCCCTTCACTATGACAGAACTCTTGCATAAGAAGAGAATCAAACTCTGTCCCATGATCACTTCTGATCAGGGCAATGTGAGTATTGAACTCAATCTGTATACATTTGAGAAACTCTGTCAGACACTTAAAGTTATCAGACTTCTTCCTTAGAAAGAACACCCAAGTGAATCTAGAGAAGTCATCTACAACTACTAAAGTCTAAGATTTCCCTCCTAGGCTTTGTACTGTGATGGGTCCAAAAAGATCCATGTGTAACAGATACAATATCCTAGGTGAATCACTCTTATTAAGTAACTTAAAGTTGTTTTTAGTTTGCTTTCCTAATTGACAAGCCCTGCAGAGTCCTTCCTTCTTATATGGGCCAGAAGGTAGTCCTCTAACAAGGTTGTCCTTGGATAGCCTAGCAATAGTTCTAAGGTTTAGGTGTCCTAGTCTCTTATGCCATAAAATATTTGGTCTACAAACAGAATTGAACAGGCAAATATCTACATCAGTTGAAAGAAAATTTACTAGATAGATGTTACCTTTCCTTTTACCTGTCAACACAGTTGTGTTGTCCTCTGACTTGATTTTGCATAATGCTTTGCTGAAGGTCACCTGGTAGCCTTCATCACACAGCTGACTGATGCTTATTAAGTTGTGCTTCAGTCCTTCCACATAAGCTACCTTCTTGAATGTTACTGATCCAATCTAGACTGCACCATAGCCTTTAGTCTGTCCAAAGTTTGAATCACCATAGATAACTTTGGGTCCAAGCTTGACTCTAAAGGATGTGAGGTTGTCCTTGTTCCCTGTCATGTGCTTAGAGCACCCACTATCCAAGTACCATTACTGGTTAGATGTTGGATAGGTCTTCACCTGCACATAAGATAATTCATTTGTTTTTGACCCAGTTTACCTTGGGCCTAGGTTGATAACCTTTAAATTCTGAAATAAAAGATATTCCAGGTTGACTCTTATATCCTTCAGGATGATATCTCCTTGGAGGTATAATCCATTCAGTATAAGGGTTAAAGATTTGGGATGAAGGACCCTTAGGATTGAATTTTGATTTGCCCTTGAAAAAATTTCCAGAGCTCTGACCTCTGTTCGACGATCGTCGATCTGCGTTCGACGATCTTGGGTCAGATCGTCGAGCTCCGTTCGATGGTCGACTATGGCAGAGTTCAGGAACTTGAGATCGTCGACCTGAGTTTGACGATTTTGCCTGAGATCGTCGATCTACGTTCGGCGATCGTCGATCTCCGTTCGATGATTTCTACTGGGACTTGGTTTTCTTGGGCAGATCAGAATTTTTCCTAGCTACCTCTACAACTCCCTTTCCTTTATCAGAATTGAATTTGATTGGAGTTGTTAGAACTATGGGTTGGCTGGATGAAGCACCCAAGCCCTGTGTACTATTAAATTTGGAGTTTACTGTGCTTGTGATGTCCATCAGCTTGATGCTTCTCCCATTAAGGGATTCTTCAAGCTTCTTAGCCTCAGATAGCTCACTTTTCAGTGAAGCTATCTGCTCCCTACAACACTCCAACTCCTGAGAGAGTTTGAGGTTTTCTGACTTTAAAGTATTATGTTCAGATAAATGATTTCTGAGAGAGATAATTTCTTTCTCAGATTTTAGCAGGTCTAAACACAATGCTTTAAATTCAGATTTAAAGTCCTCTGAATTAAAATCAAATGAACTAATTACCTGATCTTCTTCAAGCTGAGTCTTTGAGTCTGACTCTAACTCTTCTTCATCTGAGTTATGTTGTGAGGCATTGATTGCCATCATGCAGAATTCTTTTTCTTCTGCATCATCTTCATCATCACTGGAGCTGGATGAGGCTTCTGACTTCTCTTCAGTCTCACTCCAGGATTCAGCAACAAACCCCTTTCTTGTGTGTTTGTTTTTGTTTGATGAGGGTTTGCCATTGCCATTTCTCTTGGAGTCTTTCTCCTTTCTTCTTTCTTTCTTGTCCCTTCTGTCCTTGTTTTTGTTTTCTAGACAGTTAGGAACTATGTGCCCTGGTTTCCTGCAACCACAGCAAACAATTTCTTTATTATTAATTGACTTGTCATACCTTGGCTTATCATGCTCCTTGTATGATCTCCTTCTGAAGTCATTTCTGGACATCTTGTAAAATCTTTTGGCCAACAGACTGAGCAGTTCATCATTGCATGTGACTTTGTCTTCAGGCTGATCTTCAGTTGCCTTGAAGGCTATGGTCTTCTCTTTTCTTGTGGCTGGTGAGGCAGCCTTCTGTTCTTCTTCTCTATTCTTGATGAGTAGCTCATAAGATTTGAGCTTACCTAATAGAGCTTCAGTTGTGATCTCATTCAAACTTCTGGCATTCTTAATTGGCCAGATTCTTGAATCCCAAGTGATAGGGAAGAACATTAGAATTTTGTCATTGAGTTCAGTTAGTGAGATCTCTTTATCCAATATCCTGAGTTCACTAACAATTAGACTGAGCCTGTTGTATATATCTCCCACTGACTCAGTTTCTCCCTTCTTGAAATTCTCATATTGAGATATGAGGTGGGATCTCCTATCCTTTCTCTCATCAGCTGAGCCTGAGACTATTTCAGAGAGTTTGTCCCAAATTTCCTATGCTGAACTGCATTCAGCTACCTTTTGAAATATGTCATCGGACATTGTCTGGGCTAAGATGTTCATAGCTTGGCATCAACTACCTTCCATTTCCTGATGTCAGCATCTGTTCCTGATGTAGGTGGAACAGCATTTGTACTTGAGTTCTCTGGAGGTCTTGGACACACTGTCAAAATAGAGTTAAAAATATCCTCGTCAATAGAATTCATGTATAATCTGATCCTTGCTTTCCAAAGGGCAAACTTGGATAGATTGCACACTGGAGGTCTGGTGCTAGCGTAATCTTTGTTTTGGGCAATGATTTGTGAAAACAAAATCTAATACTAAACTCAAAAGAAAACAGATCTAACTAGGGATCTTTGGGTTCAGGTGTTAGCCTGTGCAACCACCAAGGTGTGGTATGTTTAACCAACCTCCCTCTGATACCAATTGAAAGTGCAGCTAGATCTGATATACTCTAGAGAGGGGTGAATAGAGTATATGGTGCTTGAAAACTTTTTACAACAATTGCTGTAATGTGAGTGAGCAGGGAAGCAGTTAATAAATCTAATCATAGAACTAAACTAATCGTAAGCTAATCACAGAACAATCACAGCCAGAAACAAAAATAAAGACAAGCAAAACCAGATGACACAAGGAAATATAGTGGTTCCCCTAAACTTGGGTACATCCACTCTTCTACCACCCTAGGTAGGAATCCACTGCAGGATGAGTTGATCAGGTGTCCTGGGCACCAATGAGCTTTTGATAAGGTGCTCAAAAACCAAAGCAGATTTTTTGATCAGGTGTCTTGCCACCAATGAGCTTTTGACAAGGTGCTCAAAAACCAAGTTCAAACTTTTGAAGGGAGTTTGAGAAACCCTTTACAGAGATGGGGGTGAGAGAGTGATGGAAGTCTTCTCTTTCTCAAACAGCTGAGAAGACTATGTGAATTGATGGTGTCAAAGCTCCCCCTGAGTCCTTGAGATCTTCAGGAAAAGAAGCTTTGCTGTAGGGTGATAGGCCTTCAAAAGTTGATCTCCAGCAATAGATGATTTCAGCAACAACTGAAATGTTGGATGTCTGGAGTCTTGAAAGATGTTGGCCTTGAACACTTGAGACAAGAGAGATCTGAGGATTTCAGAAAGTTTGATCTCCTTGGATGTGTGTTCTTGAGAATTCTTTGAGACAGAGAGTATTTTGTGTGCTTGTTCTTGTCTCTGTGTGTATGAGAGATTCAAAAATTCTTGTCTTTTATTCTCTAGTACTGAATAGAAAAACATCCTCCGTCAAGAATAGCCGTTGGCCTGCATTAATTGCATCCTTAATTGCAAAATGTCTTCTGGAGGAAAGTCCATAGAAATATTCCTTGAAAATCCTTTGAAACTTGGTCCAGAAATAAATGAAAATGGTTAGAAAATCTTCTGAATTAATTGCAGAATAACTCCTTAACTGATCTGAATTTGAATCTTGAAACATCCTTGAAGTTATCTGAAAACATCGAACTGAGCTCTGCTATCGTCGAACTGAGCTCAGCGATATGAACTTATACTGCAACAAAATATCGTCGATCTGAGCTCAAAGATCGTCGAACTGAGCTCAGAGACAGAGATCCAAAGCTGAGTGAAGATCGTCGAACTGAGCTCACCAATCGTCGAATGGAGTTCGACGATTTGATGAAGTTGAGCTCAGCGATCGTCGAATGGAGTTCGACGATCTGTCGAAGTTGAGCTAGACGATCGTCGATCGGAGTTCGATGAATTGTCGTGCTGAGCTCGACGATATGACTTGGTCTCATTCTGAAAAAGTCTTGGTCTTGAGGGCAGCTTCCAAACTTAGACTTCTAACCCTTAGAATCAATTCTAATTGACCTTTAGAGCTATACAGGAGGTCAAAGATTGGTTTCCTAGAGACAGTGATCCTGACCCAAATTAGTAATAGAGCTATACAGGAGGTCAAAGATTGGTTTCCTAGAGACATAGTGATCCTGACCCAAATTAGTAATAGGGTGTTCCAACATACATCAGTGACTAATTAGTCACCTACCTCACGCACAAAGTGCCCTACAATCAGATTCTGATAAACTGAATCCTTCAAGAAAAGAATATAGAGTAATTAAGAAAATAAATAACTAACTCAGAGATAAATCTATGATTCTACTTGCTGGACTGAGCAGATTTCAGTCCAGCACACTTACTATAGAAGGAATTAGTCCTCTTCTACAGGTAACTCTTTTCTACTGTACAGTAGAGCAGCAACCAGCTTGCTGAATGGAAGAATTAGCTTCTCTATTCTTGAAAGAACTATCTTGCTGAGCTTGAAGAGCTCAGCTAACTTCCTTTGCCTTGGTGGGTATCCCTGCTGGACTTTAGCTTTCAAGCTTGGTGGAGAAGATGATGTCCAGCCGCCTCTAGTTTTCTTTCTCCATTCGATCTCTTTTGTTTTCTATTCGTTGTTCGTTTTCCTAATCCCTATTCATTTTCCTTTTTATATACGTTGATTTGAATCAACAACACACTTGTATGTGGGACCCAACCAAGGTTTGGTGAGCCCTACCTTTTTTAGAAAATGACAAGGTAGCTTTTGGCGCCACTGCAGCTTTCCAGCAGCGACTACATGTAAGTTGACATTGATGACGTCAGCAATGGTCATCACCATATGGACTTTGAAAATAATCCAAAAATCCATGAAGCATTGAGTGATGTTAAGTCACTCAACGCCTTCTGTCTTGGCTCTCAGCGCTTCTGGACTTGTGAATTTTCTCTAGATTTATCTTAGTGGTTCTGTCTTAGCAGTCTCAGTGGTTTCTTCTTAATAGTTGTGACATGCCTTTTTCTCAATGCTTTCTTCTTATTAGCTGAGACAAGTCTCTGTCTCAGCGGTTCTGTCTCAGCGGTCTTTGCTTCTTAGCTGAGACTATCTTCTATCTCAGTAGATTTCCTCTTAACTGTCTCAGCGCTTCCTTCTTCATTAGAAGCGTTGAGTGAACCTGCTTCAGTCAACGCTTCTGGACTTAGAGAAATCCAGCTAGTTTTGTCTTTGTGCTTCCTTCTTCATTAGAAGCGTTGAGTGAACTTGCTTCACTCAACATTTTTGGACTTAGAGAAATTCAGCTAGTTTTGTCTCAGCGCCTACTTCTTCATTAGAAGCGTTGAGTGAACCTACTTCACTCAACGCTTCTGGACTTAGAGAAATTCATCTAGTTTTGTCTCAGCTGTCTCAATGCTCTCAACGCCTTCTTCTCAGCTATCTCAGCTATCTCAGTGGTCTCAACCCCTTCTTCTCAGCTATCTCAGCGGTTTCATCGCTTTTTGCCTTAGTCAGTTTCTCTGGCTTTAACTACATTCGACGATCTGTGGGCTGAGCTCGACGAACTTTGATCTTCTTAGCGGTCTCAGTGCTTTTTGCCTTAGTTGATTTTTCTAGATTTAGCTTAACAAGTGTTGAGCTGAGTTCGACGATTTGTAAGCTGAGCTTGATGAATTGCAAACTGAGCTCGACGAACTTCAAGTTGAGCTCGATGAAATATGAAACCTGAGCTCTTGTGCTTATCCCAAGGAATGTTGAGCTGAGCTCTATGACCAGCGAGCTGATCTCGACGAACTTCGAGCTGAGCTCGATGAAATTTGAGTTTACTACCAAACTCAATTTCTTCACCTGTCCAATCACAGACTACCTGCATGCATGAACTAAAGTACACATCAAATACATTATGCTCCTTAGCATGATTGGTGATGCTCCTTCAAATCCTGAGGAACTTTATATGACACAATTCCCAACAGTCTCCCCCTATTTGAAGAAGGCAGAACACCCATCCATGCTAAGGTGCATCAACAAAAAAAAATATCATGATGGGTCTAATGATAACATTATCATGACAACTAGCCAACCCAATACATGATAACTCCCCCTGGATGAGATGGCTTACCACTATGATTGAAAGATCAATGGTACTAGTGAATTATCAATCACTGACAATGTGATTAACGACAAAAACTTTATTAATCATTAACTAGATAAATATTATGATCAAGATGAACCTAATCATTAACTAATTTAGATATCTATAGTCAAACTGTAGTAGATAAAATTTGTGATTATAAAATATTTGTCAAGGAATAGCTTATTTATCAAACACATACATGTAAGTGAAAATCTCATGCACATTTGTCACGTCAATGTAGTCAGGTCCAAAACATATTCATTTTCTTGATAAAAATTTGGAATTTTTACACTATTGAGATTCATTACAAACATATATTAGAAAATTTTTAAATAAGCTTAAATCTTGCAGTCTTCTATCAGCTATTCTTTGATGAACTTGCACCAGCATCCTTGGTTGCAGCAGTATTTTTCAAGTTTTCTGCTTTGTTCTTCTGCCTCTTGAAGTAGAGGAACGACTTTGGAATTTATCTAGAAGGCATTTTCTTGGGGTTGCTCTTCCTTACCGGATTCTGTTTGTATACTCTTTCCCTTAGGGAGTTTCTTTTTAGATGCTTTATCAATTACTCAGAAGGATATACACTATCAATATTCTTTAAAATTTGTCCATGGATTACCCAAGCATTGATAATGATGGATTCAGAGGCAAACACTCCAAGCAAGAGACAACCAAGGGCACCCTCTCCTCCATTAGTAAGTTATCGACTCAAACCTAATTAAAAGTGGACAGTTTACATGCGATCCCCCATATGGGCACACCACTGCTTCCACTACTTATTTTGTCCCCAAACTAAACTCGCGCGGGGGTGACTTAGGGGATGTGGACTGCTTCTTTTTGATCGAGGTCTGCTTTGATACCACTTGTAATACCCCCCCTTTTTTTGAAACACCGGGGTCTTAGGCCCAAAACTGCCGCATTGCGGTGACACCTTCGTGCCTGAGAAGGTCATCACTACAAAACGCCGATCCTGCCGGCCAAATCGATCACAACTGTAGTAAAAAAAAAGCAAGTCCACGCATATCACATGTATGGTAAATAAACTCCACGAAGGGAGTGTTCACAAAAATAATAAAAAAATACCAAATCTTGGGCTCATGCCCAGTACATCAAGACCTCACTACATATCACTTGACGCGGAAGCAAAACCAAAAGAACTACTAGAGACCAGGACTCACAGTCCCTGCCGTCTGAACTCCGGTACTAGACTGCCCATCTCCAAGCGTGCTGACCTCCGAGGCTGCTCCTCCATGCTAGGCTCTACGGTCCCCTAAAATGATGTGGTTCGAAAACCGTTAGTCAAAAAGACTAAGTCCTATCATCCCCCGACCCTTCTTTCATGGCTCCTAGGCACCGAGCGGGGAGGAGGAAAGGAGAGGACGTGAAGGTGGAGAATAACAAATAAGCAGATGGCGGCGAAACTAAACTAGCATTTCTATAGTATATAAGATAGAATGAAGGTAAAAAGACTGAACAAGAAAAGTAACCTTAACTTATATGAAAACACATAAGCTAAGGGATCTTTTGCAGGGCTCCTATCGTATAAAAAGTCCCATACCAATTTATACGATAGGGTGTCTGTTTTCTAGCAATCCTACATTTAAATTTACAGAAATAAAACCTTAACTTATAAGCGCGCTCGCACGAACTTATAAACCAAGGGGTCATTTTTTAGGACCGATTGTATAAGCGTCCCATACCACTTATACAATAGGTGTCGGGTTATATGCAATGATTATTCTATGAAATACATTTATGCCATGATGTGAACATGCAAGTGCAACTCACCCACTCAACTCTGTGTACACAGACCTTTAATTCCCCCATTCTGGAGTCGAGCCTCCCAGGATAGCTCTGTAGTGACAAATGGAAGCGGTGGGTTGGGCCTCGCCCACCTCTAAATTGATAATTGCATTACCAGTCAGACATATCATACGCCTCGATACTGGTGCACTAAGCGGATCACCTGCGTACTCTTGCCGGCTGGCGCACCAGAATTTATTTGGCCAAGTGCTAAACCACACTTGCCGAGTCAACGTATTGGCGTCGGTGCATCGACTCTCCAATACCGAAGGACCACCACCTTATACTCTATGCGCATGCAACCTTGATGTATAACCACCGAGCTAAAGCTCCCAGGACCAACCCGTCCACCACAAACAACAATCGAGCCAAAGCTCGCCGGGCCAACCTGCCCATCACAAACATCAACCGAGCCAAGGCTCGCCGGGCCAACCTGCCCATCACCGAATCCACCGAGCCTACTGCCCGAGTGACCCAACCTAACATCCCGAGACAGCAAGGTGAGTGAATGTGAACCCCTAGTCACACTAGTTACTCTTGCAATTTAGTTTTACCTACAGTTTAGGTTAGCCCAGGACTGCCCAAGGTATTCCCCGTGAAGGGCTCTCGAAGGCACTAGGAACTACGATGGGATTACGCCCAATGCTCCCTTTCGCAAGGCACTTACTATTATTAGTTTCTATCAATTTTCCTAAACCCTTACTTGTTGTATTGTATCTAACCCTAGAGAATTTGACACTCCCTCCCCACGGGGAAAGACGATCTTTCGTCTATCCCGAGCACCACTTAACACTAGCCAATCCAACACTCTACTCATCCTATCTTCCAATGATGAACTCATTTTTATTTATCTAAACCAGCAAAATCTCTAACCCCAACTCATGTGCTCAAATTCATATTCCGACATAATTTCTGCAGTTTTACTAAATGCAGACCAACCTAAGCTATATGAAGTGTAAAATGGGAGGTACTCAAAATAATTATCCAATAACCCTATAATAATTATTGGGAGTCTATCATGACATGTTTGGCCTAAATCCAGAAATTCATAATTCTCCTATTTTATCTGATAATTTAATTAATTTTTCTAGTAATCCAAAAACTCAAGTTTGAACATGAAGTGTCAATTTCAAACATTCAAATGCTCCTTAAAATTTATGATAATTACAATATGAACATTTAACCTAGAATCCAAGGTCTCCCAATTTTGCAGCAAGGTTTAGGCCTCTAATTCTAATTGTGAATATAACCTATTTTAATCAATTTTAAAAGGCAAGTGCAGCAAAAATACTTTCAAAAATTCTGAGAGAGTTTAGGGATGATTGTAAGGATATATAAATACACTAGGTCAAGTTTCATAATTTATCAACAGATAATGAGCGCCAAACAAAAAATCGAACAAGTATCCAAATTAATGAGCTTGTGAAGTAGCTACCGTAATTACGTATTCAAAAATTCTAATAAAATTCATACATGAGCATAATAGTCTAAACCTTCATCTGCCTAATTTTCATGACTTTCCAATAGATAGTGAATTCATAATAACCAAATATTTAAGTAGGGCTAATTCATGCATTATAAAGAAAGTACTAAGAGTATTGATCTAGAATTCCCAATTAAATTTCCAGAGGTTCATACCACCCCTATGACCACACTACCAAAATTTGATTATTGTTCAATGAGTTTTACTAACCTATTCTAGCACTATAAGATTTGTGCCCTAGAATAGGGTTAGGTTTTTGAGGGGCCTACCTTTTCCCAAATCCCCTAAGATGTTTTACCAGAGGGCTTTAGCTACCCTAGTACCCTCCCTACAAAATTTCAAGTCCATAAAAGGTCTTTTGACCCCATGCCCTTCACAAGACACAAAAGCCCTTCCTTATGGTTTTGTCTTAGGTCCTAGGGCAAAACTATTCCAATCCACCCCATTTTCAATGGGAGGGTGTTAAAAGTCATGCCAAGTCAGTGGCCCAAATTTCAACCTCTGTTGAGGTGGTTTGGTCACCTAAACCCACAAGTGCACTTTTGACCTAAATACCCCTTATTAGGGCTAGGATAGTGATTGTTCATTTCCCAAACAAATCAGCTCCAAATTAGATGAAAAATTATAAACAACCTTGTGAAGACCCTAAAGACCACTAATCAAAATTTGGTAGGGTTTGGAGGTAATAAGACATATTAAATAATTCCTACATGGATTATTAAATTCATACAAAATCTTTAGGATATGTTCTAGGTATAGGTACGAAGGATCCCCATCCAAAATTTCAGGTCATTTGGATGGATGGATTGTTGGGGGCACTCAAAATAGTCTCTGGTCTAGCCTAGGTATAGTGCTCACCAAAATGAGTGTTGTGGTCACACCACATACCCAAATTGGTTGAAACTAATTTTAAATTAAATTAAACTCATAGATCTACAATTTGCATGGCTACAACCATTTCTGAAACGGCGCCTAAGTATTTGTAATATTTAATTTAAAACAGCCAGTAAACAGGATAGAAAATTCAGAAATCAAAACTAAATAAAAGAAATGATCTAACACGAATCTTAAATCAAATCCAACGCATCCTAGGCAACTTCCTCCTCCAGCCAAGGGCTGTGATCAGCCCTACCTGGATCTTCTTCCAAGCTATTTTCCCAGCCACCCGGCCACCTACTTGGCCGGCCACCACCGCCACCACCTTCGTTGAGGTGGGGGCTATCACCGGGCGGCGGCACGACCGTCGGAGGGGTGTTTTCCGGAGAACCCGACCACTCCATTTTTTGGAAAAACCATGGAAAATGCATCACCTGATCTGACTCATTTGAGCCTGATTCTCATCCTAAAAGATTCCTAAGATCTATCCATAGAAGGAGTAGAGGAGGACCTTATTGGAGGGCTGGAGGCGGGTCGATCTTCGAGTTGCCATGGCCGGTGGTTGAGCTTTTCCGTGCTCTACAACTGTGCAGCCAGAGTGCTCAGTTTCCTAAGGAAAATTGTGGAAACTCCTACCCTAAGTCTAGGTAAGCTTTTAAAACATTCAAATGGGAGAGAGGATGAGTGTAGCATCAATGGCCATTAGTGGCCACTAAAGGGGAAATTAAAACCATGGTGGTTTCACCTTCCCTAGGCATGAATCCATCAGAAGACCTCCCATAACTGATAGAGGGAGTGAATCTACATCAATTGGGAGAGGAAATTAGGAGTCAATGGCATTCAATCACCATGAATGGTCATTTTCTCCCACTTTCTCTCTCCTCCATTAAAGGGGAAAATGGAGCTTTCTCTCTCCTACCCATCAAGGCTGATTTTGATCTCTCTTCCAGCCTATTAGCACCCCACTAACTCATGTTAATAATAAAAATTAGGTTAGCCCAAGTGGGGTAAATGGGTTTGAGCTTGGGTTAGCCCATTTGAGTTAACTTTGACCTAACCTTGACTAGGGTTGACCTAGGTCAAATTGACCTTTTGTGTCACCATCATTGGGTACTTGGTGACCTATTGGCCTCCTCTAGGGTCTAGGTAGGGATGGGTAGGGTTAACATGACACTCAGAAGGCCACTTGCCCCTAAGTTAGGTCACTTTGACCAGTTTAGGGCTAAGGTTGACTTGGGCCAACTTAGGCTCTAGAGTTGACCCCAATATGTTTTAGGTGACCCATTGACCTCACCCCAGGGTTAGGAGTACATGAGGGGAATCCA
This sequence comes from Platanthera guangdongensis, assembly GCA_039583875.1. NCBI lineage: Eukaryota > Viridiplantae > Streptophyta > Magnoliopsida > Asparagales > Orchidaceae > Platanthera > Platanthera guangdongensis. The sequence continues at coordinate 119,287,890 of CM077159.1, read as the reverse complement.
CTTTGCTAAGGGAAGGTCAGTTGACCCTATGTAGGTCAGTTTGACCCATTTAGGGTTAGAGTTGACTTTGGTCAACTTAACCACTTTGACTGCCCTCCATGAGTCCTTAGTGACCCATTGACACCACATTAGGTCTAGGAAGTCCCTAGTAGGGTTGGTTGGGCTTTAGTAGGGCACACTGCCCTTGGTTAGCGCAGCTTGCCTAATTAGGCCTAGGGTGGTTCTAGGTCAACTTGTCGACCCTGGGTCAATCCCAATGGACCCTTAGGGCTATAATGGCCCTCCCAATGGATTGGTGAGACCATAGTGGGGTCTTAGAGTCGTGGTAAAGCCTCATGGTTATCCTAAACTAGGGTTTAGGAATCTACTATTTGCAGACCATAATGACCTTACCTACATTCCTAGGTTCACTTGGCCTTCTTGGGCTTCCTAGGGTTTTGTCATGACCAAGTCATGACAAAACCACTCCTAGGGGGTCTAGGTGTTTGAGGGATGTTACATGGCGCCACTACAACTTTCCCGCAATGACTACACGTAAGTTGACATTGATGACGTCAGCAATGGTCATCACCATCTGAACTTTGAAAATAATCCAAAAATCCATGAAGCATTGATTGATGTTAAGTCACTCAACGCCTTCTGTCTTGGCTCTAAGCACTTCTGGACTTGTGAATTTTCTCTAGATTTGCCTTAGCGGTTCTGTCTTAGCGGTCTCAGTGGTTTCTTCTTAATAGTTGTGACATGCCTTTGTCTCAACGCTTTCTTCTTATTAGCTGAGACAAGTCTCTGTCTCAGCGGTTCTGTCTTAGCGGTCTTTGCTTCTTAGCTGAGTATATCTTCTATCTCAGTAGATTTCCTCTTAACTGTCTCAGCGCTTCCTTCTTCATTAGAAGCATTGAGTGAACCTGCTTCATTCAACGCTTCTGAACTTAGAGAAATCTAACTAATTTTATCTCAGCGATTCCTTCTTCGTTAAAAGAGTTGAGTGAACTTGCTTCACTCAACGCTTTTGGACTTAGGGAAATTCAGCTAGTTTTGTCTCAGCGCCTCCTTATTCATTAGAAGGGTTGAGTGAACTTGCTTCACTCAACGCTTTTGGACTTAGAGAAATTCATCTAGTTCTGTCTCAGCTGTCTCAATGCTCTCAATGCCTTCTTCTCAGCTATATCAGCTGTCTTAGTGGTCTCAACCCCTTCTTCTTAGCTATCTCAGCGGTTTCAGCGCTTTTTGCCTTAGTTAGTTTCTCTGGCTTTAGCTGCATTCGACGATCTATGTGCTGAGCTCGACGAACTTTGATCTTCTCAGCGGTCTCAGCACTTTTTGCCTTAGTTGATTTTTCTGGATTTAGCTTAACAAGTGTTGAGCTGAGTTCGACGATTTGTAAGCCCAGCTTGATGAATTGCAAACTGAGCTCGACGAACTTCAAGTTGAGCTCGACGAAATTTGAAACATGAGCTCTTGTGCTTATCCCAAGGAATGTTGAGCTAAGCTTGACGACCAGCGAGGTGAGCTCGACGAACTTCGAGCTGCGCTCGACGAAATTTGAGTTTACTACCAAACTCATTTTCTTCACATGTCCAATCATGGACTACTTGCGTGCATGAACTAAAGCACACATCAAATACATTATGCTCCTTAGCATGATTGGTGATGCTCCTTCAAATCCTGAGGAACATTATATGATGCAATTCCCAACAATTTCCCCCTATTTGAAGAAGGCAGAACACCCACCAATGCTAAGGTGCATCAATACAAGAACTATCATGATAGGTCTAATGATAACATTATCATGACAACTAGCTAACCCAATACATGATAACTCCTCCTGGATGAGATGGCTTACCACTATGATTGAAAGATCAATGGTACTGGTGAATTATCAATCACTGACAATGTGATTAACAACAAAAGCTTTATTAAACATTAACTAGATAAATATTATGATAAAGATGAACATAATCTTTAACTAATTTAGATATCTTTAGTCAAACTATAGAAGATAAAAATTGTGATTATAAGATATCTGTCAATGAATAGCTTATTTATCAAACACATACATGTAAGTGAAAATTTCATGCACATTTGTCACGTTAATGTAGTCAGGTCCAAAACATATTCATTTTCTTGATAGAAATTTTAAATTTTTACATTGTTGAGATTTATTACAAACATAGATTAGAAAATTTTTAAATAAGCTTAAGTCTTGCAGTCCTCTATCAGCTATTCTTTGATGAACTTGCACCAGCATCCTAGGTTGCAGCAGCCTTCTTCAAGTTTTCTGCTTTGTTCTTCTGCCTCTTGAAGTAGAGGAATGACTTTGGAATTTTTCTGGAAGGCATTTTCTTGGGGTTGCTCTTCCTTACCGGATTCTCTATGTATACTCTTTCCCTTAGGGAATTTCTTTCTAGATGCTTTATCCATTACTCAGGAGGATATACACTATCAATATTCTTTAAAATTTGTCCATGGATTACACAAGCATTGATAATGATGGATTCAGAGGCATCACTTAGTTGTTCATAGTTTGGATCATCTCTATTCTCAACTCTCCTCTTTGACATGAACTCATCAGCCATTTGAGTTCCTTCCCGCTTTCTTCTGGTAGCAAGCTGTGCATCCTGTGCAAATCTAGCTTGTGCTCGGATGTCTAGGTCCTCTGGCCTTTTTTTGTCCTAGAGGTGCAGGTGTAGTGCCACCCTGGTACCTTGAATTACATTGAAGGCTTGATCTTCAATGAGTGCTGCTGCCTTAGCATGGCTACTCTCCCCCTTTCTGCATTCTTCAGAGATGGTCTTTTATAATAAGGTGGTGTTGGCTTCATTCTTGCTTGATATAGAATTGAATATTCTATCATTGTTAGCAAGCAGCTCATCTTTCAGAAGTATTTCCTCCTTCATAGATTGGAAGATAATATTGGTGATATGCTGATTTACATGTTCTATTGCACCCTTGATCACCTCATCAATTACACTTACATAATTCTTGACATATCCTATGTTAGCTGCAGAGAGTTTTTGGCTTGTATCCAAGGATTGCATGAGGGTGGTCAGTTTGATGCCAGCAGTTCCAGCCCTATCAAACTAGGTGGTGTCCTATTTGTTTAAGTGAGAGATTTCTTCTTTATTTTCATTGACTTTGGCTGTCAGGTCATCCCTCAGTTTGGCAACTTATTGATCAACATACTCTTTGAGGGTTGAGGTCTGAGCATCCAAGAGTGCTTTGACTTGGTTTAGAAATTCCTCATTGGAGATGGGGTTAGATGAAGTATGGCTCATAGGAGGAGGTGTGGGTAATACCTGCAGTGGGTGTAGATTCAACTATTCTATTGACAACTTGATCCAAGTTTGTCAGATCCATCTAATCATGCTCCCCCTCAGACTGAGCATCCTTTTCTGGGCTTGACCTATCAAGATAAGTATTTAAAGCTTCAGGAGGCTCATGGTTATCTTCTACCATATCTATCTCATCCTCTGCGGCAACTTCTTCCTCATTGCCAATCTTTGACACTTATCCTGACCTAGGGATGGTATGGATTTTATCGACATGCACTACAGTGTACATAAGTTGAATGTTTGCAGAGGATTGACTTAGTGAAATGTCAACCTGCAGACCAATTTCAACTGGAGAGGATGATCTAATCTCTGGTTTAGGGCTGGAGGTTCTTTCTTGCTCAGTAGGCTTCTTACTTGTACCATTAGAGGAGTCCTTTATTGCTGAAGGTTGGCTCATTGGTAGGACCCTAGTGAATCTGCCCAAAGTCTTTATGTCCATTCTCTTTAGGTCATGAATCTTCACCTCATGTTCCTGTTTGAAGGTATCAGGATAGGTGTTCACTAGGTATAAGGAAAGAATTATGCCCAAGTTTGGAGAGGGTATACAGTCTACTAATCTCGGATAGATGAGAGAAGACCATAATGTCTTTCTATTCCGGATAATTCTAGTCATGACATCAAACATGGACTTGGAGATAGTGTCATGTGATTCAGGTTTGCTGATAAGGGCTTTCCCTACAATATCTGATAACAATTTGCATCTCTGATTGAAGAATTTTCTTTTAAGAGACCCAGATTTGGCCTCATTGTATCCACACCATCTGAGGGCACTGTCTCTATCCGAGACGGCGAGCTCTTATTCCTCGCTAGGGTTGACGGAGGGTATATGAAGGGACTTTCCTAGTCTCATAGTGTTTACCTTTATTTTGATATCTTCAATTTTAGATTCAAGAGAGTTCTGAGAGGAAGACACTTTAATGTTCTAAAAGAATTAAACTAACTCTTTTTTAAGAATGGTGGAGGGTTCAGACAGGGCGTACTCCAGGCCTATAATTTCAATCATCCTTATTACTGTTTTAATCTCTGGAGAGGCATGATTGAATCCATCTCTCACAATTTCGTATCCTTCCTGGAGCTCCTTGATGATATTTGGCGTCATTGTTCTAGTGCGACAAGACGCTGAAGGGTTTCGATCTCGACGGCTAGGGTTAAGTCATTTAAAGAGTGGAGTGGCTTTTCGTCTCTTGTCGCCTTTCTATTTATACCAAAAGGGTTCAATTATCAATTAAGCATTTTTAGCCTAAAACTTACACATTTCATTTTAACCGGTTGAGATACGCTTCCTATTATGAACTAGGTGATTTTGTGCTTTGATTCTTCTACCTCTCAGTTTTTGTTCTACTTATTCACTGCATATTTAATTTGTGGCTTGCCTCACTGATTGGATGTACAATATATTTTACTTTAATAAAATTTTTATTAATTTTAAATAGAAGGGGACCTAACATGTTAATGAGCCAGTTAAATTGGCACTCCAATTTATGCATTGGTTTACCTTAAAGCTTGCTAATAAGATATTTGACTTTTAGGATAAAGCCTACAAAAATTAACAGTGTAGATAATTGAATTACTGTTTTCTATTTGGTGTGCTTGATTAGGTTCAGCCTGAGCACATCTAACATAACTATCAATTAGCAAACTTAATCTCTATATATAGGAGAGAGTGACTTACCTTGAGGTTTTCTTCCTCTAGCATTTGAGGATTACATTCTAGACAGCCTCAATCTTAATTTGTTGCTTTTCTTGGATTATATTCTTAGAGAAACTATCCTGTCCCAGACATTTGCCTTTAACACGCATTGTCCAAATACCACGACTTAATTGGACAGGTACTTGGACTATCCTGCAAAATATAATTCATTTACCCTTAGGCACCCCGTGATAACTGGGTCCTAGGTTCTTGTTAGCTTCATAAAACTTTTGCCCAACTCTTTCCTGGGCTAAGCACCATTCTGTACACTAGTCACATTCAGGTTATGCCAACAATCAATGGCAAAGTGACCCACTTTCCCGCAGCACCAACATTTATGAATGTTGTATCTTCTCTTTAGGCCAACACAAAATTGCTGTCCATGAGAGAAGTGAGCAGCACCAGACTTTGCTGGATGAGCATTGCATGATGCTGCCCGCTTCTTCCTTAGTGAAGGTGCTGAGGGACTAAATACAGCTGGTACAGTATAGGCCTGATGTATTTTTGGAGCCTGCCATCTAATGGACTATCTCATTTCCTTAGATAAAGGATATTTGGATCCAAATCTAAAGAACTTCTCCTGAACATTGTCGGTAGAGTTGACAATATCTCTCTTTCTTGGATCATGTGCCTTCACCCCACTGGTGGAGCACACATTTGATTGATCCTTCTGGAGTGATGCAAACTTGACAGTTTTAGAAGGTGAATTTGCCTTTTGAAACAATGTCCTCTTATCTGAGAATTCAGATTTGAAATGATGATTGATTTGATTAATACCCATTTTCTTAGGGACTGGGCAAGTTACAGCTTTTGGCAACTGACCCTGTATCTGAGAAGGGTTAATCACAATCCCCAATATATCTGTGAACTTTTGTTCCAGATATCTAATATGATTTTTCTTCTCTTCCAGAAGCAAATTCTGACACTTCAGACTTTTCTTGAGTTCAGACACCTCATGACTTTTCTTATAGAACTCAATAGATTTATTGTTATAAAGAGTTTTATAAGGCATTAGGACTTCTATCACCTTGGCTTGCCTTTTGGCAAGAATTCTGCTCTTCTTTAGAGCATCTAGGAGTAGTCCATACTTGTCAATCAATTACTTGACATCAGTCTTATATTCTGAGCAATCTTTATCATAAGATGAAGATGCACCAGTATCGGGACTGGTCTCATAGTCAGAGGAAGATGCAGAATTGAAAATAGGTTGTAGCTTGATTGATTATGAATCTGGCTGACTTCTTTCTTCTTCAGTCATTGCCATCAAACCATGACATCCATAGTCTTCTTCATCCTCCTCATTGTCAATGTTTGAGTGTGACAGAGGGGCCCTGATTCCTATCATGGCAGCAGGATATTCCTCCTCTTCTCCTGGATTTGCAGCAACAGATATCAGCCTTATATAGGCTTCTTCCTCTTCATCTTCAGATTCTGAGGATGAAGAATCTGTCCAGCTTTTCTCCTTCTTAGCCACAAAAGACTTCTTCTTCTTCTTTCCCTTGTGGTGATGGTAATGCTTTTTCTTCTTCTTTTCATCTTCTTCCTTTCTTTTGACTGGGCAGTCAACAATGACATGCCCAACCTTGCCGCAATAATAACAGATGACATTAGAAGAAATCTGTTTATTAGTTTTAGGGACATACCTGTCATCCTTGGATGACTTCCTGTGATAAGAGGATGAAGATGGCCTGCTCCTCCAATCCTTTTCTTTATGAACTTCTGAAATTGCCCGGAGAAGGCAGCTAGATCTTTATTAGACATGTGGTTGTCTAATGAGCTTGGCTCAGAATTTTCTAAGCTAAATTCAGCTTCTATCCTTTGTGGTGAGGGTGTATTTCTCCTACTTCTTCTTAGGGCTTCTGCCTTGAATACCACAGACTTGTCCTTGGGCATGAATTGGCTGCTCTTCTCTTCTTCTTGTCTACCAGCCAGCTGCATTTCATAGGACTGTAGCTTTCCAAAGAGTGTTGGTGTAGGACTGTCTGCTAGCTTAGCCATTTCCCTTATGACACAAATCTTGGTGTCCCAATCTCTAGAGATATCTAAGGAACTTTTCATTTCGCTCATAGTTGCTGAAGACCCTACCATTGGTTCTCAGTTCATTGACTGTCCTAAAGAACCTTTCAAAATAGTCTGTAATGTTTTCAGACTTACTTTGCCTGAAGGCCTCATACTCTTGATTGAGCATGGACGTTTTGTCATCTCTAACTTCCTCAGAGCCTTCCATATATACCACAAGGGTGTCCCACTTTTCCTTGGAGGTCTTGCAGTGTACAAGATTTTGGAAGGTTGAGTCATCAATGACACTAGCTATAATATTTTGTGCCCTTTTGTCCATGATAGACAGAATCACTTCATCTCTGTCCATTTCTGAATATGTCTTAGGCACTCTCACAGTTGGATCAATGGTGGAAGACTTTGTGGGGACAAAAGAACCTTCTAATATTGTTACATAGATCCTAGTGTCAGAAGCTTGCATGAATAGTCTGACCCTTTGCTTTCAAAGGCCAAATCCTTCCTTCCTGCAGATGGGCAACTTCATGGTCCCTAACTCCTTATAGTTCATTCTAGACCCAATAATGTTATCTTATAGCTAACTTTGGAGGTATACTCAGATTGTTAAATCCTTTTTGAGTAACCTCCCTCTGATACCACACGAAAGTTATTTTAACTCAAGGTTAGTTAATTACCTAGAGGGGGGGGGGGTGTGAATAGTTCTTTGAATTTTTATCAATTCTTTTGTTGATTTTTCACTTATACTATCTAGCGCTTATCCTTAGCACCTGCAATAAAACAGAAAACAAGCACACAACAAACACAAAGATTTATAGTGGTTCCCTAATTGTGTGCATCCACTTTCCCTCCCACATATTCAACTGATTTGTTGGACTAGGCAGAAACTCCGCCAATATGCTTCTCAGAGCTTACACCTCAGGACCTCAGCCTATATCACAGATTCTTCACAGAATCCAAACTCAGAACCACAGGGTTCTGACCTCAGAGCCCTGCAGGACTCCTACAGCTCAGTGATCCACTGATTACCTACATTAGCCTTATTTCTAAGGCCTACAACTCAGGCTCTTCAGCCCTACAACTTCAGGCACACAACCTTACTCTTAGAGTGCTGCAGCACTCCTACAACTCAGTACCCCAACCAGGTACCTATAGCTCAGCCGCCTCTAAGGCCTATAACTCAGTGACACACTTGTCACCTACAGCTCAGTGACTCTCCAGTCACCTACCTCAGACACAAGGCCCTACACTCAGGCTGGGAGGACAGCCCTACCTTAGAACCACACTTGGATCCTACCTCGAAGAGAAACACTCTCCTACCTCAAGCAATAAAGCCCTGCAGCTCAGATCCACACTTGGATCCTACCTCAGTACCCCAATTGGGCACCTACCTCATTGACTAATTAGTCACCTACCTCAGACACAAAGTTCCCTGCAATCAGATTCAGATAAACTGAATACTACAAGAAAAGAATACAGAGTAATTAAGAAAATAAACAACTGACTCAGAGATAAATCTTTAAGTCAACCTTACTGGACTGAGCAGATTTCAGTCCAGCACACTTGTTGTAGACGGAATTAGTCCTCTTCTACAGCTAACTCTTTTATGCTGCACAAAAGAGCAGCAACCAGCTTGCTGAATGGAAGAATCAGCTTCTCTGTTCTTGAAAGAACAATCTTACTGAGCTTGAAGAGCTCAGCTAACTTCCTTTGCCTTGGCGGCTATCCCTACTAGACTTTAGCTTTCAAGCTTGGTGGAGAAGATGATGTCCAGCCACCTCTAATATTCTTTTTCCATTCATTCTCTTTTGTTTTCTGTTCGTTGTTCGTTGCCCGAATCCCTTTTCATTTTTCCTTTATATACATTGATTTGAATCAATGACACACTTGTTTGTGGGCCCCAACCAAGGTTGGTGAGCCCCACCTTCTTCAAAAAAGGACAAGGTAGCTTTCGGTGCCACTACAGCTTTCCCACAATGTCTACATGTAAATTGACTTTGATGACGTCAACAATGGTCATCACCATCTGGACTTAGAAAATATACCAAAAATCAATGAAGCGTTGAGTGATGTTAAGTCACTCAAGGCCTTCTTTCTTGGCTCTCAGCGCTTCTAGACTTGTGAATTTTCTCTAGATTTGTCTCAGTGGTTCTGTCTCAGTGGTCTCACCGGTTTCTTCTTAATAGTTGTGACAGGCCTTTGTCTAAATGCATTATTCTTATTAGCTGAGAAAAGTCTCTGTCTCAGCGGTTTTGTCTCAGCTGTCTTTGCTTCTTAGTTGAGACTATCTTCTATCTTAGTGGATTTACTCTTAACTATCTCAGCACTTCCTTCTTCATTAGAAGCGTTGAGTGAACCTGCTTCACTCAACGCTTCTGGACTTACAGAAATCCAGCTAGTTTTGTCTCAGCGCTTCCTTCTTCATTAGAAGTATTAAGTGAACCTGCTTCACTCAACGCTTCTAGACTTAGAGAAATTCAGCTAGTTTTGTCTCAACGCCACCTTCTTCATTAGAAGCGTTGAGTGAACTTGCTTCACTCAACGCTTCTGGACTTAGAGAAATTCAGCCAGTTTTGTCTCATTTGTCTCAGCGCTCTCAACGCCTTCTTCTCAGCTATCTCAGTTGTCTCAGCGGTCTCAACGCCTTCTTCTCAGCTATCTAAGCAGTCTCAATGCTTTTTGCCTTAGTTTCTCTGGCTTTAGCTGCGTTCGACTATCTGTGGGATGGTCTCGACGAACTCTAATATTCTCAACGGTCTCAGCGCGTTTTGCCTTAGTTTATTTTTCTGGCCTTAGCTTAACAAGTGTTGAGTTGAGTTCGACGATTTATAAGCTGAGCTCGACGAACTGCAAACTGAGGTTGACGAACTTCAAGCTGAGCCCGATGAAATTTGAATCCTGGGCTCTTGTGCATATCCTAAGGAATGTTGAGCTGAGCTCGACAACCAGCGAGCCGAGCTCGACGAACTTCGAGCTGAGATCGACAAAATTTGTGTTTACTACCAAACTCATTTTCTTCACTTGTCCAATCATGGACTACCTGCATGCATTAACTAAAGCACACATCAAATACATTATGCTGCTTAGCATGATTGGTGATGCCCCTCAAATCCTAAGGAACATTGTAGGGCACAATTCCCAACAAATCTTTACTCCATATTATTGTTTGAATGTGTCAGGGTAGGTGTTCACTAAGTATAGAGAAAGAATTCTGCCCATGTTTGGAGTGGGTAGACAGTCTACTAATCTCTGGTAGATGAGAGTAGATCAAGTGGTCTTTCTATTCAAGATTATCCTGGTCATAACATCAAATATTGACTTGGAGATTGTGTCATGTGATCCAAGTTTGCAGATAAGGGCTTTCCCTACAATATCTGCTATCAGTTTGCCTCTCTGGTTGAAGAATTTCTTCTTAAGAGATCCAGGTTTGACATCACTGTATCCACACCACATGAGAGCATTGTCTCTGTCCGTGATGGTGGGTTCTTCTTACTCTCTATGGTCGACAGTGGATATATGAAGGAATTTGCCCAGTCTCTTAGGGTTTACCTTTATCTTGATATCCTCAATATTAGATTTAAGAGTCTTGGGAGGAGGACACTCTACTGTTGGAGAAGAATTCTACTACCTCCTTTCAGAGAATTACGGAGGGTTTAGAAAGGGTGTATTCCAGGCTTGTGATTTCAATCATCCTCAACACAACCTTAATCTTTGGAGAGGCATGACTGAATCCATCTCTCACAATTTCATATCTCTCCTGGAGCTCCTTGATCACATTTGGCACCATTGAAACAGTGTGCCAGGATGCTGAGAGAGTTTCGGTCTCGACAACAAGGGTTAAGGCTTTTTAAGAGTGGTGTGGCTTTTAATTTTTTGTCGCCTTTGTATTTATATGAAAAAAAATTTAATTACTTTATCATTACGATACCCAATTAAACAATTTAGCTTAAATTAGTATATTTCGGTTTTAACGGGCTGCGTTATCCTTCCTGTTATGAACCAGGGCATTTAGTGCTTCTATTTTACTTTGAGGCTTGCTAATAAGTTATTTTAACTTGAGAGTAAGGGCTGCATAATTTAATAGTACAGATAATTATAAAGAATAATTGAATCACTGTTATCTATTTGGTGTGCTTGATTAGGCTCATCCTAAGCACAAATAACTTAATTTATCAATTAGTAAACTTAGTCTCCATATATAAGAGAGAGAGACTTACCTTGAGGCTTGATTTCTATAACTTTTGAGGATGACATACTTGACAGCCTCAACCATAATTTAATGCTTTTCCTGGAGCATATTCCTTGAGCAATCATCCTGTCCCAGACATTTGCCTGGAACATCCATTGTACAAATACCAAGTCTTATCCAGACAGGTATTTGGACTATCCTGCAAAGATAGATTACTTACCCTTAGGAATCCAATGATAATTGGGTCCTAAGTTCTTGTTAGCATATTAAAACATTTGCCCAACTCTCTGCCTGTGCTGGGCACCTTTCTGTCCACTAGTCACATTCAAGTTGTGCCAACAATCAATACCAAAGTGTCCCACTTTCCTACAGCACCAACACTTATGAATGTTGTATCTTCTCTTTAGGACAACACATAATTACTGTGCATAGAGATATGAGCAGCACCGGACTTTGCTGGATTAGCATTGCATGATGCTGCCCCCTTCTTCCTGAGTGAAGGTGCTGAAGAACTAAATAGAGCTAGTCCAGGATGGGCCAGATATATTTTGGGAGCCTGCCATCTAGTGGACTCTCTCATTTCCTTAGATAAAGGATATTTGGATCCAAATCTAAAGAACTTACCCTAAGCATTGTGGGTAGAGTGGACAGTATCACTCTTTTTGAGATAATGTGTCTTCACCCACAAGTGGAACCCACATTAGATTGATCCTTCTAGAGTGGTGCAAACTTGACAGTTTTAGCAGGTAAATTCACTTTTTGAAATACTATCATTTTTTCAGGGATATTTGAATTGACTTGATAATTAGTGTGATCAATACCCAACTTCTCAGAGGTTTGGCAAGTTGCAACTTTTGGCAACCTACCAAGAGATTGAGAAGGGTTAATCGCAATCCCTAATCTATCAACAAATTGATGTTCTAGATATTTAATATGTTTAGATTTTTCTTCTAGAACCATGGACTGACACTCAAGACTTTTCTTGAGTTCAGACACCTCATGAAATTTCTTATCAAGCTCAATAGATTTAATGTTATAAAGAGTTTGATAAGGCTTGAGGACTTCAATCTCCCTTGCTTGCCTTTTGGCAAGAGTTCTGCTCTTCTTTAGAGCATCTAGGAGCAGTCTGATGAATTGTAAATATATCTATATTTATGTACAATAAATAAGTTGTTTTAGTTTATTTTTGTTATTTTTGTATATTTTTCTTTAATAAATTGCTTCTTTTTCGTAAAAATTATTCTAACATAAGTTATTTTTGTTTCCTTAATTTTTCAGGAAAAATTGCAAAAAAAAGTCAAGTACACGACCGCGTTCATTGGGTCACGCCCGTGACCAGGGCGTGACGACTCAAATCCCGTGAAATCAGCCGCAAAATGAAGAAATTGATGAACACGCCCGACACACGCCCGTGTCCAATGACACGCCCCGTGACCCCAGCCCGTGTCAAGCAAGCTCGACGTTTTCCGCTCGACAAACGTCGACCAACCCGACACGCCCAGAGTCACACCCGTGACCTGGGGCGTGACTTCTCCACCTGACTCGACGATAATGCGCTCGACATTTTCAGCTCGAAGAATGTCGACACCTCCCCGATACGCCCGTGTCAAGATGTGACATGGGCGTGTACTCCTCCACCTGGCCGACAAGACCCGCGCGGAGACATTTCGACGCAACCCGTGCCCAGTTCTACATACCCGACACGCCCATAGTCACACCCGTGACCTGGGGCATGACCGCAACGTGACCGACACGTGTACAGCCTGAAGTCAACTAAGCTGTCAGATCACCGGATCGAATCGATGAATAGAGCTGACACGCCCCCTGACACGCCCGTGTCAGAGGGCGTGTCCCATTAAAAATTTCGCCTATTTAAACCAGCTTGCTGGATGTATTCCTGTCCCACTTTATTGGGCCACTTTGCTTAGGGTAGGTGCTGCCGAAATGCTTTCTTATGCTATGTAAGAGATTTTCTTCCCCCCCCCTCTTTTAGTGTTTGTTTTTAGCTTTCTTGTAATCACTTTTACATTAATAAAATGTGTTAGTTTTTTCACTCTTTGCATAGCTTGGAATCCATTTATGCGCGCTACTCGAAGTGATTTTTAATGTTTGTTCTTATTTTTTTTTTATGTCTTTCAAAATCTTTTTAGCTTAAAACTTTTGTCTAATTTCTAGCCGTCATAATTGCAATTTTATTTTCAAGCACCGTATTTGTTTAAGTTTAGTTTATTATTTTTACTTTGTTTTCATTCCTATAGGTTTATAAAAATGTATTAAATGGTGGTTTTTAATTTTCTTTAAATTAGCCTGTTTAGAATCGTAAAACTTTTCGTTCTCTTTTAGTTTTATTTCCACTTTTTATGCGTTTCTATAAAATTATAAGAATGAAAACGTAATCGTTTCAATTTTTCGAGCACTTCCATTTTGCGTTTATTTGCAAAAACTTTTGTTTCGTTAAATTTTATTTCAGCTTTTTATCCATTTCTACCGCATTCTAGCGGTAGAAATGCAGTTGTTTTAATTTTTCAGTAACTTAGTTTTTTACTTTTTTTTGTACATGTGCGCATTTATTTCCGCCTACTCGTTAAGAGTTAAATGACGCATTGTTTTACTTTCTTCAAGTTGAGTGTGTGGAGTGTGTTTAATTTTTTGTCGAGTGAGTGTGTTTTACTTTCTATAGAGTGGGTGCATTTATTTAGTTCTACTAGCTTGAGTAGGACCCGCATTTATTTTCTCCTATTCATTTGAGTAGGACTTGTGTGCGTACGTATTTCATTTCATGTCGAGTGTGTGCGTGAGTTTCAATTTCTATCGAGTGTGTGCGTGCATTGTATTTATTTTGTCCTAGTCATTTGAGTAGTACTCACTTTCATTTCTCCCGCCCACGCATTTGCGACATGATTCACACTTTACTGCTTTTATTTCAGTCCTACTCGTTTGAGTAGGACTTGCAATTTACTGCTTTCTTACTGCTTTATTTTACTGCTTTCATTTCCTGCTTTTCATTTTCTACTTTCTTTATTGCTTTCACTGCCTGCCGTCCCAATTTCGATGAGTGGCTAACAGTTCTTAGCCCTTAGTATCAAAGAGCACTGGGACAGATAAAATATCTTTAAATAATTAAAGGTCCTTATTTTCTAATTAATTAAAATTACTTAAGATTTGTCCAAGGTTTACGACGCGTAGAACCACATATCGATGTGTGGGCTCTATTTCCGTAGTCCATATACTAGCTAGCCGAGAGGCCGTACGTATGGATCGATCACCCCTTGGTAAAGAGAGTTCCGCACTAACTCTCGAGAGAGGAGGCGTGCCAACTCTACCGGATTGGGTCCCCCACCCAATATGTAACGCCCCGAAACTCAAAAGAGCGAGGGGAGGGGGGTGGGGGACGTTTTGAGCCAAGTTTGGAATTTGGTAGGGGTCACACGGCCTGGGACACGGGCATGTAATAGGCCGTGTCCTTCGTGGGTTGAAGGCGGGTTATGCCATGTCGACACAGGGCCTGGTGTGTCGACACAGGGCCTGCTGTGTCGACACTGCCAGGGCCTTCTGTTTCGACACAGGGCCTGCTGTGTCGACACTGCCAGGGGGTGCTATGTAGACACAGGGTGTGCTGTGTCGACACAGAGTATCGACACAGGGTTCTTGGCAGGGTCTCGATTAATGTCCCGACACAATTTGACGTGACACATACCGGGAAGACAAAATGCTCATAGTTTGGTCGTCAAAGTGGCGGTGGTGAGACCGGGGTGTCTATGGCTTAAATTGACATGACATTGACCGGTTCACCGAGAATGTGCCCTGAGTGCACGGGGCATGTGGCCGTGCGTGCCAATGCCTGTGATGCAATGCATATATATACTGCTTGTCTTATGCTAATAAAGTGCAGGGAAGGAGTATCGCCGCCCCGAATTGGGGGCAGGATCGTTATAATTTGGTCAGCATTGTTGACCGTTGCTTTGGTTTGCCATCGTTGCGGTGGATTGTGCTTGCAGGTGATGCAGAGTCGAGTTGTAAATAGCGGGCTAAAGCCCAAGTTGCTGTGCTGGCCCTCTTAGGCCTAATGTTTAGTGTTTTCTTTTATTCATGTATGGACGGCCTGCGTGCCGAGGTTTGGAAAACACTTCTATTTGAGTAAACAATTGTAAGGTCTTAAGGACATTGTACTTGTGTATTTGTGTAACATCCCATGTTACTTCTGGACCCCTCAACTTAGATTGGGTTAGGCATGGGTGAGATTTAAGGAGACCAACTATGTTTGGCCCTAGGTAGTGGGTGGTAGCCATGTGGGGCCCACTACAGGACCATAGTCAAACTAGGTCAAACTAACCTAAGTGGGAATCCTAGCCACTCCATGACTCCACCACATTGCCCTAACCCTAAAGACAATCTAAGTGGACCCTAGGGCATATCACTAGGTCAACACTTTGACCTAAATTGACCAAAGTCAACCTTGGGCTTAATTGGTCAAACCCACACTCATAAGCTCAATTAGTCTTAGTAGGGCACCCCCTTAACCCAACCCAAGTTGGGTGGTGCCACTAGACCCATTTCCACAAAGTAGGGTCAGCCCACCCACCATGGTTGACCAAGTCAACTCCCCAAGTCAACAAGTCAACAAATTGACCTAAAGGAGTGAAATGAAGACCAAGCCATTTTCCCTTGGACCAAGCCCACCAAAATTGGCCCATGGCCAGCCCAAGTGAACAAGACCAGTCCTACCCCTCTAAATCAGGAGAGAGAATGCATGCAAGGGGTAAAATTGGAATTTTAAGGGTAGGAGGAGAGAGAAAATGGAAAGGAAGGAAATGGTGGCCACATGGCCACCCCATCAGATGGTTTTAACTGCCCAAAACCAGGTGGCCGACCTCCTCTCTTCATTTCCAGCAGAAAACCAGGGCTGTGTGCCACTTGGCATCAGGGGAGGAGCAAACAAAGCTCAACCGAGCTAACATAGGAAATACCTCCCCATATACTCCACCTCAGTCCAAATAGACCTCACCAACAGCTTCAGGAGATAGAAGGGAGTGAAAATCGAGTGCTGGATCATGGATAATGGTGGAGAATCGAGTTTTCGGGGTGGAGCTCGCCGGCGCAGCACCACCACGGCAAACCGCCGCCTGACCCGCAGCCAAGCCCCAATTCAGGTGCGTTTCACCTCACCTCTTCCTGTACTAGATTTCTAGATCTATTTAGGGAGATATCGGGCTCAATCGAGCCCGATGCCATGAGAGGAAAACGGAGAAAACCGAGCTTTTTCTTCTTGATCGGGTTCGCCGGAGGAGCCAACTCCGGCGGCCCCACCGCCGGGAAACGCTAGCCCCCACCTTAACGAAGGTGGTGGCGATATCCGCCGACGGTGGTGGTGGCTCAACTGGCCGGAAAACGCCAGCCAACATCGTCCAGGAAAATGCAATCGTAGCCGTCAATCCATCGGGGACGATGAACCGATCCCGTCGGTTTAGACTTTAAGATTCGTGCAATGATAATTAATATGATTAAATTTTATATGATGAATAGTGAAATCCCTGTCACACAAATACAGCCACTTTGCATGTTAATTTTAGGCCTCTTATGGGCATTTCCAGAACTTAGTCTCTTAATAAAAATTGTAGCTGATGGTCTTATCTTTAAATTGTCACATTAAAGATGTGATTTGGTGTAGTGTACAGTCATGTAGGACATTTCTCCTAGGACTGGTCCTAGAGTAGGGCAGAAATTAAATTGGATGCCCAGGTCAAACCATTAGTCACCATGGCCCCAAATTTTGGGCACATGCATGATTAGGGCATACTTAGCCCCTGCCAAACATTAGGAATTTTTAGAGAACATTTTCCTATAGGTTTTGCCAAAATATCAAAATACAAATAAATGAAATATAAGGAGTTTTACACCTCCCCATGGTCCCAACTCTTGGTGGTAGGTCAATGGGGGCATACTTGGTGCATGATGAAAATTCCAGCACCTTGGGTTCACAGCATGTTGGAGAATCCACTTGCATGTGTTAGCTCATGTTTTGCCTTGGTGTGCAAATAGCAAAAACTCAAATATGGTGTATTTAGCCCAATGGTTACATGTAAAGATCTTGGAACTAATTACAGTGGTTCATTAGGGTAAATTTAATCCCTCAAATTAATCATGAAATTTTTGGAATCAAAAATTCCATTTATTGGAATTTATTTTAAATATAGTTATTTTGGAAATAAAATTGGAAAATAGGTTTTCCTCAATTACAAATCCTAAACTTTTGCCAAGGCATAGATAATGTTACATTTGACTTAGGAAAAATATGATCCCTCTGTTTTGAAAAACGTTTGGAGTAGATATCTTAAATTGCCCATTTTACCCTTATTTTATTAATTCTTGAAATGATGGATATGTACCTCAGAAAACTTGGGAATTTATTCTACTGCCATAAAATAGTATTATTAGTTTTTTATGAATTTCTCAGAATTAATGGATGCATTGTTAGTTGATTAAATTAATACAATGGCATTTTTGGTAAATATGTTATAATGGAATTTTATAGGCCATTACACAATAAAAATTGATGCGCCTCTGCCAACAGTCATAAATTAGTGTTATAAATGTTCTGTAATTTTTATGGAATTTTTGATTACTTATTGCCTATACTTCATTTGGAAAATGGAATTTATGTGAATTTGGTATTAAATAAGAAATGAGAATAAATAATTAAAGGAAATTTATTACACTCTGTAGGCAGCAATATTTTATCATTATACAACTCAGGAAAAATTGCCTAGGTCAGAGGATGTTAAATCATACTACTTCATGTGTAAAGTGACCTAGTGTTTAAATTAAAAGATTTAATTAAAGGACTATTTGGCCAAGAAAAATTATGAGAATTCATAGGGTAGTTCCCTTAGTCCATACCACCCTAGGATAAATATTTAGAGGCAAGATGTCTAAAGGTTTGGAAGATCACATTTTTAGGGTAATCATAGGACATGGTCTGCATATAACACAAATAGATCTTGCCTTAGGGATGGGGATTGATTATCGGCTGAAATAAGAGAGTTCAACATGAATAACACTGGTGGGTAGAGTTGTCTTAGTGAGGGATCAAAAGTGCAAGTCTTAGTGAGCAACAGGAGTGGGGGTCGGCGGAAGACCGTCGGCTTCCCGGTAACACCTTAAGTCACTAGGGTTGTACTAGAGCAATAAGGAGAGCTGGGGAGATACATGGGTAGCCATCAACTAAAATAAGTATCCTTGCGAAAGGGAACGCTGGGCGTAATCCCAACACAGTTCCTAGTGCCCCTTGAGAGCCCTTCACAGGGAATACCTAGGGCAGTCCTGGGATTAACCTTAAATCTCTAAGTATAATAACCCGTAGACAAGAGTAGTTTAATAGGTTAGGACATTGTTGTACCTTCTCGCCCGTGTAGGGTTAGAGAGATTCATGATATATGCTCACCCGTTTTGGGGTTTGAGGGAGTTGGTATAAAGGCACTAATGTGCATGCTCACCCGGGTTTGGGTTTGAGGGATTCAGGACGGGTTTGGTCCTGCGAGCGGGAGGCTCGGAATGAAATACTTGCATGTGCATAAATATCGTGGTGGGGCATGCGGTACTGGCCGTTCGTCACACCGATGGCAGTACGGTGCACCAGGCGGTTGTGGGAGTTAGAGGGGCCAGTGGGTTGTTTTACACTGCGGTCTGGAGGACGATCCCCGATAACACACATCCGACCCAACAAGACTGACGGGTTTGTCAGCAAAGTACGTACGCGAGACTCTAGAGTGCACCTTGGACGTGTACAGAGGCGTATGAGAGGGGTCTAAGGCTTGGTAGTGTGCATACCGGCCTAGAAGCGGAGACGCCCGCTCCGCTGCTGCCGTAGCCACAGCGGTGGTACCCGAGAGTGATGCTAGCTCTCAAAAAGTGGGAACTAAAGGTCTGTGATCACAGAGTCGTTGTGTGTGAGTTGCACTTGCCTGCGCATAAAATTGCATCATATCATTCATTCATATTAGGTCATACGCTTCATAGATCCTTATCATATAAATTAGTATGGGCTCTTTTATATGATAAGTTAAATTTCTGGAAACCTAACTTATATATTTGTATGGGCATTTATATAAGTTAGGGTACGTTTGTGATGATAGCATAGTAGTAGTTTAGTTTATTTACTTGTTCATATTACTGTTCTTTACTTTCCTTTACTGCACTGCTCTTACTTATTACTTGTACCGTACTTAGAACTGCTAGAGTAGAGCTACATTACTTATTACAACTCTAGTTAGATACTGTCACCTGCTTCCACTTTGCTACCCCTTTTGTTGTCCTCCGCTTCGTCCTCCCGCTCGGTGCCTAGGAGCTGCGGGGCGAGGTGCGGAGGAAACGACTTAGTCTTTTTGACTAATGGTCGGTGACCAACTATTTTTAGGAGCCCGTGGAGATGGAGCACCAGCACGTCGAGGAGGCAGGACATGAGGAGCAGATACCGCTTCAGCAGGCTACTACCACTACTGTGCATCCTCAGGTGGGACGAGATCTGATGTTCTAGTTTAGCTTCCGCATTTATTATTTTGTGAGAGAGTGATTTTGATGTACTGGGCATAAGCCATTTTTACTCTTTCATTTGTACTCTTCTGTGGACTATAGTGATGTACTTTTCATTTCATTTACATGATTGTACCATGTGACTTGTGGACTGATGGTTTTATATACAGTTTTACTTCTTTCTTCTCATATTGGCCTACATGTTAAATGATCGTACTAGCCGGCAGAATCGGCGTGTTGCGGTGTCGACTAACCCGTGAGTTAGTGCCACTGTAAGATGGCGGTTCTGGGCATAAGACCCGGTAGCCCTCCTTGGTAAGGGGGAGGGGGGGTCTTACAAACTAGTATCACTTGAACAACGATCATATGAGAAAGAAGTCCACAACATGGAACCACCCCCTCCCGAGCATTAGTTTGCGGACAAACTATGCAGCGGAAGCAGTGGTGTGCCCATGTACAAAAGTCACATAAATAGTCCACAAAGTACAATGAGTTAGGCCAGTTTTGTTTTAACCTTACCTTTATGCAACCTCCACAGGTCGTCGCGCCGCAAAATATGGCTCCTCCCCCTCCAGCTGCCACTCCATTCCTACATACGGAGATGGGGCAGACCTTGACGGTGATTCTGGATGCCTTCAGATCCCAGCAAGTCCCGGCTCCACAGCCAAATCCGGGGTCGAGCTGGCTGAGTGCATTCAAGAGCCTGTCCCCACCGACGTACCGTGGGACAGAGGATGCGGTGAAGATGGAAGAATGGCTGGAGGCCATACACGAGATCTTAGCAGGCATCAGCTGCCCAGTCGGCGAGGCAGTACCTCTAGCCACCTCTATGCTAGAGGCTCATGCGAAGAGATGGTGGAAATCAGTCCGGGAGTCTACTTATGCGGACTTTGAGCTGTCAGAGATATCATGGGAGGAGTTTGGCGATGTGTTTCTGGAGCACTTCGTCTCTGCTACGGACAGAGATGCCTTGGAGGAGAGGTTTTTGAACCTCAAGCAGGGGACTAGATCGGTGATAGAGTATCAGAGAGAGTTCTCCCATTTGGCCAGGTTCGCGGGGATTCAGGATACCGATGATAGGAGGTATGCCAAGAGGTTCTACCGGGGCCTCAGGGACGATTTGAGGCAGGCCTTACTATTCATTTCTCATGGCACATCTAGGCAGATCATCGAGATGGCGAAGAAGCTAGAGGCTGACCAGCTGATGGTGCGAGCCGGAGGGAAGAGACCATTTGATGGGTCGACATCATGAGAGAGCAGTAGGAGCTCTCAGAGAGGCAGGACCATCGGATACAGGAAGGGTGGGGGACGTCGTCATCCCAACTTCAGGCAGGAGCAGGGGCCTCCTCCAGCATTAGCTGCCCCACCTCTACAGATGCATGATCCGAGGAGACAGGATAACCGAGGCCACCGACAAGTGGTTTGTTACGGATGCCGCCAGCCCGGGCACATCAGGTCGGAGTGCCCGCACCGATTCCATCCCCCTCCTCCTTCTCCACCTCCAGTGGCCCCAGTAAAGCAGGGCCGAGGACGGGGCCGAGGACGAGGCCGAGGCCGGGGATATCACGGCAGGAGACGCGAGCAGGAGCTGATATACGCCTTGGACCTCACAGAGCCGGAGGTTATCACAGGTACTTAAAGTTAATTGTTGATTTTCTTGAATTTTCAATTATGTATATATAGTACCTGGAACCATAGGATAACAATTAACCTTCACATAAACAAACCTCAGGTATAGTTATGATCAGCGGCAAGCCCGCTCATACTCTCTTCGACACGGGTGCTTCGCACTCGTTCGTATCCGAGGCCTTCATCGACGGACTCGAAGGCATGGAGAGGTTTCTTGGACTAGAGATGAGGGTGCGTCTACCCGATGGGTCGGAGCTGCGGACCACTGCACATTGTGATATGGAGGCCGAGATTGGAGGCAAGGCATTTGAGGCGCCGGCAACTATTTAGAAGCTGCAGGACTTTGACTTGATTTTGGGCATGGCCTGGTTGCATCGGAACCATGCTCAGATAGATTGTCCGTCCAGGAAGATCACGCTAAGGCATGGCGACTCTCATGTTATCGTTGAAGGTATCCAGCCTATCTGCCACCTACTGTTATCTTCTGTACAGGCTGTGAAGGCCCATGAGCAGGGTGAAGAAGCTTATCTTGTCTGCTTCGAGATGGTGGGAGCAGAGACGACTATCTCAGATATTCCGGTGGTCCGGGATTTCTCCGACGTATTCCCGGAGAAATTACCCGGGCTACCACCTGCTAGAGACTTGGATTTTAGGATTCAGCTAGTACCGGGAGTGAGGCCGGTGTCCCGGGCACCCTACAGAATGGCTCCCAGGGAGTTAGCAGAGTTCAGGACTCAACTACAGGAGCTAGTCGAGTCAGGATTTGTGCGGCCCAGTTCATCGCCATGGGGAGCGCCAGTTCTCTTTGTGAAGAAGAAGGACGGATCACTGCGACTATGCATAGATTACCGGGAGCTGGACCGGTTAACGGTCCGCAATACCTATCCTCTGCCTCAGATAGATGAGTTATTTGACCAGCTATAGGGAGCCTTCTGGTTCTCCAAGCTAGATTTACGATCCGGCTACTACCAGCTCCGTATCAGGGAAGAGGACATACCAAAGACGGCATTCAGTTCATGCTATGGATTATACGAGTTCACGGTGATGCCTTTTGGGCTCACGAATGCTCCTGCCGCATTCATGAGTCTAATGAACCGCGTATTCGAGCCTTTCTTAGACCGCTTCGTGATTGTGTTCATTGACGACATCCTTATATATTCTCGGACTCAGGAGGAGCATACGGAGCACCTGGCACAGGTCTTGCAGAGGCTGAGGGAGACCCAGATGTACGCAAAATTTTCAAAGTGCCAGTTCTGGCTGCAAGAGGTGGCTTTCCTGGGGCACACGATCAGTGGGGCTGGATTAGCAGTGGACCCAACCAAGATAGAGACAGTGAGGGATTGGCCACGGCCGAAGACCGCATCTGACATCCGCAGTTTCTTGGGACTAGTAGGGTATTATCGCAAGTTCGTGGAGGGGTTCTCGAGGATAGCACTTGTAACACCCCAGTTTTTGCAAGAGGTTCAGTCTGCAGTGTTGAAAATTTTTGGGTTCTGGCAGGAGGCACACGGCCTGCGATACGGGCGTGTCGCAGGGCGTGTCGAGGCCGTGTCGACACTCGGCCCAAGTGTCGACACTTTGTGCTCGACAGAGTGTCGAGAGTGAGGCACACGGCCTGCGACACGGGCGTGTCGCAGGGCGTGTCGAGGCCGTGTCGACACTTGGCCCAAGTGTCGACACTTTGTGCTCGACAGAGTGTCGAGAGTGAGGCACACGGCCTGCGAGACGGGCGTGTCGCAGGGCGTGTCGAGGCCGTGTCGACACTCGGCCCAAGTGTCGACACTTTGTGCTCGACAGAGTGTCGAGAGTGGGGCACACGGCCTGCGACACGGGCGTGTCGCAGGGCGTGTCGAGGCCGTGTCGACACTTGGCCCAAGTGTCGACACTTTGTGCTCGACAGAGTGTCGAGACTGGGGCACACGGCCTGTGACACGGGCGTGTCACAGGGCGTGTCCCGCTTGGTCGACGATCTTCGCTCGACGTTTTTCCGCGGTGTCGACACAAAGCCTATCGACGGGTGTCGAGACTTGGCACACGGCTTGGGACACGGGCGTGTCCCAGGCCGTGTCACCTCTCGGGTTGGTGTTGGGGCCGTGTCGTTGGAGACACACGGCAGGCCACACGGCCGTGTCGCTGGGGACACGGGCGTGTCGGATTGAACACGGGCTTGTCGAATGCCCGTGTCTGATTCCAGGCGCGTCGATTTGAGACGGTGAATGAGGCACACGGCCCTGGACACGGGCGTGTGCCAGGCCGTGTTCGGCCCAGGTCTTTTATTTTCCAGGCGAATCGCAGCCAGTCTTTTTCTGGTTTTGGGATCTAACGGTTCAGGCCATCTCCTGGGGAGTTAAGACCGAATCCAGGGTTGGAAACCCTCATTTGTTTTCCAAGTTTCTCTTTCTAAGATCTTGAGAAAACCTAGAGCAAGGAGGAAGAAGAAGGTCTTGGGCTGTAGGAAGGGTTTCGGTGCTCCAAATCGCGAGCCGAGTCCGGATCCGTGAAGCTTAGACCGTTGCGAAGTTTTCCATCCGGCTATTTTGCCATGGCAAGAAAGAGGAGTCGGAAGGTAACGACATCTCTCCTCTCGGTCTTTAGGATGCACGTTTTTAACATCGTTTTCTTCTAGATTTTTGTGCACCAAACTCTCAAATGAGGGGGCTTTGGTTTGCCAAGGTTCAAGAGGAACCTCCGGGTTGATTGAGTCCGTCCCCGGCATATTTTGCATTAGAGATCCGCTTCGCTAGTGGATTAGGCATGGTGGGTGAAGCCGTAGTCGCGACCGTTAGTCCGACTCGGTGATGTTGCATACGAACTTAGGAATTCGTAGAGATTTTTCCGTTGCGGCAAGATGCCGTTTGTGTTGTGGTGGTGATTGTCCCGTTTGCTAGAAAAGGGTACTTGTAGTCGAACCCGGACAAGGTTAGCTCCTCGTGGCGGTAGATGGTTTCCTTGAGGGACAAGGTTAGCTCCGTATGAGAATGGAGATGGTTTCCTTGGTGGACAAGGTTAGCTCCGCACGAGTTGGAGATGTTTTCCTTGGTGCGCGGGAACGCTACGGTACAAAGAGGGATTGCGATGTGTTTAGTCTTGGTTATGTTGTGCCAAGGCGTGGCTATGTCTCCGTGGTCGGCTGGCTATCCCGTGACATGTGCGTCATGTGTGGAGAGTGTCCCGGCGAGACTAGTCCCCTTCTGTGAGACTGACGAGAATGCCAAGCTTGGGGCAAGCCCGGGCAAAGAGGCCATGAGCGGGTGGGGTCCAGCAAGGCTTGTTAGAATCAGTCAGTCTGTGGTTGTTGGAAATCTGACATGAGACGTCAGAGCTTGCAGGCAAGCCCGGGGCTAAGCCCACGAGCGGGTGGGGCCTTGGCAAGAATTCCATGTGGCGGCCTGTGCGCCGAGTGAGGGAGTTGTGTCTCCCTCATTGTTTGCGGCTTTATGCCAATTGGGGAAATGTGAGTACCCAAATGATGTGATGTTGTGCTAGATGCATACGCTGTAGGGTACCTTGGGTGAAGCCCGGGTGTTGCATTCATGTTGCATCGTAGGCCCTTTTCTTTATATGCTCAACCAATAGAGAACATGTTTGATGATTGAGACATCCAAGCCTGTTTTAATGCTTTTCTATTTATAGATGTTTATTTGCATATGAAGTGCTGACTTGCAGGTTGGAGGGTTCCCCGGGGTCCGTTAGGGGCGGCCGGGAGGAGATGTGTTGTTACACAGTTTGAGGTCAGCCTTTGCTGACCCACGTTACTAATAATTTTTACAGGGCAAGGATCGCACGCAGGAGCTAGCACACTGGCCAAAAAGGCCTAAGCCCATGAAGTGTTTTCTCTTTTGGTAGCACTACTTTTGATTGATGTATGTTTGAGACTATTTTGTCCGGCTTGCATGCCGAGGTAGATTAGGAGTGCTGGGCACATTCATGTTTGATGTACTGTTTACGTTTGGACATTTGATGTAAGGCCTTAAGGCCATTTGTTTACTCTTTTGGTTAGTGGATAACTTCTAGTTGTGCTTGGTTTTCCGCTGTGTTGTGCAAGTGTTTTGAGTTTGGGTAGCTATATCAACTTTTAATACTAAAGCTGTGGCGTTCGTATGTTGTGGGGCCCCGGCCGGACCCATATTATACGTCCACTGCAGGGGAGGTGTTACAATTTGGTATCAGAGGGAGGTTTGATTCAAGGTTAGTGCGTAGAGAAGTTATCCACATAAGAGTAACGCGGAACCGTGAGTGTCCTTATGTTTTAGTCTTGAGATTGGAGACTAATCCCTTATTTCTTGTCTTCCTGAAGAGTGCAAGCAACGAGGCGGGCACTTCAAGAGCAAGGGATGATCTCTCGGCGAGCAGTGCTACTGCTCCAGGTCTTTTGGGCACGGGTGTAGACCCGGCCGACTTCTGTCGCATGCTTGCAGAAGCGATGGTGGCAGCTCAAGCTGCAGCAGCGGCTCAGGTGGCAGCCCCTGCCACACCAGATACGGCAACGGCCGTGCCAGGAGCAGAAGCCAGGCGAGTGGAGCCTTTGGCGGAGAGGGTAGTTGTCGGACATGGAGACCGACACATGAAGTATTTCCTGAGTTTCCATCCCCCGTCTTTCAAGGGTGTTGGAACGCCAACGGATGCGGAGGACTGGTGGGTTCGCATTCAAGAACTGTTAAGGGCGGCAGAGACGCCAGAGGAAAAGAAAGCTGAGTATGCGGCGTTCATGTTGGAAGGAGACGCCAAGTTGTGGTGGGTGAGCCATAGCGGCCGCCAGTTTCCGGGACGCACCCCGTCAGTGGAAGAGTTCGGGGACGCTTTTCTTAAGAGGTATATCTCAGTTTCAACTCGGTTGGCCCTGCAGAGGCAGTTTCTGCATCTAATGCAGCGAGATAAGACAGTGGATGAGTACGTGCAAGAGTTCACCCGTTTGGGTCGTTATGCGGGAACGACAATGGCGGATGATGTAGAGAGGGATAACCTCTTCTACCAAGGTTTGAGGGAGAATCTGAGACAACCCCTCATCTCCATGAAGAGGGCGGGATTTAATGAGCTAGTTGAAGCCACCAGGAGTTTGGAGAATGATTTGGAGCGAACCCAACGCCGTAAGGGTTTTACTCCCAAGCAAGGGGAAGGGAAGCCTTCCCAATCTCATAATAAGTCTGATGGGAGTAGGTGGAGGAAGAAGCCTTACACTTCCAGATCTGGTGAGAGGAGTAACTGGACGCCTGGGGGTTCCCACTCTAAGGGACCGCCGACGTGCTACAACTGCGGTAAGGTTGGGCACATAGCCCGTGCTTGTCAGCAAGGGGGAGCGGGGCAAGAGTCAAAGCAGGAGCAGTCTGTGCGCTCGGGCCCCAGTGCTGCAGAGAAAGGAAAGATGGCGGAGTCGAGCGCTTCTCTGTTCCAACCGGTGCAACCAAGGGCTTACAACCTTGGACAGCAAGAAGCGATCCGCCAGACTGATGTGGTGACAGGTATGAAGAAAATTTAAGTTTAAATTTTGTGCTTCATCCTTTTAGACTTCTGTGTAATGTCTATGTTGTAGGCTTCGTGTTAGTTTCCGGATACCCCGCTAGGGTATTGTTTGATACGGGAGCATCGCACTCCTTTCTTGCGGAGAGCTTCATCCGGAGGATAGGAGTTGAGTGTTTCTCGTCGGGAGCAGAGCTGAGAGTGCGCATGCCCAATGGGTCATCTATGACCACCGGGGCTAAAGGGCACATTTGTTGGGAGCTAGACGGAGTTGTCTTCGCTCTAGAAGCAGCAGTGTTACCATTAGTAGAGTTCGATGTCATTTTGGGCATGGACTGGCTTGTAGAGCAGCGCGCCAGCATTGATTGTTTATCCAAGGTAGTGACTCTAAGGAGTAAGGGGAAAACGGAAGTCAAATTTGAGGGCCTTTGTGGAGTGGCCTGTTCCCTGATTTCGGCCATGCAGTTGGTGCGGGCGGTTAACCAGGGTGGTGTAGCGCTTGTAGCATTATTGGAGGTTCGTCTCTCCCAACTGTCGATTGAGGAAGTGCCTGTGGTGGCATAGTTCAAGGATGTATTTCCGGATGAACTCCCTGGAGCGCCTCCTCGGCGGGAGATCGACTTCTCGATCGAGTTAGTGCCGGAGGCTAGACCGGTGTCACGTCCTCCATTTAGGATGGCACCAAAGGAGTTGGCGGAACTTAAGGTACAGTTACAGGAACTGCTGGAGCAAGGGTATATTAGACCCAGTTCTTCACCGTGGAGCGCACCGGTGTTGTTTGTAAAGAAGAAAGACGGTAGCATGCGCCTGTGCATAGACTACCGAGAGCTCAATAAGTTGACCGTCAAGAATAAGTATCCGATCCCTCGGATAGATGACCTGTTTGACCAATTGGTGGGGTCAGTGGTATATTCGAAGTTGGACTTGAAGACGGGATACTATCAACTACGAATTCGGGTTGAGGACATACCCAAAACTGCCTTTGGTACAAGGTATGGACACTTTGAGTTTACGGTGATGCCGTTCGGGTTGACGAACGCACCATCGGTGTTCATGGATCTGATGAATCGAGTATTTCGGGATTACTTGGATTCGTTTGTGGTTGTCTTCATTGATGACATCCTGGTGTACTCCAAGTCGGAAGTGGAGCATGAGACCCACTTGAGAATAGTCTTGCAAGTGTTGAGGGAGAATGAGTTGTATGCAAAATTCTCCAAATGCGAGTTTTGGTTGGAGAAGGTGGCATTTTTGGGCCACGTGATTAGTGGTGATGGGGTGGCAGTGGATCCAGCGAAAGTGGAGGCCATCAGAGATTGGCCGGTGTTGAGGACCGTGGCGGAAGTCCGAAGTTTTCTTGGACTAGCCGGGTATTATAGGAGATTCGTGGAGAATTTCTCGAAGATAGCTCTACCCCTCACCTCTCTCACTCGCAAAGACCATAAATTTGTGTGGACCCAAGAGTGCGGTCAGGCATTTGAGGCCCTGAAGGAGAGGCTTATGATGGCTCCGATCCTGAGTTTACCGCAAGGGACCGATGGATTTCAAATTTTCAGTGACGCATCGGGATGCGGTTTGGGTTGCGTTTTGGTGCAACATGGGAAGGTGATAGCTTTGGGTCTAGACAGTTGAAACCTCATGAGAGGAATTACCCCGTCCATGATTTGGAGTTGGCGGCGGTAATCTTCGCATTGAAAATTTGGCGACACTATGTGTATGGCGCAAGAGTGGAGATCTTCACGGACCATAAAAGCCTGAAGTATCTCTTGGATCAAAAGGACTTGAATATGCGGCAACGCAGATGGGTTGAGTTTCTTGGAGACTACGAAGTGGCGATTCAGTATACGCCGGGTAAAGCCAACGTGGTGGCGGATGCGTTGAGTAGAAAGTACTCGGGGCAAGGAAATTGGATCGAAGCTCATGATGAGCGGTTGGTACGGGAATGGGAGTCCCTTGGATTGGAATGTGTTGCGAGAGGCGAGTCTAGCGTGGCTCGGTTGAACTGGATTGAAGTGCAAAACGACTTGTCCGATCGTATTCGGGAAGCGACTCGATTAGATGTGGAGTTTCAACCTTTTGTGTTGTAGGCTCAAACGGGCGAGAGCAGCACCTGGGAGATGATCGGGGGAATCTTGAGAAAGGATGGAAGGGTTTGTGTACCGCAGTTTGGCAATCTCCGTGAGGAGTTGATGTTTGAGGCTCACTTCTCGAAGTACTCCATTCACCCGGGCAGTACAAAGATGTACTTGGATATGAAGAAATCCTTTTGGTGGCCGGGGTTGAAGCGAGATGTAGCTTTGTATGTGAGTCGTTGCCAAACATGTGCCTTGGTGAAGGCCGAATGTCAGAAACCGGGCGGGTTCCTGAAGCCCCTTCCAATTCCTGAGTGGAAATTTGAGGACATCTCCATGGATTTTGTGCATGGTTTGCCTAGATCGCAGCATGGGAATGATGCTATTTGGGTGATCGTGGATCGCCTAACCAAGGTGGCTCACTTCATCCCAAATCGGAAAGAGGACAGCGTGGAGAAGCTGGTGGAGTTGTATGTTCGCAACATTGTGCGACTGCACGGAATTCCTAAGAGCATAGTTAGTGATCGAGATGGACGGTTTACGTCCAAGGACTGGAGATTTGTTCAGAAGAGCTTGGGCACGAAGCTAAAGTTTAGTACGGCGTTTCATCCTCAAACGGATGGGCAAACGGAGAGAACGAACCGTACTATGGAGGATATGTTGAGAATGTGCATTCTTGACTTTGGCAAGAGGTGGGAGGATCACCTCTTCATGGTAGAATTTGCGTACAACAATAGTTTTCAAGCAAGCATAAAGATGGCGCCTTACGAAGCTTTGTATGGGAGGCGGTGTCGAACGCCAATGTCTTGGGCAGAGGCGGGAGACACCAAACTTTGGGGAAAGAATGCGGTAGATGACGCTTGTGAGTTGGTACGGACCATCCAAGAGCATATGAAGGTGGCGCAAGACAGACAAGCAAAATATTTTAATGCTCGTCACCGGAAGTTAGAATTTGCAGTAGGTGATTGGGTTTATCTGAAGGTCAAGCCGTTCAAGGGCGTCTCGCGGATTCGCCGACTCAAGAAGTTGAGTCCAAGGTTTTTGGGGCCTTTTGAAATTGTTGAGCGGGTAGGAGAAGCAGCCTATCGGTTGGTGTTGTCCGTAGATTTGAGTGGATTGCATGACGTCTTCCACGTCTCCGTGTTGAGGAAAGCCTTGGCGGAGGCTAGCGTGGTGATTGAGCAGGCATCGGTGCCGATTGAGGAAGACTTGAGGATGCGAGTCCTTCCAATCGCTATAGAGGATTCGGAGATTCGGCAGTTGCGGAATAAAGAAGTTAAACTGGTGAAAGTTCGTTGGGACAACTGCGGTCGTGAGGAGTTCTCGTGGGAGCGAGAACAAGCCATGCTAGAAGATTATCCAGAACTATTTTTGTCAGGTACAATTTAAGTTTTGTACCTCTTTTGTTTTGTAATTTCGGGACGAAATTCTGTTAAGTGGGGGAGAGTTGTAACACCCCAGTTTTTGCAAGAGGTTCAGTCTGCAGTGCTGAAAATTTTTGGGTTCTGGCAGGAGGCACACGGCCTGCGACACGGGCGTGTCGCAGGGCGTGTCGAGGCCGTGTCGACACTCGGCCCAAGTGTCGACACTTTGTGCTCGACAGAGTGTCGAGAGTGAGGCACACAGCCTGCGACACGAGCGTGTCGCAGGGCGTGTCGAGGCCGTGTCGACACTCGGCCCAAGTGTCGACACTTTGTGCTCGACAGAGTGTCGAGAGTGAGGCACACGGCCTGCGACACGGGCGTGTCGCAGGGCGTGTCGAGGCCGTGTCGACACTCGGCCCAAGTCTCGACACTTTGTGCTCGACAGAGTGTCGAGAGTGGGGCACACGGCCTGCGACACGGGCGTGTCGCAGGGCGTGTCGAGGTCGTGTCGACACTTGGCCCAAGTGTCGACACTTTGTGCTCGACAGAGTGTCGAGACTGGGGCACATGGCCTGTGACACGGGCGTGTCACAGGGCGTGTCCCGCTTGGTCGACGATCTTCGCTCGATGTTTTTCCGCGGTGTCGACACAAAGCCTGTCGACGGGTGTCGAAACTTGGCACACGGCGTGGGACACGGGCGTGTCCCAGGCCGTGTCACCTCTCGGGTTGGTGTTGGGGCCGTGTCGTTGGAGACACACGGCAGGCCACACGGCCGTGTCGCTGGGGACACGGGCGTGTCGGATTGAACACGGGCGTGTCGAATGCCCGTGTCTGATTCCAGGCGCGTCGATTTGAGACGGCGAATGAGGCACACGGCCCTGGACACGGGCGTGTGCCAGGCCGTGTTCGGCCCAGTTCTTTTATTTTCCAGGCGAATCGCAGCCAGTCTTTTTCTGGTTTTGGGATCTAACGGTTCAGGACATCTCCTGGGGAGTTAAGACCGAATCCAGGGTTGGAAACCCTCATTTGTTTTCCAAGTTTCTCTTTCTAAGATCTTGAGAAAACCTAGAGCAAGGAGGAAGAAGAAGGTCTTGGGCTGTAGGAAGGGTTTCGGTGCTCCAAATCGCGAGCTGAGTCCGGATCCGTGAAGCTTAGACCGTTGTGAAGTTTTCCATCCGGCTATTTTGCCATGGCAAGAAAGAGGAGTCGGAAGGTAACGACATCTCTCCTCTCGGTCTTTAGGATGCACGTTTTTAGCATCGTTTTCTTCTAGATTTTTGTGCACCAAACTCTCAAATGAGGGGGCTTTGGTTTGCCAAGGTTCAAGAGGAACCTCCGGGTTGATTGAGTCCGTCCCCGGCATATTTTGCATTAGAGATCTGCTTCGCTAGTGGATTAGGCATGGTGGGTGAAGCCGTAGTCACGACCGTTAGTCCGACTCGGTGATGTTGCATACGAACTTAGGAATTCGTAGAGATTTTTCCGTTGCGGCAAGATGCCGTTTGTGTTGTGGTGGTGATTGTCCCGTTTGCTAGAAAAGGGTACTTGTAGTCGAACCCGGACAAGGTTAGCTCCTCGTGGCGGTAGATGGTTTCCTTGAGGGACAAGGTTAGCTCCGTATGAGAATGAAGATGGTTTCCTTGGTGGACAAGGTTAGCTCCGCACGAGTTGGAGATGTTTTCCTTGGTGCGCGGGAACGCTACGGTACAAAGAGGGATTGCGATGTGTTTAGTCTTGGTTATGTTGTGCCAAGGCATGGATATGTCTCCGTGGTCGGCTGGCTATCCCGTGACATGTGCGCCATGTATGGAGAGTGTCCCGGCGAGACTAGTCCCCTTCTGTGAGACTGACGAGAATGCCAAGCTTTGGGCAAGCCAGGGCAAAGAGGCCATGAGCGGGTGGGGTCCAACAAGGCTTCTTAGAATCGGTCAGTCTGTGGTTGTTGGAAATCTGACATGAGACGTCAGAGCTTGCAGGCAAGCCCGGGGCTAAGCCCACGAGCGGGTGGGGCCTTGGCAAGAATTCCATGTGGCGGCCTGTGCGCCGAGTGAGGGAGTTGTGTCTCCCTCATTGTTTGCGGCTTTATGCCAATTGGGGAAATGTGAGTACCCAAATGATGTGATGTTGTGCTAGATGCATACGCTGTAGGGTACCTTGGGTGAAGCCCGGGTGTTGCATTCATGTTGCATAGTAGGCCCTTTTCTTTATATGCTCAACCAATAGAGAACATGTTTGATGATTGAGACATCCAAGCCTGTTTTAATGCTTTTCTATTTATAGATGTTTATTTGCATATGAAGTGCTGACTTGCAGGTTGGAGGGTTCCCCGGGGTCCGTTAGGGGCGGCCGGGAGGAGATGTGTTGTTACACAGTTTGAGGTCAGCCTTTGCTGACCCACGTTACTAATAATTTTTACAGGGCAAGGATCGCACGCAGGAGCTAGCACGCCGGCCAAAAAGGCCTAAGCCCATGAAGTGTTTTCTCTTTTGGTAGCACTACTTTTGATTGATGTATGTTTGAGACTATTTTGTCCGGCTTGCATGCCGAGGTAGATTAGAAGTGCTGGGCACATTCATGTTTGATGTACTGTTTACGTTTGGACATTTGATGTAAGGCCTTAAGGCCATTTGTTTACTCTTTTGGTTAGTGGATAACTTCTAGTTGTGCTTGGTTTTCCGCTGTGTTGTGCAAGTGTTTTGAGTTTGGGTAGCTATATCAACTTTTAATACTAAAGCTGTGGCGTTCGTATGTTGTGGGGCCCCGGCCGGACCCATATTATACGTCCACTGTAGGGGAGGTGTTACATCACTCCCCCTCACGTCCTTGACGAAGAAGGACACAGATTGTATTTGGTCAGAGTGGTGTGAGATGGCTTTTCAGGAGCTGAAGGACCGACTCGTCTCATCCCCCATTCTTGCACTTCCATCCGGGAGCGAAGGATTCCAGATCTACACGGACGGCTCTTATCAGGGGATGGGTGCAGTCCTGATGCAGCATGGACACGTTATTGCCTATGCTTCGAGACAGTTGAAGAAGCATGAGCATAACTATCCAGTACATGACCTAGAGCTCGGGGCTGTAGTTTTCGCCCTAAAGATATGGAGGCATTACTTATACGGGATTCATTGTGACATCTTTTCAGATCACAAGAATCTCAAGTATATCGATACACAGAAGGACCTAAACCTGAGACAGAGGAGGTGGCTGGGGTTCCTCTGTGATTATGATTACAAGATCCACTATCATCCGGAAAAGCGAACACGGTAGCAGATAATTTGAGCAGGAGGGCCGACACTTCTGGACCGGAGCCCCGATTGATGTCCATAGAGCTGCTACAGATGATGGAGGACATGCACATTACCATGGTGTCCGAGACCGAGCCAGTAGTGTATAGAGAGTATTTAAGCTCAGTGATCAGTGGCGATGATATACAGGAGCGCATCCGAGCACATCAGAGGCTGGAAGCTGCCTTACAACCGATTTTCAGTTCCCTAGAGTGGGGCAAGGCCGAGGACTACACGCTACAGGATGATCTTCTTCGGTTCCGGGGGCGCATCTACATACCAGCAGGGGGCAGTATCCGGGATGACATACTCAGAGAGGCACATTGCTCGAGATATTCAGTGCACCCCGGCATCACCAAGATGTGGGCAGATTTGCGGAGGTCTATGTATTGGCCCGGGATGAAGAGGGAGATCACGGATTTTGTGACCCATTGTGAGACCTGCCAGCGTGTGAAGGCGGAATGCAAGAGCCCGTGAGGTTTACTACAGCCACTGCCAGTTCCAGAATGGAAGTTCGAGGACATTGCTATGGACTTTGTACACGGATTGCCTCGCTCCCACTCTGGGCATGACTCTATATGGGTTATAGTGGATAGATTGACCAAGGTAGCGCGGTTTATTCCAGTTCGAAAGGATGCCCCAGTTGCAGTTCTGGTGAGATTATTTGTGGAGCAGTACGTCAGATATCATGGCATCCCCAGGACGATTGTTTCGGACCGTGATGGTCGGTTCACTTCGAGCGAGTGGAGGGCCGTGCATGCTTACTTGGGATCTCGGCTTACTTTTAGTACCGCCTTCCATCCGCAGACCGACGGACAGACCGAGCGGACCATCCGAACCATGGAGGACCTGCTCAGACTATGCATATTGGATACGGGGAAGCCTTGGGAGAGGCTGCTGCCATTGATTGAGTTCTCGTATAATAATAGCCACCAGGCTAGCATCAGGATGGCTCCATACGAGGCACTTTATGGGAGGAGATGCCGGACACCGCTATCATGGGTTCAGGATGTGGATACCAGGGCTCTTGTATCTGATTATATAGAAGACACTGAGGCTCAGATTCGATTGATCAGAGATCGGCTACTAGAGGCCCAGAGCAGGCAGGCAAAATATTATGATGCTCGGCACCGGAAGGTGGAGTTCCAGGTTGGAGACAGGGTATTCTTGAAGATACGTCCAGTACACGGTGTCTCTCAGGTGCGGAGGCACAAGAAGCTCAGTCCACGATACATGGGGCCATACCTGATCTTGGAGCGGATCAGCCCCTTGGCTTACCGCCTGCAGCTGCCACCAGAGTTGGGTGCATTACATGACGTCTTCCATGTCTCTTCCTTGCGAAGAGCTCTACTTCGGCCGGAGCAGCACATTACTACTATAGCCGGACCGGTAGAGCCTGACAGATCAGTGAGATTGGAGCCGATCTGGATTGACGATACAGCCATCCGAGTGTTGCAGAAGAAGAAGGTCCCTCTTGTGAAGGTACTGTGGTCCAACCATGGACGGGAGGAGCACACTTGGGAGCCGAGGGATCTGATGCTGGAACAACACCCGGAGCTATTCACAATAGGTACTATTAAGTTATGTCTTTTAAATTCTTGATAATTCTTGCAAGTAGAACCCCGTTGACCCGAACTTAAATTTCGGGGACGAAATTATTTTCTTGTTTATTGGAATTTGTAACATCCCATGTTACTTCTGGACCCCTCAACTTAGATTGGGTTAGGCATGGGTGAGATTTAAGGAGACCAACTATGTTTGGCCCTAGGTAGTGGGTGGTAGCCATGTGGGGCCCACTATAGGACCATAGTCAAACTAGATCAAACTAACCTAAGTGGGGACCCTAGCCACTCCATGACCCCACCACATTGCCCTAACCCTAAAGACAATCTAAGTGGACCTTAGGGCATATCACTAGGTCAACACTTTGACCTAAATTGACCAAAGTCAACCTTGGGCTTAATTGGTCAAACCCACACTCATAAGCTCAATTAGCCTAAGTAGGGCACCCCCTTGACCCAACCCAAGTTGGGTGGTGCCACTAGACCCATTTCCACCAAGTAGGGTCAGCCCACCCAGCATGGTTGACCAAGTCAACTCCCCAAGTCAACAAGTCAACAAATTGACCTAAAGGAGTGAAATGAAGATCAAGTCATTTTCCCTTGGACCAAGCCCACCAAAATTGGCCCATGGCCAGCCCAAGTGAACAAGACCAGTCCTACCCCTCTAAATCAGGAGAGAGAATACATGCAAGGGGGTAAAATTGGAATTTTAAGGGTAGGAGGAGAGAGAAAATGGAAAGGAAGGAAATGGTGGCCACATGGCCACCCCATCAGATGGTTTTAACTGCCCAAAACCAGGTGGCCGACCTCCTCTCTTCATTTCCAGCAGAAAACCAGGGCTGTGTGCCACTTGGCATCAGGGGCGGAGCAAACAAAGCTCAAC
Organism: Platanthera guangdongensis; assembly: GCA_039583875.1. Taxonomy (NCBI): domain Eukaryota; kingdom Viridiplantae; phylum Streptophyta; class Magnoliopsida; order Asparagales; family Orchidaceae; genus Platanthera; species Platanthera guangdongensis. The sequence goes on along the minus strand of CM077159.1, from coordinate 119,251,888 downwards.
CGAGCTCACATAGGAAATACCTCCCCATATACTCCACCTCAGTCCAAATAGACCTCACCAACAGCTTCAGGAGATAGAAGGGAGTGGAAATCGAGTGCTGGATCATGGAGAATGGTGGAGAATCGAGTTTTCGGGGTAGAGCTCGCTGGCGCACCACCACCACGACAAACCGCCGCCTGACCTGCAGCCAAGCCCCAATTCAGGTGTGTTTCACCTCACCTCTTCCTGTACTAGATTTCTAGATCTATTTAGGGAGATATCGGGCTCAATCGAGCCCAAAGCCATGAGAGGAAAACAGAGAAAATCGAGCTTTTTCTTCTTGATCGGTTCTCCGGAGGAGCCAACTCCGGCGGCCCCACCGCCGGGAAACGCTAGCCCCCACCTTAACGAAGGTGGTGGCGATATCCGCCGACGGTGGTGGTGGCTCAGCTGGCCGGAAAATGCCAGCCAACATCGTCTAGGAAAATGCAATCATAGCCGTCAATCCATCAGGGACGATGAACCGATCCCGTCGGTTAAGACTTTAAGATTCGTGCAATGATAATTAATATGATTAAATTTTATATGATGAATAGTGAAATCCCTGTCACACAAATACAACCACTTTGCATGTTAATTTTAGGCCTCTTAGGGGCATTTCCAGAACTTAGTCTCTTAATGAAAATTGTAGCTGATGGTCTTATCTTTAAATTGTCACCTTAAAGATGTGATTTGGTGTAGTGTACAGTCCTGTAGGACATTTCGCCTAGGACTGGTCCTAGAGTAGGGAAGAAATTAAATTGGATGCCCAGGTCAAACCGTTAGTCACCATGGCCCCAAAGTTTGGGCACATGCATGATTAGGGCATACTTAGCCCCTGCCAAAAATTAGGAATTTTTAGAGAACATTTTCCTATAGTTTTTGCCAAAATATCAAAATACAAATAAATGAAATATAAGGAGTTTTACACCTCCCCATGATCCCAAATCTCGGTGGTAGGTCAATGAGGGCATACTTGGTGCATGATGAAAATTCCAGCACCTTGGGTTCACTACATGTTGGAGAATCCACTTGCATGTGTTAGCTCATGTTTTGCCTTGGTGTGCAAATAGCAAAAACTCAAATATGGTGTATTTAGCCCAATGGTGACATGTAAAGATCTTGGAACTAATTACAGTGGTTCATTAGGGTAAATTTCATCCCTCAAATTAATCATGGATTTTTTGGAATCAAAAATTCCATTTATTGGAATTTATTTTAAATATAGCTATTTTGGAAATAAAATTAGAAAATAGGTTTTCCTCAAGTACAAATCCTAAAATTTTGCCAAGGCAAAGATAATGTTACATTTGACTTAGGAAAAATATGATCCCTCTGTTTTGAAGAAAGTTTGGAGTAGATATCTTAAATTGCCCATTTTACCCTTATATTATTAATTCTTGAAATGATAGATATGTACCTCAGAAAAATTTGGAATTTATTCTACTGCCATAAAATGGTATTATTAGTTTTTTATGAATTTCTCAGAATTAATGGATGCATTGTTAGTTGATTAAATTAATACAATGACATTTTTGGTAAATATGTTATAATGTAATTTTATAGGCCATTACAGAATAAAAATTAATGAGACTTTGCCAATAGTCATAAATTAGTATTCTAAATGTTCTGTAATTTTCCTGGAATTTATGATTACTTATTGCCTATACTTCATTTGGAAAATGGAATTTATGTGAATTTGGTATTAAATAAGAAATGGGAATAAATAATTAAAGGAAAATTATTAAACTCTGTAGGCAGCAATATTTTATCATTATACAACTTAGGAAAAATTGCGTAGGTCAGAGGATGTTAAATCATACTACTTCATGTGTAAAGTGACCTAGTGTTTAAATTAAAAAATTTAATTAAAGGACTATTTGGCCAAGAAAAATTATGAGAATTCATAGGGTAGTTCCCTTAGTACATACCACCCTAGGATAAATATTTAGAGGCAAGATGCCTAAAGGTTTGGAAGATCACATTTTTAGGGTAATCATAGGACATGGTCTGCATATAACACAAATAGATCTTGCCTTAGGGATTACCAGGGGATTGATTATCGGCTGAAATAAGAGAGTTCAACATGAATAATCCTGGTGGGTAGAGTTGTCTTAGTGAGGGATCAAAAGTGCAAGTCTTAGTGAGCAACTGGAGTGGGGGTCGGCGGAAGACCGTCGGCTTCCCGGTAACACCTTAAGTCACTAGGGTTGTACTAGAGCAATAAGGAGAGCTGGGGAGATACATGGGTAGCCATCAACTAAAATAAGTTTCCTTGCAAAAGGGAACGCTGGGCGTAATCCCAACACAGTTCCTAGTGCCCCTTGAGAGCCCTTTACAGGGAATACCGGGGGCAGTCCTGGGATTAACCTTAAATCTCTAAGTATAATAACCCGTAGACAAGAGTAGTTTAATAGGTTAGGACATTGTTGTACCTTCTCGCCCGTGTAGGGTTAGAGAGATTCATGATATATGCTCACCCGTTTTGGGGTTTGAGGGAGTTGGTATAAAGGCACTAATGTGCATGCTCACCCGGGTTTGGGTTTGAGGGATTCAGGACAGGTTTGGTCCTGCGAGCGGGAGGCTCGGAATGAAATACGTGCATGTGCATAAATATCATGGCGGGGCATGCGGTACTGGCCGTTCGTCACACCGATGGCAGTACGGTGCACCAGGCGGTTGTGGGAGTTAGAGGGGCCAGTGGGTTGTTTTACACTGCGGTCTGGAGGACGATCCCCGATGACACACATCCAACCCAACAAGACTGATGAGTTTGTCAACAAAGTACGTACGCGAGACTCTAGAGTGCACCTTGGACGTGTACAGAGGCGTATGAGAGGGGTCTAAGGCTTGGTAGTGTGCATACCGGCCTAGAAGCGGAGACGCCCGCTCCGCTGCTGCCGTAGTCACAGCGGTGGTACCCGAGAGTGATGCTAGCTCTCAAAAAGTGGGAACTAAAGGTCTGTGATCACAGAGTCATTGTGTGTGAGTTGCACTTGCCTGCGCATAAAATTGCATCATATCATTCATTCATATTAGGTCACACGCTTCATAGATCCTTATCATATAAATTAGTATGGGCTCTTTTATATGATAAGTTAAATTTCTGGAAACCCTAACTTATATATTTGTATGGGCATTTATATAAGTTAGGGTACGTTTGTGATGATAGCATAGTGGTAGTTTAGTTTATTTACTTGTTCATATTACTGTTCTTTACTTTCCATTACTGCACTGCTCTTACTTATTACTTGTATCGTACTTAGAACTGCTAGAGTAGAGCTACATTACTTATTACAACTCTAGTTAGATACTATCACCTGCTTCCACTTTGCTACCCCTTTTGTTGTCCTCCGCTTCGTCCTCCCGCTCGGTGCCTAGGAGCTGCGGGGCGAGGTGCGGAGGAAACGACTTAGTCTTTTTAATATTTGTCGGTGACCAACTATTTTTAGGAGCCCGTGGAGATGGAGCACCAGCACGTCGAGGAGGCAGGACATGAGGAGCAGATACTGCTTCAGCAGGCTACTACACTACTATGCGTCCTCAGGTGGGACGAGATCTGATGTTCTAGTTTAGCTTCCACATTTATTATTTTGTGAGAGAGTGATTTTGATGTACTGGGCATAAGCCCTTTTTACTCTTTCATTTGTACTCTTTTGTGGACTATAGTGATGTGCTTTTCATTTCATTTACATGATTGTACCATGTGACTTGTGGACTGATGGTTTTATATACAGTTTTACTTCTTTCTTCTCATATTGGCCTACAGGTTAAATGATCGTACTAGCCGGCAGAATCGGCGTGTTGCGGTGTCGACTAACCCGTTAGTTAGTGCCACCGTAAGACAGCGGTTCTGGGCATAAGACCCAGTAGCCCTCCTTGGTAAGGGGGAGGGGGGTCTTACAATTTGTACATTCATTCCGTGGCTTGTTAGTAGACATTCATGCTAGTGTTGGGTTCTTTATTAATGCAACATTTAATTGCTTCCGCTAGAATGACTCTGTGTAGGACGTTGGATTGGTTGGATGGTTTCCATTTAGTAACCACCCGGTCTGTCTGTGGTATATGGCTTCGGGCCCCGGCCGGACCTACTGCTATATGTTATGTGACGGATAGGGGGTGTTACAATTTGGTATCAGCCGACTGGTTTTGGTCAGGCTTAACTGAATTCGTGGGCGAATTCTTTTAAGGGGTGGTGAGCACATGTGTGTGCGTCATCGTTATAACAGCAAAAGAACCCATGAATGTCCACTTAGGAATGAAAATACACGTGTTTGAGGAACCTGCGCTTTCCTATAATTGCGTTTTGCAATTTTGTTTGGTCGCTTAACGGTGTTTTGTACAACTATAGGTGACCAGAAACGGTGTTGGGCCGTCAGAACGCCGAGTTTTTGAGGCTAGTAGTGCACCAAACGATGCTCCTACAACACCTCCATCGGCTGAAAGCATACGATTGGTTGCCAAAGCAGTGTTTGTCATGATCAATACGTAGCCTGTAAGGCAAATGCAGCAGCCCGCTCCTGCGATGGAGTAGGTACCTCTTCTAGAGGTTGAGCCGAGAAGAGTGGTGCAGGTAGTAGTGGAGACTTTGGTTCCGATGCGAGCAACTGAAAGGTAGCTCAAGCACGTTATGAGCTTTAATCCTCCTGTATTCTTAGGGTTGGGAACCCCATCACAAGTTGAAGATTGGCTCTCCTGAGTGAAGAGAGTCTTGAGAGCAACTGAGAAGGAGGAGTGGCAGATGACCACTATATCTATGTTCCTGTTGGATGGAGATGCTAGGCTGTGGTGCGTGGGTTTGGAGCTGCATTTCTTAAGAGGACGGCAACTTACAGACGTCTCGATGGAGGATTTCTCGAGACTGTTCTTCGCTAGGTACCTTCCTTCGACTCAGAGGATAGATTTGGAGAATGAGTTCCAGAGGTTGGTACAAGGAGAGAGTGGTGTGGATGAGTATCTCTATGAGTTTACTCGTTGGGGTCGGTACGCTAGCTCCACCATCACGGATGAGGAGCGTAAGACAAACTGATTCTATGATGGTTTGAGAAATGACTTGACGCTACTACTCTAGGGGCCTATGACGCAGGGATTCTTGACCCTGGTCAACACGGCCCGGTCCGTGGAGAAGGACATGAAGAATGTTCAAGGGAAGAAAAGCTTGGGTGATAAGAAGTCTGAGTTCAAGGTGCCGACTACCTCAAATTCAGGGCACCGTAAGTTCTTTAAGAAGGCTAGGACTTCAGGTCCAGCTCCTTCCAGTGCTTCTGGGGCGAATACGGATCGGACCCCGGGTGCATGTTTTACTTGTGGGAAGTCGGGGCACTTTGCCCGTGATTGCTGGAGCGGACGTCCCAAGTCCGAAAGGAAGCCGGGAGCAACATATGAAGAGAACGGCAAAGCGGTGGAGTCAACCGCATCCCATTATGCTCCGGCTCGACCAAGGGTTTATAATCTTAGCCAACAGGAGGCCATTAAACAAGCGGATGTGGTGACAGGTATGGTTTAAATTTATAGCAAGTCAAATTATTTTAAATAATTGTTATGCATGTATTACCTTACCACTGCTTGTTTAGGATTTGTTTAGATTTATGAGAATCCGGTAAGAGCACTCTTTGACACGGGAGCCTCACACTCCTTCTTGTACGAAGGATTCATATCGTGCATCGGAGTACCTTCTTCGATGGCAAAGGACAAGTTGGATGTGTTGTTGCCGAATGGGTGTTCGATGCGCGCGGATAAAATCTGCGGCGTTAAGATTCACATTGGGAATCAAGAGTTGGAGCTGCAAGAGTCGTTACTACCGCTGGTGGAGTTCGACGTGATATTTGGCATGGATTGGCTCTCGGAGCAGCAATCCTATATTGATTGTGGTCGCAAGGAAGTCAATCTTTGAGCAGGTCATGAGATGACTTTTACGGGCTTGAAAGGGTCGAGCAAGACATTGATGTCTGCTCTTCAGGTGGTGAAGGCGGTTCATGCTGGAGCAGAGCTGTTCTTTACGCTAGTGGAGGTTGCAAATCCTAAGCCCATGTTGGATAGTATTTCAGTGGTATCGGAGTAGCCTGATGTGTTACCTAGCGATCTTCCTGGAGCCCCGCCGTAACGGGAGATAGATTTCACGATTGAGCTAGTGCCAGGTGCGAAGCCTGTATCGCGATCTCCGTATCGGCTAGCGCCTAAGGAAATGGCGGAGCTGAAGGTGAAACTTCAAGAGTTGTTGGAGCAAGAGTTTGCGCGTCCAAGTTCGTCACCTTGGAGCGCACCGGTCCTCTTTGTAATGAAGAAGGATGGGAGCTTGAGATTTTGTATTGATTATCGAGAGTTAAACAAGCTAACGGAAAAGAACAAGTACCTGATCCCAAGGATTGATCATCTATTTGATCAGTTAGTCGGGTCGACGGTGTACTCGAAGTTGGATCTTAGGTCTGGTTACCATCAGCTGAGGATAAGGGAGAGTGATATCCCTATGACAGCGTTCAGTACAATATACGGGCATTACGAATTTACGGTCATGCCGTTTGGGCTGACTAATACGCCGTCGATGTTCATGGATTTGATGAACCGGACGTTCAGGGAGTACTTAGACCATTTTGTGATCATCTTCATCGATGATATTTTGGTGTACTCGCGGAGTGAGGAAGATACTTCAGGCATCTTCATTTGGTATTGAAGACGCTGAGGAGGAATCAACTATAAGACAAGTTATCCAAATGCGAGTTTTGGTTGTCTTCAGTGGCATTCCTCGGTCATATAGTGAGTGGGGAAGGTATTGCTGTGGATCCGACAAAGATTGTTGCGATACAAGAGTGGCCTGAGCTTTCTACGGTAGCGGAAGTCCGGAGCTTTCTGGGGTTTGCTAGCTATTATAGGCGCTTCGTGGATAACTTTTCGCAGATAGCGTTACCTCTCACTACTTTGACGAGAAAAGAGCAGAAGTTTGTTTGGATGCCGGAGTGCGCGCGAGCTTTTGAGGAGTTGAAGTGTCGGTTGACCACATCGCTAGTTCTTAGTTTGTCGTGTGGGACTGAAGGTTTTGAGATTTATAGCGATGCTTCAGGCAGTGGTTTGGGTTGCGTGCTGCTGCAGCATGGAAGCGTTATAGCGTATGGCTCGAGACAGCTGAAAGTGCACGAGAGGAATTATCCAGTCCACGACTTGGAGTTAGCGGCCGTAATTTTTGCCTTGGAGCTGTGGAGACATTATTTGTACGGTGTGAAGATTGATATCTACACCGATCATAAGAACCTGAAGTATTTGGTTGATCAGAAAGATCTTAACATGCGGTAGAGTAGATGGATGGAGTTCCTGGGGGACTATAATTTCAAGATCCACTACGTACCTGATAAGGGAAATTCGGTTGCGGATGCGTTGAGTCGCGGGGCCCCAGCTCAAGCCAATTGGCTGTCGATCCATGACGAGTGGTTGGTTCGGGAGTTAGAGGCATTGGAGATCTCTTGCGTAGACAAGCAATCAAGTGCTGAAGTATTATTGAATTGGACTGAAGTCCAATATGACCTGGCTAATCGGAATCGGCAGGCTTTGGATATGGATGTCCACATGAAGCAAATCATGATAGAGTCTCTGGATGGGTCAAATTCCCAATTCATTGTCGAGGACAGATTACTTTGGAAAGACGGTCGTCTGTGAGTCTCAAGTGTGGTCAATTTACGGGGGGAATTATTGTACGAGACGCATCATACCAAGTACTCGATTCACCCGGGGAGCACAAAGATGTACCGCGATGTTAAGAAATTGTTCTAGTGGCCAGGACTGAAGAAGGATGTGGCACTGTACGTGGAGAAGTGCCAGACGTGTGTTTTGGTGAAGGCAGAGTGCCAAAAGCCGGGAGGATTCTTGAAATCCTTGCCTATTCCAGACTGGAAGTTCAACGACATTACTATAGACTTTATGCATGCGTTGCCAATGTCGCAAAATTTGTATGTGGATAATATTGTGCGGCTTCATGGTGTGCCCCGCAGCAACGTGCATGACCGAGATGGGCGGTTCACTTCCAATGATTGGAGGCTGGTGCAGCAGATGTTGGGGACAAAGCTGAGTTTTAGCACAACCTTTCATCCGTAAACGGATGAGCAGACCGAGAGGGTCAAAAGGACAATGGAAGACATGCTTCGCATGTGTGTCCTGGACTTTGGAAAGCAGTGGGAAGACCACATATACTTGGTGGAGTTCGCGTACAACAATAACTACCAGGCAAGCATATAAATGGCGCCCTTCGAGGCCCTTTATGGTAGAAGATTTCGTACGCCATTGTCTTGGTTGGAAACGGGCGAGTTAAAGTTGTACAAGCGACAAGAGGTGGAGGATGCTACTTCTTTGGTGAGAACCATTCGGGAGAGGTTGCTAATCACTCAGGACCGCCAGGCTAAGTACTATAATGCCAAGCACAGGAACGTGGAGTTCACTATTGGCGATTGGGTGTACTTGAAGATCAAGCCATTCAAGGGTGTCTCGTGGGTGCGGCGCTTGAAGAAGCTAAGCCCGAGGTACCTTGGACAGTTTGAGGTTCTGGAGCAGATTGGTGAAACAGCGTACCGGTTGAAGCTGTTAGTGGAGCTTAGTGGTCTGCATGATGTATTCCATATATCGGTGCTACGGAAGGCGGTGCAAGAGCCTACGCAAGTGATCACGGTCGATCAAGTGCCGGTCGATAATTGGTTGATGACGAAGGTCAAGCCCGTACGTATTGAGGACTCAGAATTCAAGCGGCTACGCAATAAAGAGATCAGGATGGTCAAGGTCCGTTGGGACAACTGCGATCGGGAGGAGCTCTCTTGGGAGCGAGAGCAGACTATGCTTGAGGAGTACCCAGAGTTGTTTTGCTCAGGTACCGTTTAAGTTTTATGCTTATCATTCCTTTATGTAATTTCTTGGTCAAAATTCTTTTAAGAGGGAGAGAGCTGTAACGCCCCGAAACTCAAAAGAGAGACGGGTGGCGTTTTGAGCCAAGTTTGGAATTTGGCAGGGGTCACACGGCCTCGGACACGGGCGTGTCTTAGGCCGTGTCCTTCGCGGGTTTAAGGCGGGTTGTGGCGTGTTTGACATAGTCTGCTGTGTCGACACAGGGCCTGCTGTGTCGACACAAGGCCTGCTGTGTCGATACAGGGCCTGCTGTGTCGACACATGGCCTGATGTGTAGACAAAGGGCCTGCTGTGTCGACACAGGGCCTGCTGTGTCGACACAGGGCCTGTTGTATCGACACAGGGCCTGCTGTGTCGACACAGGGCCTGCTGTGTCGTCACAGGGCCTGCTGTGTCGTCACAGGGCCTACTGTGTCGATACAGCCAGGGTGTGCTATGTCGACACAGGGTGTGCTGTGTCGACCCAGAGTGTCGACACAGGGTTCTTGACAGGGTCTCGACTAATGTCCCGACACAGTTTGAGTTTGTCGCGGACGTGTCCTGCTCCAGTTTGTGAACCGTATGGTGTTCGGCCCAGTTTTTCCATGTCAGACCCGGATCGTAGCCATACATTTCTTTATGTTGGGATCCGACGGCTGGAGGTTATTCCTATTGGAATATACCCGAGTGTAGGGTTTCAAAACCCTCATCTTCTGTTCGCTGTGTTGGAACACCCTGTTACTAATTTGGGTCAGGATTACTATGTCTCTAGGAACCTTTGCTTGACCTTCTGTATAGCTTAATAGGTCAATTAGAATTGAGTCTAAGGGTTAGAAGTCTAGGTTTGGAAGCTGCCCTGAAGACCAGGATTCTCAGTCTGGAGACTAAGTCATATCGTCGAGCTCAGCACGACGATTCGTCGAACTCCGGTCGACGATCGTCTAGCTCAACTTCGACAGATCGTCGAACTCCATTCGACGATCGCTGAGCTCAACCTGACTATATCGTCGAACTCCATTCGACGATCGGTGAGCTCAGGTCGACGATTTTGACTCTGCTTTGGATCTTTTATCTCTGAGCTCAGTTCGACGATCTTTGAGCTCAGATCGACGATTATTTTGCTGCTGTGTGTTTTCAGATCGCTGAGCTCAGCTCGTCGATAGCAGAGCTCAGTTCGACGATTTCTGATAACTTCCAGAATTCAAATTCAAATCAGTTAGGAGTTATTCTGCAATTAATTCAGAGATTTGCTAGCCGTTTTCATTCAATTCTGGACCAAGTTTCAAGGGATTTTTCAAGGAATGTTTCTGTGGACTTTCCTACAGAAGAGATTATGCAATTAAGGATGCAATCAATGCAGACCAACGACTATCCTTGACAGAGAATGATATTCTATTCTGACCAGAGAATAAAAGACAGGATTTTTGAATCTCTCACATAGAAGAACACACAACAAAAATAGAACACACAATACAGAGAGAGAATACTGATTACAGAGAAATATTCAAAAATCTTCTGTCACAAAGAATTCTCAAGAACACTCATCCAAGGAGATCAAGCTTTCTCAATATCTTCAGATCTCTGTAGTATTCTAAGTGTTCAAGGCCAATACATTTCCAAGACTCCAGACATTCAACATTTCAGCTATTGCTAAAATCATCTTTTGCTGGAGTTCAATCTTTGAAGGCCTATCACCCTCAACAAAGCTTTCCTTCCGGAAGATCTCAAGGATTCAGGGGGAGCTTTGACAACAACAATCCACATAGTCTTCTCAGTTGTTTGAGAAAGAGAAGACTTCCATCACTCTCTCACCCCCACTCTATAAAGGGTTTTTCAAACTCCCTTCAAAAGTTTGAACTTGGTTTTTGAGCACCTTGTCAAAAGCTCATTGGTGGCAAGACACCTGATCAAAAAATCTTCTTTGGTTTTTGAGCACCTTATCAAAAGCTCATTGGTGCCCAGGACACCTGATCAACTCATCCTGCAGTGGATTCCTACCTAGGGTGGTAGAAGAGTGGATGTACCCAAGTTTGGGGAACCACTATATTTCCTTGTGTCTTCTGGTTTTGCTTGTGTTTATGTTTGTTTCTGGCCTTGATTTCTCTGTGCTTAGTTTTTGCTTAGCTTAGTGCTGTGATTAGATTCTTTATTGCTTCCCTGCTCACACATATTACAACAATTGTTGTAAAAGTTTGTAAAAGTTATTAAAAACACCATATACTCTATTCACCCCCCTCTAGAGTATATCAGATCTAGTTGCACTTTCAGTTCGCTGGTTCTCTGTCTAAGTTCTAGAGAGAGGAGAGAGCAACGAGGAAGAAGAAGTCTAGATCCGGTCACCGGCGGAGCTTCGGAGCTCCAAATCAGGAACCTACTTTGGATCTACGGAGGAAAGGAGAGGATGGTGCTTTTCATCCGCATACTTTTCCATGGGGCCAAAGACAAATGCTAGGGTAATGATTCTCTACTTGAGCATGTGAAGCTCTCCTTCTTTTGCATAGGGAAGCCCACTCTCGCGAGTTTGCGGTGAGTTTGAGGCGTTCCTTCGGGTAGACATGAATAGTCCCTGTTGTGTACATGTAGAGTCCGTAATCGAGAACGGATATTGGCATGATGTGTGAAGCCTACCCGGACAAGTTGGTCTGGATCGGTGATGTTGCATTGCTTGAATGGCCAGAGGAGACTCCGTGCGAATGTTTGTTTTTCGGGTTTTCTACGAGGTAAATTGCAACAGGGAGCCTTGGGGAATAACTCCAAGGTGCACCCGAAAAACTGGGCAGATTCATGATTCTGCCAACATGGTGGCATGGGAGCCAACTTGAACATAACCGGGTTATGTGAAGAATGTAATGGAAACGGGACTCGAAGAAGTTTGACCCGCATATATGGCTTAAATTGTCGTTGCAATGTGAGCACGGGTTAGGCGGAACCGTACTCGTTCTATGTCATTCTGTGTGAGTCGTTGGCATAGACGAGGGTCTTCAGCGGTCTATGGCTTAAATTGACGTGACCCATGCCGGGAAGACAAAATGCTAATAGTTTGGCCGTCAAAGTGGAGGTGGTGAGACCGGGGTGTCTATGGCTTAAATTGACGTGACATTGACCGGTTCACCGAGAATGTGCCCTGAGTGCACGGGCCGTGTGGCCGTGCGTGCCAATGCTTGTGATGCAATGCATATATATACAGCTTGGTTTATGCTAATAAAGTGCAGGAAAGGAGCATCGCCGCCCCGAATTGGGGGCGGGATCGTTATAATTTGGTCAGCATTGCTGACCGTTGCTTTGGTTTGCCACCATTGTGGTGGATTGTGCTTGCAGGTGCTGCGGAGCCGAGCGGTAAATAGCGGGCTAAAGCCCAAGTTGCTGGCCATCAAAGGCCTAATGCTTAGTGTTTTATTTTATTCATGTATGGCCGGCCTGCGTGCCGAGGTTTGGAAAACACTTCTTTTTGAGTAAACAATTGTAAGGCCTTAAGGCCATTGTACTTGTGTATTTGTACGTTCATTCCGTGGCTTGTTAGTGGACATTCATGCTAGTGTTGGTTTCTTTATTAATGCAACATTTAATTGCTTCCGCTAGAATGACTCTGTGTAGGACATTGGATTGGTTGGATGGTTTCCGTTGAGTAACCACCCGGTTTGTCTGTGGTATATGGCGTCAGGCCCCGGCCGGACCTACTGCTATATGCTATGTGACGGATAGGGTGTGTTACACAATAGCGGGGTTCTTAGCGTAATGCGGACGTTGAGAGTAATCCTTCGTCGGACTAACGTTCGATTGAATAGTCTTAGCGTTCAGGTGAGCAATAGTCCTAGAGATAAGTGTGCTCATTCTAGTGGAACCTCCACGACCAAGTATCCGCCTTAATTATTTTAAATTTAAGATCTTTTTTTATTAAAAGTTTATTTTAGTTCAAATTCTATTCGATGCCATTGTGCTAAGCTTTTCATCGGCTCCACCTTTATTGCTTTCTCTTTTATGCTTTCATTTGCTGTCTTTCTTTTACCTTTTTATTATATATAAAAAATATCCCGACAAGATAATTATCGGTAAAATAATAGTCCCCTCCAGGGAACAGTAGAAATAGTCGAACCGACCCCGAGAACAATACGACCTCGATATTCCACCCTAGAATATCCTGTACTACACGCGATAGGTGCACTTGGCTCCTTTTGTTAACACTCGATCAAAACTGTTTTATATCCAAATAAATAAATCTGTACGCGCCGTTTTCTAAATAAAACCAAATTCGCCTCTTTCCTTAAATAAACCGCCCGGGGCGCCGCGGGAATACTCACCAATTTTTGGAGTTTTAACAACATCAAGTTTTCGGACCCGATGTGAATATATCAATCAAGTTTTTGACGCCGTTGCTGGGGAATTTTTGAGTCGTTAGTTTGAACCCTGTAAATCTATTAATTTTACATATATCTATATATATCACAAAAATTTAAAATGGCCAACAAAAAAATAATATTAATAATAATAATCATAATAGTAATAATAAAACTACAAAAAAATATAAAAAAATAAAAAAAAGCTATAAAAATAAAAACTTTAAAAACCTATAAAACCAAAAAAAATAATAAAAATAAAAATAACTTAAAAAAGTTTTCATTATTTTTATGAAAAAAAAACTCAAACACTATAAAAAAAACAAAAACCTAAAAATCTAAAAAAAACCAAAAAAAACTCTAAAAAAATCTACAAAAACTAACAACGAAAAAACAAAATCTTAAAAAACCTAAAAAACCACAAAAAATCTAAAAACCAAAAAATCTAAAAACAAAACAAAACCTACCTAAACAAACAACTAAAAAATAAAAAAAATCTACTTAAAAATATAATAATTAGATTTTAAAAATGTATATACTTTGTTTAACTTCTTTTCACTTATTTTGTTTCGCTTCGGCGCACTTCATTTTTGTGCGCGCTAGGGGATCGCCTATTCTGTACACGCTCACAAGCTTAGACGTTAGCTAATCGAGTCACACCTACACTTGCCACCCCTACCGCCCGCACACTTTAGGCCGAGTTTATCTTTTTCGTTTTATTTTTTCTGTTATATTTTTTCTCCTTCTAACATAATGCAGGGTTTCAACCCAGGACTCCCCGATCTCGTCTAAGGGAAGCTTCTACCCTCTCTTTTAATTTTTGTGCATATTTTATTCTGTAAATTATTCGTTCCGCATACTTAGATAGCAACATTGGTGACAATGTTTTGTTTAATTATGGGGGTGTATTCTTAGTTTCCTATTCTGCACTTATATTTTTCTGCACCCATCCAAAAATACAAAAAATTTAAAAAATCAAAAACTCAAATTTTTTTTTCTTGTTTTACTATCAAAAACTCAAACAAAAAAAATCATAAAACGCAAAAATTACAAAAAAATTATAAAACAAAATGTTCAAAACAGTTTTTCTTTTAGTAAACAAATCTCTCTTTCCATCTTCATTTCCTTTTTTGTAAAAAAACTAAATATTTCTCTTTCCCCCCCTCTTCTTTTTTGTAAAAGCTCATTTTTTAGCAAGCCCGCGACGTTCAACTCATCGAACCAACCACTGGAATAAGAGTCTGTTCGCGGGCCATCGAGTTTTTACTTTGTAAACTTTTTGTAAAAAATTTTCTCTTTTCCCCCTCTCTTCTTTATAAATACACTTCTTTCTCTCCCCTTCTTATAATTTGACAAAAAAACTAAAAAATCAAAAAAATATTCTGAAAATCCAAAAACCCTAAAAATATAAAAATCAAAAATCCTAAAAAGATTATAAACAAAAATTCAAAAAAAAGATGATAATCAAAATACAAAAAAATGATAAAAACCCTAAAATCCCCAAAAAATCGTTTATTATGTAACAAAATAAATCGAATATATCATATCTTAACCTTTTTTTTTCCAAAAATCTAGTTGCGAGATAATTTATAAGCGAATTCGTTTAATTCTTTGTTTACTATTCGTTTATTAATTAAAGTTCGATAGATTTAATTGTTTGGGTTTAAGATTTAAAGAATTTTTTATGTCTTTTACTTATAATAATGAACTTATTTTTCACCACCACTTCTAATTTTTATAAATAGAAGCTCGTTTTTTATGTTAGAAAATAACAACCATTGATTTCAATTATTTCTACTTCATGCTTTTAGAAATATAGGAACGTTCATTTTAAAAAGGTTGCTCTCAAAACATTTTTATTAAAATCTACTTTTCTTTTTGAAAAAATAAACCCACCTCCATTTTTTCATGTCTCACTTCACATGCTTACCCATATTTTATCTCTTAAAAAGATCTTATGTCAATGAGAATAAGATTTCATTCCGTAAACATAAGCACCCAATATTTAAAAAAATTATATGTTACGGAGTAAGAGAATAAAATTCATTACTCATATACATATATGATAAGCCCGGAATCCGCGACCTGTTCGCGCAGCTTTCCAGACCGGACGGCCTGATCTTTCAAGCCTCCAAGTCTCCCAATTCGGGCGGTCACCAAAGTGCGCCTGTCCGGCTAGCCGCCTCTCAGTTCAACTCGCCTGGTCATCACCGAAGCCGGGCGGTCTCCATATCAGACCGCCACCAGCGCCAGCCCTGCTCAACGACAAGGCTCGGGCCAGCAGTCAGCTCGCCAGGAGGAATCCGCCAGGCCGCGCGGCTTCCCTCCTTTCTCGTTTTCTTTCTCATTTGCTTCCCCTCACCTCTGCCCGGTTCTCTTGTACCCCGGGCAGCCGGTAACTTTAGCCCTGCCCGCTTCGGCAGGCCCCCGAGCCTATAAATAGGGGGAGGTTGCACTCCCCAAGACACGCTGACTTGTATCCAGGAGCTCGCCTGTTAAGAGCTGCGGTCTCAAGTCTAGTGTTTTGCGGCTTGTAGTCCGGCCGGCTTCCTCTTTTTCTCCTTCGTGTAACAGTTTCTCATTTTAAGTAAAGAAAAGCCCGCCGCAAGAGTGGCATTTAAGCCGCGGCGGGCGAACTCTGCTGTTGTCGCTGCCAGCGGCCTCTTTTCCTGCCCCTTAGCTGCAACCGCTAGTAACAGTCTAGTCGACAGTCTCCTTTTTCCCCCGATGCTCGAACCGTTAGCTGGTGGTGCCCGACTCCCAGTCCGTTTTCGTGCATCAACAGTTAACACGCGGCCTTCAGATCTCGACTAGTCGATGAAATCAGCGGTCTAGGCAGTCAGACCGCTCTAGCCTCTAGAGTTCGACGGCCTGTCGAGCAAGTCGCGACTTCGCCGGCTAGGGCTTTCAGCCCACCTCCAGCACTGTAGAACCTGCCATTCTATCCGCTCGCTTTTCTGCCGGTCTTCTTATCGGTTTGCAGTGTCGTCTAGCCGCCAGCTCAAGCCGCCGCTATTCTGCGATCTCTTGGAAAAAGTTCGGCTATTTCCCTTTTTTCAAGATGAATCCTGCAAAGGGTCAGAATAAATTCAGCCACATGTCAGTTACTACGGATCTCTCAGAAGTGCAGGATTGTTCGTATTTTAATAGTGAGTCTGTTGACCCTCATAAAGGAATTTCTACAAACAGTGTTGAGCGTGCACCAGAATCTGTTGCAAATGAACCTCTTTATAAGGAAGAAGAAGAGGCCCCTTCTCCATTCATTAATCGTATTCGGTGGGATACTGTCTCCGATGACTTCAGAGTACCGCGTCTCCCGGAGTATTCTGGATGTGATGATCCATTTTCTCATTTGCAAGCTTTTGAATCAGCTATTTCACTAAGAAACGTGTCAAATGGAGTAAAATGCAAACTCTTTGTTATATCTTTTGGCAATATTGCAAGAGAATGGTTTTATAGTCTCCCACCTCGATCAGTAACCAGCTTTAAAGATCTTCGAAGTCAATTTATTTCTAGATTCACTATTTACAGGAAGCGAAAAAGAGACGTTGGAGCTCTCTTCCGAATCAAGCAAGGAATTGACGAGTCTAATCCGGATTTTGTTGATCGGTTTCAAAAGGAGGTTCTGGATGTTTGTAGCGTCCATCAAGACTATTACCTACATGCTTTCATAAATGCACTTCAAGAAGGCCCCTTGAAATTCAAGCTCACTACAAAGTATCCCAAAAGCTATGAAGATCTTATTGATATAGTTAATAAGTTCATAATAGGCGAAGAAGCAAACAAAGGTTATATCTCATTTCTGAATCAGATAACTAAACAATCTCAAGGGACTTCTGGTGACCAGCAATCTGTTTCCTCCCAAGATGTTTCGCAAGTTGAATATTGCAAATCTCCTCTTCTCCTTTAGGATAAAACTCCAAAGTGTGAAAAAGGTTTAGGAAAGTATGTTAAGTTCAAAATTCCTATGGAAGATCTTCTGATAATCATTCAAGGAATGCCTGAGTTCAAGAAGCCTCGGCGTTTGAAATCGAAAATCAAGTATCGGCACGAGGAGCTTTTTTCCAAGTATCATAAAGATATTGGTCATCTAGCAGAAGATTGCATAGCTCTCAGGGAATTAGCTAATCAACTTGCAAGAGCTGGAAATTTGCAAGAATATGTCATTCAGTAACTCTCTAAGGCACTCTTCCATTTCTTATTCAATGGTCCAAGCAGGGTTTCCTCTTTCTTTATATGATAAAAAATGCTTATGATTAGAATAGTATATAAAGTCCCCTTCGTAATTGGTATTATTGGGGCATGCTAAAACTTAGGACATATATCCTTTTGCCACATCCTTAACATTGAACAAACGTTATCTTTTCATTTAAATCTTATTTCTTAGCCTTACTTATAATGCCAATATGCATGCATGTAGGGGCAAGAGCCACTTTTGAATTCTTAAGCCCTCCACATCCCGCTTGACATCAGTCGCAGATGTGTAGTGGAAATTCCGCTTGGCCTTCAGTCGCAGACATTGCGTACCTGTCCTGCTTGACTTCAGTCGCAGACATTACGCACTTGTCCCGCTTGACCTTCGTCGCAGACATTGCGTACTTGTCCCGCTTGACTTCAGTTGCAGACATTGCGTACTTGTCCCGCTTGACATCGGTCGTGGATATTAAGAATTTCTATACCGCTTATGTGTTCTTTGTGTGGAAAGAACTGTCACACGCACCTGCCCACATTGACACATAAGTGCATATCTCCATCTATTCTTGCAGGACAACACGAGCCTATCCGCTATTTCGCGGCTTTATTAAGCGGCCTGTGCCAATTTGTATAATTCAATACACAAGCCGCCCGGTTACATATTCCGGCTTAAGTTATTTGGCTTCCATGTGCCTACCTGCCGGATTATTATTCATATATTTGGGAACTCGGCCGACTTACGTCTGTCAGTCAAGTCTAGGCCTGGTCTATCTTATTTGGCTTTCATATATCAATTGCCGGTTTTTTATTCATATGGACAGGAAGTCGGTCGACCTGTTTCTGGCAGTTAATTCCTGGCCTTGATCCGCCGACTTCTATGGTATTAATTATAGTAGTCGATCAGCGACCTGTCATCACAAAAATTTTCGGCTTCCATATGCCTATGTCGGCTTATATTATCAGAAGCCGCAAAATATTTCTCTATTCTTGCTTCTTTTATTAAAGGGCAATTCGAATCAGAGTTCGCCCTAGCCGCAATCTTATAGTTCAAAGTCATGGTTTTTTGGCCACTAAGCAAATGGCGGTGTAAACTATTAACCGCGCGGCTTATTATTGACTTATATTCTGAAATAAGCCGCAAGGAAATCTATCTCTCTTACGGATAATTTCGTTGAAGCCGCATTATTGACTCAGACCGGTTTATACGCTAACATTCTATTAAATCGGAAGTTATACTGAGACCACGCGGACTTAAACAAGTAAGAAAAGTGAGATGTAATAAAGAGAAAGGTAAAGTTGCCTTCATTTCTATTTCATTAAGTGTCACAAAGCATTAATCGCGCGGTTTACAAAAATAATACCGCCGATTTCCAAAAAAGTTCAAAGTACAAAAAACAAGTTAAAGAGTTTCTAATCGCCCGGTTTAAGTTTCTTAGCCGCAGGGGAATCTAAATCACCGCCATCACCGATATCGACGGAGGATTCAGAGTACCTGCTGCTAGTCGCCGTGCTCCCTGAACCGCCAGAAGTTGTCGAGTCTGGCCGCACGGTCTCAGATTCTTGACCTCCTGACTCAGACGATGCGCGTGCACTCCGGCTTCCCTGGCCGCCCTCTTCCTCGACGTCTTCCTCCTCCTCGCCGACTTCTTCCCCGACCTTTCCCTTTCCCTTGATCGACCTGTAGACGTCGGCCACCTGCTTTTTCAGGGTGGGGTAGATGTCGACACAAGTGAAGTCGGTGAAGCCGGTCGCCAAGCCGCCAAGGTCCCGGAGGCGGTTAAGCGCTCCATCGATCCCCTGGATGACTTGCGCGAAGACATTGTCTTTGAAGATTGGGTTGGCCGGGTTGTACATTTCCTGCAAAAACAAAAAGTAGAGGTAAGGCCGTGCGGTTACATAATGCTAACCGCACGAGTATCGGTAATGACTTACCGCCTCCCTTTCCTTTAATCGCTTGTTCTCTTCCTGTTGTTCCTTTAACTGCCTCTTCAAGCCGCTATTCTCCTTCATCAGCTGCTTGTAGGCAAGGCCCATGAAGTGACTTGCCACGAAACTCCTCGCCCCAACTTGCGCGGCTAGTCGCGGCAGGTCGTTTGGTGGAACTCGTCGCATCGCCTTCAGGTTGCGCTTGCCATACAGCGCGCCGCCGACCACGCTCACGTGGCGGCTTATTTCTTCTCCCCCAGTAGGGGAGGGCGGTGGAGATCGTCACTGACTTGCCGTCCGGACTCCACCGCAAGGCCGGATCGCCATGGACGTCCTTCAGGCTGCTGCCCGTTCCTTGCAGCATAAACTCTCCAGAGGAGGCCGAATCCTCCTCCTCCACAACTCGCGCCGGCTTGGCCCGCCTCGCTCTCTTCTCTCTTTGTGTGAGAGTCAGGCTGCCAAGAGTCTGCGGCTTGTTCAGTGGAACCGCCACAGCAGCTGCAAAGATAAAGGCAAAGTTAGGTTTCAGGCCGTGCGACTAAGAATTCAGTTCGGCTGGTCTGAAGCTTACTATCTTTCGCTTCTATTCCTTCTAAAGATGGCAGCAGTGGGATGTAGTGGTTTACATCCAGCTGCTCGCCCTTGAATAAGTTGAAGATCTCCTTCTCCACGCCGTCCAAGCCGCCGCTGCCGAAGGCGGCCTCTTCGCGGAATTGCGGTTTGACTGGCAGCAACCCCAGGTTTACCTCGAAGATGAGAAACCGCTCGGACCAATTGGAGATCTTGTTCGCCAAGTTTACTATCTTCAGCCTTCTGCAGCCGAAGTACAGGTTCCCCCGGAAGATCTTTGTCCCGGAGTCCGGGATAGACCGCACCGAAAAGCATTCCCGGAAGAGCCTCATAGAGAAGCGGACTCTTTCCGACCTCAGGTAGGAGATGAAGCTATATATCGCGGCTATCGAATTTGGGGGTAGTTGTCCCGGCACAACTCCGTAATGGTCGAAGACCGCCACGGCCTCCATCATGACCGGGAAGCTAAAGCCGCAGTCAAAGTGGTCGATGGGGACCGCGATCTGATTTGCGTGGGAATAATTAATCCGCTCATCCTGTAGTGGAAGCCGCGCGACTGGCGGACTTCCCTGCATGTGCTTCTCTACGAAATCCTCCAACTCGGCTTTTGTAAGCCGACATTCTTTATGATCTGCAGAATGGAAAGTAGAGGCCGCGTCAGACCTAACCGCAGTGGCCTTATCAGACCGCAACGACTTGGTCTTAGCCCGCATCTTTTTGATTTGTGATGAAATCTCCGGGGTCAGCTCTATTTATAGAAAATCTGTGAAGGTACAGTACCCAACATCAAATTGCAGCTAGTCATCACGCCGCACGACCTAAACCTGCAGGAAACACAGATCAGCTTAACGACCAAGCCGCAGTTTTAGTCCGTCAGTCCGCTCGGCTATACCCCTGCACTTAGAATAATTCCATGGCAAATCATGTGAATATCAAACATTCAAGCCGGTGTTCTGTTCGCCAGACCGCGCAGCTACTATCCCATACTTTAGATTTTCCAGAGCAAAGCAACATGCATGTGGATTATAAATACAAACCGCATAAGCCGCATACAGTTCGCAGCATAATAAAATACAACAGTTTACAACAATGAAATTGTTCAACATCCAGCAGAAAAAATATATATATTACAACATAATATTCAATTGTCCGCGCGGCTTAGTTCTCTCAAGTCGCTCTGGCTCGCTTGTCACCTTCATGCCTGTCTCGTCCTATTCGCGCGACCTGTTCACCGGTTTGCACAATTGCAACGTACACCTGGCTAACTAGATTATGAAGCACATGCAGAGACCGATGAACCTGCGCAGTGTCGCGCTCTACTCTCGCAAATGGGATCATTGGGACCGCCTGAACCTCGAGCCCGCTTGAAACTGCGGCCTGTCTAGGCGTCGCGGCCTCCAATGGATTTGAAGTCTCACCGGAGGCCGGGCGGCTAGTAACCGGCAGTTGTCTGGAGGTCGGCAGTGTAGTCCGCTACATAGACAAGGAATATTCTTATGGCCTCCAACCTTGCAACAGGTGCAAAGGTTTGACATAATCAATTCTTTCTTCTTGCATGTATCCTTGAGCAACAAGTCTAGCCTTGTTTCTCATAATGATTCCTTGGGCATCAAGCTTATTTCTGAAAACCCATTTGGTTCCAATAACTGGGTAGTATTGGGGTCTTGGAACCAAATCCCAAACTCTACATCTCTCAAATTAATTTAGTTCCTCCTGTATTACAAGGATCCAGTGGGGATCCTGCTCAGCATCATGGATGGATAGAGTTTCAACCTAAGAGATAAAACAGGCATACATCAAATCTTGGGTGAGTTGATGCCTTATCTGTAAACCTGCTGATATGCCTCCAATCACTTGAGATCTGGGGTGGAGTTGGTTGTGCAACAACATTTGGAATTAATTCCTCCTATGGAATTGTATTTGCTGTTGGTAGAGATTCATTTTCTTCAGCTTCTTCTTCACTTTTTTCAATGGCTTGTGGAGAGGGATGAGTTGGAACCTCTTGGGTGAGGTTTAGTCCATCCAAGGTCTAACACAAGTGGGGTACCTGCAAGTTGCTATTGATAGAAAATTCTTTGTCCTTGCAATACATGTTAGTCTCGTCAAATGAAACATGAATGGACTCTTCAATTTTTAATGTTGATTTATTAAAAACCCTATAGGCCTTGCTTACTCGGGAATATCCTAGAAAAACTCCCTCTTCAGCCTTAGTCTCAAACTTTCAAATGTATTTTTTGTTGTTGTTATGAATGTAACATAAACATCCAAATACTTTGAAGTAGTTGATTTTAGGTTTCTTCCCTTTGAGCAATTCATAGGGAGTCTTGTTCTTTAGTTTGTGAATTAGGCTCCTGTTGAGGACATAATTTGCTGTGCTTACAGCCTTTGCCCAAAAGGTTACGGGCATGTAAGCATCTACAAGCAATGTACCTGCAGCTTCAATGAGTGTCCTATTTTTCCTTTCAGCTACCCCATTTTGTTGGGGAGTTCTAGGAGTTGAGAAGCAATGTCTGATACCTTCCTTCTCACAGAACTCATGTATAAGAAGAGACTTAAACTCTGTGCCATGATCACTTCTGATCAATGCAACATGAGTAGAGAACTCAATCTGTATGGTCCTGAGAAAATCTGTAAGAACCTTGAAGGTATCTGACTTAGATCTCAGAAAGAATACCCAACTAAACATGGAGAAGTCATCCACTATAACCAAAGTGTAGGATTTCCCTCCTAGGCTTTGTACAACAATGGGTCCAAAGAGATCCAAATGTAGCAAGTACAAAATCCTAGGTGAATCACTCTTATTAATAGATTTAAAACTAGTTTTAGTTTGCTTGCCTAATTGACAAGCCCTACAGAGACCTTAATTCTTGTAGAGACCAGAAGATAGACCTCTAACAAGGTTGTGTTTAGATAGCCTTGCAATGTTTTTTCAGATTTACATGACCTAGTCTTTTGTGCCATAAGTCATTCTGATTACTAGTTAAATTAAGTAAACAGATATCAGTTCTGGCAAAAAGAAAATTTACTAAGTATATGTTGCCCTGTCTATTTCCACTTAAAACTGTTTGGTTATTTTTATCAATAATAGAACAAATGGATGGGTTAAAGTATACATGATAACCATCATCACATAACTGACTTATGGAGATGAGGTTATGCTTGAGTCCACTTACATATGTCACCTTTTTGAATGTGACAGCTCCTATTTTTACTTCTCCAAATGCTTCTGACTGACCACATTTGGAGTCACCAAAGATAACTTTTGGCCCCAGCTTGGACTTGTAGTTGGATAAGATGTCCTTGTTGCCAGTCATATGTTTGGAGCAGCCACTGTCCAGGTACCAAGTTTGATTTACCCCGGGACAGCTCTTCACCTGCAAAAGAAAACAGTTAATGGTTTTTGACCCAGGTTTACTTGGGTCCTTTGTATTGCTGATAAGAGAAGCTGGAAATAACAAAGAATTCAGGTTGGGACTTGTATCCTAGGGGGTGATATCTCCTAGGTGGTATGATCCAGTCAGCTAGTGGATTAAATGGTTTCTTAGAAATATTTAAGTTACTGTTGGAATTATAGTTTTGATTAAGTCTTCCTGGGTTCGATAAATTTCTGTAAGTTCGTCGACCAGAGTTCGACGAATTAGGTTGAAATCGTCGATCTCTGCCTAGAGGATGAACATGCTCATTCTCTGTGCCTCACGTTCATCGACCTCTGCTCGACGAACCATACAGAGTTCATCGATTGCAGTTAGATGAATAAATGTAACTATAGTTTGCGTTCAGAGTTCGTCGATCTGGGTTTGACGAACTGGCCCTATTTCGTCGATCTGAGTTCAATGAAAATTGCTGAACCTTGTTTTTACTAGATGTTTTCTGGTTTTTGGTTTTTTATCCTACCGTCTTAGGGATCTTTTCTACTATTTGTTTGTCATTTAATGTTTCTTTCCCTTTAGCAGATACAAATTTTATTGGGGTTGATAAAATGTTCTTCCTGAGAATGGGGGGCAAACCTGATGGAGCACCCAAGCCTTGCTTGCCATTAAGTCTGGCATTAACCGTACTTGTGATATGTTGAAACCGAAAACCGGCCTCTTGTGGAGTTCGACCCTTGGGGAAGGGGTGGTCTCGTGCCTACTTCGCACCTGCAAGAAAAACAACGAGAGAGACAAGAAAAGACAGACCCAAGGGCTCGGCAGGGAGGTCCCACCACAAACCCGGAAGATCTCTGAGCGCTTCCCCTCCTTAGCCAAGAGCCGAGCTAAGGTACTCTCAGAGAACACTTAAAAATGAGAGCAAGGAGGTACTGAAAGCGTGTCCTCTGAGGTACCCCTTGGGTCTTATTTATAGATTTTCAGCATCTGAACTGCCAATAACCAAAAGAACTGACCTGAAAATACCAAAAAGCCCCTGGTTGGGTCTGCTAACAGCCAAACTCCGCTGTTCTGAATAGCTATGCGCAGTCCAACCTGGTCTGCCAACAGCGAGGCTCCGCTGTCCTGAGTGGTTATTCGCACCCCTGGGCGGTCAGCTCGCCTTCAATTCCTCTGCAGGAGGCGGGCGCGACCTGGCTCCGGGGCTCGCCCGTTCTCCTTGGGCGAGCGCGAGCCGATAGGGGCGAGCTGCCGGCCTCTTGCCGGGCGGATCGGCGGAAAGGTCGCATGCGGGGGGTCAGCCGGCGGGTCGCCATCCTAGGGTCCAGCTCGCTCGCCGCGGGTTGCCAGCCCGCCCGGCTCGCTGCTGCGGGTCGCCAGCTCGGGTCCGGCTCGCTTGCTGCGGGTCGCCAGCTCGCTCGCCTGAGACAGGCAGGAGCGGGCCAGCCCTTTTTAGTCGTTCAGCCCGTCCTGCCGCTTGGGTGCGAGTCGCGGGGGCAGGCCCACTCATCCTTCCTGGCGGGACCCGCTCGCCGGACACGGGGTTGTACACATCAGCTTAAGGCTTCTCCCATTGAGAGTTTCCTCAATTTGTTTGGCCTCACAAAGCTCAGTTTTTAGTGAAATTATTTTTTCATTTGCTAAGGTTAATTCATCTTTTAACCTAACGTTTTCAGATTGAACATCCTCTATGTTTCCTAATTTTTCCCTAAGAATCTTAATTTCTTTTTCAGAATTAATCAAATCTATGCACATTAACTTGAAATCAGATTTAAATGTTTCAGAGCTGCGGTCAAAGGAGGACAATACCTGATCTACCTCTGATTCAGACACTCCTTCATCTTCAGACTCTTATTCTTCTGAGTGACTTCTGGAGGCATCAATTACCGTGAGGCAAACCTCCTTTGCTCTTTCTTCTTCCTCATCTTCACTGGAGCTTGAAGATGTTGACTAATCTTCTGTCTCACTCCAGGTCTCAGCCACAAATCCCTTTTCCTTCTTCTTGTGCTTGCTAGAAGAGGGTTTGCTGGTGTGCTGTCTTCTGGTTTCCTTCTCTCTTCTCTTCTCTTTCTTATGATTCTTCGGACACTCAGAGAGGAAGTGCCCAGGCTTCCTGAATCCATAGCACACAATTGCTTTGGTTGGTGTCTTGTCATATTTTCGCTTGTCATCATTCCTTGATGACTTTCTCCTGAAATCCTTTCTGGCCATCTTATAAAATCTTTTAGCAAAGAGACTCATGAGCTCTTCATTTGATGTTGCAGTCTCTGTCTCTTTAGTGGCTTTGAAGGAAATATTTTGTTCTCTTCTGGCTGCTGGAGGTGTTCTTTGTTCAGCTGTCTCCCTGGTCTTTATCAGCTGTTCATGTGACTTCAGTTTGTCTAATAGAGATTCAGTTGAAATCTCATTCAGACATCAGACCTCCTTGATGGGCCAGATTCTTGTATCCCATGAGCTTGGGAAGCACATCAGGATCTTGTCATTCACTTCAGTAAGAGTGATGTTCTTATCCAAGGTTTTTAGCTCATTGATAATTGAGCTTAACCTATTGTATATATCAGAAACTGTCTCAGCTTCTTCTTTCTTAAAGTTCTCATATAGGGATATGAGATTTCATCTCCTATCCTTTCTTTCATCTGCTGATCCATCCACCATTTGGTTTAGGGAATCCCAAATAGCTTTTGCTGAGGTGCACTCAGCAACCTCCTGGAAGATATCATCTGACATAGTTTGTGCCAGGATATTCATAGCTTTGACATCTGCAAATTTTGCCTTTCTTTGGGTTTCAGTCCACTCAGGAGGTGGAACTGCTGTTGAACTTGTAGGTGTTGCAGAGGTGGATGCTTGTGGGGGACCTGTCAAGATTGAATTGTAGATGTCTTCATCAATGGAATTCATGTACATCCTAATTCTTGCCTTCCAGATGGAAAACCTATTAAGGTTGCACACTGGAGGTCTGGTGTTTGCATAGTCCTTGTTCAATGCCTTGCTGTGTTTGTAAAACTACTAAAAATGAAATGAAATAAGATAGATCTAACTTTAGGATCTTTTGGTTCAAGATTTAACTTGTACAACCAAAGGAACCTGCTCTGATACTAATTGAAAGTGAGAGTTAGATCTGAAATACTCTAGAGGGGGGGGGGGGTGTTGAAGCCAAATTTGACCTCTGTGGAGTTCGGGGTCCCTGAAAGGGGTGACCTCACACCTACTACACTCGAGAGAACGTCACGGACCGGAGACTTAGGAGACTATGAACAGACCCTCGGCTCTAGCGCGGAGGTCCCACCTCACACCCGGAAGGCTACCTGAGCTCTTCCCCTCCCTCACCAAAGGGCTAGGCTAGGTGCCTTGGAGAGCTCTCTCTACTCAACCAAGAAGAAGCTAAGGGAGGAGAAAGCTAAAAAAGGATCTTCTCCAAGGCACCCAAGGGGGTCTATTTATAGTTTTTTCCAAGTCCTGGGGGTGAAAAGACCAAAATACCCCTACGGCCAAAAGGCCTCGGGCCAATAGAGAACAGCCACGTCGAGGGGTAAAGGGGGAATTCCCCCCGAGGGCAAGAAGGTAAAACTGCAGGGGGGGGCAAGGGCGAGACCGCGGCCTTTGACCGGTCTCGCCCCGCCAGGCCGCCAAGCTAGAAGGGGCAGGGGGCGAGACCCCGGCCCTCCGCCGGTCTCGCCCCACCAGGCCGCCAGGCTAGAAGGGGCAGGGGCGAGACCCCGGCCCCCGGCCGGTCTCGCCCCACCAGGCCGCCAGGCCAGAAGGAGCAGGGGCGAGACCCCGGCCCCCGGCCGGTCTCGCCCCACCAGGCCGCCAGGCCAGAAGGAGCAGGGGCGAGACCCCGGCCCCCGGCCGGTCTCGCCCCACCAGGCCGCCAGGCCAGAAGGAGCAGGGGCGAGACCCCGGCCCCCGGCCGGTCTCGCCCCACCAGGCCGCCAGGCCAGAAGGAGCAGGGGCGAGACCCCGGCCCCCGGCCGGTCTCGCCCCACCAGGCCGCCAGGCCAGAAGGAGCAGGGGCGAGACCCCGGCCCCCGGCCGGTCTCGCCCCACCAGGCCGCCAGGCCAGAAGGAGCAGGGGCGAGACCCCGGCCCCCGGCCGGTCTCGCCCCACCAGGCCGCCAGGCCAGAAGGAGCAGGGGCGAGACCCCGGCCCCCGGCCGGTCTCGCCCCACCAGGCCGCCAGGCCAGAAGGAGCAGGGGCGAGACCCCGGCCCCCGGCCGGTCTCGCCCCACCAGGCCGCTAGGCCAGAAGGAGCAGGGGCGAGACCCCGGCCCCCGGCCGGTCTCGCCCCACCAGGCCGCCAGGCCAGAAGGAGCAGGGGCGAGACCCCGGCCCCCGGCCGGTCTCGCCCCACCAGGCCGCCAAGCACCTACAAGGACGGGGGCTGGAGTTAGCCAACTTGTCGCACCCGCCCCCCAAAAGAGGGCCACTGGGGGGAGGTAGATTTTTCCTCCCCCTAATAGTATGTTTTCAAGCTAGAGCCAAAATTGGCCACCGAGAGTGCAAAATCTCCCAAAAGCTTAAAACTATACAGGGGCGAATACGGGGTTGTACACAATCCCCGCTCTTTTCGAGGTTGGCACAAACTCGGAAAGAAATGTCCAACCCAACGTATTCGCTGAGTGCAATTTCCTTGCGCGCCTCTCCAGGGAGTCAACCTGCCACGCCAGCTATGGGAGCCTGGGTGGCGAGACCCCCTCCAGGTAAAAAATACTTAGCCCCCACGAGAGGTACCACCAGCCCTGCCAGCTAGTGAGAGCCTGGCAGCGGGATTCTCATCGGAGCAAAGGGGGCTTTTACTCCCCCCGAGGCACATTCGACCCAACCAGCTAATGGGAGCCTGGCTGAGGAGATCCTCTCGGGGTTGGAACTCGATCTCCCCGAGGCACATTCGACCCAACCAGCTAGTGGGAGCCTGGCGGAGGAGATCCTCTCGGGGGTGAGACTTGATCTCCCCGAGAGATCAACCTGCCCTGCCAGCTAGATGAGAGCCTGACAGCGGAATCCATCTCGGAGCTAAGGACTAGGCTTCCACGAGAGATCAACCTCCCCTGCCAGCTAGATGAGAGCCTGACAGCGGGATCCATCTCAAAGCTAAGGACTAGGCTTCCACGAGAGATCAACCTGCCCTGCCAGCTAGATGAGAGCCTGACAGCAGAATCCATCTCGGAGCTAAGGGCTAGGCTTCCACGAGAGATCAACCTCCCCTGCCAGCTAGATGAGAGCCTGACAGCGGAATCCATCTCGAAGCTAAGGACTAGGCTTCCACGAGAGATCAACCTCCCCTGCCAGCTAGATGAGAGCCTGACAGCGGAATCCATCTCGAAGCTAAGGACTAGGCTTCCACGAGAGATCAACCTGCCCTGCCAGCTAGATGAGAGCCTGACAGCGGAATCCATCTCGAAGCTAAGGACTAGGCTTCCACGAGAGATCAACCTGCCCTGCCAGCTAGATGAGAGCCTGACAGCGGAATCCATCTCGAGGTGAGACCTTCCCACCCTCCGAGAGATCAACCTGCCCTGCCAGCTAGGTGAGAGCCCGGCAGCGGAATCCATCTTGAGGTGAGACCTTCCCACCCTCCGAGAGATCAACCTGCCCTGCCAGCTAGGTGAGAGCCCGGCAGCAGAATCCATCTCGAGGTGAGACCTTCCCACCCTCCGAGAGATCAACCTGCCCTGCCAGCTAGGTGAGAGCCCGGCAGCGGAATCCATCTCGAGGTGAGACCTTCCCACCCTCCGAGAGATCAACCTGCCCTGCCAGCTAGGTGAGAGCCCGACAGCGGAATCCATCTCGAGGTGAGACCTTCCCACCCTCCGAGAGATCAACCTGCCCTGCCAGCTAGGTGAGAGCCCGGCAGCGGAATCCATCTCGAGGTGAGACCTTCCCACCCTCCGAGAGATCAACCTGCCCTGCCAGCTAGGTGAGAGCCTGGCAGCGGAATCCATCTCGAGGTGAGACCTTCCCACCCTCCGAGAGATCAACCTGCCCTGCCAGCTAGGTGAGAGCCTGGCAGCGGAATCCATCTCGAGGTGAGACCTTCCCACCCTCCGAGAGATCAACCTGCCCTGCCAGCTAGGTGAGAGCCTGACAGCGGAATCCATCTCGAGGTGAGACCTTCCCACCCTCCGAGAGATCAACCTGCCCTGCCAGCTAGGTGAGAGCCTGGCAGCGGAATCCATCTCGAGGTGAGACCTTCCCACCCTCTGAGAGATCAACCTGCCCTGCCAGCTAGGTGAGAGCCTGACAGCGGAATCCATCTCGAGGTGAGACCTTCCCACCCTCCGAGAGATCAACCTGCCCTGCCAGCTAGGTGAGAGCCTGACAGCGGAATCCATCTCGAGGTGACACCTTCCCACCCTCCGAGAGATCAACCTGCCCTGCCAGCTAGGTGAGAGCCTGACAGCGGAATCCATCTCGAGGTGAGACCTTCCCACCCTCCGAGAGATCAACCTGCCCTGCCAGCTAGGTGAGAGCCTGACAGCGGAATCCATCTCGAGGTGAGACCTTCCCACCCTCCGAGAGATCAACCTGCCCTGCCAGCTAGGTGAGAGCCTGGCAGCGGAATCCATCTCGAGGTGAGACCTTCCCACCCTCCGAGAGATCAACCTGCCCTGCCAGCTAGGTGAGAGCCTGACAGCGGAATCCATCTCGAGGTGAGACCTTCCCACCCTCCGAGAGATCAACCTGCCCTGCCAGCTAGGTGAGAGCCTGACAGCGGAATCCATCTCGAGGTGAGACCTTCCCACCCTCCGAGAGATCAACCTGCCCTGCCAGCTAGGTGAGAGCCTGACAGCGGAATCCATCTCGAGGTGAGACCTTCCCACCCTCCGAGAGATCAACCTGCCCTGCCAGCTAGGTGAGAGCCTGACAGCGGAATCCATCTCGAGGTGAGATAACTAGGCATCAACGAGAGGTACCACCGGCCCTGCCCAGCTAGTGAGAGCCTGGGCAGCGGGACCGTCTCGGAGCAAAAGAACTAAGCATCTCAATCAGTCCTTACCAAATCTTACATCCTCAAATGGGGAAAAAGATGAGTTACATGACCCCCCCGACTCAACTGGTCGGGGGCTAGACTCAATACAACATAAGGAGAATACAGGACTCTACCGGGACGAGGCTTCTTCAGGGGGTCTGGGCCTGGTGGTCGCCATCCGCTTCCTGCTCACCGGACATTTCCATCCTGCTTAGGCTCTCCATGATCTTCTCCATCTCCTCTGCCTTGGCCAACCAAGAGATGGTGTTGACGGCCGTGACATAACACTGTCTTGCCATCCTGGAGTCTCCCTTGACTCTGACCTGGATCCCTCCGGAGCTGAACTTGATGCATTGGTGGAAGGAAGATGGCACGCAATGGAAGGCGCTGATGAGGGGCCTTCCAAAGATGGCGTTATAGCTGCTTGGAGCGTCCACAATGACGAACCGGCAGTTCCTTGAGACCCCTCCCAACTTTACTTGGAGTCCTACTCCACCTTCGACCTCCTTCCTTTCTCCTGAGAATCCGAACAGGGGTCCGTCCGAGGCCAACACCCTCCTTGGCTCTACCTTCATCTCCTCAAACGCCTTCCTGAAAACGACGTTGACGGAGCTGCCGTTGTCAACCAAGATTCGGGAGACGCTGTAGCCCTCGATGGCCGTCTGGATGACCAGCGCATCACAGAACGGATCCTCATGATCCGGCAGGTCCTTCATCGAGAAGGTGATCTTCTCCTACTGGGGCGGGGTCTGGGAGGTTGAGGCGACGCTCCTTCGATACATGACATGGAGGCTTGCCTTCCGAGTGGCCTCAATCCCCACTCCACCATGGATCACCGCTATACCGCCTCGGGGTCCGACATCGACCCGGTCCTCACAAACATCATCACCCCCTCCTTGGGGCAGAACCTCTTCAACCCGCACCGGTGGCTGCGGCTGGGCAGGACCTCTCGCCCCCCTCACTTCCAGGAACTCGGGGCAGGTAGCCGTGGCGTGCCCCTCCACCTGATGGAAGTCACAGTAGGGTAACTCTACCCTGACCCTTCTCCTTCCCTGGCGGTTCCTCCTCTCCCTTCGACCAATCTCCATCGCTTGCTGGGGTGGGGGCAGGAGCTGCCTAGGGGCTTGCCTCTGGAAGTTGAACCTTCCTTGGCCCCCATAGAAGTTTCCCCCATCGTGGGCGTAACCTCTTCCCGGGCCCTGAGCGGGTCCTCCCTGCTGCCTCCAACCTGGTTCTGGACCCTCCTGAGCTCTCCGCTCCTCTCTCCTTCTTCCCTCCTGGGGCCTCGAGCCACCTTGCTCCTTTGCCTCTGTCTCTGTTAGCTTTGCCAACTTCTTGACAAACACCGGGTTGGCAGCCTCCATGGCTATCTCCTCTGCCGCCCTTTCCATCAGCTCCTCGAAGGAAAGGGGGGCCTTCCGGGTCAAGCTCATCTTGAAGAAGCCCTCCTTCAGCCCAACGGTGAAGGCCATCTGGAGAGCATACCCTGGCATCTCCTGGACCTCCAGGATCTCCTCTTGGAACCGGTCAACGTAGCGGGCCAACGACTCCTCGGCCCCCTGCCTTATCAGGAATATGGACTCAGGACTCCTCTTCCGCTTCTTGGAGGTGGAGAAGCGGAGCTGGAAGCTTCGGCTCAAGTCCTCGAACCCATAGATCGACCTCAGAGGGAGTTGATGGAACCAGTCCCTTGCCTTCTCCTTCAGCGTGATCGCAAAGAGGCGACACTTGAAGGCATCCGTCATCGGTCTGATGGAGACGGCGTCCTCGAACCACTGCAGGTGCTGAACGGGGTCATCCTTCCCGGTATAGTAAGCCATGTCTGGCTCTCTGAACCCCTCGGGAACGGGAGCTGAGATGATCAGCTCGCTGAAGGGTGACCCCCTAAGGGGTGGTCTCGCCACCTCCACTCGCGCGACCTGCTCGCTTGGGAGGTTGGCACTCGCCGGGCTGGAAAACAGCTCCCGACCGGTGAGGTCTCGCTCGACCCCATCTCCCATCCTCTCCTTCCCGGGCCTTCTTCCTGGTGCACTTCCTTCTCCCCCCGCTGGGGTCATCTCACCTAGACCCCTGGGAGTCGACTCGTCGAGGGGGGGAGCTAGCTCCTGGGGGGTCGGGGTGGAGCTGCCACCCTGAGGAGCAATGCTTCGCAGCATCTCCATGATACCCTGGATGGAGGCCATAAACTCTTGCCTCCCCACAAAGGGTCCTGAGCTAGGGAGCTCGCCGAGATCATCACTACCTCCTTGACCTCCTGTCATGACACTCTCCCGAGATCTTCTGTGCTGGTCACTCTCCACGCTCACCGCACCAAAAGTGTTGAAGCCAAATTTGACCTCTGTGGAGTTCGGGGTCCCTGAAAGGGGTGACCTCACACCTACTACACTCGAGAGAACGTCACGGACCAGAGACTTAGGAGACTATGAACAGACCCTCGGCTCTAGCGCGGAGGTCCCACCTCACACCCGGAAGGCTACCTGAGCTCTTCCCCTCCCTCACCAAAGGGCTAGGCTAGGTGCCTTGGAGAGCTCTCTCTACTCAACCAAGAAGAAGCTAAGGGAGGAGGAAGCTAAAAAAGGATCCTCTCCAAGGCACCCAAGGGGGTCTATTTATAGTTTTTCCAAGTCCTGGGGGTGAAAAGACCAAAATACCCCTACGGCCAAAAGGCCTCGGGCCAATAGAGAACAGCCACGTCGGGGGGTAAAGGGGGAATTCCCCCCGAGGGCAAGAAGGTAAAACTGCAGGGGGGGCAAGGGCGAGACCGCGGCCTCTGACCGGTCTCGCCACGCCAGGCCGCCAAGCTAGAAGGGGCAGGGGGCGAGACCCCGGCCCCCGGCCGGTCTCGCCCCACCAGGCCGCCAGGCCAGAAGGGGCAGGGGCGAGACCCCGGCCCCCGGCCGGTCTCGCCCCACCAGGCCGCCAGGCCAGAAGGAGCAGGGGCGAGACCCCGGCCCCCGGCCGGTCTCGCCCCACCAGGCCGCCAGGCCAGAAGGAGCAGGGGCGAGACCCCGGCCCCCGGCCGGTCTCGCCCCACCAGGCCGCCAGGCCAGAAGGAGCAGGGGCGAGACCCCGGCCCCCGGCCGGTCTCGCCCCACCAGGCCGCCAGGCCAGAAGGAGCAGGGGCGAGACCCCGGCCCCCGGCCGGTCTCGCCCCACCAGGCCGCCAGGCCAGAAGGAGCAGGGGCGAGACCCCGGCCCCCGGCCGGTCTCGCCCCACCAGGCCGCCAGGCCAGAAGGAGCAGGGGCGAGACCCCGGCCCCCGGCCGGTCTCGCCCCACCAGGCCGTCAGGCCAGAAGGAGCAGGGGCGAGACCCCGGCCCCCGGCCGGTCTCGCCCCACCAGGCCGCCAGGCCAGAAGGAGCAGGGGCGAGACCCCGGCCCCCGGCCGGTCTCGCCCCACCAGGCCGCCAGGCCAGAAGGAGCAGGGGCGAGACCCCGGCCCCCGGCCGGTCTCGCCCCACCAGGCCGCCAGGCCAGAAGGAGCAGGGGCGAGACCCCGGCCCCCGGCCGGTCTCGCCCCACCAGGCCGCCAAGCACCTACAAGGACGGGGGCTGGAGTTAGCCAACTTGTCGCACCCGCCCCCCAAAAGAGGGCCACTGGGGGGAGGTAGATTTTTCCTCCCCCTACTAGTATGTTTTCAAGCTAGAGCCAAAATTGGCCATCGAGAGTGCAAAATCTCCCAAAAGCTTAAAACTATATAGGGGCGAATACGGGGTTGTACAGGGGGGGGTGAATAGAGTATTCTTAAAAAAATTCTTAACAGTTATTACAGCTTTTGCTATAAATTAAAAGTGCAGAAATAAATATAGCTAGCACACAATAAACCTAAAGCACAAGCACAACAAGAACAAAAGAAAAAGAGGCAACCAGACGACACAAGAATTTTATAGTGGTTTCCCAACCTGGGTACATCCACTCTTCTACCACCCTTGGTAGGAATCCACTCAGATTTTTGATCAGGTGCATGACACCAATGAGCTTTTGATCAGGTGCTCAAAAACTAACCCAAGTCTTTTGATCAGGAGACTTGCAACCAATGAATCACTTTTGAAGGGAGATGACAACCCTTTACATAGTGGGGGGGGGGTGAGAGATGATTTTGTCTTCTCTTTCTCAATATACAACTGAGAAGACTGTGGATTTGATTATAGCTTATGGCTCCCCCTGTGATGTAGAAAGAATCTGGGAAAAACAGGAGCTAAGCTTCAGGGTGATAGGTCTTCAAACTGAATTCTTGACCAACAATAATCTTCAGGAACTTCTTTGACAGATGGAACTGATGTTGTCCTTTTGAAGTGTCCTAGAGTGCTTGAAGAAAGAAGACTATAGATATAGGTATTGTTGTTCTCCTTCTTCAGGTACTGATTAGCTTCTGGTCGAGGGCTTTTCTGTATCAGAGAATGCTTCTTGTTGACAGAGCAGATTGTTCAATACTGAATGTTTCTATATATCTCTGTAATCTCTGTATGCCTCTGAGTGCACTATGCTCTGTCTAAAACTTTGTTAATAATCCTTGATTCTTCCTTTGTTATTCTCTTCTTTTCTTTTATATTTTCTGTCGAAATCTTTCTTTCAAAAATTTGAATTCTTCTGCAATTAATGCTGACAGCCTTGAGAATAAACGACATTGATTTATTTCTCCAACTGTCCCATGGAAAAACCGCAAACAATGATCCTGGAGAAGACCATAATTAATGCTTCTTCTAACGGTTACATTCAGAGAATGTTAGAGCATTAATTACTCAGGAATTAATGCATTAGAGGTGGGACAGAAGGCCGAAAATAACTAACTCTGGAATCGTCGAACAGATAGCAGAATTCATCGAGTTGAGTCTGTAGTTTGTCGACCTGATGACTTCTGTTCATCGAGCTGAGTTGCAGAATCGTTGAGCTAGAAACATGACTTTCTGTCTCTGGAAGCTTTGCATTTCTGTACTTCAAGTTCGTCGAGCTGAGAAATCTGTTCGTCGAATGCAGTTCAGTAACTATTCTGGAGTTGTCAAATATTTTGTGTGTCGGCTGATATCCTGTGTGTCGACACAAGTCTTCTGTGTGGTGTCGACAGACCCTTTCCACAATGTCGACTGATGAACTGGGTGTCGACACAAGTTCTTCTAATGTTGACTCAGTTGGTGTCGATATATACTCTGAGTGTCGACACAAGTATTCTAGTTCTAAGTTGTTGAAGTAGATGATTCAGAATTCGTCGAGCTGAAAATGATTCTAGACTTAGAGAAAAATTGATAAACCTCTGGAAATAGAGTTGAAGTGGAAGTCCAGAAATCGTCAAGCAAAGAATGTAGTTCGTCAACCTGAGAACTAGGTTCATCGACCTGAGACTATAGAACTGTTTGGACTAAGAATTCTGAAGGTGGAGTCCAAGGATCGTCGATCTGTGACTGAAGTCCGTCGAGCTTAGCTCAGAGAATATTTCTCTAAGATCATCGAGCTGAGAACGGCTATCGTCGACCTGAGTTCGACGAACGTCGAACTCATTTTACTTAGTTTCTTGAGAAATCTCTGAATCTCTGGAAAAACTCGAAGTCTTGAATCTCTGGCAGTCTGATGATGGCTTGTCTATGTGATGTTGTTACTGAGGACTTGGCCTAGACTCTAGGACACAACTATGACCCTGGCTATACATGTTGGGTCACATCATCCTAGCTTAGTGAACCTAGCCCAAATCAACCTAGGGATCCAATACATTCAATGGCAAATCCAGGATTCAGCGACTGAAAAAGTTGAGTCCGAGATATCTCGGTCCGTTCGAAGTGGTAGATCGAGTTGGGGAAGCTGCATATCGGCTAGCTCTTTCGGCAGACTTGGGTGGATTACATGATGTGTTTCACATCTCGATGCTTCGGAAAGCCGTCAAAGATCCAGCCCAAGTGATCGAGACTGATCAGGTGCCGGTAGAGTATGGGCTAATGACGAAGGTTAGGCCCATTCAGATCGAGGATCGTGCCGATAAACAGTTGCGGAATAAGATGATCGGGATGGTCAAAGTCCGGTGGGACAATTGCGGCCGTGATGAGCTAACATGGGAGCGAGAGCAAACCATACGAGCCGAATATCCCGAGCTCTTTGTATAAATATTATGCAGTGTGCGTCGAGTTGTATTGAACATTGAAGGAATAGAATATCTCATGTTTGACTTCCTTCCTGTGTGCAAATTTCGGGGATGAAATTTATTGATGGAGTGGATGATTGTAACACCCCAAATCACAGGTTTGGGAAAAAGTTGGGTGACACGACCTAGAACACCGGCGTGTCCCTAGGCGTGTCCTGCTCGGTTGGGCAGCCGGCGAGAGGTCAACGAAAATCCATTCTAAGGAAAATGAGGGATCACGCTATATGACACGGGCATGTCAGAGGCCATGTTCTCCTCTGGTCGACGAAATTCAGATCAATGAAATTGAGCTGGGGCATGTCTAGTGCCTTATATGGGCACACGACCTGTGACACGGGCGTGGCACAGGCAGTGTCCTTCTCTGTACGTGCCCAAGACATTGAGGCCTGGTAAACACGAGCACGACACAGGTGTGTCTTAGGGTACATGGTCGGTGACACGGGCGTGTCACTAGATGTGTCCCGATCGGGTTGAGATTGATTTTGTGCAGCCTGCTATACACAGCCACAGACACGAGCATGTCTGAATGCGTGTCAGGTGACACGGCCCGTGACACGGGCGTGTCCCATGGGCATGTACTGGTCTGGATAAGTCGGTTGTGTACCGCTTAAGGTACACGGCCTATTACACGGGCGTGTCACATGCCGTGTCAGGTAATAAAATAGCCTTTTGTGGCAAAATCTTGGCCGTCCATTTTCTCAGCTAGGATCCAATGGCTGAGAGCCCTCCATTCTTCCTTAAGGCCGAAAACTGAGAAGGAAAATCTCATTTGTTTTGGCCTTCATCTTTCTATAAGTCTAGAGAGAGAAAGAGAGGAAGAAGGAGGAGGAGGAAGAGGAGCCGGCCACCGGTGGAGTTGTCGAGTTCCGATTAGAGAACCAAGGCCAGCGTTGTGGAGGCTAAGCCACTGCGGTGCTTTCCAGCCGACTAGGAATCCGTAGATCCGAAGCATTCTTCAAGGGTAACGACCTTTCTTCCTATCCATGTGAAGGCTTCCTTTTTGGCATGTGCATACGATTCCCCCACTAGAGGGTGGCTTGTTATGGGAGTCTCTTGGGTTGATTCATGGAATCCCCACTCATTTGGCATATAGATCCGAAAATGGAGTACGGAATAGGCATGTTGTATGAAGCCCATCTGGACAGGTAGGTCTAGATTGGTGATGTTGCATATACGCACCGGAGAAGACTCCGTGATAAACGTGTAGTTTAGGAGTCGACAGGTTAAACCTGTGAAGGGCAGTAGCAGGAAGTACTGGAGTGGTAGTCCAGGAAAATACCCGTATAATGCTTGTGCTGCATGGGTTGTACCTGTGAAGTGTAGTAACATGAAGTACTGGATTGGTAGTCCAGGAAATACCCTTGTAATGCTTGATGTGCATGGGTGGTACCTGTGAAGGGTAGTAGCAGGAAGTATTGCCGTGATAAGCCAGGAAAATACCCTTGATGCTTGTGATGCTTGTTGGGTTATGCCTGTGAAGGGAAGTAGCATGGCACTGTGCATCTCTTTTCATCTTTGCTGCTAGAGGACACTCTCTATGTCCCTACTTTCCCGTGTAATTTACTCTCTGTTCATGCTCTTTTCACGCAGTTAAAATGCACAGTTACTTTTACTGGAACCACTTGTTCTTTCTCTGATTCTGTCTCCAAGGCTACGATTGCTACTGGTACTACTCGTGGTGGCCTTTTTTATCTTGACCATGATGTTGCTCTTTCTGCTTCTTCCTCGGTTCAGTTATGGCATCGTAGTCTTGGTCATCCTCCATCTCTCCTTATTCATCAACTTTTTCCAGACCTTCCTTCTGCCAATTTGCCTTTGAATTGTGAAGCATGTGAGTTGGGTAAACAATATGGATCTTCTTTCCCAGCTTGAATGGGAAGTTGTTTTTTGAGTCCTTTTAGACTTGTTCACTCTGACATCTAGGGTCCTTCTCCTATTTCTACTATTGGTCGCAGAAACCTGTACTCTATTACGTTCAATGATGATTTATCCAGATGCACTTGGCTGTATCTCTTGAAGGATCTTTCTGAACTGTTCTCTATCTTCACTGCATTTTATAATGAGATCTTCACACAGTTTCGTTTGCCCATTCAGGTTATTCGTATTGATAATGCTAAAGAATATGTCAGCCATCAGTTATCTTCCTTCTGTGTGATCAAGGGTTTGATTCATCAAACAAGTTGTCCATATTGCTCTCAACAGAATGACATTGCTGGACGAAAGAATCGCCATCTTCTGGATGTTGCTCACAGTCTTTCTTTGTAAATGAATGTCCCTCAGTCGTTTTGGCATCATGCGGTTCTTCTAGCTTACTATCTCATTAAACTTATTCCCTCATCTGCTATTCTGGGCAAGACTCCATTTTCAGTCTTATATCTAGTGGTCGAACTATTTCCTTTGCCTCTTAAAACTATTGTCTGTACAACGTTTGTTCACATCCCATCTCTTGGACGTGACAAACTTTCTCCCAGTTCGGTTAAATGCATATTCCTTGGCTATTGTCCTACTCAAAATGGGTATCGATGTATTGATCCTCTCCTGCACAAACAATACGTTTCAGCAGATGTTACCTTCTTTGAAGATACTCCATATTTCTCCCCTACTTCTTCTCTAGTGCCTGCTGATACTTCTTCTTCCCTGTATATTCTCTCAGCACCTTTGCCAGAGCCGGTTCCTTCCACCTCTACTCCTGTTGCTCCGTCTCTTTCTTTGGAGCCTACTGTGTTGCCCTTGGGGCCCTCTGTGCCTATTACAGAGCCTCCTCTTTCTTTTGACGGTGAATTGCCTTCCTGGGTCACGAGTGATCTTGATCTTCTGATTGCTCTTCGGAAGGGTGTTCTCTCCTACACCCAGCATCCTCTATAGGCTGTAGTTTCTTATGCTCAGCTCTCTATACAACCTCGGGTGTACAACCCCGTGTTCGTCGAATGGGCCCCGCCAAGAAGATCGAGCGAACCAGCCCAGCGGCCCGCACCCATGCAACAAGCAGGCATGCGGCAAGAGGCTGGTCCACTCCCGCCTAGTTCGAGCGAGCGAGCCGTGCGAGACGACTCCCCACCCCTCCCTCTCGCTCGGAGAATCGTCGCCGGGGAAGGGGGCGCCAATCGTCTAACCAGTACTCGCGAAGGGGCTCGGCGACCCGCGATCTGCGAGCCGTTCTGAGGGTTGCAATGGCCGCCAGCCCGCCCCTTATTCGTGACCTGGCCGCTCATCCGCCTCGGCAGAGGACTGGCGGGTTCCCGCGGCCCGGCTCGCATCCGCCCGAGAAGAATAGGCAAGCCGGCAAAGCCAGGTCGCGCCCGCCTCTCGCGGAGGGGGATCGGTGGCGGGCTGATTCCCCCTTAGGTGCGAATAGCTCCTCAGAACAGCAGAGCCACGCTGTTGGCAGACCAGGTTGGACTGCACATAGCTGTTCGGAACAGCAAGGTTTGGATGTTGGCAGACCCGACCAAGGGCTTTTTGGTATTTTCAGGTCAGTTCTTTTGGTTATTGGCAGTTCAGATTCTAAAAATCTATAAATAAGACCCAAGGGGTACCTCAGGAGGCACGCTTTGAGTGCCTCCCTGCTCCTGTTTTCAAGTGCTTTCTGAGGGTACCTTAGCTCGGCTTCTGGCTAAGGAGGGGAAGCGCTCAGAGATCTTCCGGGTTTGTGGTGGGACCTCCCTGCCGAGCCCTTGGGTCTGTTTCACCTTGCCTTCTTTGTTGTTTTTCTTGCAGGAGAGAAGTAGGCGCGAGACCACCCCTTCCCCAAGGGTCGAACTCCACAGGAGACCGGAATTCCGGTTTCAACATCGGGCTCGCGGGAGGCCCTTAAGGTGTGAACAACAGAAGCTGGCGAGAGGTACTAGATAGGCGAGTTAGACCACATGGTCCACTCGTAGGAGGCGGGACGGGTGGTCTCTGCAGAGGGCGAGATGCCCTTTTGGGACATGAGTAGGCCCTTAACGGCAAGATGGCCACATAGCAAAGGATGCCTGCGAGACAGCCAGGAGGGCTCGTCTCACCGCTGGGTGCTTCCCTACTCCCAATATTGAAAGAAGGCCGTTTTGATAATTTTATAACCATGGGTGATTTTACTCTTCTATCCCGGGTAATTTTACCCTTTTGCCCTTGGTGGTCTGCATAAAACTCTTTAGAAGAGCGGAGTTTGTCTGTTGGCAGAACCAATCAGGTGTATTTCAGTAATTTCAGGTCGGTTTAGTTTGGTTATGGGCGGTTCAAACTCAGAAAACTATAAATAGGCCATATGAGTTCTTCAGAAGCACTTTTTCCCGTGATTTTAAAAGAGTTTTCTTGTGTTTTCTGAGGAGCTCTAAGTCCAGCTTTTGGCATTGGAGGGGAAGCAATCAGAGATCTTCCGGGTAAGCGGTGGGACCTCCCTATTGAGGCTTTTGGTCAGTTTCTGGTCCTTCACAACCAGTCGGAGATCAGAGTTTGGGACGAGTAGGTATTGGCTACACACCTAATTTCGAACTTTTGTCGAAGTCAGATTTTGTCTTCAACAGTTATGGTGTGGTGAGCGTGGAAGGTAGCCGATACAATAAAAGCCTGAGTTTAGTCCTATGGCCGGAGGTGGAGGTGAAGTATCTAGTTCAGGAGGTTCCCCCTCCCGAGGAGAGGAGGCGACAAGGAAGATACTAGAGGACTTCAGGCGAGAGGTCTTGCAGACCATCAGCTTGGCCTTATCGGTAAGGAGAGTGTGGACAACGCCTCAGGTCCTAGTGGAGGCGGTCCCTCTCTTGGGCGAGAACACTCCTGGGCAGCGCCCTGGGAAGGAGGTCCCGGAGGAGGTTGGC
The DNA here is from genome assembly GCA_039583875.1 of Platanthera guangdongensis. Taxonomy (NCBI): domain Eukaryota; kingdom Viridiplantae; phylum Streptophyta; class Magnoliopsida; order Asparagales; family Orchidaceae; genus Platanthera; species Platanthera guangdongensis. The sequence continues at coordinate 119,210,721 of CM077159.1, read as the reverse complement.
GAGAGGGACGTGGCCGCGCGAGAGCTCTTCCCAGGCCAGTGTCCCGGGAAGGAGATTCCGGCAGAAGTTGGCGAGAGGGAGGCGGCTGTGTGAGAGATCTTCCCTGGGCATGGTATCATGGATCGGGCCAGCCAGCCGAGGACATGAGACATGCCCTCTCAGCAAGTAGGAGGCGAGAGCCCTTTCAGTGATCTCATCATCTTGGACCCGGTGCCAGAGGGGTTCCGGGAGACTGACATGTCCTACTACTCGGGGAAAGATGACCCTATACAGCATGTGTAGTGGTTTGAAGATGTTGTTTCGATAAGGCAGATAACGGATGCCGTCAAGTGTCGGCTATTTGCCATCACGTTCAAGGAGAAGGCACAGGATTGGTTCCACCAGTTGCCGGCAAGTTCGATCTACACTTTTGAGGATCAGCGTCGACATTTCCTGTTAAGGTTCTCGACATCGAAGAACCATAAGAAGGAGGCGGAGTTCCTGTTCGCGGTAAGACAGAAGCAAGACGAGACGTTGGGTCATTATGGTGACCGATTTTAGGAAGAGATCCTCCTAGTCCAGGAGGTCCCACGGTATGCACTGATGCTCGCTTTTACCCTAGGGCTGAGGCCGCGATTCTTTAGCATGAAGCTGAAGAGAGTGCCCCCCTCTCTTTTGAGGAGCTCATGGAGAGGGAGGCAAAGGAGATAGACTTCGAGAGGGCCAATATGGCGTTTGCCAGGAAGCTGGCCAGGTTGGCAGAGGATGATGTGAAGGAGCCGGGAGCTGGGAGAAAGAGGGAGCAGAGAGAAGAGAGGAGGAGGGAGGATCCCCGATGATAGGGGCAGCAGGGATAGCATCAAGGACGGGGGGTCCGAGAACCGAACAACCAGTTAGGTTGGAGGCCTTAGGAAGGTCGCCCCCAGGAGCAGGGAGGAGGCTTTCAAGGAAGAGACAACTTTCGTGAGCCGAGGAGGTTTGATCAGCCGGCGAGGAGGCAGGAGCTGAGGGGTCACTTCCCGCATCAACATGAGGTAATGGAGATCGGTCGAGGTAGAGGACAAAGGAGATAAGCTCGGGGAGGAGCTGGAAGGAGAGAAGGTGGAAAAGGAAGAAGGGGCCGGGTGGCTTTGCCTTTTTGTGACTTCCATCAAGAGGAGGGTCACGCGATGGCCACATGCCCAGAGTTCTGGAAATGAGAGAAGCTAGGGGGTTGAGGAGGCAGCATCCGCCGGTAAGGATCGAGGAGGTGCAGTAGGGGGAGGCGGAAGATAGGTGTGAGGACCTGGCAGATGTAGGAACCCAGGGAGGGATCGGGGTGATCCACGGAGGAGTTGGGATTGAGGCAACTCGTAAGGGGAGACTCTAGACCATGTTCCAAATGGGGGTAGCTATTGGGTACATTGGAAAATGTGTACCAGATTTGGAGAAGCCTCACCTAACTCAATGATATGCAGCAAGTTGTATTTGATGTTGTGTTGAGTTATCATGTGCAGGTTAAGTAAATGAGAAGGAAAATTCTCTAAGTACAAGTGTCGACACTTGGGAATGGCTGTGTCGACACCAAGGGCCAGATTGTGTCGACACTCAGAAATTGTGTTGACACACAGAAAATCTGTCGATAACACTGTGTCGACACCCTGAATTTGTGTCGACACATAAAAAGTCTGTCGACAACGCTGTGTCGACACTAAGGGCCAGATTGTGTCGACATTATCAGGAGTTGTGTCGAAACACAGAGAAGCTGTCGACACATTCCAGAATTCTGTCGACAACGACTGTGTCGACACACAGAACTTGTGTTGACACACACCAGAATTCTGTCGACACCAACTTTGTCAAGACAAGGAGTGTTTGTGTCGACACACAGGACTTGTGTCGATATATTCCACAGAAGCTGTATTGAGAAGTATAAGTGAGCTGTGTCGACAATAATAAGACTTGTGTCGACACATGGACTATGTGTGTCGACACATATGAAGTATTCAGTCGACATTCTCTGCTACTGAGTCAAAGTCCAATGAAGGCTGAAGTAATACAACTGGAGACTTGACAGCTGTCATTACTGACATTGCTGTCACATCTGTCAGAAGTGTCAAAAGACTGTTTGAAACCGAAATAGCCGGTTACCATGGATGAAGCCTATATATATATGCTCTCTCAACAATCGAACAACTACAAGAACAATAGATACAGAATAGAGAGAAGTTAATCAAGCCAATAAATTATAATCTCTGAAGGATTGAGAATCCAGAAGAAGAGAAAGAAACAGTCAACAGATTGTAGAGAGAGAAAAACAAGAAGGAGAGAAGTTCTCATCCAGTGAAGGCATATTCTGAACAGTCTGCCTGAAGAATTCAGATCAAGTATGAAGAAGAATTCAGATTAATTTCTAAAGGAAGCTGATTGAAGATCAACTCCAACATCAAGAAGATCAACCCAACTTTGTTCAGATTTAAGAAGCTTTGAAGAAAGCTAAGACAGGTTGATCCTTAAGAAATCAGTTCTATCAAGAACTGTTCAAGAGGCCTTCAACCAATTCTCTCTCCATCTGGTTGAAGATATCAACATCTTTTCATCATTAATTTTTGTAGGATCTGTAATAGATCTGAGTGTAGGAGATTTACATCTCTGATTTGTAAGCCTAAATTATAAAGGCTGAGGTAGGGCTGAGTTCCTGAGGTAGGGGAATCTGTTCCCTGAGTTGTATGCCTGTGAAAGAGGCTGAGGTAAGGCTTTTGCCTGAGTTGTAGGAGTGGGGTTTCACTATGAGTTGTAGGCCTATGGAAGAGGCTGAGGTAGGGATTGTGCCTGAGTTGTAGGAGTGTGGATTCACTCTGAGTTGTAGGAACCAGTCTTGGTTCTGAGCTGTACGATCTGCGAATCTGAGAAGAAGGAAGGAAGTTAGGCTGAATCTAGTACACTGCTAGATAGGCAAAGGGGGAAAGTGGATGTACCCATAATTTGGGGAACCACTATAAAACTGGTGTGCAATCTGTGAATGCTATATATGTGAATGTTGTGTTGTATTTTCTGCTGAATACATTGCTAAACTAGATAGAATTATCTGCCTAAGTCAGAAGAAGAATTGAACCTATTCACCCCCCCCCCCTTCTAGGTGTTTAGAACATCTTGAAACCAATTCTTTCAAGTGGTATCAGAGGGAGGTTTCTCAAAGAATAGACCTAACAGTCTGAGTAGATCTCCAAGACAGAAATCTATTAGGCAAAATGGGTTTCATTGAGAATCAATAGGAGTTTGGTTCTATGAAGTTACCGATATGCAGGAAAGAGATTTTTGGCATATGGAAAGAAAGAGTTAGATTGTTTATGGAAGCTTCAGATCCAAGAATCTACATGACAGTCAAAGAAGGGCCATTTATCCCAATGAAAGTCTCAGTTCTTAATGCAAATCTCAGGACACCAAAGTAGTATTCTGAAATAACAAAGGATGAGATCATCTTGGCTACTATGGATAAGAGAGCACAAAATATATAAGTTAGTGCCATAGATGATTCAAAATTCCAAAATTTGATTCACTGCAAGACCTCCAAAGAAATGTGGGATACCCTTATTGTCTACATGGAGGGTTCAGAAGAGGTGAGAGAAGACAAAAAGTCTATGCTGAATCAGGAGTATGAAAGTTTTAGACAATCTAAAATAGATAGCATAACTGAATGTTACAAGAAGTTCTTCAGAATAGTTAATGAACTGATGTCATATGGAAGAGTATTCAGTACATATGAGTTAAATGATAAGTTTCTGAGATCATTAAATAAGGAATGGGACACCAAGATATGTGACATTAGGAAAGTGACCAGACTAGCAGAAATTTCACCTCCAACATTATTTGGCAGACTGCTTTCATATGAAATGCAGTTGATGGTCAGAAAGGAGGAGGAGAAAAGTAATAAGTTTGATTACAGAAATAAGTCAGTGGCTTTCAAGACTGAAGCCATAAGAAAGGATAGGAGGATGTCTCCATCTCCTCCTCAGAAACCTGCAGAAGTAGTTTCAGAAAGTTCTGACAGTCACACATCAGATAGTCCAAATTCTGATGAAGACTTAGCAGCTTTCTCAAAACAATTTCAAAGGTTTTTGAAGAAGAAATAGTGGAGATCCAAGCCATCCTCCTTACAATCCAAGGATGATTACTATCAGAAAAAGAAATCATCTAGGAAGGACAGGTATAGCTCTAAACCTAGTAAATTATCTTCAACTAAGATTGTTTGTTATTGCTGTAACAGGACTGGACATGTGGTATCTGATTGTCCTGACAAAAGAAAAGAATCTAATGATAAGAAGAAACTAAAAAACAAGGGAAAGAAGGAGAAATCCTTTGTTGCAAAGAAGTAAAAAAGCTGGTCAGATTCTTCATCATCAGATTCTGAGTCTGAAGTTGAAGCTGAAGCATACATAGAACTGTTGGCAACTGAAGAGGATGCACAAGAGACTGAGTTCTTGAAATTGCTGGACTCAGTAAATGGAATTGAAGAACATTATTGTAAAGGGCTGATGGCCTTGATAGAAGAAGATCAGTTACAGGATCAGGCTGGACCTAGTAAGGTAAAAAATTCTTCAATAGATTCTGATTACTATACTGGTTTAGAATCAGAAGTATCTGCATTAAGAGATGTACATGAATCTGAATCTGAAGGAGATGTTCATCAACTTATTGATGAATATGGTGATTTGCTGCAAGCACTTAAGAAAAGCAGAATCCTTAGCAAAGCACAGGCTAAGTAAATTGCTGCTCTTAAGCTGGCTTCATTAGATTCAGAAAAAATGCTAGATCTAAAGATGAATGAAGCAGCCAAATTGAAAAACATAACTGTTATTCAGACGGGTACTATTACATTCAAGAATGATCAAATCAAAAGTCTGGAAGTCAAACTTCAGAAGGAAAAGGATCTGGTGGCTAAGTTCTCTAAGCAAAAATCAGTCTTACCTTTAATTGATGACTTTATTCCCAAAAAGGGTTAGACATGATTGGGCTTTAAGGGAAATGAAAGGTCTGCCAATTCCAAAAGAAAAGGCAAAGCCCCAGTACAACGTCTAGCCTTCAAACCACCCATTTTCTTCAGAAAAGTATGGCAGCCAACTAATAGATATGATCATGATATCATACGTGGTTATGGTAAGCCAGATATTCTGAATGACAAGGGTGTAGCTCCAGCACTCAAGCAAAGAACCACTGTACGAACAGTGTTAAGAACAGCTGACAGCAATGATGTTAAAACTGTACCTAAAAAGTGGTATAATAGATATGAGTGTTGGTGTTGTGGTAAGATAGGGCATTATGTCATGGATTGCTGGCACAACACCAGTATCAGGAAGAATGCCAGCTTACCTGTGAGGAAGCCTGCTGGTAAGAATATCAAGTTTCAATCTAACTTGAACCTAGAACCCAATAAACATTGGGGTTCTAAGGTAAATTTATTTTATTTGCTGCAGGTGGGTCTAAGTTGCCATACCCCTATATGGTACTTGGACAGTGGATGTTCCAGGCACATGACTGGAACAAGAAGGATGTTGAAGGACTATACTCCCATAGAGAATGGACCCAAAGTGATCTTTGGTGGATCAGAAAAAGGGGTCATAAAACGGTTTAATAATATTTCTTCTAGTTCTATAACAATCACTCAAGTGGCTTATGTAAAAGGGTTAAAACATAACTTGATAAGCATAAGTCAGCTGAGTGATCTTGGCTATGACATTTCATTATTAAGAATGGGTGTCAGGTCAAAAGGACAAGTGATCAGAAGGTGATCTTGTCTGGTTATAGAAAAGGGAATGTTTATTGTTTAAATTTTAATTATGAAAACATGAACTCTCCTGTATGTTTAGTTACAGGTGAGAAAGCATCTCAGTGTGTCCAATGGAACAAGAGGCTAGCTCATCTGAACTATAAGACTATAGGTAAGTTCTATAGTTTAGAGTTAGTGAGGAATGGTCCTTAATTTAAGTGCATAAAAGAGGGTATATGTTCAGCTTATCAAAAAGGCAAGCAGACCAAATCCTCTTTTCATAGTCTTGATACCAAAGACTATGTGAGGTGTTTGTACCTCTTGCATATGGATCTATTTGGTCCTATGTCAGTCCATAGTCTAGGTAGGAAAGTCTATACTTTTGTTGTGGTAGATGACTATTCTAGATTTACATGGGTTTTCTATTTTAGGAAGAAATCTGAAACCCCTACTGTCTTTCATAATTTTGTTGAACAAATTCAGAATGAATTTAACAATTCAGTGGTTAAAATCAGAAGTGACCATGGAACGGAATTTCAGTCTGAGTGTATGACAAGGTTTTGTGAAGGACTAGGGATTCATCAGGAATTCTCCTTACCTAGAACACCACAGCAAAATGGAATTGCTGAAATAAAGAATAGAACTCTCATTGAGGCTGGTAGAACTCTACTTAGTGACACTTCACTCCCAGAATATTTCTGGGCTGAGGCAGTAAATACTGCTTGTCATGTTCTCAATAGAGCATCTATAACTAAGAACCACAAAAAGACACCCTATGAGATTATGAAGGGCAGAAAACCAAACATATCCTACTTTAGGATCTTTGGTAGCAGGTGTTATGTGCTTAACACTGGCAAGTCTGACTTAACTAAGTTTGCTTCCAAATCCCAAGATGGGATATTTGTTGGGTACATCAATAACAGTAAGGCATATAGGGTCTACAACTTGACTACACAAGTTGTAGAAGAATCTGTTCATGTAGTGTTTGATGAATCTGAGCTAATTAACTGTGAGTTATCTAGCAATCCTTGTAGCTCAACAGGTTTAAAAGAAAGATTGGACATGCTGACCATTAATGAAGATCAAACTGCAAGGCAGGATGTGGAAAATGATGGTTGCTGTCTAGGGGGAGTACAAGGTCCACAAGCTGACATTGAAGACAATGAAGTTCAGCATGGTGAAGTAATTGAAGAAGTTCAAATTGCTGATAGAATGCCTCCAACAATAAGGAATCTAAAGGATCATCCTGCACACCAAATCATTGGTGATCCCAGACATGGTGTGCAAACCAGAAGCAAACACATGAACACAGTGCTTTGCTCAAGTTTCCTGTCACAGTTGGAACAAAAAAGATTTGAAGAAACCATACAGGACTCCAACTGGATTGATGCAATGCGGGAGGAGATGAATCAATTCAGAATGTGTAAAGTATGGGAGCTGGTTCCAAAACCAAAGGATCATAACATTATTGAGACAAAGTGGATCTATAGGAACAAACTGGATGAAAATGGCATAATAGTGAAGAACAAAGCAAGACTGGTTGCCAAAGGTTATAGACAGGAAGTGGGAATTGACTTTGATCAGACCTTTGCCCCAGTGGCAAGGTTGGAAGCAATGAGACTATTCCTTGCCTTTGCTGCTTTCCAATGTTTCAAAGTATACCAAATGGATGTTAAGTCAGCTTTTCTAAATGGTAATTTGAAAGAAGAAGTCTATGTTCATTAGCCCTCAGGTTTTGTTGATTCACTTTATCTTGAATTTGTTTATAGACTTAAGAAAGCCTTATATGTTTTGAAACAAGCACATAGGGCTTGGTATGAAACATTGTCTACTTTCCTCATTGAAAATAAATTTTCGAGGGGGAAAATAGACAAGACTCTATTCCTTAGGGAGTCAAAGGGCAAGATGATCCTAGTACAGATTTATGTTGATGACATAATCTTTGGATCTACAGAAAATAACCTTTGTAGGAAGTTTGCAAAAGTTATGCAAGGGAAGTTTGAGATGAGCAGTATGGGTGAGCTCAAATTCTTCTTGGGACTCCAAGTAAGACAGACTGATGATAGCTTGTCCATTTCACAGTCTAAGTTCACCAAGGAGTTAATTAGGAAATATGGTATGGAGTCATCCACCACCATGAGAACTCCAATGGGGACAAGTATGCCTTTAGGCAAAGATGATGCAGGAAAACCTGTAGATAAGTCTTTGTATAGAGGGATAATTGGCTCCCTCCTATACTTAACTGCCAGTAGACCAGACATTATGTATGCTACATGTGTCTGTGCTAGGTACCAAGCAAGCCCTAAAGAATCTCATTATACTGCAGTCAAAAGAATATTGAGATATCTTTAGGGCACAGCTAATCTTGGTCTTTGGTACCCTAAGAATAGAGACTTTCTACTGACTGGTTTTTCAAATGCAGACTTTGCAGGTTGCAAAGAAGATACAAAGAGAACCACTGGTATATGTCAGTTTCTAGGTGGTAGATTGGTATCATAGTGCAGTAAGAAGTAGACTAGTGTGACAATTTCCACTGCAGAGTCTGAGTATATTCCTGCAGACAGCTGCTGTACTCAGCTTTTATGGATTCAACATCAACTTGAAGACTATGGTCTCAAGGTAAGTAGAACTCCACTATTTTGTGATTCTACAAGTGCAATTTCTACTGCTAAAAACCGTTTATCACATTGCAGAACAAAGCATATAGAAATTAGATTACACTTCATTAGAGAGCATGTTGAAAAAGAAGATATTAGATTGGAATTTTTCACCACTAATAATCAAATTGCTGACATGTTTACTAAACCACTAGATTAAACTAAATTCAATTACTTCAAAATGTAATTAGGCATGTTAAACATAAAGTAACTTAGTAATTCTGGCGAAGTCAATGTGGACATATAGTAGTGTATGTCGACACAAAAGGAAATCTGTGTCGACATATAGTAGTTTGTGTTGACACTTACAGTAAGTTGTGTCGACACATCAAAATAGTACCGAGATAGTTGTGTCAACACTCAGAGGTTGGTGTCGACACATAGAAGTTCTATCATTTAGATAGTTGTGTCGACACATACAGAAGTCTGTGTCGACATACATATATTAAAGTCGACTATTAAGAAGTCTGTGTCGACACATCACAAACTGTATCGACACATAGTGTTGTCTGACTTTGTCGAGACGATAGAAGTCTGTGTCGACACAATCTCTACAGTGTCGACACATTAAGTATCTGTTACCCGCCTTTTGAACTTCTGTGTTGACAACCATATAAATAGGTTACAGAACAACTTTGTCGACTAAGCTCTCAACATTTTAGAGACCAAATCTTTGAGTCGACAAACCTTAATCTATCTTCTCCTCAAATTTCTCGTCACCAATGGCGCCAAAGTTGGAGACCAACATCAACGAAGGCTATGAGTTAGTTCGCAATACTTTTGAAAGTGCAACGACTGAAATTAGAGATGTGATAACCCTAATCCAAGAAAATGGTTTAGAATATCTAGTCTCCGAACCTACCAAGATCTGGAAAACAGAAATTCTTGAATTCTATACAAAAGCAACCTTGGATTCAACTGGATTGAAGATTAGGTCATCAATTCAAGGAAGCAAGGTGAAACTTACCCAAAAGCATCTGAGGAAAACACTCAAATTGCCCAGGACTCAGGAAGATGATGAAGTTACATCTTCAATGACAAAAGAAGCTCTTCAATGGTGTGCCCTGAATCCCACCACTAAGATTGAATCATCAATGTAAAGGAAAGGAATGAACTCACAAGGAAAATTTCTCTCAGAGATTGTGGGAAAAGTAATTCTCTGCAAACCAGGTGGACATGATAGGATCTCAGCCTATATGTCCAGCTTGATGACCAGAATTATTTTCAGAATAAAAACTAGCTGGTCTACAGTGATTTTTGACAAGATCAAGGAAAGCCTGAATAAACCTAATCTAGGTAGAATTCTGAGTCTGTATCTGGCAATTAATATTCCTGAAGTGCTGAACCACACCATTGGATCTAGAATAAATCACATGAGAATGATGGATATGAAAATACTATCCAGGTGAGAAAGAGTTTTGACAAAAGATTGTTCTACACCACAGAAACAACCACCACTACAAAAGAAAAAGACAACCCTCAGGAATCCTGAATCTTCTAGTGATTCAGAAGAACAAGTAATCTTCAGTTCAGATGAGGACCAACAAGAATCTACAAGGAAATCATCTAATCCTAAGAATGTAGATGTTAGTCAGATGCATGGGGAGTATATTCCAGAAAACAAAATCCCACTGGATCAAGTTCAGGATGTACCTCCTCTAGGGGGAGCCAATGAACTTTCCCCAGTTCAACAAGAGGTCTTGCCTCCAGAAAGTGCCCCTGAGCAAGAGCAAGCTGCCTTAGAGAGTGAAACAACCACTCAAACAATTCTTGAGGTAATAAATGATATTAATCAAATAATACTAGATACTGAGCCATATACACTAACTGTGCTTCTAACTAATGTTGAATAGACACACCATGACCTCATCCCTGCACAGGATGTATCTATGGATAATACATCTGCATTATATGATACTCCATTAAATGTTCAAGATACAGATATTCCTCCACTTCAACTGCAACATGAATTTACTCTTGATGAATTATTCCCTGATTTACAAGAAGTAAGAACTGAGGAAGTAGTGCCAAGAACTGAGGGGGAGGAGCCAAGGACTCAGGGGGAGATGTCAAGAGCTGATAAGTAGCTGCCCTCAAGTCCAAAGGACACAGTGAATCTTGAAAGTTCTTCTGAATCTGATGATGGAGAAGCACTAAGAGCAAAGAAGAGAAAACTGATGGTTTACAAGAAGAAAAGCTCAAATTATAAGAAAGCTTTAAAGACTGCCTCACAACCCTCAGCACCAACAGTTGATTTCAGTTCACTGTTGGTTGCTCTACAAATTAAAATGGATGAGCAAAGATCAGCCATGGAGAAATATATGGATGAAAGCTAAGTACCTTCAATTCACTCTGGCTCAAGACATAAAATCAATCAGATTTGAAGTTAACCAGAATAAGAAAGAGATGACAGATTGCTTTCATAAAGGAGGTAATGTTGTAGTTTATCTGGACAAACAGCAATAAGAGGCAAGGACACAGATTGATGATATAGTGGTCATGCAAGGATATGTCCTAGAAAATCAAATTAGGATGAATGATAATCTTACTGAATCACATAATATGATTGTTACTGAGTTAAAGAATAATGCAACTGTATTAACTGAGGAAAGGGATAAAGAGAAGTCAGAGTTTGATAAGAAACTTCAAGAAGATTTAGCCACTTTCCAATCAGCCATTCAAGCCTCTCAGAAGACTATATCAGCTCAGCTACAAAAGTTTAAAGCTTATTATACAAAAGGATCCAATTATCTATTTAATCAGATCAGGTTCCACAAAGATGACTTAAGAGAGCATATTGAGAGAGAAGTCATAAAGGGGGAGAGGGTGATAGTCAATGCTAGCTCAGAGCATGCTAAATGGATAACAAATGTTGTTAGAGCAACTCTGGGATATCCACCCTTATGTGATGATGATAATACAGCTGAGTCAAGTATACAAGCTTCAGAAATTGAAGGGGGTCAGCAGGAGGTAGCTCAAATCATATACCCCCTTCTAATTTTGAAGGAATTCAACACCTTGTTCAACAGATGTATAGCCCTCCAGAGGCTACTAAGAATGTTATAATTGAGAAAGTTGAAATGTCAGAGGCAGCACTGAATAAAGAGCAAGAAGCTCAACTCTAAAAGAAAAGGTTTAGAGAACAGGCTGAACTGAAGCCTGATTTTGAAAGATGGAGTCCAACTTCCAGAAATATAATACTCACTACATGGAAAGCTGTCAAAGACAAAATGCATGATAGAGGCAAGTGGTATTCTGAAGTTGAATGGAACAAATATCAGCAGAGACAAGATGTGATACATCAATTCAGAAGGGATCACAAGGCTGGGAAAATAGCTGCTACAGCTGTAGAGCCCAGTAAATACTTTCTTAAGCCTTATCACTATTTTGAAAGGGTAAAAGTTAAGGCTGAAGAACTTAAGAAGAAGGATCTCAAAGGCAAGAAGCCAGCTGAAGATACTGAAGCTCCAGTACAAGCAAGGATCCAGTCTGGAAAAGGCATAGTAATCAAGGAGCCTGATCAGCCTTAGGATAGATTGGCTACATTATAGAACATTGTAATCTTCAGTTTTAAACTCCATGTAATCTGTTGTCAACAAACTTTTGTGAAGTTTAAACAAAACAATGATTCATGCTTGTTATGTTTGTATCATATTCTGTAATGATATTATTTACTTGTTTTGTTTATATGTTTCCCTGCAATTGAATGTTTTTTTATACATCATATTGTTAATTTTATTATTAGTAATGTATATCATTGATTAAGGGTTATGACTTCTCCAAATAGGGGGAGATTGTTGGGTACATTGGAAAATGTATACTAGATTTAGAGAAGCCTCACCTAACTCAATGATATGCAACAAGTTGTATTTGATGTTGTGTTGAGTTATCATGTGCAGGTTAAGTAAATGGGAAGGAAAATTCTATAAGTACAAGTGTCGACACTTGGGAATGGCTGTGTCGACACAAAGGGCCAGATTGTGTCGACACCCAGAATTTGTGTTGAAACACAAAAAATCTGCCGACGATGCTGTGTAGACACCAAGGGCCAGATTGTGTCGACACCCAGAATATGTGTCGATACACAGAAAATCTGTCGACAATGCTGTGTAGACACTATGGGCCAGATTGTGTTGACATTATCAGGAGTTGTGTCGACACACAGAGAAGCTGTCGACACATTCCAGAATTCTATCGACAACGACTGTGTCGACACACAAAACTTATATTGACACACACCAGAATTCTGTCGACACCAACTTTGTCAAGACAAGGAGTGTTTGTGTCGACACACAGGACTTGTGTCAACACATTCCATAGAAGTTGTGTCGAGAAGTATAAGTGAAGCTGTGTCAACAACAACAAGACTTGTGTCGACACATGGACTATGTGTGTCGACTCATATGAAGTATTCAGTCGACATTCTCTGCTGTTGAGTTAAAGTCCAATGAAGGCTGGAGTAATATAACTGGAGATTTGACAGTTGCCATTACTGACATTGCTGTCACATCTGTCAGAAGTGTCAGAAGACTGTTTGAAACTGAAACAGCCGGTTACCATGGACGAAGCGTATATATAGATATGCTCTCTCAACAATCGAACAACTACAAGAACAACAGATACAGAACAGAGAGAAGTTAATCAAGCCAATCAATTATAATCTCTGAAGGATTGAGAATCCAGAAGAAAAGAAAGAAACAGTCAACAGATTTTAGAGAGAGAAAAATAAGGAGATAAGTTCTCATCCAGTGAAGGCAGATTCTGAACAGTCTGCCTGAAGAATTCAGATCAAGTATGAAGAAGAATTCAGATTAATTTCTGAAGCAAGCTGATTGAAGATCAACTCCAACATCAAGAAGATCAACCCTACTTTCTTCAGATTCAAGAAGCTTTGAAGAAAGCTAAGACAAGTTGATCCTTAAGAAATCAGTTCTATCAAGAACTGATCAAGAAGCCTGAAACCAATTCTCTCTCCATCTGGTTGAAGATATCAACTTCTTTTCATCATTAATTTTTATAGGATCTGTAATAGATCTGAGTGTAGGAGATTTACATCTTTGAGTTGTATGCCTAAATTATAAAGGCTGAGGTAGGGCTGAGTGCCTGAGGTAGGGGAATCTGTTCCCTGCGTTGTAGGCCTATGAAAGAGGCTGAGGTAGGCTTTTGCCTGAGTTGTAGGAGTGGGGTGTCACTCTGAGTTGTAGGCCTGTGGAAGAGGCTGAGGTAGGGCTTGTTCCTGAGTTGTAGGAGTGTGGATTCACTCTGAGTTGTAGGAACCAGTCTTGGTTTTGAGCTGTAAGATCTTCGGATCTGAGAAGAAGGAAGGAAGTTAGACCGAATTTAGTACATTGCTAGATAGGCGAAGGGGGAAAGTGGATGTACCCATCATTTGGGAACCACTATAAAATGGTTGTGCAATCTGTGAATGTTGTGTATGGGAATGCTGTGTTGTATTTTCTACTGAATGCATTGCTAAACTAGATAGAATTATCTGCCTAAGTCAGAAAAAGAATTGAACCTATTCACCCCCTCCCCCTCTAGTTGTTTTGAACATGTTGAAACCAATTCTTTCAGTAGCCTCGACCTCCCAGGCTCCCCCTCCAATAGAAAAAATTACCATTTCTTCATTGGATATGCCAGATTATGAGGACCCATTCTGTGATGCCTTGGTGATCCAGATGACAGTAGAAAACTTCATGGTCTCCAAGATCCTGGTGGACAACGGGAGCTCCATGAACATGATCTTCTAGAAGGTCTTCAATGAGATGCAGGTCGAGGCCAAGAGGGTTTTAGATTTGGACGGTTCGTTATTTGGTTTCTCATGAGAAAGGAAGGAAGTAGGAGGAGTAGGGCTGCATGTGAAGCTAGGGGGCGTGTCATGGAAATGTAGGTTCGTGATCGTGGACGCCCCGAGCAGCTGATGAGTTGTAAATATACCTATTTTTAAGTACTTTATTTAAACATATTTCGTTTTCTTTTGTTGTTTTTAGTTAAATTTCTTAAATAAAATGTTCCTTTTAGTATAAATATTTTGCTAACTTAACTTATTTTATTTTTCAGAAAAAATAAAAAAATCTGCCCAAAACAGTAAGTACACGCCCGTGTACTTACTGGTCATGCCCGTGTCTAGGGCGTGACATTCCAATTTCCCGTGAAATCAGCGAATTTAAAGAAAAATCATGTGACGTGCCTGGCCACACGCCCGTGTCCAATGACACGCCCTGTGTTCCAAGACCGTGTCACCGCGCTCGATATTTTGTACTCGACGTTCATCGACACTCCCTGACACGCCGTGTCAAGTTGCCACTCGGGCGTGTACTCCTCCACCTGGCCCGACAAACCACCGCCGATAACTTTTTGACGCAAATGATGCCCAGTTCAACATCCCCGACACGCCAACCGTCACGTCCGTGACCAGAGGCATGACTTCCACGTGGACCTCCCGAAGTCAACAACGCTGTCAAATCTCCAAAATCAGATGATGAATAGTGCCGACACGCACACTATCACGCCCGCGACTAGGGGCGTGACCGCCGCGTTTTCAGCCGCAAAGTCAAATCTCCAATCAATTCACGGTCGCCATATGTACAGTGTCGACACGCCCCTTGACACTCCCGTGTTAGAGGGCGTGTTCCATGAAAATTTTGTCTATAAATTGACAGCTTTTGTTTGAGCTACTGTTCCCTTTTTCCTGAACCATTTTGCTTAGGGCTTTCTATTAGGTGCTTCCAAATGCTATGTAAAGTTATTTTCTCCCCCTCTCCTTTATTTTTATCTTTGTAATCTCCTGTTTAGTTCAACAAAATTTGTAGATTTTCTCATTTACATAGTTATGGACTTCATCTATATGCAATCTCTTAAGCAATCTTATTTCTTATGTTTTGTTTTACCTATTTTTTCGCATCTTTATAACGGTGTGTGCTTATATGAGTTTAGTTTTATGCATAAGTAGAGTTCATAAATTTCATAGTTTAGTTTTTTTTCCGTTCTTATATTCATTCTTATGAGTTTATAGAGATGCCTTAAAAATAGTTTTGTTTTTCTTTAACTTAGTTTGTTATTAGGATGTAAAATTTTTTGTTCTTTTCTGCGTTATTTCCACTTTTTAAGCTCTTTTATAACCTCATAAGAATGAAAACGTTCTCATTTTAATTTTTCAAGCATTTCCATTTTTGCTTTTATTTTCAAAAACTTTTTCCCGTTTAATTTTTTATTCCCTCTTTTTATTCATTTCTACCGCATTCTGGCGATAGAAATGTAATCGTTTTAATTTTTCAAGCACTTCCTTTTTGCGCTTTATTTTCAAAAACGTTTTTGCTCCTTTTATTTTTCTAACTTCATTTTATTCATTTCTACCGCATTCTAGTGGTAGAAATGTATTCGTTTTAATTTTTCGAGCACTTGCACTTTGCGTTTATTTGCAAACTTTTTTGCTCCTTTAAATTTTATTTTCACTTTTTATGCATTTCTACCACATTCTAGCGGTAGAAATATAGTTGTTTTAATTTTTAAAGCACTTAGTTTTTCTTAATTTTTGTACGTGTGCGTACGTGTATGAGTTTGTTTTTATAGTTTTATTTCAATTCTGTTGAGTGTGTGTTTGTTGCATTTATTTTCGCCTACTCGTGAATGGTTAAATGACATGCATTAACTTCCCGCCTACTCGTTTGAGTAGGACTTGTACGTGTGCGTTTTCATTTCTGTAGTGTGTGTGCCTATTTCAATTCCAGTATAGTGTGTTTACTTTTTGTAGAGTGAGTGAGTGTGTTGTATTTATTTCCGCCTACTCGCTGGGAGTTAAATGGCAGGACTTTATTTACCGCCTACGCATTTGAGTTAAATGGAAGGTCTTTATTTTTTTGTAATTATTTAAGTAGTACTTGTACTAGCATTTATTTCCGCCTACTCGATAGGAGTTAAATGACACGTATTTATTTTCTCCTAATCATTTGAGTAGGATTTGTGTCCGTGCATTTTAATTTTCAGTAGAGTGCGTACGTGGATGCATTTATTTTCTTCTACTCGTTTGAGTAGGACTCGCTTTATTTTGTCTCGCCCACTCGTTTGAGCCGGGAATCGCACTTTTACTGCTTTCATTTCAGTCCTACTTGTTTGAGTTGAACTTGCAATTTACTGTTTTCCTTTACAGCTTTCCTTTAATGCTTTCATTTACTGCTTTATTTATTGTTTTTCCCGCAAGCCGTCCCCATTCCGATGAGTGGCTAACTGTTCTTAGCCCTCAGTATCGATGAACATTGGTACAAATAAAATTGCTTTAAATAATAAGAGGTCCTGATTTTCTAATTAATTAAAATTAACTTAAGGTTTGCCCGGGGTTTACGACGCGTAGAGCCACATAATCGATGTGTGGTTTCTATTTCCGTAGTCCATACGCTAGCTAGCCGAGAGGTCGTGCATATGGACCGATCGCCCCTTGGTAAAGAGAGTTCCGCACTAACCCTCAAGAGAGGAGGCGCACAAACTCTACCGGATCGGGTTCCCCACCCAATAGCGGGGTTCTTAGCGTAATGCGGGCATTAAAAGGAATCCTTCGTCGGACGAGAGCCCGGTCGAATAGTCTTAGCGTTCAGGTGAGCGATATTCCTATAGCTAGGTGAGCTCATTTTAGTGGAACCTCCTCGGCGAAGTCACCGCTTTAATTAATTTGAAACTTAGGATCTCTTTTTATTAAAAGTATATTTTAGTTCAAATTTAATTCGGTGCCATCGAGCTAAACTCTTCATCGGCTTCACCTTTTTAATTGCTTTTATTTTCTGCCTTTTTTTAGTATATATAAAAAATATAACCCGACAAGTTAATTATCGGTAAAATAATAGTCCCCTCCAGGGAAGAGTAGGAATAATCGAACCGACCCCGAGAACAATATGACCTCGATATTCCACACCGGAATATCCTGTACTACACACGATAGGTGCACATTCCTCCTTTCGTTAAAACTCAACTCAACTATTTTATATCCAAATAATAAATCCGCGTGCCTCGTCTTATAAATAAAACCAAATTCGCTTTTCTAAATAAAACTGCGCGGGGCGCCGCGAGCTCGTAATAATTTTTGAAGTTTTAACCAGCATCAGCAGCTATAGCGCCATCTCTGGACGCCCCCTCATCAGCACCTTTCGCTGCGTCCCCTCCTCGTTTCACCAATGCCTCAAGTTCAACAACGGGGGGTGCAGGTTAGGGTCAGGGGGGACCCGAAGGTGGCAAGACAATGCTACGTGACGGCGGTCAACACCATATCTTGGATGGCAGAGGCAGAAGAGCTGGAGCGGGAGATAACGGAGCGGGAAGAGGTTGTTGGAGAAGAGGAGGTGAGCCTAGAGGAGGCAAGGGAGGAGATTGAGGCGGAGCAAGGAGGAGGAGGTGTGCAGGAGGTCCCGAGGGACGAAGAGTCGGAGCCGCAAGGGGGTCGGCAGGTGGAAGGACTAGGACAAGGAGTTGAGAGGGAGGCCTTGCGAGGCGTGGAGGTTGAGCAGCAGTAGAGTGAGAGCTTAGGGGAGGCGATGGAAGTCGAGGAAGTAGGAGGGGAGGAAGAGTACGGGCAAGAATAGGGGGCAAGAGCTTGCTGGGAGCAGTCGTGGCTAAAGCCAACTGCAGAAATGGTGGATATGGAAGTCTTCACCAGCACCGACCAAGTGCAGAGTGTCCCGATCAGCGGGGGATTGAGTCCCGAGGTCCAGGAGCGAGTTCGGGCGTGCATCCAGAGCAATGTCGACATCTTTGCTTGGAGCGCGGCTGGCATGCTGGGCATTGATGCAGATGTGGTCTGCCATCGCCTAAACTTGGACCCCCGGACGTGCCCCATTCGCCAGAAGATGAGGACCATCACTACCAAGTTGGAGGAGCCCATCCGAGAGGAGGTCAAGAAACTTCTGGAGGCTGGCTTCATCTCAGAGATCTAGTATCCAGGCTGGATCTCCAACATGGTAATGGTGAAGAAAGGGGGAGGGAAATGGAGCATGTGTATTGATTTTTCTTTATTAAATAAATCATGCCTAAAGGATTGCTACCCCCTGCCTCGAATCGATGCGCTGGTTGATTTAGCCGTTGATTTTTCCATTATGAGTTTTTTGGATGCTTTTTCAGGTTACCACTAGATTCGAATGCACCCTCCTGATGTCAAGGACATCTCCTTCATCACAAGGGAGGGATGTTTCAGCTATAAGATGATTCCCTTTGGGTTGAAAATGCCGGGGCTACATACTAGCGCATGATGGATCGAGTCTTCTAGGGTAAAAGGGGGAGGAACCTGGAAGTATATGTTGATGATCTGATGGTCAAGAGCAAATATGTGGACTCGCACCTTTGAGACCTAGAGGAGACATTCGCCATCCTGTGGAAGTTCAAGATGAGGCTGAACCCCTTGAAGTACGTCTTCGGGGAGAACCGCTGAAAGTTCCTTGGGCATATTCTGACCCCGACAGGGGTGGAGCCTAACCCAGATAAGGTGAAAGCCATTCTAGAGATGGAGACACCACGCAGCGCCAAGGAGGTCCAACACTTGACAGACAAGCTGGCCGGGCTAAGCAGATTCCTCTCCCGGTCGGGAGAAAAATGCTTATCATTCTTCAAAGTGCTGAGGGGTACTCAAAGGTTCGAGTGGGATGTCAAATGTGAAGAAGATTTCCAGATGCTGAAGAGGCAGCTCTCCCATGCTCCTCTACTTCAAAGCCCAAAGGAGGGGGAGGACCTAGCCTTGTACCTCAGAGTAGGAGCAGAGGTCGTGAGCTCGGTCCTGGTCAGGTAAGAGGGGAAGAAATAATTGCCAATCTACTATGTTAGCAGGATCCTGAAGAAGGTTGTGCTCCGCTACCCCATCTTGGAAAAGCTGGCGTATGCTTTGATCGTTTCGGCCAGGAAGCTCTGGCCATACTTCCAAGCGCATTCGATCAGGGTGGTGATGGACCGTCCCCTTCGAAAGATTTTTGTGGGAGTGGAGCACTCGGGCAGGCTGGCCAAGTGTTCCATTGAATTAAGCGAGTTTGATATCTCCTTTGTGCCAAGTCTCTCCATTAAGGCTCGGGCGGTGGCTGACTTCTTGGCGGACTACATTGTTGAGGTCAGAGCCGAGGAGCCGCGACCACAGGAGGCGTGGAAGATAATGGTTGATGGGGCCTCGGGAAAGAACTCCCTCGGAGTAGGGGTGGTATTGATAATCCCTCAGGGGGTCACAAAAGAACAAGCAGTGGTCTTACACTTTTCAGCAACTAACAATCAGGAGGAATACGAGGCCGTGATAGCCAGCCTTCATTTGGCAAAGGAACTAGAGATCCAGGATGTGGAGGCTTTTACGGACTCGATGGTGGTGGCATCATAGATCAGAGAGGAGTTCGAAGCTCGGGTGCCCACCCTTGTGAAGTACTTATCAAATGTGAGGGCGATCATCGGAGGATTCCAGACGTTCTCAATTCAACATGTTCCAAGGGAAGAAAGTATTACTGCCGATCGATTGGCTATATTTGGACCTCTGGGAGGAAGGACCTTGACTGAGCTATTTTGACCGGCTACCGAGGAAGGAGAGTTGATGGAGGTGGATCGGCGACCCTCGTGGGTGGATCTATTGGTGGCCTTCTTAACCACCGATGAGCTTCCAGAGGGGACCAAGGACGGGAAAAGCTTCATGCACAAGGCAGCTCACTACCCGATGCTGGAAGAAGGGTTGCATCGGAAGATGTTGTCAGGGCTCCTGGCAAGGTGTGTAACTGAGGATGAGGTCTCGAGGATCCTAGAGGAGGTACATTCAGGAGAGTGCGGCAGTCACTCATGGGGAAGGACGTTGGAAGCCAGGGTAGTGAGGCAAGGGTATTTTTGGCAGACCCTGAGGGAGGATGCGACTGAGTTTGCGAGGAGGTGCCATAAGTGTCAGCTATACGCCCCCCTCTAGCTCTTGCCCTCTCAAAGGATCTGAAGCATCACGACACCATGTCCTTTCTCCATCTGGGGGCTGGACTTGGTCGGAACTTTCCCTCCAGCTAGTGGGAAGAGCAGGTTCCTCCTGGTCATGATTGTTTATTTTTCAAAGTGGCTAGAGGTCAAGGCATTGGACAAGGTCACCTCACATGTCATTCGGAATTTTGTTTGGGGGGAGTTCATATGCAGGCACGGGCTCCCTCAGGCGATCGTGACATACAATGGACCCCAGTTTGCCAGCGAAGAGTTCACCAGCTTCTGCGCTCAGCTGGGGATAGACCTTAGATTTGCCTCCGTACACCACCCCTGGAGCAATGGCCAGGTGGAGGCGGCCAACAAGATCATCGTGAACCTACTCAAGAAGAAGTTGGAGAAATTGAGGGGAAGCTGTGTGGAGCAGCTCCCCTCAGTATTGTGGGCCTTGTGGACAACCCCGAACATGGCCACCGACGAGACCCCCTTCAAACTTTCCCATGGTTGTGAGGCTGTCCTGCCAGTGGAGTTTGAGTTTCAATCCCCACGAGTCGCAACTGCGGGTGATGCAGATGAGGCTTGGAGGTTGGAAAAGGAAGTATGGCTACGACTCTCATTGGATATGGTGGAAGAGCAACGTGATGTTGCAGCTATCAGGCAGGAGGAGATCAAATGGCGGATGGCAAAAAACTTTGAAAAACATATCAAGATCAAGCAGTTTGTGTAGGGAGATCTGGTGCTGAAGAAAGTTGATGCTGTGGGAAGATCTGCCCCCGTGGGCAAGCTCAACTCAAATTAGGAAGGGCCCTATATTGATGAGATGGTCCTAAGAATGGGAGGTTACCACCTCCAGGATGTGGAGGGTAGGTCCATGAGCCACACCTGTTGCGGCGACGACTTGAAGCGTTTCTACCCATGAGAAGGGAAAATAAAAATTGAAACTAATATCGAGTTTATTGTAATATATTCCTCAAATTACTTCTTGCTTTGGCTTACTGTGAAATTCTAACAGCAGGAAGATGAGACTCTTGCACTACCCTGAGCGCGGCTCGTCCCCTGGTAGACCCGTTGTGCAGGCTCTCATTAGCTAGCAGGTCCGAATGCTCGCCTGTGTGGGAGAGGTTTGGTTTTTGGTCCTTGGTTACTTTTGCACTACCCCGAGCGCGGCTCGGCCCCAGGTAGACCTGCTGCGCAGGCTCTCAGTAGCTGGCAGGTCCGAAGGCTCGCATGTGAGGGAGAGGTTTGGTTTTTGGTTCTTGATTACTTTTGCACTACCCCGAGCGTGGCTCGGCCCCAGGTACACCCGCTCCGCAGGCTCTCATTAGCTGGCAGTTCTGAAGGCTCGCCTGTGGGGGAGAGGTTTGTTTCTTGGTCCTTGGTTACTTTTGCACTACCCCGAGCGCGACTCGGCCCCATGTAGACCCGCTTCGTAGGCTCTCATTAGCTGGCAGGTCCGAAGGCTCGCCTGTAGGGGAGAGGTTTGGTTCTTGGTCTTTGGTTACTTTTGCACTACCCCGAGCGTGGCTCGGCCCAGGTAGGCCCAATGCGCAGACTCTCATTAGCTGGCAGGTCCGAAGGCTCGCCTGTGGGGGAGAGGCTGGTTCTTGGTCCTTGGTTACTTTTGCACTACCGCGAGCACGGCTCGGCCCCAGGAAGACCCGCTGCGCAGGCTCTCATTAGCTGGCAGGTCTGAAGGCTCGCCTGTGGGGGAGAGGTTTGGTTCTTGGTTGAAAGAATTAGTGCCTAACCACCTAGAGCGGGTGGGGGTGAATAGGTGTACTTTTTGTTTTGTTTTAAGGCAAAAAATCTGTTCTGTTATTTAACCAGAAATTGCAAATTCTACAACTACACAGCAAAACAATCACAGAAACATTCAATCATAGAATGCACACAGATTTTATAGTGGTTCCCCAAGGTCTGTGTACATCCACTTTCCCCCTTCGCCTATCTAGCAGTGTGCTAGATTCGGCATAACTTCTGAACTTCACCTCAGATCCTCAGATCTTACAGCTCAGAACCCAAACCAGGTTCTTACAACTCAGAGTGTATCCACACTCCTACAACTCAGGCCAACTGCCCTACCTCAGCCTTCAACAAGGCCTACACTCAGAGATCACCATCTCCAACACCTCAGGCTCACAGCCCTACCTCAGCCTTCAACAAGGCCTACCACTCAGAGAAAATATTCTCCTACACTCAGCCTTTATATAATAGGCTTACAACTTAGATCTAGAATAGATCCTACAGAAAATTGATTAAACAAAATATATTGCCACCACCCTGAAAGGGAGAGAATGGATGGATGGCTTCTTGATCAGTTCTTGGAAGAATCTTATGGCAGAGAACAACCTCTCTTAGCTTTCTTCAAAGCTTCTTGAATCAGAACTCAGTAGGGTTGAATCTCCTGTGAAGTTGATCTTCAATCAGCTTTTGACTTGAGATCCAGATCTCAATCTGAATCTTACTTGGCAGCCTGGTTCAGCAACTGCACTTCAGTAGATGGAGCTCTCTCTCTCTCTCCAACTTCTTCTTAGATCTTTTGATGAAAATCTTCTGTATTATTACTTCTCTCTTAGTTGTTGTTAGTTCTTCTGTTAGTTACTTTTTTGTTAAAGGACAAAGCCTTTATATAGTCTTCCTCCATGGTAACCAGCTGATCCGGTTTCTAACAACCTTCTAACAGCTTTGACAGTTGCAGTAGACCGGTTAGAAATGGCAGATGTCAAGTCATCCAGTCACTTCTTGAAATACTGTCTCTGTCTGAAAGTGTCGACACTGAACTTCTTCATATGTCGACACAAGTAGACTAAGTGTCGACACAAGTGGACTAAGTGTCGACACAAGGGTTGGTGGTGTCGACACATCTCCTTTGTTGTTGTTAATACTTCTCGACACAGCCTTCTGTTGAATGTGTCGACACAAGCCTTTGTGGTGTCGACACAGTCACTTCTTTTCTTCATACAAATTTACTTTGTTGAAATTCTACCATGTGTCGACATAAGTCCTGTGTGTCGACACATTTGATGTCGACAAGATCTTCTGTGTGTCGACACTGCCTCTGTGTGTCGACACAAATACTTCTTCTCTTTTACTTTGTTGAACCTCTGTTGTGTATCGACACAAGTCCTGTGTGTCGACACAGTTGATGTCGATAAAATCTTCTGTGTGTCGACACTGCCTCTTGGTGTCGACACAATTGATGTCGACAATGCTTCACTGTGTGTCGACACAGCCTCTGGATGTCGACACAGTTTATTCTGGTGTCGACACAGCCTTTCCAAGTATCGACACAATTAACTCCAAGTGTCGACACAGCTTTTCTCCAGTGTTGACACAGGCCTTCATAAGTGTCGACACAGCTTTTCCTGGTGTCGACATATGAACTTAGAAATTTTTCTGTATTCCTGCATTTACTTAACCTGCACATATATAAACACAAAACACATCAAATACACCTTGATGCATATCATTGAGTAGGGTGAGGCTTCTTCAAATCTGGTACACATTTTCCAATGTACCCAACAATCTCCCCTTATTTAGAGAAGTCATAACCCTTAGTCAATGATATACACCATACATAATAAATACACATTATGATGTATAAAAATATTATATGACAGAGTAACTACTTAAAACAAAATATATATAAGATATCATCACAGAATAATAATGCTAACAGATTAACCATTAAACATTGTTTTGTTCCAACTTCCAAAAGATTCTTTCATAATAGTTTTACATAGATTTTAAACACTAAAGTTTACAATGTGATAAAATCTAGTAAATCTAATCTAAGGCTGCTCTGGCTCATTGATGACAATTCCTTTGCCTAATTGGACCTTGGCTTGAACTGGAGCATCACTATCATCAGCAGGCTTCTTGCCCTTTAGATCTTTCTTCTTAAGTTCTTTAGCCCTTATTTTTTGTCTTTCAAAGTAGTGAAAGGGCTTAGGGAAATATTTGCTAGTCTCCTGAGCATTAGGAGGTAGCTTCCCAAGTTTTGCCTTTCTTCTATACTGAACTATGGCTTCTTGCCTGGCTTCATGCTTTTGTCATTCTTGTGCAGAGTACCATTTACACCTATCATGGGTTTTATCCTTTACAGCTTTCCAAGCAGTCAGTATAATGTTCCTAGAGGTTGGACTCCACTGCTAAAATCAGGCTTTAATTCAGCCTATTCTCTGAATCTTTTCTTAGATAATAGAGCTTCTTGCTCCTTCAAAACTTCCTCTGACACTGGCTTGTCTACTTTCTCAATGATAATATTCTTATTACCCTCTGGAGGGTTGTACATTGATTGTACTTCTTGATGAATCATCTCAAAATCTGCCGGAGGATAGATAACTTGAGCAACTTCAGCTTGAACCCCTTCTAAGTAAGCAGGTTGTATACAAGACTCAGCCACATTATCATCATCATAAAGGGGTGGATATCCAAGTGTGGCTCTGATTCTATTGGATATCCATTTAGCATGATCAGATCCAGCTTTGACTAATACTCTCTCCCTCTTTATGACTTCTCTGGCCACATGATCCCTGAGATCATCCTTTTGGAATCTGATTTGTGCATCCAGAAAATTGACACCATCTTTATAGAAGGCTTTTAACTTCAACAGCAATCCAGAAATAGTATTTTGAGAGTCCTGAATAGCTATTTTTATAGCAGTTATTCCTTCCTGTAAGTCCTTATCAAACTTCTCCTTATCCAACTCTGTCTGGGCGTTAGACTTAGCAGCAGGCTGGGCTGTTGCAACATTTTTCAGTTCTGTAACAATCATATTATGTGATTCTGTCAGATTATGATTCATTCTAATTTGATTTTTTAAGACATAGCCCTGCTTCACTGCTATATCATCCACTTGAGTCTTAATTTTCTCTTGATGTGTTGCAAGGAAAACCACAGCATTTCCACCCTTGTGGAAACAATCAGTCATTTCTTTCTTATTTTGATTCACTTCAAATCTTATTGACTTTATATCTGTTGCCAAGGAGAGTTGTAGATCTATATATTTCTCCATGGCAATCCTTTGCTCATCTAACTTGACTTGCAAGGCCACCAACAATGAGCTGTAATCAACTGTTGGGGCAGGTAGTGGAGCAACAGTTTGTAATGCCTTCTTGTAGCTCTGGCTTCTCCATTTGAAGACCTGTAGCTTCCTCTTCTTAGCGTGAACCTCAGCTGCATCCTCAGAATCTGAGGTTCTGGCTATATTTACTCTATCCTTTGGACTTGAAGACAATTCCTGTGCAGTTCTAGGTAGCTCCTCCTGAGTCCCTTGCTCCTTCCCCACAGAACTAACTTTCTCCCCCTGAGATCCTGCTTGCTCCCCCTGAAGGTCTACTGGCTTTCCCTCAAAAGCAGTTTTCTCCCCCTCAAAACCAGCATGCTCCCCCTCAATATTAGCTTGCACTAAATCAGGAAACAGCTCTTCTAAGATAAACTCTTGTTGAGTAGGCACTGGAGATACTCTTATCTCTGGAGCATCAGCAACAACAGATGTATCTTCCAAGATAACATCTTGTGCTAGATTGTTTAGTTGTGTTGGCTGGTCAACATCAATCAAAGATTCAGTTAGCATTTCATCCTCAATATTGAAAATTGATTGATTTACTTCACTGATTACCTCAAGAATAATTTGTGTAGCCATCTCACTTTCCAGGTGGGTTGGCTCTTCCTCAAGGTGAGGCTCCCCATACACTTGTGCACTATCTGCATTACCTTGTGCAGGAACATCTTGTGCTGTAGATTTCTCAGGAACCTCTTGTCTTTCCTCATCATGCATGTCCTTAGTTAGGACCCTATCCCATCTTGAGATAATCCTTATGTCCATCCTCCTCATGTGGTTAATTTTAGAACCAGCTGCTTGTTCCATTACTTCTGGAATAGTTCCAGCTAAGTACAGACTCATAATTTTACCCATATTGAGCTTCTTAATACTTTCCTTAATCTTTTCAAATATTACAGCTGACCAATCAATGTTTAGTTGATAGATAATTCTTGTCATTAAACTGAACATATGGGCAGATATCTTACCATGCCCTCCTGGCTTGCAGAGTATAACTTTGCCTACAACTTTAGACAAAAACTTCCCTTGCATATTCATGCCTTTCCTGTTCAAAGCTGAGCTAATCTTCATGGTGGAATCCAGTACACACCATAGAAGTTCTTCCCTTAGCTTAGATGCAGGTACATCTACTTCTTCTTCAATACTTGGCAGGTGTAGAACTTTCCTTAAACTCTTTTGGGTGATTTTCACCTTGACTCCATGGACTGTGGATCTAATCTTGAGTCCAGTTTGATCTAGGGCAGCAACACCAAAGAATTCTAGTATTTCTTTCTTCCAGATCTTAGTTGGTTCAGAAACTAGAAACTCCAACCCATTCTCAGCAATTAGGGTTACTACACCTTTAATTTCAGATTCCGCTCCATCAAATGCGTTGCGTAACAGCTCATATCCTTCATTGACATTGTCTTCAAGCTTGGGTGCCATTAGGGTTGAGAGAAAGCTTGAATTTAGAAGTGAGAATTTGTCGACACAAAGTTTTGGTCTTGAAACTATAGAAAGCGTGTCGACAAACAATGGTGTTGACCTATTTATACCTTTCTAAAAACGAAGGTGAAAAGGCGCGTCAACAAGCACTGAATGTGTCGACACTGTTGAAAAGTGTCGACACAGACTACTTAAGTCTCGACATAAGTGTTGACTTCTATGTGTCGACACTTATACATATGCATTCGACGATTAGTCGATACTCTACTCGATGAAATCTGTGTTGAACCTAAGTATCGACACCACTTCTAGATGTGTCGACACCTACTCGGGATGTGTCGACACTACTTCTTTGAAGTGTCGACACCAATTTTCTAGATATGTCGACATCATTTCCCTGGAATGTCGACACCACTTCTATGTGTCGACTCAGACAACTCCTTGTGTCGACACCATTTTAGTTAGCCAATATTGTTAAACTAAACTATGTTTAACATTCCTAATTCAATTTTAAACTTATTGAATTTAGTTTCATCTAGAGGCTTAGTAAACATATTTGCAATTTGATAATCTATTTTAACAAATTCTAGTGAAATGTCCTCTTTCTCTACATGTTCTCTAAGAAAATGGTATCTAATTTCTATATGCTTAGTCCTACTATGTGAAACAGGATTATTAGCTATAGAAATTGCACTTGTAGAATCACAAAGCAAAGGTGTTCTACTTACTTGAATACCATAATCTTCTAGCTGGTGTTGAATCCACAATAGTTGTGCACAGCAACTTCCTGCTGCCACATATTCAGACTCTGCTGTGGAGATTACCACACTGGTCTGCTTCTAACTGCTCCAAGACACTAGTCTTCCCCCTAGAAATTGATAGGTGCCTGTAGTACTTTTTCTATCTTCCTTGCAACCTGCAAAATCTACATCTGAATAGCCTGTCAGTAGAAAATCTCCATTCCTAGGGTACCAAAGGCCTAGATAAGGTGTGCCCTTAAGATATCTCAAAATCCCTTTGAGTGCAGTCAGATGAGATTCTTTAGGGCATGCTTTCTACCTAGTACAGACACATGTAGCATACATGATATCTGGTCTACTAGCAGTCAGATATAGAAGGGAGCCAACTATCCCTCTATACAAAGTTTCATCTACAGGTATCCCTGCATCATCTTTTCTTAGAGACACACTTGTCCCCATTGGAGTTCTCATGGTAGTGGATGATTCCATACCATACTTCTTTATTAACTCCAGGGTGAACTTAGACTGGGATATGGACAAGCCATCTTCAGTCTGTCTTACTTGGAGAGCCAAGAAAACTTAAGTTCTCCCATACTGCTCATTTCAAATTTTCCTTGCATTAGTTTTGCAAACTTTCTACAAAGATTACTTTCAGTAGACCCAAATATTATGTCATCAACATATATTTGAACTAGAATAATCTTTCCTTTAGATTCCCTAAGGAATAGAGTCTTGTCTATTTTCCCCCTTGAGAATTTGTTCTCAATGAGGAAAGTAGACAGGGTTTCATACCAGTCCCTTGGGGCTTGTTTCAACTCATATAAAGCTTTCCTAAGTCTAAAAACATAATCAGGTTTGAGAGGATCAACAAAAACTGAGGGCTGCTCTACATAGACTTCTTCCTTTAGATTTCCATTTAGGAATGTTGATTTTACATCCATTTGGAATACCTTAAAACCTTGATATGTTGCATAAGCAAGGAACATCCTAATTGCTTCCAGTCTTGCTACTAGGGCAAAGGTTTGATCAAAATGAATACCCTCTTCCTTCCTGTATCATTTTGCAACAAGTCTTGCTTTGTTCTTCACAATGATCCCATTCTCATCCAGTTTGTTCCTAAAGATCCACTTTGTTCCAATGATGTTGTGGTCTTTTGGTTTAGGAACTAATTTCCAGACCTTACACCTTGTGAACTGATTCAGCTCCTCTTGCATGGCATCAATCCAATGTGGGTCTAGAACAGCTTCTTCAAATTTCCTTGGTTCCACTTGAGATTGGAAGCTGGAGCAAAGAACTGTGCTCAGATTCCTGCTCCTTGTTTGTACTCCTTGTCATGGATCATCAATTATCTGATTTACTGGATGATCCTTTAAGTGTCTATTAGATGGAGGTAGTCCTTTAGGTTGAACACCTCCAGCCTCTTACATATGCTGCACCTCTTGATTTTCATCAGCATTTGGAGAGTCTTGTACTCCACCTGGACAGCAGCCACCATTTTCCAATTCCTGCTTTGCAGTTGAATCTTCTGTAATGGTAAGCTTGTCCATACTCTCATTTATACCTATAGATCTGCAAGCACTACTTGGCAACTCACAGTTAATCAGTCTTGTTTCATCAAATACTACATGTACAGACTCTTCTACAACTTGAGTAATTAAGTTGTAGACCCTATAAGCCTTATTATTGTTACTGTACCCAACAAATATCCCATCTTGGGATTTGGCAGTAAACTTGGTTAGGTAAGACTTGCCTTGTTAAGGACATAAAACTTGCAACCAAAGATCCTAAAATAGGATAAGTTTGGTTTTCTTCCCTTCATAATCTCATAGGGAGTCTTTTTGTGGCTCTTGGTGATAGTAGCCCTATTGATCACATGACATGCAGTGTTTACTGCCTCAGCCCAGAAATATTCTGGGAGAGAAGTGTCACTCAATAGAGTTCTACCAGCCTCAATCAGTGTTCTATTCTTCCTTTCAGCAATACCATTTTGCTGTGGTGTTCTAGGTGAGGAAAATTCTTGAAAAATCTCAAATTCCTCACACAGTCTTGTCATATTTTCAGAATGAAATTCAGTTCCATGGTCACTTCTGATTTTGACCACTGTACTGTCCAACTCATTCTGAATTTGTTTAACAAAACTATATAAGACACTTGAGGTTTCAGATTTTTGTCTTAGAAAGAACACCCAGGAATTTCTAGAATAGTCATCTACCACCACAAAAGTGTAGACCTTCCTACCTAGACTATGAACTGGCATAGGACCAAATAGATCCATATGCAGGAGGTAAAGACACCTCACTGAATCCTTGTTTTCAAGGCTATGAAAGGAAGATTTGGTCTTCTTGCCTTTTGACAAGCTGAGCATATCCCATCCTTTATACACTTAACTTGAGTACCATTCCTCACTAACTCTTTGCTAAAGAGTTGGCCAATAGTCTTGTAGTTAACATGGGCTAGCCTCTTGTGCCATTTAACACAATGTGAGACTCTCTCATCAGCTACAAGACAAATAGGAGAAACATTGTTCTCACACACAAAGTTAAGATAGTACACATTTCTCTTTCTATATCCTATCAAAATAATCTTTTGATCACTTGACTTTTCGATATGACATCCATTCTTAATAAATGAAATGTCATATCCTAAATCACTCAACTGACATATGTTTATAAGGTTATGTTTCAAACCCTTCACATAAGCCACTTGAGAGATAGTAATCTGGTTATTAGAAATGTTACCAAATCCTTTGATGATTCCTTTTTCTGAACCACCAAAGGTTACTTTAGGGCCATCCATGATAGGTGTGTAGTCCTTCAGCAATCCCCTTGTTCCAGTTATGTGCCTGGAACATCCACTGTCCAAGTACCATATAGGGGCATGACCACTTAGACTCACATGCAATAAAGACTACTTAACCTTAGAAACCAAATAAGTTTTGGGTCATTGGTTCATGTTAGTCTGAAATTTGACAAATCTTCCTACAGCTCTTCTAACAGGCAGATTGCTATTCTCCTTGACACTGGAATTGTGCCAACAATCTAAGGCAAAGTGGCCTACCTTGTCACAGCACCAGCACTCAAACTTGTTATACCTTTGTTTAGGTACAACTTTTACTGAATTGTTTACAGCAGGTCTCTTGTTTTGTGCTGGAGCTTTGACTTTCTTATTGGACTTGGCAGCCCATGCTGTTTTCTTAAACCCTAATCCAGCCTTACCCTTTTGTGACACAAAGTCATCTATTAAGGGTAATACAGATTTTGGCTTAGAAAACTAGCCACAATCTCTTTCTCTTTCTGAAGTCTAACCTCCAGATTTCTAGTCTGATCATTGTTGAATGTGATTGAGCCCATTTGAATAACAGTTATGTTTTTCAATCTGGCGATCTCATTCAGTTTTTGATCCAGCAACTTCTCTGAATCTAATGCAACCATCTTAAGATCTGCAATTTCCTTAGCCTGAGATTTGGCCAGGTTTTTGCTCTTCTTAAGTGCCTGCAATAAATTTCCATATTCATCTATCACCTGATGAATATCACCCTCAGACTCAGACCCATCCACATCACTGATGCAGATGTTGCTGACTCCGACTCAGTACTACAATCTGAATTTCTAGTAATACATTGTACCTTACTAGGACCAGGCTGATCCTGACACTTGTCTTATTCTAACACAGCCATCAGTCCCTTACACTGATGGTCTTCTTGTTCATATATAGAGTTCAGCATATGGAGAAACTCTTCTTCTTCATCTGCTGCATATAGACCAATGTAGGCCTCAGCTTCAGATTCTGACTCTGAAGTAGATTGATCTGTCAAGCTCTTCTCCTTCTTAGCAACAAAGGATTTCTCCTTCTTGCTCTGATGTTGACTCTTCTTTTTATCTGCAGACTCTTTTCTTTTATCTGGACACGCAGCCACAACATGTCCAGGACTATTACAGCAGTAGCAAACTATCTTTGATGTTGTAGATTTGCTTGGCTTAGACCTGCTCCTGTCCTTCCTAGATGACTTTCTCTTTTGATAATACTCATCCTTAGGCTGAGATGTGGAAGGATTAGACATAAACTGCTTCTTCTTCAGGAATCTCTGAAATTGTCTTGTAAATGCTGCAAAATCTTCATCTGAGTCACTGCTGTCTGAATTCTGGTTGTCTGAATTATCTGAAGCAGTTTCAGCAACTATCTTAGGAGGTGATGGAGACATCCTCCTATTTTTCTTAGTGGCTTCAACCTTGAAGGCCACAGACTTTTCTCTATACTCCCCTTTTGCACTTTTTTCTTCCTCTTTCCTAATCATCAGTTGCATCTCATATGACATCAACTTTCCAAATAAGGTTGGAGGAGAGATATCTGCAAGTTTGGCAACTTCCCTAATGGCACAAATCTTAGTGTCACAATCCTTTGTCAAGGATCTTAGGAATTTATCATTCAGTTCATAGGTACTGAAGATTCTTCCATAGGACATCAGTTCATTAACTATTCTATAGAACTTTTTATAACATTCAGTTATACTGTCAGACTTTCCTTGTCTGAAACTCTCATATTCTTGGTTCAGCATAGATTTTCTATCTTGTCTTACTTCTTCAGAACCCTCCATGTAGACTATTAAAGTATCCCACATTTCCTTGGAGGTCTTGCAGTGAATTAAATTTTGAAAAGTTGCATCATCTATGGCACTAACTATGATATTCTGGGCTCTCTTATCCATAGTTGCCAGGATGATCTCAACCTTAGTCAACTCTGAGAAATCCTTGGGAATTCTTTGGTTTGCATCCAGAATAGAAATCTTCATAGGAATATAAGGACCTTCCTTGACTGTAATATAGATCCTTGGATCAGAAGCCTCCATAAACAGCCTGACCCTTTCTTTCCATATTCCAAATATCTCCTTTCTGCATATGGGTAATTTCATAGAACCTAGTTCCTTATGATTCTCACCAGAACCCATTTTCTTGATCTTGAATCTGCCTTATGGATCTACTCAGACTGATAAGTCTTTCTTTGAGTAACCTCCCTTTGATACCACTTGAAAGAATTAGTGCCTAACCACCTAGAGGGGGGGGGGGTGGTGAATAGGTGTACTTTTTCTTTTGCTTTTAAGGCAGAAAATCTGTTCTGTTATTTAACCAGAAATTGCAAATTCTACAACTACACAGCACAGCAATCACAGAAACATTCAATCACAGAATGCACACAGATTTTATAGTGGTTCCCCAAGGTCTGGGTACATCCACTATCCCCCTTCGCCTATCTAGCAGTGTGCTAGATTCGGCCTAACTTCTGCACTTCACCTCAGATCCTCAGATCTTACAGCTCAGAACCAAAACTAGGTTCCTACAACTCAGAGTGTATCCTCACTCCTACATCTCAGGCCAACTGCCCTACCTCAGCCTTCAACAACGCCTACACTAAGAGATCACAATCTCCTACACCTCAGACTCACAGCCCTACCTCAGCCTTCAACAAGGCCTACCACTCAGAGAAAATATTCTCCTACACTCAGCCTTTTATATAATAGGCTTACAACTCAGATCTAGAATAGATCCTATAGAAAATTGATTAAACAAAATATATTGCCACCACCCTGAAAGAGAGAGAATGGATGGATGGCTTCTTGATCAGTTCTTGGAAGAATCTGATGGCAGAGAACAACCTCTCTTAGCTTTCTTCAAAGCTTCTTGAATCTGAACTCAGTAGGGTTGAATCTCCTGTGAAGTTGATCTTCAATCAGCTTCTGACTTGAGATCCAGATCTCAATCTGAATCTTTCTTTGCAGCCTGGTTGAGCAACTGCACTTCAGTAGATGGAGCTCTCTCTCTCTCCATCTTCTTCTTAGATCTTCTGTATTATTACTTCTCTCTTAGTTATTGTTAGTTCTTCTGTTAGTTACTTTTCTGTTAAAGGACAAAGCCTTTATATATTGTTTCTCCATGGTAACCGGCTGATCCGGTTTCTAACAACCTTCTAACAACTTTGATAGTTGCAGTAGACCGGTTAGAAATGGCAGCTGTCAAGTCATCCAGTCACTTCTTGAAAGACTGTCTATGTCTGAAAGTGTCGAGACTGAACTTCTTCATGTGTCGACACAAGTAGACTAAGTGTCAACACAAGTGGACTAAGTGTCGACACAAGCCTTGGTGGTGTCGACACATCTCCTTTATTGTTATTAATACTTCTCGACACAGCGTTATGTTGAATGTGTCGACACAAGCCATTGTGGTGTCGACACAATCACTTCTTTTCTTCATACAAATTTACTTTGTTGAAATTCTGCCATGTGTCGACACAAGTCTCGTGTGTCGACACATTTGATGTCGACAAGATCTTTTGTGTGTTGATACTGCCTATGTGTGTCGACACAAATACTTCTTCTTTTTTACTTTGTTGAACCTCTGCTATGTGTCGACACAAGTCCTGTGTGTTGACACAGTTGATGTCGACAAAGTCTTCTGTGTGTCGACACTGCCTCTTGGTGTCGACACAATTGATGTCGACAATGCTTCACTGTGTGTCGACACAGCCTCTGGGGTGTCGACACAGTTGATTCTGGTGTCGACACAGCCTTTCCAAGTGTCGACATAATTAACTCCACGTGTCGACACAGCTTTTCTCCAGTGTCGACACAGGCCTTCATAAGTGTCGACACAGCTTTTCCTGGTGTCAACATATGGACTTAGAAATTTTTTCTGCATTCCTGCATTTACTTAACCTGCACATATATAAACTCAAAACACATCAAATACACCTTGATGCATATCATTGAGTAGGGTGAGGCTTCTTCAAATCTGGTACACATTTTTCAATATACCCAACATTGGTCCTTGGTTACTTTTGCACTACCCCAAGCGCGGCTCGGCCCCAGGTAGACCCGCTGTGCAGGCTCTCATTAGCTAGCAGGTCTGAAGGCTCGCCTGTGGGGGAGAGGTTTCGTTCTTGGTCATTGGTTACTTTTGCACTACCCCGAGCGCGACTCGGCCCCTGGGAGACCGCTGTGCAGGCTCTCATTAGCTGGCAGGTCCGAAGGCTCGCCTGTGGGGGGAGGTTTGGTTCTTGGTCCTTGGTTACCTTTGCACTACCCCGATCACAGCTTGACCCCAGGTAGACCCACTGTGCAGGCTCTCATTAGCTACCAGGTCCGAAGGCTCGCCTGTGGGGGACATGATTGGTTCTTGAAGTCTTGGTTCTTGGTTCTTGGGAATTCTACACCACCTCGAGCCTAGCTCGGTCCACGATAGACCCGTTGCCTAAGCTCTCATCAAGATTAGCGGGGCAGTAAATTCGCTCGATGGGAGAATGGTGGGGAAAATCTCCTGAAGAAACATTCCTGCTTAACCTTATGAAAAATAAATTATGGGAGGCAAAGGCTAGATCAGTGCTAGTGGAGGCACTCCCAGCTAGCGGTCTTGGGGACGGTCTCGCCCCTAGGTAGTGGGCACTCGCGCGAGATAGAAGACTCGACCTGATGATAGGGGCCAGTTATATCACTAAGAGCCGCTCGCGCAGGGAGTACCCTAAGGAGAGGCGAGAAGGTTAGCGCAGTTAGTTTAACATAAGTAAAATGAGGGAAGAGACGACTCGCGCTCAAGAAAAAGTCAACTCTCCAATGAAGCAGCAAGACAAGATGGAGCACCATCTCGTAGGCGTGAACGCATCAACGGGTCGTCTAGCAGTAAACAAAAAAAGGCAAAAAGAAGAGAAAAATTGAGGCGGCGAGATGGGTGGGTAGCGTCGTCTCGCAAACAAAAGCAAACCAATAGTTCATTTCGTAAAATGAAAAATAAAGTAACATGACAAGAGTGTACATTGGATCAATATCAGTCCATCGCAAGTGTCATCAATGTATTTTTGGATCTCAAAAAAGAAACTCAAAAAGTTTAAGTTGTACAGCAACAAAAAGAGGAGGGCGGAGAGAGAGATTCTTGATCTTGAAGGTAGCATGTCATTCCTCCTCACTGAAAGAAGAATCCTCGCTCTCCTCGCAATAGAGCTGGGGGACCAGATCGCTAACGGTCACCATCTCGGAGTCATCCTTCATGACCCCTAGCTCCTTCATCATTTTCAGGACCAACTCCGCTGTCCTGATGCTAGCGTCCTGACACTGCTCCTCGACTTCATCAAAAGAGTAATGAGGCGAGGGTGCCTGGAGGGGTTTGTGGCGAGACGACGACGCGGCGTTGTCCTGGAGACGGGAGATCTGAGCTTTTAAGTCCTTATTCTCCTCCTCCAAGGCCGCTATGCGCGAGTTCATTCGCTCTGCCGTCTCGGAATCTTGCGAAATGCCCGATCATTAGTAAGGAGCATTTGAAGAAAGGAAAATCCAAGGATAAGGCTAAGGCTTACCACGCCGCCCTGGGCTTTTGCGAGGAGGGTCTCGGCGACAGACAACCTTTTCGCAAGGTCTTCTAATTTCTCTCGCTCCTTCGCCAGGCTCGTCTTGTTGTCCTTCCATTTTTTGTTGATGTAAATTAGGCGGCACGAGGCATGGTGCGAGAACTCCAAAGCGCGTATTTGGGCATGGGAGGACTTCAGGACGAGATCCCGCAAGGACTCGCTCTTGAGGGAGACTGCATCGAGACCGCCATAAAGACCGTACCTCACGGTGAAAGCGTGGCTGGTGGGAAGCTCCTGCTACTACCACGGGGGAAGGAGGGTGGAGATGGACACGCGATTGACGTCCCACCCCCACATCAGAACGGGGTCGCTGACGGCATCTTGGACCACGGGGCCCAGGTTGAAGTTCATATGAGAAGAGTGGGCGGGACGGATGGAGGAAGCAGCTTTGCGAGAAGTGGTGGCGGTCGGTAGATTTGATATGGCGGCAGGCTGGTCGGGAAGAGCCGTCTCGCAAGTAGGCGAGACATCCTAATGGGGAGGCCAGCGGGGCGACTGGGACTCCTCTACAGAGATGGGGCTCAAGGACCCCGACATCTATTTCTTCTCCTTCAGGGCTTTCTTCTTTTCTTTGGAGACGACCACAGCTTTCCTCATCATCTTCTTTGGAGGGCTGGAGCGAGAGGGGGCACTGTTGTGTGCAGGCCTCTTCAAAGGGGCAGGCGCCAGGGACCCTCTCGCCGCTTCAGCCGCCACGCTGGTGATACTGAGGCCTTTGGAAGGATGGATATTGATCTTATAGGGGGGATAGACTGGTACAACTCGCTCCCCTAAAAACAGGCAAGGAAGTGATGAGACGGCGAGACGAAGGGATGAGACGGAGAGACGAAAAATAATAAAACACGAAAAAAGAAAGCGAGAATACCTTCGCTGGGGAGCACTGGACAGTGAGTCGAGGCCTCGCCGCATGAAGTTGACTTCGAAATTTTTGTCGACGAAGAAGTCGTACAACAACTTCTTTGGGCCGCCCACCTGCGGGGTCGCATAAAAGCTCTCGGGGGGTGACACCGATGCAAGCGGGATGCCCCCGAAGTCGCTGCGAATGAACACGAACTTAGTGAGCCAATGATGATTCTTATTAGGCGCCTTGCACACCTTAAGCCCTTGCCCAGTGAAATACGAGACGCCGTCAGCGTTGTCGTGGTAGATAAAAAGCTTGCAGAAAACCATCAAGCTGAACTCGATTCTCTCCCGGCTCATATAGCTGGCAAAAACGATCAACACCGAAATTGCATTCGGATTAAACTGCACCAGGACGATGCCGAAGTACTTGAAGACCTGCTTTACCTCCGGCCAGAGAGGCAATCTCAACCCCACCTCAAACTGCGAGACGAGGAAGGCGAGCTCTCCTGAGTAGTATGTATTGATCGCCTCGCCGACCTTGGGGGGCCGCGATTCGAGCCCCTCCCCCAGATACTCGTGAACGAAGCCGCGGTAGTCTTCTTCAGAAGCCTGCCGAGCGGGAAGTCATGGTCAGTGAACCGTTTCTTGCAGTGGCTGCGCCCCTCCCCGTCCTCCACTTTCTTCTTCCCCATTTTTTGCGACACAGATGTAGGCGAGACGGTTGGAGAAAAGAAGTGGTGAGACAAGAGAATTGGCGAGACGGCCCGGGGAGGAAAAGAGCGAGGAGGAGTGGCGAGACGGAAGGAGCAAGGGGGCAAGAGCTTGGACACGTCCGGGGTAAAAAGCGCGGATATCCTTCTGATCCGGGGCCGGGGTATTAAAAGCGGATATGGACAAACATGAAATGGGCGAGAAAGAAAGATATGCATGAAGGGGAAGAGTCGGCTGACGGTTCACTCTCTCTCTCTCTCTCCTAAATCTCGATTCGCGTGGCCCATCGAAAACTTCCTCAGCAAGGCAGAATAAATAAATAAAAAAGAAAGAAATTATGGAAATTAAGAGATTAAGAGATTAAGCCAACCACAGAAATTTAAAAATGTGTCATCCCGCATATTGCGGGCACTGTATTCTCAAACCTTAGGTTATTGGCGAGAAGAAGACATAATATATTACAAAGTTATTACAACACTTAGAGGAAAAGAAGAAAAGGGCGAGACGGATGACCTTTAATACGAGAGCCATTTCCAGCGACCACCGCGAGCTCCCGCGCAGTGGGGCCTACTTGGTGAGTGGAAGGCGCGAACGGCGTCAAGCCCACGGCGAGCGAGACGAAGCTGCATGTCGACCTCGCTGATGATGGCCTGAGGGTCGGTCCCATTGACATCTATCTCTTCATCAACCTCGGAAGATAAGCGAGCGCACTCGTTCTCCAGCCACTCGATGTGTCTATCTGCCGCCTGCTTGTCCTGCGCCAGCGAATGGATGATATGCGCATGCTTCCTGAACAACTCAGCCGCCATGCACTTTATCTCCACCGGGTCCGTAGGGTCGCCCATGTAGTCTTCAATCCTGTCTACAGGAGGAGGAGGCGAGACGGCGAGTCGCCTAAAGTGCTCCTCAGCAGGCTGGTCGGTCTGGGCACCTATGCAAGGAGTGGAGGGCAGGGTGAGAGAGGCTCTCGCAGGAGGGTGAGGGAGTAGCGAGTGGGACAGAGAAGCGAGAGGGAAGGTTTTTTATTAGGATTATGGGAGGTCCCGACGGCCTGGGAAGGGTTGTCCCTCCTTTCTCTGGGAGGTGTAGCTGGAGGAGTGGAAGGTTGTTGCAAGTCAGAATCTTCGCGGTGGATGACGGTGTCGTCTCACGGACTTTCCTATCATTGTAGAGCTGCGGGGGATCCCTGAAGAAGCAAATAATAAAAAGGCAGATACGGATGTTGAAGGAGTAATAGAGACAAAAACGAGAGCTCGCCTCCTTCTCTCTAGGAGATGCGGGAGGGGGGCAGGTTTCCAGGATCGTGCGAGATGGCTCCTCAGCAGA
The DNA here is from genome assembly GCA_039583875.1 of Platanthera guangdongensis. Taxonomy (NCBI): domain Eukaryota; kingdom Viridiplantae; phylum Streptophyta; class Magnoliopsida; order Asparagales; family Orchidaceae; genus Platanthera; species Platanthera guangdongensis. Next base: position 119,171,940 of record CM077159.1, on the reverse strand, counting down.
GGAGGAGGGGCCACCTGTCTTTACCCTCTTCAAGCGAGATGATGAGGACGGTAAAGAGGGGAGGGGGCGAACTAGAGTTGTGGTATGAGCATCCACGTTGGCCTTGTTCTGTTTGCGCACCATTGCAAGGCGCTCGCGAAAACACTGGCTGTGAGACATGGTTGCGGTAGAGTCAAGGAAGGAGGAAGTTTGAATAGGGGGCATCCTCCATTCGGGGTAGGAACCCTATAATTATAGGATTTGGTGGAGGGCCTCACCCAAGATTCCCTCATAAATATGCCTCAAACATGATTTAATGACACGACCCTTGGTTGGACTTTATTTTCGAGCTTTAAACAACCTCGAAAAGAGCAGGGATTGTGTACAACCTCGGGCTCGCGAGAGACCCTCAAGTTGCGAACAACAGAAGCTGGTGAGAGGTAGTGGATAGGCGAGTGAGACTACATGGTCCACTCGCAGGAGCCGAGACGGGTGGTCTCTGCAGTGTGCGAGACGCCTTTTGGGACGCGAGTAGGCCTTTAACGGCGAGAGGGCCCCATAGCAAAGGATGCCTGCGAGACGGCCTGGAGGGCTCGTCTCGCCGCTGGGTGCTTCCCTACTCGCCATATAGAAAGAAGCCTGTTTTGATAATTTTATACCCATGGGGGATTTTACTCTTCTACCCCGTGTAATTTTAACCTTTTGCCCTTGGTGGTCTGCATATAACTCTTTAGAACAACAGAGTTTGGCTGTTGGCAGACCCAACCAGGGGTATTTTGGTAATTTTAGGTCGGTTCAGTTTCGCTATTGGTAGTTCAAACTCAGAGAACTATAAATAAGCTCATAGGAGTTCTTCAGAAGCACTTTTTTCCCGGGATTTTAAAAGAGTTTTCCTGTGCTTTCTGAGGAGCTCCAAGCCCAGCTTTTGGCTTTGGAGGGGAAGCTCTCAGAGAACTTTCGGGTAAGTGATGGGACCTCCCTACTGAGGTTTTGGGTCGGTTTCTTGTCCTTCACAATCAGTTGGAGGTCAGAGCTTGGGACGAGTAGGTGTTGGCTACGACCCTAATTTCGAACTTTTGTCGAAGTCAGATTTTAGCTTCAACACTCTCTCCTTCATCTAGGAGCTTTGCTCCGGCCCTCTCGACTAATAGTGTTCCCGCCTCGTATATGATGCTCTTCGTATTCCCCATTATAAGACTGCTATAGATGAAGAGATGCGAACTCTTACTGATCAGTGTACTTGGACTCTTGTTCCAACACCTCCAGGTGCTGATATTGTTGGCTGTCGCTGGGTCTTTGTCATAAAGTTTGTAATATCCCTCAAACAACTAGACCCCTAAGAGTGGTTTTGTCATGACTAGGTCATGACAAAACCCTAGGGAGCCCAAGAAGACCAAGTGGATTAGGGAATAATGGTGATTGGGATGAATGGACTGCAAATAGTAGATTCCTAAACCCTAGTTTAGGATGACCATGAGGCTTCACCATGACTCCAAGATCCCACCATGATTTCAACAAACTATTGGAAGGTACATTAGAGCCCTAAGGGTCCATTGGAATCGACCCAGGGTGGCCAAGTTGACTTACAACCACCCTAGGCCTAAATTGGGTAAGGTGCCCTAACTAAGGGCAGTATGCCCGTAGAAGCCTAACCAACCCTACTAGGGTCTTCCTAGATCCAAAGTGGGGTCAATGGGTTACTAAGGACCCATGGAGGGCAGTCAAAGTGGTTAAGTTGACTAAAGTCAACTCTAACCCTAAATGGGTCAAACTGACCTACATAGGGTCAACTGACCTCCCCTTAGCCAAGTGGAACCCACTAATGTCCTCCTAACCCTCGAGTGAGGTAAATGGGTCACCTAGGACCCATTGGAGTCAACAAAGAGGCTAAGTTGACCCAAGTCAACCTTAGCCCTAAAAAGGTCAAAGAGCCCTAACTAGGGGTCAAGTGACCCCCAAGATGCCCAACCAACCCTACCCAAGTACTTCTAAACCTTAGGGGAGGCCCATGGGTCACCAAGGACCCATTGGGGTCAACCCTAGTGGCTAATTTGATTAAAGTCAACTCAAGGGTCAAAGTGGTCAAACTAGCCTAAATGGCTAACTCAAGCCCAATCCAAGTGGGCTAGGCCCAGACAAGTGTGGCCCATTGGTCTAGGATGTGGAAAGACACATTTTGGGCCCACCAAATTCAGAGTTTGGTGACTAGGAGAGAGAGAGAGAGAGGAAGTTACCCAAATTTGGAGGAGAGAGAAAGAAGAGCTTAATGGCCATCATGGCCATGGAGGCTCCATAAACCCTCCTTTTGATGGGGCTTTAACTCCTTGGAGGCAAGGGAGGAGTTTTCAGGAGGTGGCCAGCCAGTAGGGTGGCTCAGTCCCCTCAATTTGACTGAAACCAAAAACTAGGTTTAATGGCCTTTAATGGTGTTTTGATGAATTTGGGTGTTACAAGCCTCCACTCCCCAATTCCTTCTTTAAGAACCTTCACCAGGATCAGAGCAGGCGTTTCCCCCAATTGCATCTCGATTCCCTTGCTGTTGGTGTAGAAGTTGCAGAGGATCCAAAGCTTGGTCGCCGAAAATGGCAAGGAGGCACAACACCCGCTCTCAAGCCGTAATTCAGGTCCTCCCCTTCTCCTTCATCCATGGGTAGATCATTGGAATCATTTAGAATGGGAATCAGGCTCAATTGAGCCCGATCGAAGTTTGTAATTTCCTCGTTTTTCCGCATTTTTCATCAAGTCGGGATCGCCGGAAATGGCCCCTCCGGCAGCTGTGCCGCTGCCTGGCGATAGCCACCACCTCAACGGAGGTGGTGGTGGTGGTGGCCGGCCAGGGAGGTGGCCGGATGGTCGGGAGAGTGGGTTGGAAGTTGCACTAGGCGGGCTAGATCATGGTCGTTGGCTGGAGGTTGAAGACGACCGACAGTCGCCCGATCTGCGCCAAGATTTGCGGTGGCGATGAATTAAACTTTAGGTTATAAATTTCTTATTATATCATTTCTGTCACACAATTTCTATTTAATGTTTTTAAATATTAAAAATACCTAGAGGCTAAGTCAGGGAAAATGGCCACCACATAATTTATAGCCCTATCGGTCTACTTTACTCCAACATTTGTTTGAACAAATTTGGGTGCCTGATTTGACCAGGGAACTCATTTTGGTGGGATCTATACCTAGACCTAGGCAGAGATTAAAATGAGTGCCCACACTTCATCTCTTGTCCAAATGACTTGAAATTTGGACAGGGAGTCACCGTAGTTTATACCTAGTCCTGCCGAAAAATGAGAATTTTTGGGATAACTTTTCTATAGTTTTTGAAATTATTTAATTATTCTAGGTTAAATTATTTAAGGGACTAAATGACATCCAAACTCACCCAAATTTTGGTGAGTGGTCCTTGGGGTCATCATAAGACTCTGGATAAAAAACGTTAATCACGCGGTTTACAAAATAATAATACAGCTGATTTCCCAAAAAGATCAAAATACAAGTAAAGAATAAAAAAGGTCCTAATCGGCCGGCTTGAGTTTTTTAGCCGCAGGAGAACGTGAATCACCGTCATCATCGATGTCGACGGAGGATTCAGAGTACCCGCTGCTGCTAGCCGCCGAGCTGCCTGAACCGCTAGAAGTCGCCAAATCTGTCCGCGCGGTCTTGGATGCTTGACCACCGGACTCAGACGATGCGCCTCCGCTCTGGCTTCCCTGGCTGCTGTTGGGTACATTAGTTTAAATGTACCTGATTTGAAGAAGCCTCACCCTACTCAATGATATACATCAAAATGTATTTGATGTGTTTTGAGTTTAGTTGTGCAGGTTAAGTATTAGCAGGGAAAGCAGAAAAGATTCTAAGTCCATGTGTCGACACCCAGAGGGAAAGTGTCGACACTTAAGAAGACTTGTGTCGACACCCAGACAAGCAGTGTCGACACTTGGAGTACTTGTGTCGACACCAGTGATGCAGAGTCGACCCCAGACAGAAAGTGTCGACACAAGGAGCTGTGTCGACACTCAATGAAGAAAAGTCTAGTGAAGCTGTGTCGACACTTAGCAGTTGTGTCGACACCCAGAGGAACTGTGTCTACATCAGAAAGTGTCGACACTTGGAGGCTGTGTCGACACTCAGCAAAAGTCAACAAAGTCTAAGTACAAGTGTCGACATAATAAAGAATGTGTCGACACTCAGCAGAAGAGTCAACACTTGAAGAAAGTGTCGACACAAGAAAGAATGTGTCGACACTCAGCAGAAGACTCAACATTTGAAGAAAGTGTCGACACAAGAAAGAATGTGTCGACACTCAGCAGAAGACTCAACACTTGAAGAAAGTGTCGACACAAGGAGCTGTGTCGACACATAGCAAAGTTCAACAATATTCTAAGTACAAGTGTCGACACAAAGAAGATGTGTCGACACTCAGCAATAGTCTCAACATAAGAAGATGTGTCGACACAAGGAGCTGTGTCGACACTCAGCAAGTATCAACACAGAAGGCATGTGTCGACACCAAGAAGATGTGTCGACACTGAACAAGTTCAACACATGAAGATGTGTCGACAAAAAGGAGTTGTGTCGACACTTATAAGAATTCAACAAAGAACTGAAGAACAAGGAGTTGTGTCGACATACAATATCAGTGTCGACACATGATGAAGAAGCTGTGTCGAGAAGTGAATTCTACAACACAAGGAGTTGTGTCGACACCTTGAAGGCTAGTGTCGACACTTGGTCTATAAGTGTCGACACTTAAAGACAGACCGTCTCGACACTTTCAGACAGTTACAGTTATTTCAAGAACTGACTGGATGACTTGACAGCTGCCATTCCAGCCGGTCTACTGCACCTATCAAAGTTGTCAGAAAGCTGTTAGGAACTGGATCAGCCGGTCACCATGAAGAAGGCCTATAAATAGGCTTATACTGTCAACAGAAAGAGATGATCAAAAAACAGGAGATTGAACACACATTAACACAAATAAGTTGAAGTGATCTGAAGATCTAAGTAGTTGGAGAGAGAGAGCTCCATCCCAGAAGACAGTCGTTGGAACCAGGCTGAGAAGAAGGGTTCAGACTTTGTTCTGAATCTTAAGTTGCAGAGATCAAGGATCAGATGCAGAGAAGATCAACCCTATTGTGTTCTACATTCAAGAAGCTTTGAAGAAAAGCCAAGTGAGGTTGATCTCAGCAGAGTTCTTCCAAGAACTCATCAAGAACCTATCAACTCATCTCTCTATTCAGAGTTGTAGGTATATACACTTTGTATTTTATATTTCTTGTAGGATCCGTAGGGATCTGAGTTGTAAGCCTGCAATTATAAAGGCTGAGTGGTAGGGCCTGTGTGCCTGAGTGTAGGAGATCTGTTTCTCTGAGTGTAGGCCTGTTGTGGCTGAGTGTAGGCCTTGTGGCTGAGTGTAGGCTTTGTGAAGAAGCTGAGTGTAGGTCTTTGGAAAAGACTGAGTTGTAGGGCCTTGGGCCTGAGCTGTAGGAACCTGTTTTGGGGTTCTGAGTGTAAGATCTGAGGATCTGAGATAGTGGAGGAGTATGGCTGAATCTAGTACACTACTAGATAGGCGAAGGGGGAAAGTGGATGTACCCAAACCTTGGGGAACCACTATAAATCTCTGTGTCCACTGTGTGCATGTGTGATTCTGTGATTGATTTCTGTGTTAAAGTAATTATAACTCTGTGATATAATCTGAATTCTGCTTAAAAAAGTGGAAAAAGATTTAGTCACCTATTCACCCCCCCCCCTCTAGGTGATTAGGTACAATTTCTTTCAAGTGGTATCAGAGGGAGGTTACTCAAAAAAGGACATAACTGTCTGAGTAGATCCTGTTGGCAGATTAAGTGAAATCAAGAAAATCAAGAAACATGGGTTCAACAGAGAATCATAAGGAACTTGGATCCATGAAGCTACCCATTTGCAGAAAAGAAATTTTTGGCATCTGGAAGGAAAGTGTGAGACTATTTATGGAAGCCTCAGACCCTAGAATATATATCACAGTTAAAGAAGGGCCATATGTGCCTATGAAGGTTTAAGTCCTGAATGCAAATCAGAGAACACCTAAGGACTTCTCTGAAATGACAAAAGATGAGATAATTCTAGCCACAATGGACAAAAGGGCTCAGAATATCATTGTGAGTGCCATAGATGATGCTACCTTTCAGAATTTAATACACTATAAGACATCTAAGGAGATGTGGGATACCTTGATAGTGTATATGGAGGGTTCTGAAGAAGTGAGGCAAGACAGAAAGTCTTTGCTAAACCAAGAATATGAAAGTTTCAGGCAAGGTAGGACTGATAGCATAACAGAATGCTATAAGAAATTCTATAGGATTGTGAATGAGCTAATGTCCTATGGAAGAGATTTCAGTAATTATGAGCTAAATGATAAGTTCTTGAGGTCCCCAACAAAGGATTGGGATACCAAGATCTGTGCCATTAGGGAAATGGCCAAGTTAGCAGATATTCCCCCTCCAACTTTGTTTGGAAAACTGCTGTCCTATGAAATAGAGTTGATGGTAAGGAAGGAGGAGGAGAAGACTACAAGAAGTGAGCACAAAGAAAGAGCAGTGTCATTCAAAACAGAAGCCACCAAGAAATACAAAAGTAAGTCTCCATCTCCACCTCCAAAAGTGACTGAGACTGAGTCAGATGATTCAGAAAGCAGAAAGTCTGAAAGCAGTGAAAGTGATGAGTAATTTGCAGCCTTCACAAGACACTTTCAGAAGTTCCTAAAGAAGAAATAGTGGAGGACTAAGTCATCCACAGCACAGAGGTCATCAAAGAATGACAGAAGAAAGCCCAAGTCAAATAGAACTTCATCTTCAAAGATAGTTTGTTATTGTTGTAACAAACAAGGACATGTTGTTGCTGACTGTCCTGAGAAGAGAAAAGAATCTACTGATAAGAAAAAGACACAATTCAAGGGCAAGAAGGAAAGGTCTTTTGTTGCCAAGAAGGATAAAGGACTGTCAGACATGTCTTCTTCAGAAACTGAGTCAGAAGCTGAAGCATATATAGGACTATTTGCTGAAGAAGAGGAAGAGGAGTTCATCCAGATAATGAACTCCATATATGAGCAAGAGGACATCCAGTGCAAAGGACTGATGGCCTTAACTGAAGGTGACAAAATCCAGGAGCAGCCTGGACCTAGTAAGGTACAAAATTGTTCTTTAAGTTTAATTTCTTGTTCTAGTTCAGAATCAGATTCATCATCATCAAGTGATGAGAGTGCATCTGAGTCTGAAGGGGATATTCATCAATTGATGGATGAATATAGAGTTCTGTTGCAAGCATTTAAGAAAAGCAAATCCTTGGCCAAGAGTCAGGCTAAGGAGATTGCAAGTCTCAAAGTGGCTGCAACTGATTTTGAGAAGTTGTTTGATCAAAAACTTAATGAGATAGCCAGACTGAAAAACATAACTGTTATTCAGATGGGGACTATAACATTTAAGAATGATCAAATCAGAAAGCTGGAGATTAGTCTTCAGAAGGAGAGAGACATTGTTGCTAGGTTTTCTAAACCTAAGTCTGTTCTACCCTTAATTGATGAATTTGTTCATCATAAAGGCAAAACTGGATTAGGGTTTACTAGACCTGCTAGGACTGCTCAGTCCAAGTCTAAGGGCAAATCCCCAGCTCTCAACAAGCCAGCTGTAGATAAAACAGCTAGGGATGTACCTAAGCAAAGGTACAATAGGTTTGAGTGCTGGTGCTGTGGCAAGGTAGGCCACTATGCCATAGACTGTTGGCACAATTCTAGTGCCAAAGTGAGTAGCAAACTGCCTGTTGGAAGATCTGCAGGTAGCTTTGTTAATGTTGGGTACATTGGTCAAATGTACCTGATTTGAAGAAGCCTCACCTAACTCAATGATATACATCATAATATATTTGATGTATGTTGAGTTTACTTGTGCAGGTTAAGTAATCACTGGACTGAAGCAAAAAGTTTCTAAGTTCATGTGTCGACACCCAGAGGGAAAGTGTCGACACTCAAGAAAGCTTGTGTCGACACCCAGACAAGCAGTGTCGACACTTGGAGTCATTGTGTCGACACCTGGGATGCAGAGTCGACACCAGACAGAAAGTGTCGACACTTGGAGCTGTGTCGACACTCAGTGAAGAAAAGTGCAGACAGAAAGTGTCGACACAAGGAGCTGTGTCGACACCCAGTGAAGCTGTGTCTACACCAGAAAGTGTCAACACTTAGAGCTATGTCGACACTCAGCAAAAGTCTGCAGAGACTAAGTACATGTGTCGACACTCAACACAATGTGTCGACACTCAACAGAAGAGTCAGCATTTGAAATAAGTGTCGACACCCAGCACAATGTGTCGACACTCAACAGAAGAGTCAGCATTTGAAGTATGTGTCGATACCCAGAACAATGTGTCGACACACAGCTGAAGACTCAACACTTGAAGAAAGTGTCGACACAAGGAGCTGTGTCGACACTTAGCAAAGAACAGAATTATTTCCAAAATATTCTAAGTACAAGTGTCGACACTAAAGGAATGTGTCGACACTCAGCTGAAGTCTCAACAGAAGAATCAAGTGTCGACACAAGGAGCTGTGTCGACACTCAGCAAGAATCAACATAGAAGACTATGTGTCGACACCAAGAAGCAGTGTCGACACTTAACAAGATTCAACACAAGAAGTTGTGTCGACACACAAAGGAGATGTGTCGACACTTAGAAGAATTCAGCAAAAGCTAGAAGAACAAGTACTTGTGTCGACACTCAATTTCAGTGTCGACACATGCAGAAGAATCTGTGTCGAGACATACAAGGAAATGTGTCGACACCTTGTAGACTTGTGTCGACACTTACACAACATGTGTCGACACTTGGACTATAAGTGTCGACACTTAAAGACAGAAAGTCTCGACACTTACAGATAGTTAGAGATTTTCAAGAAATGACTGGATGACTTGACAGCTGCCGTTCCAGCCCGTCTACAGCACCTGTCAGAGATATCAGAAGTCAGTTATGGACCGGACCAGCCGGTTACCATGAAGAAGGCCTATAAATAGGCATCTACAGTTTACAGAAAGGATGGTTGAAGATCAACTTGATCAGATTGTTGTTCAAAAGTTTAGTTTGTTGAAAAACAAATTATTGAAGTGGTACCAAGAGTATCAACACAAGAAGATCTTGCAGTCCAAGTGCAGATCTAAGAAGTTGGAGAGAGAGGGCTCCTTCCAAGAAATCAGCCTCTGAAACTAGGCTGAGAAGAAGGATTCAGATTCAATTCTGGATCTTAAGTAGTAGAGGTCAAGGAACTACTGCAGGAGGATTCAGTCTTATTCAGTTCTACTCAAGAAGCTTTAAAGAAAGCTAAGTCAGGGTGAATCCAGCTGAGTTCTTCCAAGAACTCATCAAGAAACTCTCAACTCCCCTCTTTTATTTCTGAGTTGTAGAGTTATTATTTGTAATACATTTTAACTTGTAGGATCCTTTGGATCTGAGTGATTTGTAAGCCTGTATTTATAAAGGCTGAGGGTAGGGCTTGATAGCCTGAGTGTAGGAGATAGAGATCTCTGAGTGTAGGCCTTGTTGGCTGAGTGTAGGCCTTGGTTGGCTGAGTGTAGGCCTTGATTGGCTGAGTGTAGACTTTGGGATAAAGCTGAGTTGTAAGGCTTTGGGCCTGAGGTGTAGGAACCAATTTGGGTTCTGAGACAGTGGAGGAGTTTGGCCGAATCTAGTACACTGCTAGATAGGCGAAGGGGGAAAGTGGATGTACCCATATCTTGGGGAACCACTATAAACCACTGTGTTGTGCTGTGATTGTGCTGTGTATGCTGTGAATACTGTGTGATTGCTGTGCAAAAGTTAAAAATCTGTGATAATAAACTATTTACTGCCAGTAAAGTTAGAAAAGGATTAGGTCACCTATTCACCCCCCCTCCCTCTAGGTGTTTAGGTACCATATCTTTCAAGTAGTATCAAAGCGAGGTTCCTCAAAACAAGGACTAACAGTCTGAGGAGATCCTATTTGGCAGATTCAGTGTAAGACAAAACACAGTTTCAAGAAATTCAAGAAAATCAAGAAACATGGGTTCTTCTGAGAGTCACAAGGAATTGGGTTCCATGAAATTACCCATATGCAGGAAAGAGATCTTTGGGATCTGGAAAGAAAGGGTAAGGCTATTTATGGAAGCCTCTGACCCTAGAATCTACATCACAGTAAAGGAAGGGCCTTATGTGCCAATGAAGATTTCAGTTTTGGATGCAAATCAGAGAACTCCAAAGGATTTCTCTGAGATGACTAAGGATGAGATTGTCCTAGCTACAATGGACAAGAGGGCACAAAACATTATTGTAAGTGCAATAGATGATGCAACATTTCAGAATCTTATACACTGTAAGACAGCTAAAGAGATGTGTGACACTCTTATAGTGTATATGGAAGGATCTGAAGAAGTCAGGCAAGATAGAAAATCCTTGCTAAATCAGGAGTATGAGAGCTTTAGACAAGGTAAAGGTGATAGCATAACTGAGTGCTACAAGAAGTTCTACAGAATAGTTAATGAACTCATGTCTTATGGAAGAGAGTTCAGTAACTATGAAATAAATGATAAGTTCTTAAGGTCCCTAACCAAAGATTGGGACACAAAGATCTGTGCCATAAGAGAAATGGCTAAGTTGGGGGAAATTCCTCCTCCTACACTGTTTGGCAAGTTATTGTCATATGAGATGCAGTTGACAGTGAGGAAAGAGGAGGAGAAATCAACAAGGATTGAACACAAGGAAAGATCAGTTGCTTTCAAGACAGAAGTTCCCAAAAAGTGCAGGAATAAGTCATCAACTCCACCTCCAGAGGTAGTTGATTCAGAGTCTGATGAGTCAGTTAGCACAAAGAGTGAGAGCAGTGAAAGTGATGAAGACTTTGCTGACTTCACTAGGCACTTTCAGAAATTCTTGAAGAAGAAATAGTGGAGGTCAAGACCTTCTTCTTCAAAGGGAAAGGAAGTCTTTTATCAGGAGAAAAAGCCTTCAAATAAAGACAGAAAGAGGACAAAGTCAAGCAAGGCAACTGGGTCTAAGATAGTATGCTACTGCTGCAATAGACAGGACCATGTTATTGCAGATTGTCCAGAGAAGAGAAAGGAATCTGGTGACAGGAAAAAGACTCACTTCAAAGGAAAGAAAGAGAAGTCTTTTGTTGCCAAGAAGGAGAAGACTCTATCAGACATTTCTTCTTCAGAAACTGAGTCTGAGGCTGAAGCCTACATAGGGCTGTTTGCTGAGAAGAAGAGGAAGAATTCATGCAGATCATGGAGTCTATTTATGAACAAGAAGACAGTCAATGCCAAGGACTAATGGCTTTGACAGACAGTGCCAAAATCCTGGAGCAGCCAGGACCCAGTCAGGTACAAGGTTCAAGTTTAAATTCAGTTTCTTGTTCTAGTTCAGAATCAGATTCATCTTCATCAAGTGATGAAAGTGTATCTGAGTCTGAGGATGATATTCATCAACTTATAGATGAATATAAGGTGTTGTTGCAAGCTTACAAGAAAAGCAAATCCCTAGCCAAAAGTCAGGCAAAGGAAATTGCTGATCTTAAAGCTGGTGCAACAGATTTTGAGAAGCAGTTTGATCAAAAGTTGAATGAGATAGCTAGGCTGAAACACATAACAGTGATTCAGATGGGTACTATATCATTTAAGAATGATCAAATTAAGAGTCTGGAGATCAATCTTCAGAAGGAGAAGGACTTAGTTGCTAGGTTTTCTAAACCTAAGTCAGTGTTACCTTTAATTGATGAATTTGTTCATCAAAAAGGCAAGGCTGGACTGGGCTTTATTAGACCTGCAAGGACTGAGCAGTCCAAGTCTAAGTCCAAGGGCAAAGCCCCAGCATTCAACAAGACTGCTGTAGATAATACAGCAAAGGCTGTACCTAAGCAAAGGTACAACAAGTTTGAATGTTGGTGCTGTGGCAAAATTGGCCACTTTGCAGTGGACTGTTGGCACAATGCCAGTGCCAAGGTGAGTAGCAAGCTACCTGTTGGAAAGCCTGCAGGGAGCTTTGTCAGATTGCAGACTAACAAATACCAAGGACCCAAGAATTCTTTGGGTTCTAAGGTTCATTAATCTGTTTTGCAGGTGAGTCCAAGTGGCCATACCCCAACATGGTACTTGGACAGTGGATGTTCCAGACATATGACTGGAACAAGAAGATTACTAAAGGACTACATTCCAGTAAAAGATGGTCCAAAAGTAACCTTTGGTGGTTCTGAAAAAGGAATCATCAAAGGATTTGGTAACATTTCTACAAACTTAGTTACCATTACTCAAGTGGCTTATGTTAAAGGGTTGAAACACAACCTAATAAGTATAAGTCAATTAAGTGATGTAGGGTATGACATCTCATTTGTTAAAAATGGTTGTCATATCAAGAGGTCAAGTGATCAAGAGATCATTTTGACAGGTTATAGGAAGAGGAATGTCTACTGCCTAGACATTATGGTTGAGAACAATGGTTCTCCAGTTTGTCTTGTAGCTGATGAGACAGTCTCTCATTGTGTCAAATGGCACAAGAGGCTTGCCCATCTTAACTACAAGACTATTAGCAAACTCTTTAGCAAAGAGTTAGTGAGGAATGGTCCTCAAGTTAAGTGTGTCAAAGATGGTATTTGCTCAGCTTGTCAAAAGGGCAAGCAGACTAAATCCACCTTTAAAAGCATAGAAAACAAAGATGCTGTGAGGTGTTTGTACCTCTTGCATTTGGATCTCTTTGGTCCAATGCCAGTTCACAGCTTAGGTAGGAAGGTCTATACCCTTGTAGTTGTAGATGACTACTCAAGGTTTTCCTGGGTGTTCTTCTTAAGACAGAAATCTGAAACACCTAGTGTCTTCTACAGCTTTGTCAAGCAAATTCAGAATGAACTAAATAGTACTGTGGTCAAAATTAGAAGTGACCATGGTACTGAGTTTCAGTCTGATAGCATGACAAAACTGTGTGAAGACTTTGGGATATTTCAAGAATTCTCTTCACCTAGAACACCTCAGCAAAATGGCATTGCTGAGAGGAAGAATAGAACCTTGATAGAGGCTGGTAGAACCCTATTAAGTGATACATCACTGCCAGAGTATTTCTGGGCTGAAGCAGTTAACACTGCATGCCATGTTATAAATAGGGCTACCATCACTAAAGGGCTAAACAAGACCCCCTATGAAGTTGTGAAAGGCAGGAAACCAAACCTATCCTACTTCAGGATCTTTGGTTGCAAATGCTTCATACTTAACAATGGGAAGTCTTACTTAACTAAGTTTGCTGCCAAGTCCCAAGAGGGAATTTTTGTTGGGTACAACAATAATAGTAAGGCTTATAGAGTCTACAACTTGACTACACAAGTTGTAGAAGAATCAGTGCATGTAGTTTTTGATGAGACTAAACTTATTAATAATGAGTTGTCTAGCAGTGTATGCAGCCCCACAGGTTTGACAAAGAAAATGGACAAGCTTACTATAGAAGAAGTGCCTGCTGCAAGACAGCAAGGAGAGGAGAGTAGCTGTTGTCCAGGGGGAGAACTACATGTGCCAATTGCTGAAGAAATCCAAGGAATACAGCATGATGCAGATGCTGAAGTGGTTCAACCAGAAGTGAGGATGCCTCCAGCCCACAGGCATCTTAGAGATCATCCAGTAGAGCTGATTATTGGAGATCCAAGACAAGGAGTTCAAACAAGGAGCAGAAATCAGAATGCTGCAATCTATTCCAGCTTTCTGTCACAAGTTGAACCTAAAAAGTTTGAAGAAGCAATACAAGATCCACAATGGACTGAAGCAATGCAAGAAGAGCTTAATCAGTTCAAGAGGTGCAAGGTTTGGGAACTTGTTCCTAAACCTAAAGACCACAATGTAATAGGAGTTAAGTGGATCTACAGGAATAAGATGGATGAACAAGGGGTCATCATTAAGAATAAAGCTAGACTGGTTGCTAAAGGATATAGGCAAGAAGAAGGTATTGACTTTGATCAAACCTTTGCTCCAGTAGCCAGACTGGAAGCCATAAGGATGTTCTTGGCCTATGCAACCTATCAAGGATTCAAGGTATACCAAATGGATGTCAAGTCAGCATTCCTAAATGGTAATTTGAAAGAAGAAGTCTATGTGGAGCAGCCTTCAGGTTTTGTTGATCCAACTCTACCTCATCATGTCTATAGACTTAGGAAAGCTTTATATGGGTTAAAGCAAGCCCCTAGGGCTTGGTATGAAACCCTATCTAGTTTCCTCATTGAGAACAAATTCTCAAGGGGGAAAATAGATAAGACTCTATTCCTTAGGGAATCTAGAGGCAAAGTCATACTAGTCCAAATATATGTAGATGACATTATATTTGGGTCTACTGAAAGCAGCCTTTGCAAAAAGTTTGCAAAACTTATGCAAGGTCAGTTTGAGATGAGTAGTATGGGAGAGCTGAAGTTTTTCTTGGGTCTCCAAGTTAAACAGACTGAGAGTGGTTTGTCCATTTGTCAGTCAAAGTTCACCCTAGAACTCATAAGGAAGTATGGTATGGATTCATCCAGTACCATGAAGACTCCTATGGGGTCAAGTATGTCTCTTAGCAAGGATGATGCAGGGAAACCTGTAGATGAAACCTTGTATAGAGGGATAGTTGGCTCCCTATTATACTTGACTGCTAGTAGACCAGACATCATGTATGCTACATGTGTTTGTGCAAGGTATCAAGCCTGCCCTAAAGAGTCTCATTTGACTGCAGTCAAAAGAATATTGAGATATCTAAAGGGCACTCCCTATCTAGGCCTCTGGTACCCTAGGAATGGAGATTTTGATCTAACAGGTTATTCAGATGCAGACTTTGCAGGATGCAAAGAGGATAGAAAGAGCACTACTGGAACCTGTCAATTCCTAGGTGGGAGACTAATTTCATGGAGTAGCAAGAAGCAAACCAGTGTGGCTATCTCCACAGCTGAGTCAGAGTATGTGGCTGCAGGAAGTTGTTGTGCTCAACTTCTGTGGATTCAACATCAGCTAGAGGACTATGGATTTCAGGTAAGTAGAACTCCACTTTTCTGTGATTCTACAAGTGCTATTTCAATAGCTAATAACCCTGTATCCCATAGTAGGAACAAAACATATTGAGATTAAATATCATTTTCTTAGGGAGCATGTAGAAAGAGAAGATATTTTATTGAATATGTTAAAACAGATGAACAAGTAGCTGATATGTTTACTAAGCCACTAGAAGAAGCTAAGTTCAATAGATTCAAAATTGAACTAGGAATGATAAACTTAGAGTAAGTTTACAGATTTGAAAATGACTAAGTAAAAAGGTGTCGACACATAGACAAGTCTATGTCGACACAGAATAGTGGTGTCGACACTTCAGGAAAAAGGTGTCGACACATCTAGGAATGTGGTGTCGACACTTCAGAATGTTAGTGTCGACACATGTCAAGTAGGTGTCGACACATCCAATATGGTGTCGACACTTAAGTTTTACTCAGAATTTTCTAAGTAAAGTCTCGACAATGTGTCGAGTTATGTTGTGTCGACACATAACCAAGTGTCGACACATAAAATCTGTTGACTAAACTTGTGTCGACACATGAGTGTCGAGACATTATAAGTCAGTGTCGACACTTATTGCCAGTGTCGACACATTTTAAGTTAGCTGTCCCGCCTGTTCATCTTCAAAATTAGACAGGTATAAATAGGGTTCTGTCTTTGTTTGTCGACACGCTTTCAAAGTTTCGAGACCAAAACTACTGTGTCGACACCTCTCTTTTCTAAAGACAAATTCTCCAAACCCTAATGGCTCCTAAGCTTGAGGAGAACGTTAACGAGGGCTATGAGCTAGTGCGCGGCGCGTTCGACGATGCAGATGCAGAAATTCAGGCTGTAGTAACCCTAGTCGCCGATTCTGGACTAGAATATCTTTTGTCTGAACCTACAAAGGATTTGGAAGAAGGAAGTGCTTGAATTCCTTAATGGAGCTGCAGTAGATGAATCTGGATTCAGAATCAAATCCAGAGTTCATGGGACTAAGGTCAAGGTTTCACCAAAGAATCTGAGGAAGGTGCTCCAGCTACCCAAAATTCAAGATGAAGAAGAGGTTACTGCTTCAAAGACCAGGGAAGCTTTAACCTGGTGTGGTCTTGATCCTAAGATGAAGATAGGATCTGTATTCAACAGAAAAGGCATGAATAACCAAGGAAAGTTCATGTCTGAAATTGTAGGAAAAGTCTTACTCAGCAAGACTGGAGGGCATGACAGAGTGTCTGCCTACATGTTTGAAATCATGACAAGAATTATCTTCACTATTAAAACTGATTGGTCAATGATAGTGTTTGACAAGATCAAGGAGAGTCTGAAGAAGCCCAATCTGGGCAGAATACTTAGTCTCTACCTAGCTGGTACCATACCAGAGGTAATAAGTTCAGCTGCAGGAAGCAAGATCAACCACATGAGGAAGATGGATCAAAGGATATTTTCCAGATGGGACAGGGTGTTGTCCAAGGACATATCAACTCCCAGAGAAGACAATTACTGAGAAGGAGATTCCTCCTAAGAAAAAGAGAAAAACTGCTCCAGTGACACAAGAGTCCTCCAGCAGTTCAGGGAGTGAAGAACATATTGTTTTCACTCCTGATGACCAAGAGGAAGTGCCTGCAGTGAAGTCTCCTGCTCCTCCAGCTGATGCTGAGATCCAGGGGGAGCTGCCTCCAGCTAGCCCCATCCACAGGGATCAAAGCCAGGGGGAGCATCCAGTTGTAGAAGCACATCTACACTGGACAGTGAGCAAGCCACCATCATCATCCAAGAGGTACTCACTGACCTAAAAACTTTAGAATATCTTATAGAAGATGCTGATTTGTCTGATGTTCCTCAGCAAACTCAGCTGCCTAGCCAAGAACCAGATGTTGTTATCCAAGACACATCTGCTGTACTAGAAGTGGTTCCTGATCAAGTAGTTGAAGAACCAAGAACTTCTCCAGCTTCTTCACCCCCTGAATTCACCATGGAAGATCTATTTCTCAATCTAGATCAAGTTGATTTTGACATGGACAAAGAAGCTGCTGAAAGAGATACTGCTGCTGCTGAGGGGGAGCAAGTACAAGTTCTGGAAGAGCCTTTAAGGCAAGAAACTGAGAAGGCACCTGATGTGCAAGCTGAAAAACCTCAAAGCCCTAAGGATAGGGTTGACATAGCCAGCACTTCTGCCTCTGAAGATGAGGAGAGTGCTAGGGCAAAGAAGAAGAAATTATATGTTTTCAAAGGAGAAGTCAGAGTTACAAGAAAGCTCTGCAATCTATAGCCCCACAGCCTATAATTCAACAAGCCCCAACCTGTTGATTATAGTGCCTTAATGATTGCCATGCAGATAAAACTTGATGAACAAAGAAAGGCTATAGAGGCTTATGTAGATGAAGGGCACAAAGCTTTACAGTTTGATCTTGCCCAAGATATAAAATCTATAAGGTTTGAGATGAACCTTAACAAGAAGGAAATGAATGAATGCTTCCACAAGGGTGGAAATGCAGTGGTGTATCTGGCAACACACCAAGAGAAGATCAAGGCACAGGTAGATGATATAGCATTAAAGCAAGGATATGTGCTGGAAAATCAAATCAGAATGAATGACAATCTGACTCAGTCACATAATGCTATAGTCACTGAGTTGAAGAACAAGGCTGATGAACCTTCTACATCTACTGCTGCTGCTAAAACTGATTTTGACAAAGCCTTTCAACAAGAAATTCTGCTGTTAAGACTGCCATCCAAGCCTCTCAGAAAGCTATCTCTGAACAACTGCAAAAGCTTAAACCATTCTTTAAAGAGGAATCAGATACTTGGACAGTCAGATTAGATTTCAAAAGGATGATGTCAGAGACCATATGGCTCGAGAAGTCATAAAGGGGGAGAGAGAGTTTAGTCAAAGCTAGCTCTGACCATGCTAAATGGATATCTAATTCCATCAGAGCTACACTGGGCTATCCCCCACTCTGTGATGATGATAATGTTGCTGAATCAGGGATTCAAAATGCATATCTTGGAGGTGAGCAAGCCAGAAGTAGCTCAGGTCATTTATCCACCTCCAGACTTTGAAATGATTCAAGCAGATGTGAGCACAATGTATAGCCCAACTGAGGGCAAGGACCATATTCATATTGAAAAGGTTGTTCAACCTATTTCTGAAGCTCTGCAAGAGGCTATGAACAAAGAAGAAGAGACAAGGTTGTCAAAAAGAGGTTTAGGGAACAAGCAGAACAAAAGCCAGATTTTGAACAGTGGAGCCCTACCTCTAGGAATATAATTTTAACTGCCTGGAAAGCTGCCAAGGACATACTCATGACAGGAACAAATGGTTTTCTGAAGCAGAATGGAGAAAACATGAGATCAAGGCAGGAAGGCAATAGTTCAATTCAGAAGGAAGGCTAAGATGGGAAAGCTACCTCCTACTGCAGTGGAGCCTAGCAAGTACTTCCTAAGCCATATCATTATTTTGAGAGGCAGAAGATCAAGGCAGAAGAGCTCAAAAAGAAAGATCTAAAAGGCAAGAAGCCTGCTGTTGCTGAACCTGCTGAAGCCCCTGTCAAAGCTCAAGTCCAACCTGGCAAAGGCATAGTTATCAAAGAACCAGACCAGAAATAGATTAGGAATTGACTTGAAGATTGTTGTAATCTTTTGAATGTAAAACATTTTTGTAAACCATTGAAGATGTATTAGAAAAATGTTAGAACAATATATGATAAATATATTTCATGATTGTTCTGAGAATGTGTCTATTTCTTATTTGTTCTGAATGATGAATGTGTATACATGTGTGAATTTATTACATGTTTATGTTTACCCTGCTGTAAATAATCTGCTTTACATCATTTTGTAATCTTTAATTATGAATGGTGTATATCATTGACTAAGGGTTATGACTTCTCCAAATAGGGGGAGATTGTTGGGTACATTGGTCAAATGTACCTGATTTGAAGAAGCCTCACCCAACTCAATGATATACATCATAATGTATTTGATGTATGTTGAGTTAACTTGTGCAGGTTAAGTAATCACTGGACTGAAGCAAAAAGTTTCTAAGTCCATGTGTCGACACCCAGAGGGAAAGTGTCGACACTCAAGAAAGCTTGTGTCGACACCCAGACAAGCAGTGTCGACACTTGGAGTCATTGTGTCGACACCTGGGATGCAGAGTCGACACCAGACAGAAAGTGTCGACACTTGGAGCTGTGTCGACACTCAGTGAAGAAAAGTGCAGACAGAAAGTGTCGACACAAGGAGCTGTGTCGACACCCAGTGAAGCTGTGTCTACACCAGAAAGTGTCGACACTTAGAGCTGTGTCGACACTCAGCAAAAGTCTGCAGAGACTAAGTACATGTGTCGACACTCAACACAATGTGTCGACACTCAACAGAAGAGTCAGCATTTGAAGTAAGTGTCGACACCCAGCACAATATGTCGACACTCAACAGAAGAGTCAGCATTTGAAGTATGTGTCGACACCCAGAACAATGTGTCGACACACAGCTGAAGACTCAACACTTGAAGAAAGTGTCGACACAAGGAGCTGTGTCGACACTTACCAAAGAACAGAATTATTTCCAAAATATTCTAAGTATAAGTGTCGACACTAAAGGAATGTGTCGACACTCAGCTGAAGTCTCAACAGAAGAATCAAGTGTCGACACAAGGAGCTGTGTCGACACTCAGCAAGAATCAACATAGAAGACTATGTGTCGACACCAAGAAGCAGTGTCGACACTTAACAAGATTCAACACAAGAAGTTGTGTCGACACAAAGGAGATGTGTCGATACTTAGAAGAATTCAGCAAAAGCTAGAAGAACAAGTACTTGTGTCGACACTCAATTTCAGTGTCGACACATGCAGAAGAATCTGTGTCGAGACATACAAGGAAATGTGTCGACACCTTGTAGACTTGTGTCGACACTTACACAACATGTGTCAACACTTGGACTATAAGTGTCGACACTTAAAGACAGAAAGTCTCGACACTTACAGACAGTTAGAGATTTTCAAGAAATGACTGGATGACTTGACAGCTGCCGTTCCAGCCAATCTACAGCACCTGTCAAAGATATCAGAAGTCAGTTATGGACCGGACCAGCCGGTTACCATGAAGAAGGCCTATAAATAGGCATCTACAGTTTATAGAAAGGATGGTTGAAGATCAACTAGATCAGATTGTTGTTCAAAAGTTTAGTTTGTTGAAAAACAAATTATTGAAGTGGTACCAAGAGTATCAACACAAGAAGATCTTGCAGTCCAAGTACAGATCTAAGAAGTTGGAGAGAGAGGGCTCCTTCCAAGAAATCAGCCTCTAAAACTAGGCTAAAAAGAAGGATTCAGATTCAATTATGGATCTTAAGTAGCAGAGGTCAAGGAACTACTGCAGGAGGATTCAGTCTTATTCAGTTCTACTCAAGAAGCTTTGAAGAAAGCTAAGTTAGGGTGAATCCAGCTGAGTTCTTCCAAGAACTCATCAAGAAACTCTCAACTCCCCTCTTTTATTTCTGAGTTGTAGAGTTATTATTTGTAATACATTTTAACTTGTAGGATCCTTTGGATCTGAGTGATTTGTAAGCCTGTATTTATAAAGGCTGAGGGTAGGGCTTGATAGCCTGAGTGTAGGAGATAGAGATCTCTGAGTGTAGGCCTTGTTGGCTGAGTGTAGGCCTTGGTTGGCTGAGTGTAGGCCTTGATTGGCTGAGTGTAGGCTTTGGGATAAAGCTGAGTTGTAAGGCTTTGGGCCTGAGGTGTAGGAACCAATTTGGGTTCTGAGACAGTGGAGGAGTTTGGCCGAATCTAGTACACTGCTAGATAGGCGAAGGGGGAAAGTGGATGTACCCATATCTTGGGGAACCACTATAAACCACTGTGTTGTGCTGTGATTGTGTTGTGTATGCTGTGAATACTGTGTGATTGCTGTGCAAAAGTTAAAAATTTGTGATAATAAACTATTTACTGCCAGTAAAGTTAGAAAAGGATTAGGTCACCTATTCACCCCCCCTCTAGGTGTTTAGGTACCATATCTTTCAATTAAGAGGCAAACTAACCAGCACCAAGGACCCAAGAATTCTTTGGGTTCTAAGGTCAACTAATCAGTTTTGCAGGTGAGTCCAAGTGGCCATGCCCCAATATGGTACTTGGACAGTGGATGTTCCAGACATATGACTGGAACTAGGGGATTGCTAAAGGACTTCCCCAATCAAGGATGGTCCTAAAGTCACCTTTGGTGGTTCTGAAAAAGGAATCATCAAGGGTTTTGGTAATATTTCTAGCACCCATATAACTATTACTCAAGTGGCTTATGTTAAAGGTTTGAAACATAACCTTATTAGTATAAGTCAATTGAGTGATCTAGGATATGACATCTCATTTGTCAAAGATGGTTGTCATATCAGGAGGTCAAATGATCAAGAGATCATTTTGATAGGTTATAGAAAGAGGAATGTCTATTGCCTAGACATTATGGTTGAGAACAATGGTTCTCCAGTGTGTCTTGTAGCTGATGAGAAAGTCTCTCATTGTGTCAAATGGCACAAGAGGCTAGCCCATCTCAACTACAAGATAATTGGCCAACTCTATAGCAAAGAGTTAGTGAGGAATGGTCCTCAAGTTAAGTGTATTAAAGATGGAATATGCTCAGCTTGTCAAAAGGGCAAGCAGACTAGATCCACCTTTAGTAGCATTGAAAACAAAGATGCTGTGAGGTGTTTATACCTCTTGCATATGGATCTCTTTGGTCCTATGCCAGTTCACAGCCTAGGTAGGAAGGTCTATACCTTTGTGGTTGTAGATGACTACTCAAGGTTTTCCTGGGTGTTCTTCCTTAGACAGAAATCTGAAACACCTAGTATCTTCTATAGCTTTGTCAAACAAATTCAGAATGAACAAGACAATACAGTAGTCAAGATAAGAAGTGACCATGGTACTGAATTCCAGTCTGATAGCATGACAAAACTATGTGAAGAATTTGGGATATTTCAGGAATTTTCTTCACCAATAACACCTCAGCAAAATGGCATTGTTGAGAGGAAAAATAGAACCTTGATTGAGGCTGGTAGAACCCTATTAAGTGATACATCTCTACCAGAATATTTCTGGGCTGAGGCAGTGAATACTGCATGCCATGTAATTAATAGGGCTACCATTACTAAAAGCCACAACAAGACCCCCTATGAGATTGTGAAAGGCAGAAAACCAAACCTATCCTATTTCAGGATCTTTGGTTGTAAGTGCTTTATACTTAACAATGGTAAGTCTTACTTGACTAAGTTTGCTGCCAAGTCCCAAGAGGGGATTTTTGTTGGGTACAACAATAATAGTAAGGCTTATAGAGTCTACAACTTGTCTACTCAAGTTGTAGAAGAGTCAGTACATGTAGTATTTGATGAAACTAGACTTATTAATCATGAGCTGTCTAGTAGTATTTGCAGCTCCACAGGTGTAACTAAGAAGATGGACAAGCTCACTATTGAAGAAGAACCTACTGCAAGTCAGCATGTCGATGATAGTGGTTGTTGTCCAGGGGGAGTACTACATGTACCTAATGCAGAAGAAGATCAAGAAGTGCAACAAGTTGAAGAAGCTGAAGGAGTTCAACCTGAAGTCAGGATGCCTCCAGCTAAAAGACATCTAAGAGATTATCCAGTAGAATAAATCATTGGTGATCCAAGACAAGGGGTATAAACAAGGAGCAGAAATCTCAGTGCAGCACTCTACTCCAGTTTTCTTTCCCAAGTAGAGCCAAAGAAGTTTGAAGAAGCCATCCTAGACCCTCATTGGATTGAGGCAATGCAAGAGGAGCTGAATCAGTTCAAGAGATGCAAAGTCTGGGAGCTTGTTCCTAAACCAAAAGACCACAACATAATTGGAACCAAGTGGATCTTTAGGAACAAGATGGATGAAGATGGAGTGATTGTCAAGAACAAAGCAAGACTGGTTGCTAAGGGATATAGACAGGAAGAAGGTATTGACTTTGATCAAACCTTTGCTCCAGTAGCCAGACTGGAAGCCATAAGAATGTTCCTGGCCTATGCAACCTTTCAAGGATTTAAAGTATTCCAAATGGATGTGAAGTCAGCCTTTTTGAATGGCAATCTGAAAGAGGAAGTTTATGTGGAATAGCCATCAGGTTTTGTTGATTCAACTCAACTAATTATGTCTATAGACTTAGGAAGGCTTTGTATGGGTTAAAAACAAGCCCCTAGGGCTTGGTATGAAACCCTGTCTAGTTTCCTCATTGAGAATAAATTCACAAGGGGGAAAATAGACAAGACTCTATTCCTTAGGGAATCCAGAGGCAAGATTATACTAGTCCAAATATATGTAGATGACATCATATTTGGGTCTACTGAAAGTAGTCTTTGTAAAAAGTTTGCAAAACTAATGCAAGGACAATTTGAGATGAGCAGTATGGGGGAACTTAAGTTCTTCTTGGGTCTCCAAGTTAGACAGACTGAGAATGGTTTATCCATATGCCAGTCTAAGTTCACCCTAGAACTGATAAGGAAGTATGGTATGGATTCATCCAGTACCATGAAAACTCCTATGGGGCCAAGTATGTCGCTTAGCAAAGATGATGCAGCGAAACCTGTAGATGAGACTTCGTATAGAGGGATAATTGGCTCCCTTCTATACTTGACTGCAAGTAGACCAGATATCATGTATGCTACATGTGTCTGTGCTAGGTACCAAGCATGCCCTAAAGAGTCTCATTTGACAGCAGTCAAAAGAATACTGAGATATCTAAAGGGAACTCCTTATCTAGGCCTTTGGTACCCTAGGAATGGATACTTTGAACTAACAGGTTATTCAGATGCAGATTTTGCAGGCTGCAAAGAAGACAGAAAAAGTACAACTGGAACCTGTCAATTCCTAGGTGGAAGACTGATATCTTGGAGTAGCAAGAAGCAAACAAGTGTGGCTATTTCCACAGCAGAATCAGAATATGTGGCTGCAGGAAGTTACTGTGCTCAACTTCTATGGATACAACATCAACTTGAGGATTATGGTATTCAAGTAAGTAGAACACCACTGTTTTGTGATTCTACTAGTGCTATATCTATTGCTAACAATCCTGTTTCCCATAGTAGAACTAAACATATTGAGATAAAATATCATTTTCTAAGGGAACATGTAGAAAAAGAAGATATATCACTTGAGTATGTAAATACAGATAATCAACTAGCTGACATGTATACTAAGCCCCTAGAAGAAACCAAGTTCAATAGGTTCAAAATTGAATTAGGTATGATAAACTTAGAATAAGTTTACAGAAATGGCTAAGTAAAAAGGTGTCGACACACAGAGTTATCTGTGTCGACACAGAAAAGTGGTGTCGACACTTTAGGGAAAAGGTGTCGACACCTCTAGGAAGTTGGTGTCGACACTTTAGAAAATTAGTGTCGACACATACAGAGTCAGTGTCAACACATCCAAGGTGGTGTCGACACTTAGTATTTACTCAGAATTATCTAAGTAAAGTCTCGACTAAGTGTCGAGCTAAGCGGTGTCGACACATAGACAAGTGTCGACACATATGTTCTGTCGACTTTCTTGTGTCGACACATAAGTGTCGAGACATTATACGTCTGTGTCGACACTTTTCAACAGTGTCGACACAATTTAAGTTAGTTGACGCGCCCTTTCATCTTCAATACTAGAAAGGTATATATAGGATTTCTCCATTATTTGTCGACACGCTCACCAAAGTTTCGAGACCAAACTTGTGTGTCGACACCTCTCTTCTCTCCATTCAAATTCTTCAAACCCTAATGGCGCCAAAGCTCGAGGAGAACGTGAACGAAGGCTATGAACTGGTGCGGCATGCGTTTGACGATGCAGAACAAGAGAAAAAGTGAAGGTCTCATTTAAGAGTTTGAGAAAAGTACTTCAGTTACCAAGGACTAAGGGAGAAGAGAATGTTTCTGCTTCTACAACTAGGGAAGCATTAACTTGGTGTGGTCTGGATTCCAATATGAAAATTGGATCAGTATTCAATAGAAAGGGGATGAACAGCCAGGGAAAATTTCTCTCAGAAATTGTTGGCAAGGTGATCTTGAGTAAGCCTGGAGGGCATGACAGGGTATCAGCCCATATGTTCAATCTTATGACAAGGATTATCTTCACCCTGCAAATTGATTGGTCTGTAGTAGTCTTTGATAAGATTAAAGAGAGTATGAAGAAGCCCAATTTAGGTAGGATATTAAGTCTTTACTTGGCTGGTAGTCTACCGGAAGTAATGAGTCAAGCTGCTGGATCAAAGATCAACCACATGAGAAAGATGGACATGAGACTCTTCTATAGATGGGATAGGGTCTTGACTAAGGAGATGCCAACACCTGAGAAGGTAACACCTCAAAAGAAGAAGAAGAAGATAGCCCCTGTGGCACAGGATTCATCTAGCAGCTCTGAGGAACAAGTTGTCTTCACACCTGATGAAGAAGACACTGGAACTGTTGGGAAGTATCCAGTTCAACAAGATGATGCAGAGAGGCAGGGGGAGCTATCTCAAGCTAGCCCCATAAACCAGGATTCTGTCCAGGGGGAGTCCCTAGTAGTGGAAGAACCACCTCCACTAGAAAGTGACCAAGCTACCCATATCATTCTTGAGGTACTCACTGAAATCAATAACTTAGTTTTCCCTATAGAGGATAATGTGTTATCTGATTCATTACATAATGTTAATCAACAACCTCAGATTGATAGTCAACTCCCAGATGTTATCATGGAAGACACATCTGTTGCAGCTCAAGTTGTATCTGCTCAAGTTGTTGATAAGCCAAGAGAATCTCCATCTCTTCCTCAACAAGAATTTACAATGGAAGATCTCTTCCTTAATCTGGATCAGACAGACTTTGAGAAGGAAAGTGCTGCTGCTGAGGGGGAGAATGCTGAAGTTGAGGGGGAGCAAGTGGAAATTCTAGAAGAACCTACAAGGAAAGAGCCTGAGAAGCCAATGGAAGTTGAGGAGCTACCTAGGGAGTGGGTAGAAATTGCAAGTACATCTGCTTCTAAAGATGAGGAGACTACAAGAGAAAAGAAAAGAAAATTCCAAGTCTTCAAGAGGAGGAGCCAGACTTATAAGAAAGCTCTGCAAACTATAGCACCACAGCCTGCACTACAGCCAGCACCAACTGTAGATTACAGTGCTCTGATGGTTGCAATACAGATAAAGCTTGATGAGCAAAGACAAGCTATTGAAAAGTATGTAGATGAAGGGCAAAAATCTCTACAGTTTGATCTGGCCCAGGACATTAACTCTATCAGATTTGAGATGAATCTCAATAAGGAGATGACTGACTGCTTCCACAAGGGAGGGAATGCAGTAGTATACTTGGCTACACATCAAGAGAAAATAAAAGCTCAAGTGGATGACATTGCACTGAAGCAAGGATATGTTCTGTAGAACCAGCTCAGAATGAATGACAATTTGACTGCTTCACATAATGCAATTGTCACAGAGATGAAGAATATAGCTGCTGGACAGACTACTTCTACTGCTACTGCTAAGGCAGAATTTGATAAAGCTTTACAAGAGGGCATCACTGATGTTACTTTTGCTATAAAAAATTCTCAGAAGCTGATCCTTGAAAAACTCCAAAGGTTGAAACCTTTTTACAAGGATGGAGTTAATTATCTCAATGCCCAAATCAGATTTCAGAAGGATGATCTCAGAGATCACATAGAAAGAGAAGTCATAAAGGGGGAGAGGGTGTTAGTCAAAGCAGGCTCTGACCATGCAAAATGGATTTCCAATTCCATCAGAGCCACTCTTGGTTATCCTCCTTTATGTGATGATGACAATGTAGCAGAATCTGGGATTAATCATGCCTATCTTGGAGGTGAGCAAGCTGAAGTAGCTCAGGTGATCTATCCTCCACCAGATTTTGATATGATACAAGCAGATATACATTCAATGTACAGCCCACCTGAGGGACATCAAAATATCATCATAGAGAAGGTGGTTCAGCCAGTCTCTGAGGCTTTACAGGAAGCTATACTGAAAGAACAAGCTGAACAAGAAGCTAGATTGTCTAAGAAGAGGTTCAGAGAGCAAGCTGAATAAAGGTCTGATTTTGATTAGTGGAGCCCCACTTCAAGAAACATTATCTTAACTGCATGGAAGGCTGCCAAAGATAATATTCAAGATAGAAACAATTAGTTTTCTGAACTGGAGTGGAGAAAGCATGAATCTAGGCAAGAAGCCATAGTGCAATATAGAAGAAAGGCAAAAATGGGAAAGCTACCTCCTACTGCCCAGGAGCCTAGTAAGTACTTTCCCAAGCCTTATCATTACTTTGAGAGGCAGAAGATTAAAGCTGAAGAGCTAAAGAAGAAGGAGCTGAAAGGGAAAAAGCTGCTGATACTGAAGATGTTGAAGACCCTGTACAAGCCAAGATACAGTCTGGAAAGGGAATTGTAATTAAGGAGGCTGAGCAAAAATAGGATAGAATTCATCTTGAGTTTACATTTGTAATCTTTTGATTTTTAACACTTTGTAAACTTTTGAAAAATGAATATGACAAAGCTGTTAGAACAATGTGCTGTGTGATAAATCTATTTCATAATTATTCTGAGATGATATCTATGTATACATGTTTATTTAATACATGTTTATGTTTGTCCTGTTATATAATCCTGCTTTACATCATGCTATGATTTTATTCTATATGGTGTATATCATTGACTAAGGGTTATGACTTCTCCAAATAGGGGGAGATTGTTGGGTACATTGGTTTAAATGTACCTAATTTGAAGAAGCCTCACCCTACTCAATGATATACATCAAAATGTATTTGATGTGTTTTGAGTTTAGTTGTGCAGGTTAAGTATTAGCAGGGAAAGCAGAAAAGATTCTAAGTCCATGTGTCGACACCCAGAGGGAAAGTGTCGACACTTAAGAAGACTTGTGTCGACACCCAAACAAGTAGTGTCGACACTTGGAGTACTTGTGTCGACACCAGTGATGCAGAGTCGACCCCAGACAGAAAGTGTCGACACAAGGAGCTGTGTCGACACTCAATGAAGAAAAGTCCAGTGAAGCTATGTCGACACTTAGTAGTTGTGTCGATACCCAGAGGAACTGTGTCTACATCAGAAAGTGTCGACACTTGGAGGCTGTGTCGACACTCAGCAAAAGTCAGCAGAGTCTAAGTACAAGTGTCGACATAATAAAGAATGTGTCGACACTCAACGGAAGAGTCAACACTTGAAGAAAGTGTCGACACAAGAAAGAATGTGTCGACACTCAGTAGAAGACTCAACATTTGAATAAAGTGTTGACACAAGAAAGAATGTGTCGACACTCAGCAGAAGACTCAACACTTGAAGAAAGTGTCGACACAAGGAGCTGTGTCGATACTTAGCAAAGTTCAACAATATTCTAAGTACAAGTGTCGACACAAAGGAGATGTGTCGACACTCAATAAAAGTCTCAACATAAGAAGATGTGTCGACACAAGGAGCTGTGTCGACACTCAGCAAGTATCAACACAGAAGGCATGTGTCGACACCAAGAAGATGTGTCGACACTGAACAAGTTCAACACATGAAGATGTGTCGACACAAAGGAGTTGTGTCGAAACTTACAAGAATTCAACAAAGAACTGAAGAACAAGGAGTTGTGTCGACACACAAGATCAGTGTCGACACATGATGAAGAAGCTGTGTCGAGAAGTGAATTCTACAACACAAGGAGTTGTGTCGACACCTTGAAGGCTAGTGTCGACACTTAGTCTACTTGTGTCGACACTTGGTATATAAGTGTCGACACTTAAAGACAGACTGTCTCGACACTTTCAGACACTTACAGTTATTTCAAGAACTGAATGGATGACTTGATAGCTGTCATTCCAGCCGATCTACTGCACCTGTCAGAGTTGTCAGAAAGCTGTGAGGAACCGGATCAGCCGGTCACCATGAAGAAGGCCTATAAATAGGCTTATACTGTCAACAGAAAGAGATGATCAAAAAACAGGAGATTGAACACACATCAACACAAATCAGTTGAAGTGATCTGAAGATCTAAGTAGTTGGAGAGAGTGAGCTCCATCCAAGAAGACAGCCGTTGGAACCAGGCTGACAAGAAGGGTTCAGACATTGTTCTGAATCTTAAGTTGCAGAGATCAAGGATCAGATACAGAGAAGATCAACCCTATTGTGTTCTACATTCATGAAGCTTTGAAGAAAAGCCAAGTGAGGTTGATCTCAGCAGAGTTCTTCCAAGAACTCATCAAGAACCTATCAACTCATCTCTCTATTCAGAGTTGTAGGTATATACACTTTGTATTTTATATTTCTTGTAGGATCCTTAAGGATCTGATTTGTAAGCCTGCAATTATAAAGGCTGAGTGGTAGGGCCTGTGTGCCTGAGTGTAGGAGATCTGTTTCTCTGAGTGTAGGCCTGTTGTGGCTGAGTGTAGGCCTTGTGGCTGAGTGTAGGCTTTGTGAAGAAGCTGAGTGTAGGTATTTGGAAAAGACTGAGTTGTAGGGCCTTAGGCCTGAGCTGTAGGAACCTGTTTTGGGGTTCTGAGTGTAAGATCTGAGGATCTGAGATAGTGGAGGAGTATGGCTGAATCTAGTACACTACTAGATAGGCGAAGGGGGAAAGTGGATGTACCCAAACCTTGGGGAACCACTATAAATCTGTGTGTCCACTGTGTGCATATGTGATTCTGTGATTTATGATTGATTTCTGTGTTAAAGTAATTATAACTCTGTGATATAATCTGAATTCTGCCTAAAAAAGTGGAAAAAAATTTAGTCACCTATTCACCCCCCCCCCCCCTCTAGGTGATTAGGTACAATTTCTTTCAGCTGCCCTCTTCCTCGTCGTCTTCCTCCTCGTCGCCGTCTTCCTCGCCGACCTTCCCTTTGCCCTTGATCGCCCTGCAGACGGCGGCCACCTTCTTTTTCATGGTGGGGTAAATTTCGGCACAAGTGAAGTCGGTGAAGCCGGCCGCCAAGTCGCCAAGGTCTCGGAGGCGGTTAAGCGCTCCATCAATCCCCTGGATGACTTGTGGGAAGACGTTGTCTTGGAAGGTACGGTTGGCCGGGTCATACATTGCCTGCAAAAGAAGTAAAGGTAAGACCACCCGGTTTCAAAAGTCTAACCGCACGAGTATTGGGTGATGACTTACCGCCTCCCATTCTTTCAGTCGCTTGTTTTCTTCCTCTTGTTCCTCTAACCGCCTCTCCAGGCCGCTCTTCTCTTTCATTAACTTCTTGTAGGCAAGGCCCATGAAGTGGCCTGTCACGAAGCTCCTTGCCCCGATTTGCGCGGCTAGCCGCGGCAGGTCGTCTGCGGGAAATCGGCGCAGTGCCTTCAGGTTGCGCTTGCCATACAGCACAGCGCCAACCACATTCGCGTGGCGGGTTACTTCTTCCCTCCCCCAGTAAGGGACGGCGGTGGAGACCGTCACGGACTCGCCATCCGGATTCCACAGCACAGCCGGGTTGCCATGGACGTCCTTCAGGCCGCTGCCCGTTCCGTGTAGCATAAACTCACCGGAGGAGGCCGACTCCTCCTCCTCCACAGCCCGCGGCGGCTTGGCCTGCCTGGCTCGCTTCTCTCTTTGGGTGAGAGTCAGGCCGCCAGGCGTCTGCGGCTTGTTCTGCGGGACCGCCACAGCAGCTGCAAAGATAAATACAAAGTCAGTTCACAGGTCGCACGGCTAAGAGTTCAGTTCGGCCGGTTTGGAGCTTACTATCTTCTGCTTGAACTCCTTCTAAGGACGGCAGCAGTGAGATGTAATGGTTCACGTCAAGCCACTCCCCCTTGAAGAAGCTGTTGATTTCCTTCGACACGCCGTCCAAGCCGCCGCTGCCGAAGTCGGCCTCTTCGCGGATTTGCGGGTTGACTGGCAGTAACCCCAGCTTTCCATCGAAGATGAGAAACCGCTCCAACCAGTTGGCGATATTGTTCGCCAGGTTTACGATCTTCAGCCCCCTGCAGCCGAAGTACAAATGCCCCCGAATGATCCTTGTCCCGGAGTCCGAGATAGACCTCACCGAGAAGTATTCCCGGAATAGCCTCATAGAAAATCAGACTCTTTTTGACCTTAAGTAGGAGATGAAGCTGTATATGGCAGCTATCGAGTTCGGTGGCAGTTGTCCTGACACAACTCCATAATGGTCGAAGACCGCCACGGCCTCCATCATGACCGGAAAGCGAAAACCGCAGTCAAAGTGGTCGATGGGGATGGCGATCTGATTTGCATTGGATGTGTTAATCCGCTCATCCTGCAGCGGAAGCCGCGCGACCAGTGGGCTTCCCTGCATATGTTTCTCTACAAAATCGTCTAGCTCGGCTTTTGTAAGCCGGCATTCTTTATGGTCTGCGGAGTGGAATGCGGAGGCCGAATCTGTCCTGACCGCAGAGACCTTGTCAGACCGCAACGACTTGGACTTAGCCCGCATCCTTTCTGTCTTGTGATGGAATCTCCGGGGTCGGCTATATTTATAGAAATCCTGTGAAAGTACAGTACTCAACGTCAAATCGCGACTAGCCATCACGCCGCACGGCCTAAACCTGCAGAAAATACTAATCAGGCAATGACTAAGCCGCAGTTTAGTTCGTCAGTCCGCCAGGCTACATCCCAGCACTTAAAATAATTTCATGGCAAATCATGTGGATATCAAACTTTCAAGCCAGCGATCTGTTTGCCATACCGCACGGTTACTTACCTATACTTAGATTTCCAGAACAAAAGACAGGCATGGTGATCATAAATACAAACCGCATACGCCGCAAACAGTTCGCAGCAGAATAAAAATACAATAGTTTACAACAGCCAAATTGTACAGCATCCAGCAGAGAAAATATATTACAACATAATATTCAATTGTTCGCGTGGCTTAGATCGCTCAAGTCGCTCAGCCTTGCTTGTCGTCGTTCTGTCTGTCTCGTCCTATGCGCGCGACCTGTTCAACAGTTTGTACAATCGCAACGTACACCTGGCTAACCAGATTGTGAAGCGAGTGCAGAGACCGATGAACCCGCGTAGTGTCGCGTTCTACTCTCGCAAACGACATCATTGGAATCGCCTGAACCCCTAGACCGCTTGAAACTGCTGCCTGCCCGGGCGTCGCGACCTCCGGTGGAGTCGAAGTCTCACCAGAGGTCGGGCGGCCGGTAACCGGCAACTTTCCAGAAGTCGGCAGTGCAGACCGCTGCTCTCCGTCGGTCTCCACTGGCAGATCTTGGTTTTCGCCGTCCTCAACATGTGGAATCTCATCTCTGTCTCCTTCTTGCAGTCCGGCCATCAGCAAATACTTCTCTGCCCTCTCCTGCTCCAAGGCGACCTGCATCTCTGCAATCTTCATTTCAGCAGCCTCCATCGCGGTTTGCAGCTCAGACTTCAACTTTATGATCTCCTGCTCAAGCGCGGTTTGCAGCCTTGTGGTCTCTTGCTCCAGGATGGTTTGCAACTCTTGGATTCTTTTCTCGGAGGCCTCCTCGGCAACCCGCTTTTCTTCGTACTTAACTCGCAGGTCTTCGGTGTGCGCGTCCAAAGCTGCCTACAATGTGTCGACCTCCTTCTGGAAGTCAGCCATCTCTTTCTCGCGAACACTTAGCGGAGGCGGCGGCAGCATAAACAAAAGTGATGTCAAGTCACCCGGTTTCATCGCAGTCTCCGGTTCACCTGCAGAAGATAAACCGCAGTCAGGTTCACCCGGATAATTGTGACCTTCTTGCAAGGAAATCGGTAGGATAAGACCGCCGGTTTGATTTTTATCTCCTTCAGAGGCCGCGGTATGGTTTCTAAACACTGGCCACCTGAACCGTTCGGGATCTATCCTCTTTGGTTTTTCTTTCCTTAGCCGCTCGGCTTCTTTAGCTCGGCCTTTCAGTTGAGCCGTGGTCAGGAAAAAGCTGGTCGGCGGTTTTAGTATTATATTCGCCCCCTTCTTCCATGACCGCGACTTGTAGAAGTTAACAATTAGCCTAACTTCCCGGTGTTTACCTTGCAGCAATGGAAGTATGGTCGCCATCGGCTTCTCGGCAATCAGCTTCTTCATATCATCCATCTTCTCTCGAAGCTTCAGTTTCTCGGCTCATTCAAAAGCCGTGGAAGCCGGATTGCCAAGCTTCTCCCCAATGACTTTGACTTCAGGACAGTTAACCTCCTCAGAGGCCGCTGGAGTCGACAGTAGCGCATCTTGCTGCTGGAGGGTCTCCATGCCCTTGAGGAGGTCGCTATGTGTCTCTCTAGCCACGGATACATCCTCCGGCTCATTCGACTTGAAATTCGGTGTGGACGGACTCTCGGGTACCTCCTTCTCGCGCGGCCTATGTTGAAGACTGTCCGCGCCGGTCTTTACGGAAATATTCCGGTTTCCGGCCTGCATCTTCCACATCTTCCTCTTCATACTTTCCTCAAGGGTCTCACTCTGTTGCTTCTGTCGTTTCAAGGAGCCGAACACAATTTCTGTCTGTTTGCTCTGTTTAGCCAAAATCTGTCCGGTCTTCAGCGCTTTCTCCGGCTCGTTGTCGTCCACAATGACTAGGTTGACCTTGGCCTGCAATTCGCGCGGCTTGCCAGATTCAACACTTTTCTCCTTCGTCTCACCTATTTTTAAGTGTGGTTCGCCCGATGGAGAGAATGTCATATCGAAGGATTTGGCAGTTCCGGTTTGTGGTGGAGCAATCTTCGAAGCCGCTCCAGGATCGGTTGCGGCCTGTGATGATTCGCCGACGGTCTGCGTCGGCCTCTTTTAAGATCCAGAAGCCGCTGGAGTAACCGGCTTCCCAATCTTCTTCGCAGGCTAACGGTCAGAGTCATCCGGTTTCTGGCTCCGGCTTTTCTTCTTTTCAGTCGATTTCTTGTCACGGGCTAACATCAATGACATGACATCCATCTTGTGAGCGTCCGCGTCGGCTTGAAAGATTCTGACCGCAAGTGGCGAGTAGCGACCCGTGGCTTGGCAGAGATCTTGAAGAATGTCAAGGGCCAGGGGATTTTATAGACGTCGATAAGGCAGTCGTGGTCTCCGGCTTAGTTCTACATTTTCGAAGTTTTTTGGAAACTTAAAAATGTGCGGGAATTATGTTAAGCCCGGAATCCGCGACCTGTTCGCGCAGCTTTCCAGATCGGGCGGCCTGGTTGTTCTAGCCGCCAAGTCTCCCGATTCGGACGGTCACCAGAGGGCAGCCTGGTCTGCTAGCCGCAACTTAGATCAACCCGTCTAGTCATCGCCAAAGCCGGGCGGTCTCCATGTCAGGCCGCCGTCAGTGCTGGCCCTGCTCACCGACAAGGCCCAGGACCCAGGCCATCAGCTCGCCAGGAGGAATCCGCCAGGCCGCGCGGCTTCCCTCCTTTCTCATTTTCTGCTCATTTTCTTCCCCTCACCTCTGCCCGGTTCTCCTATACCCCGGGCAGTCGGTAACCTTTGCCTTGCCCGCTTGGGCAGGCCCCCGAGCCTATAAATAGGGGGAGGGTGCACTCCCCAAGACAGGCTGACTAGTATCCAGGAGCTCGCCTATTAAGAGTTGCGGTCTCAAGTCTAGCGTTTTGCGGTTTGCAGTCCGGCCGGCTTCCTCTTTTTCTCCTTATTGTAACTGTTTCTTACCTAAAATAAAGGAAAGTCCATCGCAGGAGTGGCATTTAAGCCGCGGCGGGCAAACTCTGCTGTTGCCACTGCCAGTGGCCTATTTTTTTATCCTTTAGCTACGACTGCTAGTAACCGACTAGTCGACAGTCTCCTCCTTTCCCTTCCTTCCCCCGGTGCTCGAACCGTTAGCTGGTGGTGCCCGACTCCCTGTGCGTTTTCGTGCATCAACAGTCGACCTGAGAACTACATTTGTCGAGCTCAGCTCAGAGAATTGTCTCTGAGTTTGTCGAGCTGAGCACGACTTTCGTCGAGCTGAGTTCGACGAATGTCGAACTCATTTCCTGAGTCTTTGAAATTTCTCTAAGTCTTGAGCCTTCTGTAGTCTGTAGATGGCTGGTCCATGCAGTGTTGATTCTAAGGACATGGGCTAAACTCTAGGACACAAACATGACCCTGGTTATACATGTTGGGTCAAATATCCTAGTTTAGTGAACCTAGCCCAAATCCAACTAGGGATCCAACGTCATCTACATACAATATCAGGAAGATAACTATGCTCCCACTAATCCTCTTATAAACACACGGTTCATCCTCGTTCTTGATAAAACCAAACCTTTTGATCTTTTTATCAAAATGAAGATTCCAACTTCGAGAAGCCTGTTTTAATCTATAAATGGATCTCTACAGCTTGCATATTTTAGTGGCTTCACCTGGATATACAAAACCCTCGGGTTGTGTCATATACACTTCCTCAAGGAGGTTCCCATTTAGGAAAGCTATTTTGACATCTATCTGCCAGATCTCGTAGTCATAATACGGAGCAATAGCAAGTAGAATTCTGATTGACTTAACTATGACAATAGGTGAAAAGGTCTTTGTGAAAAATGGACAAAAAGCTAAATAAACCGCAAAGTTTATTGCTCCAAAATGATAATTATTACATAGATATGCCCCTTATTTATAGAAACTGGAGGAGATGAGAGAATTATAACAAACGATATGGGACTAAATACAATCTGTACGGTATATGCGATTTCATTACATCAAACCGCACACTATACAAAAGAATAACAAAACTACCAACAACACCAAGGAAAACTATCAATCCTCCAGGGTAGACCACTGGGCAAGTCGCTATACTGCAACTGCGGGTTGCCACCAGACTACAGTTACGGATACTGACCAGATCGCAGTGCTGCAAGCTACCAGACTGCAACTGTGGGATGCCACTAGATCGCAGTTGCGGTTAACCACCAATCCACTACTAAAGCTTCTACCAGACCGTTGCGGCTTCATGCAGACCACTGCGGCTAACCAATATCGAACAACTGATGTTAACTGCTAGACCACTGCGGCTACCTTCAGACCTCCGCTGCTGCTCCTAATTGCATGCTGAGATTTACCACTAGACCGCTGGACCAAACTGCCAGGTCACTAGGACCAGCAGACCATTGCGGTTATGAACAAGACCGACTGGTCTCCACTACCTCCAACACTCCCCTCAAGCTGGAGCATATATATTCACCATGCCCAGCTTGCTACAAACCTCCTCAAAAGAAGTAACCGGTTTGGTGAAGAAGTCAGCTAGTTTTTCTCAGAGGTAACAAATAGTGTGCAGATCTAATTCTTCAAAATCTCATCCCTGATGAAATGACAATCCACCTCGATATGCTTTGTTCTCTCATGAAAAACTAGATTTCTCGAAATATATATAGCTGCTTTATTGTCACAGAACATGGGTAGGGGATGAACATAAAACTCTACCAAATCAAGTAAGAGAGTCTGTAGCCACTTCAACTAGCAAGTAGTCTGAGCCATGATTCCATATTCAGTTTTTGCACTTGATCGGGCAACTACATCCTATTTCTTGCTCTTCCAGCTGACAAGGTTACATCCAACAAAAGTGTAGAAGCCAGATGTAGACCTCCTATCTTTCTTATCATCTGCATAGCTAGCATCAGAATAAGCATCAACCTTCAAATGTTCTCTTTTCTGAAACAAGAGCCCTTTTCCTGACGCACCTTTTACATACTCTAAAATCTTTAGAGCTGACAGCATATGACATTCTCTGGGGGCTTGCATAAACTAGCTTACTTTTCCTACTGCATAACAAATATTTGGTCTTGTAACTGTCAGATAAATGAGTTTACCCACAAGACGTCTGTATCTGCTAACATCTTCAAGTATAGGAGAATTTTCATTCCAACATTTATCATCCCCAACAATCATAGGAGTCCGAGCAGGATTAGCCCCAAGAAGGTCTGTCTCCTTCAAGAGATCTAACACATACTTCCTCTTTGAAAGAATAAGAGAACCAGATTTCCGAGATATCTCAATCCCTAAAAAATACTTAGGAGACCCCATATCATTGGTAACAAAATGCTGAAGCAGATGCTTCTTTGTCATGTCAATTCCATTTTTATCATCCCCTGTAAGAAGAATATCATCCACATAAACCGCAAGAATAACCAGACCAGACGAGGATTTGTGGATGAACAAAGAATCATCTGCAGCACTACGAGAGAACCCAATCACAGAAATAACTTCATTAAACTTGTCAAACTAGGCTCTGGGACTTTGTTTAGAACATAGATTACCTTTCGCAGCTTACATACCTGAGACTCCCCCTGAGAAACATAACCAGGAGGTTGCTCCATATAGATAGTTTCATGAAAATCACCATAAAGAAAAGCATTATTCACGTCCAGCTGAGACATTTCCCAGTCTCGATTGACGGCCACAGAAAAAAGCACATGGATCGTAGTTATCCTTGCCACATGAGAGAAAGTATCAAAGAAATCCACACCATAAGTCTACGTAAAACCTTTGGAATCACGTCGGGCCTTGTAACGATCAATTGGCCCATCCGGTAGAAACATTGTAAGGCCCCCTATTTTTAAAAAACACCAGGGTATTAGGCCGTGAAACACCGCTTTGCGGTGACACCTTCACGCCCGGGAAGGTCATCACTACAAAACGCCAATCCTGCCGGACAAATCGATCACAACAATAGAAAAAAAAATAAAAGTCAAGTCCACAAACATCACATATATAGCAAATAATCTCCACGAAGGGAGTATCCACATATATAATAAAAGTACTAAAACTTGGGCACATGCTCAGTACATCAATGTCCTCACCACATATCTCTCATCACGGAAGCAAAACTAAAATAACTACTAGCGATCAAGACCCACAGTCCCTACTGTCTGAACTCTGGTACTAGACTGTCCCATATCCAAGCGTGCCAACCTTCGGGGCTGCTCCTCCATGCTGGGCTCCACGGTCCCCTAAAATGATGTGGTTCAAAAATTGTTAGTCTAGAAGACTAAGTCCTATCATCCCCTGCCACTTCCCCCATGCTCCTAGGCACCGAGTGGGGAGGAGGAAAGGAGAGGACATGATAGTGGAGAATAACAAATATATGCAGGTGGCGGCGGAACTAATCTAGCAGATTTATAGTATATAAGACATAATGAAGATAAGAAAGACTGAACAAGAAAAAGTAACCTTAACTTATATGAAAACACATAAGCCAAGGGATCTTTTGCAGGGTACCTATCGTGTAAAAAGTCACATACCAATTTATACGATAAGTTGTCGGTTTTCTAGCAAGCATACATATATAATTACTGAATAAAAACCTTAACTTATAAGCATGCTCGCGCAAACTTATAAACAAAGGGGTTGTTTTGCAGGCCTATTGTATAAAGCATCCCATACCACTTATACAATAGGTGTCGGGGTTATATGCAATGGTTATGCTATGAAATGTAATTATGCCATGATGTGAACATGCAAATTTAACTCACCGACTCAACTCTATGTACGCTGACCTTTAGTTCCCCCTTTCTGGAGCCGAACCTCCCAGGATACCTCCGTAGTGGCAAACGAAAGCCGTGGGTTGGGCCTCGCCCACCTCTAAACCGGTAATTGCACTACCAGTCAGACCTATCGTACGCCTCAATGCTAGTGCACTATACAGAGCTCCTGCATACTCTTGCCCGCTGGCGCACTGGACTTTATTTGGCCAAGTGCTAAACCACTCTTGCCGAGTCAACATATTGGCGTAGGTGTATCGACCCTCCAATACCGAAGACCCACCACCTTATACTTTATGCACATGAAACTTATTTATCAGCTACCGAACCAAAGCTCCTCGGACCATCCCGCCCGTCACAAACATCAACCGAGCCAAAGCTCGCCGGGCTAACCTGCCCATTCACTAAATCCACCGATCCTATAGCCCGAGTTAGCCCACCTAACATCCCGAGGCATCGAGGTGAGTGAAAGTGAAATCTTAGTTGTGCTGGTTACTCTTGACCTAATCCTAATGTGTTTTGACTCTTTCTCTCCTACGGGGAAGACGATGTTTCGTCGACCCCGAGCACCTCTTAACACTAGTCAACGACACACTCCTCATCATAACTCCCGATGATGAACACATTTCACTTACCAGATCAACACACCAACATCCCAACTCCCTAGGTTCATTTGCACCCTATTATGAATTCTGCAGTTTTACTAAATGCAGACCATCCTTAGCTATATAGTGTATACAATGGGAGGTTCTCAAAATAATCATCAAAAATCCCTATAATAATTATTGGGGGGGTATCATAACATGTTTATCCTAAACCCAGGAATTCATAATTTTCCTAATCTGATAATTTATTTAATTTTTCTAGTAATCCCAAAACCCAAGTTTGAACATGAAGTACACATTTCATCCATGCAAATGTTCCACCAAATTTATGATAAATACAAGATGACTATTTAACACAGAATCAAAAGTCTCCCAATTTTTCAGCAAGGTTTAGGCCTCTAATCCTAATTTTAAATATAACCTACAAAAATAATTTTTAAGAGGCAAGTATAACAAGAATACTTCCAAAACTTTTGTGAAGATGTAAACATGTACATAATGATCAACAAATGCTCTAGGCCAAGTTTCATAATTTTTCAACAAGAAATGAGCTCTGATAGAATTATTTAACAAGTTCTCAAATTTATTAGCTTGTGAAGTAGGTACTATAATTATGTATTTAAAAATTCTAATAAAATTCATACATGAGCATAATGGTCTAAAACTCCCCCTGCCCAACTTTTCATAACTTTCCAATGGACAGTGAGACCACAATATCCATATAATTAAGTAGGGCTAATTCATTCATTACAATGGAAGTACTAAGGTTAATGCTCCAAAATTCCCAATTAAATTTCCAGAGGTTCATACTAACCCAATGGCTATACTAACCAAGTTGTATGACTCTTCAATGAGTTTTAATACCCTATTCTATCACTACAAGGTTTGTGCCCTAAACTAGGGTTAGGGTTTTGAGGGGCCTACCTATCTCCAAATCCTCTAAGATTTTTACCAGAGAGATTTATCTACCCTAGTACCCTCCCTACCAAATTTCAAGTCCATACAAGGGCATTTGACCACATGCCCTTCACAAGACTCCAAAGACCATCCCTAGGGTTTGGTCTTGGGTCCTATGGCAAATCTACCCCAATACACCCCATCTTCCATTGGGGGGGTGGGTGTTAAAAGTCATGTCAAGTCAGTGGCCCATATTTCAACCTCTGTTGAGGTGGTTTGGCCACCTAAACCCACAAGTGCACTTTTGACCTAAACACCCTTATTATGACAAGGCTAGGGTTTGCATGATTTCAATTCAAACCATCTCCAAATGAGATGACATTCAATGAAATAGGAAAAAGGAATGAAGGAAAATTTCACCTTTGACGTGTCTCTTACTTTACATCTCATTTTTCTTACTTGTTCAAGGCCGCGCGATCTCAGTATAACTTCCGATTTAATAGACAGTTAACATAGAAACCGGTCTGAGGACCAACTGCGACTTCAATGAAGTTACCCTCAAGAGAGATAGATATCCTTGCGGCTTATTTCGAAATGCACATCCACAATAAGCCTCGTGGCTAACAGTTTAAACCGTCATTTTCCTCAATGAAGTAATCAAAGTTATCCGCTGGGAAGAGGGAAATGATCGCGGCTTGCTTGTACATATACTACGACCAATACACCGCGCGGCTACCCTTCTTAGTCGCCAAAAAGCCATGACGTTGAAGTATAAGATTGAGGCTAGGGCGAACTCTGATACAAATTGCCCTTTAATGAAAGAGACTAGGATAGAGACTTATTCTGCGGCTTCAAATAATACAGGCCGGCAATAGGCACATGGAAGCTGAATAATTTTGTGATGGCAGGTTACTGATCGACTAGTATAATTGATACCATATAAGTCGGCGGACTAAGGTCAAGAATTAAATGTCAGAAACAGGTCGGCCAACTTCCTGGACATATGAATAATAAACCGGGAACAGGCACAAGGAAGCAAAATAATTTAAGCCGGAATAAGTAACCGCGCGAGCTGTGTATTGAATGATATAAATTGGCACAGGCCGCTTAATAAAGCCGCGAGATAGCGGATAGGCTCGTGTTGTCCTGCAAGAATAGATGGAGCTATGCGCTTATGTTTCGATGTGTGCAGGTGTGTGTGGCAGTACTTTCCTCACAAGGAACACATAAGAGGGATTGAAATTCTTAATATCCGCGGCCGTTGTCAAGCGGGACAAGTACGCAATGTCTGCGACGAAGGTCAAGCGGGACAAGTACGTAATGTCTGTGACTGATGTCAAGCGGAATTTCCACTACACATCTGCGATTGATGTCAAGCGAGATGTGGAGGGCTTATGAATTCAAAGGGCCTTTTGCCCTTATATGTATGCATGTTAGCATTCTAAGTAAAGCTAAGAAATAAGCTTTA
This sequence comes from Platanthera guangdongensis, assembly GCA_039583875.1. Taxonomy (NCBI): domain Eukaryota; kingdom Viridiplantae; phylum Streptophyta; class Magnoliopsida; order Asparagales; family Orchidaceae; genus Platanthera; species Platanthera guangdongensis. Next base: position 119,130,597 of record CM077159.1, on the reverse strand, counting down.
AATGAAAGGTAATGCTTGTTTGATGTTAAGGATGTGGCAAAAGGATATATGTTCGAAGCTTGACTATGCCCCATTAATACCAATTGATAAAGGGACTTTATATTTTATTCTGATCATAAGCACTTTTATCATATAGAGAAAAAGAAATCCCTTCTTAAACTATTGAGTAAGGCATAGAAGAATGCCTTAGAAAATTACTGAATGACATAGTCTTGCAACTTTCCAGCTCTTGCAAGTTGATTAGCTAACTCCCAGAGAGCTATGCAACCTTCTGCTAGATGACCAATATCTTTATGATAGTTGCAAAAAAGCTCCTCATGCTGATATTTGATTTTAGATTTCAAACGCCGAGGTTTTTTGAACTCAGGCATTCCTTGAAGGATTTTCAGAAGATCTTCCATAGGAATTTTGAATTTAACATATTTATCTGAAGCTTTTTTACGCTTTGGAGTTTTCGGACATGAAGATGCGACTGGATGTACGTTCACAAACTCGGATAATCTGTTCTGCTGAAGAGGCAATGTAGTTCTATCCTGAGGAAAAGGAGGAGATTTGCAATATTTAACTTGTGAAACATTTTGAGAAGAAATGAATTGATGATCACCAGAAGTCCCTTGAGATTGTCTAGCCATCTGATTTAGAAACAAGATATAACCTTTATTTGCTTCTTCACCTATTATGAACTTATTAATGGTATCAATAAGATCTCCATAAGTCTTGGGGTACTTTGTGGTGAGCTTAAATTTCAAAGGGCCTTCCCGAAGTCCATTTATGAAAGCATGCAAGTAAAAATCTTGATGGACGCTACAAACATCCAGAACTTCCTTTTGGAAACGGTTAACAAAATCTGGATTAGACTCGTCAATTCCTTGCTTGATTCGGAAGAGAGCTCCAACGTCTCTTCTCCGCATCTTGTAAATAGTGAACCTTGAAATAAATTGACTTCGAAGATCTTTAAAACTGGTTACCGATCGAGGCGGAAGACTATAGAACCATTCCCTTGCAATATCGCCAAAAGATATAATAAAGAGTTTGCATTTTACTCCATTTGACACGTTTCTTAGTGAAACAGCTGCTTCAAAGGCTTGCAAATGAGAAAACGGATCATCACATCCGGAATACTCCGGGAGACGCGGTACTCTGAAATCATTGAAGACAGTCTCCCACCGAATACGATCAATGAATGGAGAAGGGGCCTCTTCTTCTTCCTTATAAGGAGGTTCATTTGCAACAGATTTTGGTGCATGCTCAACACAATTCGCAAAAAATTTATTATCATGGCCAAGGAACTCATTATTAAAATATGAACAATCCTACACTTCTGAGAGATCCGTAGTAGTTGCCATGAAACTAGATTCAATTTGTCCCTTTGCAGGATTCATCTTGAAAAGAAGAAGATAACCAAACTTTTCTCAAAGACCGCCAACTAGTCTCGGCTTGAACTGGCGGCTAGACGGCACAATAAGATGATAAGAAGACCGGCAGAAAAGCGAGTGGGTAGAACGGCAGGTTCTACAGTGCTAGAGGCGGGCTGAGAGCCTTAACTGGCAAAGTCGCGGCTTGCTCGACAGGCCGCCGAGCTCTAGAAGCTAGAGCGGTCTGACCAACGAGACCGCTGATTTCATCGACTAATCGAGATTTGAAGGTCACATGTTAACTGTTGATGCACGAAAACGCACAGGGAGTCGGGCACCACCAGCTAACGGTTCGAGCACTGGGGGAAGGAAGGGAAAGGAGGAGACTGTCGACTAGTCGGTTACTAGCGGTCGTAGCTAAAGGACATAAAAAGAGGCCGCTGGCAGCGGCAACAGCAGAGTTCGCCCGCCGCGGCTTATATGCCACTCCTGCAATGGGCTTTCCTTTGTTTGAGGTAAGAAACAGTTACAAGAAGAGAAAAAGAGGAAGCCGGCCGGACTGCAAGCCGCAGAACATTAGACTTGAGACCGCAGCTCTTAACAGGCGAGCTCCTGGATACCGGTCAGCGTGTCTTGGGGAGTGCACCCTCCCCCTATTTATAGGCTCGGGAGCCTTCCCAAGCGGGATGGGCTAATGTTACCGACTGCCCGGGGTACAGGAGAACCGGGCAGAGGTGAGGGGAAGCAAATGAGCAGAAAATGAGAAAGGAGGGAAGCCGCGTGGCCTGGCGGATTCCTCCTGGCGTGCTGATGGCCTGGGTCCTGGGCCTTGTCGCTGAGCAGGGCCGGCGCTGATGGCGGCCTGAGATGGAGACCGCCCGGCTTTGGCGATGACTAGACGGGTTGATCTGAGTTGCGGCTAGCTGACCAGGCCGCCCTCTGGTGACCGTCCGAATCGGGAGACTTGGCGGCTAGAACAACAAGGCTGCCCGGTCTGGAAAGCTGCGCGAACAGGTCGCAGATTCCGGGCTTAACATCGACGATTTATGGATACTTTACTTCAAATATTTTAAGTCTAGAATCATACTCCAGTCGACGAATTCATGTTCTCAGCTCGACGAACTTGGACCACAATCTTGACAAGTTGTATCAAGTAGCTGTTAGCAGTTCTCAGGTCGACAAAATCAATTCTCAGGTCGACGATTTCTGGACACTATTCTTCTACATTCTCAAGTCCAAGAAACATTTCAATGAACTCCAGTCGACGAAGTTAGAATCTTAGCTCGACGATCTTGATGTACAGAATAGGCAAGGTTCTAGAGAAAGCAGTTATCTGTTTTTAGGTCGACGATCTTGGATCTCAGGTTGACGAACAATAATTATCTCGTCGATGAACACAACTTCTCAGCTTGACGAACTCAGGACCCAGGTCGACAAATTCTGTTCTTCACTCGACGATTTCTGTGAAGTTCCAGACATGGACTTTTCCTCCCTCTATCTTTACTTTATTGCAGTAATTCCTGAGTAATCAATGCTTAATATTCTCTGAATATTACCGTTAGATGCAGCATTTATTATGGCTTTCATCAGGATTATTACTTGTCGATTTTTAACGGTACAGTTGGGGAAATCAATCAATGCAGACATTCTCAAGGCCGTCAGTAATCAATGCTGAATAAATTCAAAATTCAGAAGCAAGATTTTATGGAAAATATAAAAGGATTTTTCTTATTCCATCTCCAAAGAGAAGTGCAGAACCCACAGATAATCACTGAGAGATCAAGATTCTGAAACAGTACAAGCAATACTCAGAGCAATACAATAGTAAAGAAACAAAGGCCCCAGATCAGAGAAATAACAGTAGCTGAAGATGAAGAAGAACATCCATCCAAAATCAAGAGTCTTCTTCCTTCTTCATTCCAGGATTCTTCAAGGACAACAACAACTCTATCAGTCAAGAAGTTCCTGGATATCTTCTGGTCAAGGCTAAAGGATTGAAGACCTACTCACCCTGAAGCAAAGCTCCAACCTTCCTGAACAAATAAATATCTCAGGGGGAGCTTTGTTAACATCAAGATCCACTAAGTCTTCTCAGTTATATTTGAGAAAGAGAAGACATCATCACTCTCTCACCCCCACTATAAAAAGGGTTCTTTAACTCCCTTCAAAAGTTATTCCTAGTTGCAAGTAACCTGATCAAAAGACTTGGGATTGGTTTTTGAGCACCTGATCAAAATCGCATTGGTGGAAGTCACTTGATCAAAAACCTGAGTGGATTTCTACCTGGGTGGTAGAAGAGTGGATGTACCCAGGTTGGGGAACCACAATAAAATCTTTGTGTTGTATAGTTTCCATCTTTTTCTTTTGCTCTTGTTGTGGCTGTGCTAGTTAGATTGTTGTGTCTGTGATAGTTAGTTCATATTTGCTGTGCCTGTGGTAGATTATTTTATCTTAAGATTGATTTTTATTTACAACAAAAAGCATTAAAAGTTTCAAGATACTCTATTCACTCCCCCCCCCCTCTAGAGTATATCAGATCTAACCCTAACTTTCAGATGACATACTATTAATCGAAATGACAAAACTACCCTGCAAGATATTAAAAAAAACCTAAGGGATTGCTTTTCTATGACGGACTTGAGTGAAGCAACTTATATACTTGGTATTAAGATCTATAGAGATTGATCAAAGAAGTTGCTGGGTTTGACCCAAAGTACATACATTGATAAGGTGTTGAAGCGGTTCAACATGCATGAGTCCAAGAAAGGATTCTTATCCATTTCTTATGGTGCGAGTCTCTCTTAGGACCAGTGTCCTAAGTCTTGTGAAGATAAAGACCGCATAAAGTAAATTCAATATGTATCGACAATTGGGTCAATCATGTATGCAATGATATATACTAAACTTGATGTCTCTTATGCCTTAAGCATGACTAGAAGGTATCAGTTTGATCCCGATGAGAGTCACTGGATTGTCGTTAAGAATATCCTGAAGTACTTGCGAAGGACTAAGGATACGTTCTTGGTACTTGGTGGAGAGGAAGAGCTCGTTGTAAGGGATTATATGGATGGTAGCTTCCAGACTGATAGGGATGACTCAAAGTCTCAGTCTGGTTACTTATTTTACCTTAATGGAGGTGTTGTTAGCTGGAAAAGTTCCAAGCAGGTGATAGTTGCCGATTCTACAACTGAGGCTGAGTATATCGTCGTTGCAAATGCAGTGAAGGAGGCTATATGAATTAGGAAATTCATCAGCAAGTTAGATATAGTTCCTAGCATTGTTCATCTCGTAGATCTCTACTGCGACAACAACGGTGCAATTGCAATTGCTTCATAACCTAGATCTCATTAGCACTCCAAGCACATACATTGGAGGATCCATATTATTCGAGAGATTGTCGATCTAGGAGATATGAACATTAGCAGAGTGTCGACTGAGGAGAACATTACAGATCCACTAACAAAGCATCTCGCACAGAGAAAGCATGATGGTCATGTTAGATCTATTGGTATACGATACCTGTATGATCAACTCTTGTTGGAGTCTTGTGGATTGTATGTTTGTCAACTATAATATTTCATTTGATGAATAGAAGAACTGTATATATTTCATTTATATATTTTGGCAAATTTTTTTTATTATGTTATTATTTTTATTGTGATAGAGTAGTTAACTAAATAAATGCCCTTAGAGTGTTTGCTTTCATAGGTCAAGTAGTGACTTGAATGTGAGAACCTATAATCACAGAAGCTTCATTCTAAAAGGTCACTGGTCGTTGTATAATTTTAGAAGCTAAGGGCGATGATGATACCTTTAAGACTAACATGTTTATTGGCTGATGACCCGTCCTCACAGGTCATGATATTGTGATATCAAGCCATCACATGGGTAATTGTTATGAAAAAGTTGTACTGGACAGATTCACCATGAGAATAATTTATGTATTGTTATATAAACATGTCGCAAGTATGGCTCAAGTGGAAATGGGGTTTGTTGTCCTTTGACTTGAAGCCACAACATTCATCGAGTTAGGAAAAGCGTGCTTTGATGCCATCAAAAGTCCAGTCTTGAGAAAGTTGGATGATAAAGGTGATTATTGTGTACGTTACAAATCATTTAGGCTTTTGCGTGTGAGTACAGATGGGATTTGTCCTCCTTTATGATAGGAGATGCATCCATGGGCCCCTTGATGGAATGAGACTAAGAAATGCATGTCCATGCCTGGTTGAGTCAATATATGATATTGGGCTCACCAATTTCTGGAAGACCATTCTAGATCATGAAACTGGGATTGAACAATTATGAGGGTGATACGGTCTATACCTCTAGTTCTATCCGAATGTAAGGGATGAATGGACATGTCAACACTGTAACATTGGTCACAATGGATTTTGATTTTATTAACTCTTATTATTTGGGGAGCAATGATGTATTGCTAGATGCCGATCAATGTTTGTGAAGCTTTTGTTTGATACTTTCAAGATCAAGTGGGAGACTGTTGGTGCTACCATTGTGATCTGGAAGTGATCAAGCATGTAGCCTCACTGCCAACTAAGTATGAGCCTATTAGGTCGCACATATTATTGTGGAGAAATTGAGAGATTGTATTTGTATGATATAGCTCATTTGATGAATTAAAAAGACTTAGCTCAGACAAGCTTAAAAGCATCGAGTGAGTTGAGACCAGTCAATGCTTTCGTCGAGTTAAGTGTTAACTCGTTGAATGGCGGCGTTGAGTGTGTTTAATATATTCATCAATTCGTCGAGTCAAACTGTTGATTCGGTTAATATGACACTTAAGAGTTAAGTGTATTGACTATACTCGACGATTTGTTGACTCAAGGTGTTGATTTGATGAGTCTGGGTCTAAGGCATTGAGTGCGTTGAGCTCACTCAACGCCTTCGTCGAGTAAAGGGTTACTTGATGAATTTGGCACTTAGGTGTTGAGTGCGTTGAGTGCACTCAATGCCATTCAACGTATCTGAGTTTTGGTGTTGAGTGCGTTGAGTGCACTCAACGCCTTTCTACGAATCGTCGTGTATGGAGCAGGAAGCGTTGGCAGCATTAAGTCCACTCAACGCCTTCGTAGAGTCAAGCGTTGACTTAGTTGGGGATGGTGTTGAGTTCATTGTGTATCTTATGGATACTCGACGATTTGTCGAGTATAAGATGATACTCGACGATTCGTCGAGTATAAGATGATACTCGACGATTCGTCGTATATGACACAACCCGCATTTTTCATCGCCAAATAATTATATCATAGTAATGGAAAAATGCGCGTCATGATGCCACATCAGCAGTGGATAACTGCGGAGGCTGAGACAAAACTCCTACTTAACCATGAAGAAAGTTTCTTTAAGTTATTTAGAGTAAAAATCAATTTAAGTATAGTAGATAGTCGTATCCCTCGACTTATTGGCTCATCTAGTCCACAACTAAAGTAGTTACAAGCTGCAAAAAAATACTTCTTTTATCGGATTAGGCATCCTATAAGAGCTTAGAGGTTCCCAAAGGACACCTCAAGGTATGCAAGTTCTAAGTATATAATTGTCATAAAAATAGATTTGTACGGTCGTTAAATATAGTGACTTAACATTCTAAAAGCGTGCAATGCATGAGATAATAGTAGTAGTTTTATTTTATGCTTGAAAATACCTACCATGCATTCCTAACATAAAACATCCCAGAGAGCAAGTATTCCAAACATGAAAAAAGAATGCTAAGCGCAGCTAGCAAGTATCTTAAAATAACATAACAATCCTGTGGGCGTCAACAAACTGACACGAACCCACAAAAGTAAAGTATGTCTGAACTAAAGAGTAAATAAAAACAAAAAACTACCTCACAACGGCGAGACAAAGAACACAGCCAACACTGCTGCTCAGAAACTCCAAAACCAGCACGGCTACCAGCTACAGCTCTGAACCTGAGGCATTCTAAAGACAGAACACCTCAGCAAGAATGTACAAGTAATGGCGGAAAGTAAGCCAAAGGTAAACAAAGTCGAGGGGTACCAACCCAAGACCAAAGGAAAATACTTAATTAAAGTACATCAAAAATGTACAAAAGCCAAAGGAAACACTTACGTGAAGCATCACGTACCACAAAAGCACCCCAAATGCACAAGACTATAAGGGTAAAAAGGGTCATGATTAAATCATCCGAAAAAGGAACAAACTCATACTAGCCTCTTGTGGTCAACTCCACCAAACAATCCAAAACGTGCAGGGTGGTCAACTCAGCTGGACACAACCCCAAAGACAAATATCTGTCTAAATGTGCGGGAGACGAAACACTCCACCATTCACCGCAAATGCCCCCAAAACCCGGTAGAGTTCCACGAGATACTAATAAAGGAAACAAACACTGCGGAGGTGGTTTCGTCCACTAACCCCCACAATCAAGAAAACCCAACAAAAATTATATCTCAGGACTTGGCACATTGGATTTTACTAGACATTTCTAGATTAAGAAGCGGTTGATCAACACTAGGAAAGATTTCACAGTACTAAAAATCTCTTAGCACATCCTACATAATAGTTAGGAACGATTAAAGCCAACAATTAAACATTTCCATCAAATCACTACAACCCTACAAGATTGACTAATCATGACAAAATCTAACAACACAAGTGAATTCAAAGGAAAAATTTAATATATCTACAAATTGAAACGACAACAGTACAAAAAGATTGAATAAAATGAGGTTAACAACATATCATCAAGATTAGGAAAAAGAGAGAAAGGGAAAAGAAGAGTAAAAACACCACTTGCCTTGGTTTTACCGGAAAAAATTCTGTAAACCACTGCACGTCGCAGATCGGGGCAAAAGAAGACGGAAGGAGTCAAAATCTGAATAAGAATGACCGAAATAGTGGTTAGGGCCAAAAACCATAACGAGAAAACTCAAGAAATGGGAAAAGTTTTACCACGATGGCGTAGCTCTTGACGAGAGCTTTCCAGATCTATATTCGATTGAAGATTTCGAGCACCGGAGCTCCGCCGGCGGCCACCAGAAGATTCACGAATGGGAGGCAGATGCCGCACTGATTTCGGTTCGGTCTGAACGTAAGGAAGAATATGACGTTTTCTTTCTAAATATCCTTAAGTATCAGAGTATAAACTTATTTATATAGTTTTACCATAACGAGAAAACTCAAGAAATGGGAAAAGTTTTACCACGATGGCGTAGCTCTTGACGAGAGCTTTCCAGATCTATATTCGATTGAAGATTTCGAGCACCGGAGCTCCGCCGGCGTCCACCGGAAGATTCACGAATGGGAGGGAGATGCCGCACTGATTTTGGTTCGGTCTGAACGTAAGGAAGAATATGACGTTTTCTTTCTAAATATCCTTAAGTATCAGAGTATAAACTTATATATATATATATATATATATATATATATATATATATATATATATATATATATATATATATATATATACACACACGTGTCTATAAATTATTTTGTCTAAACAGGAAGAAAAACGGACGATTTAGGTGCGGGCACGCAGAAAATGAAAATAGAGGATTAATATGGCTTCAAATCAAAACGTGCTCAAATGAAACTTGTAGATCCCGTCGAGACGAACAAAATTCTTGTTAATCGGTTTTCTATACGACACCGTTTTGACAATCAAAATTGCGCCCAAACGCAGACTAGAGTAGAATTCTCGAGAAGGGTTGCAGTACTCGAGAACAAAAGGCATGCTACTCGCGAATAAAAAACAGGCTACTCGAGAGGTATCTTTAGTACTCGAGAACAATTGGCCGAGTACTCGAGAACAATTGGCCGAGTACTGGAGAAAAAAAAATAGACTACTCGAGTGGTTAAAGAGAGTACTCGAGAACCTTAACAGAGTACTTGGGAATACATACAAATTACTCGAGAACATTTTGCATGAACAGTAGTTTTTTACAAATATATCCACAAAATTAAACTATAGAAATGAATAGTAAATGACATTTTTGAACTGTGTTTTAATATTAAAATAATCATATTTATATTTTTTTTGAACAAGAAAATACGAGTCAATACAGAGGACCAAACATGCGCCGAATTAAACGAATTTCGCATCGTAGGTGAACACTGACGCTACGAACCCAACGGCGAAGTCAAAACCAAAATCCGAGGAGCCATTCCAGAAATATTAATTTTCAAATTATACGGCGAACATAAATTCTGCAAAACTTTGGAAAATCGCCGAGGTCCGAATATCTCTCGGATCGCGACGACACTTGACAAGCAAGTTCAAAATTATTTAACTTAATTTCCAAATGGAAAATTTTCCAATTACCACAAGAATTCAAGAATTTGGCCGACTCGACCGAATAGACGCGAAAATGCCTTAACGACGTCGCGCCGTCAACTCGACGTTAAAAAGTAACGAACGCCCTGACGCCATAACTATGACATTACCTCATCAAATAATTATTAAAATTCGGGGGCATTACAGTCACTCCCCCTAAAAAGATTCATCCCGAAACTTAACACAACTTCAAAACGAAACTAAAATGAGAAAATCAAACACCACCAAAAACATAGAGACATACCAGAACTAAGAAAAGAGGTGCGGATGAGATTCTCTCATTGCCGACTCCAATTCCCACGCCGCGCTCTCGACGTCTTGATTTCGCCACAAAACTTTAACCATTGGTATAAATTTTCTCTGCAACACTCGATCTTGAGAATCCAACAACATCTCAACATAGGAAAGATTGGGCTCCAACTGGGGCACATCATTAAGAATCTGTCGGTCGCAGAGCACACATTTCCGCAACTGGCTCACATGAAACACGTCGTGCACACCAGGAAAATTTGCGGGCAAATCCAGCCTATAGGCTGATACACCAATACAGTCGACAACCCTAAAAGGTCCCACATACCTTGTGTCCAACTGATGATTCTTTCCAAACCTTTTAACTCCAGACATCATGGAAACTTTGAGAAACACCATGTCCCATATAGCAAATTCTAAATCAGTCCTACGCAGATTGGCGTTCTTCTCATATCGTTCCTGCGCTATCCAAAGTTTTCCCGAATAATTTTCACAAAAACGTCCATTTATTCTAAAACTTCAGGACCCAACAATGGTTTCTCAACGACCTCGGCTCAAAACAATGGAGTTCTGCATCGCCTCCCATACAAGGCCTCAAACAGGGCCTTCTGCAAACTTTCTTGATAACTATTATTGTATGCAAACTCCATCAATCTGAGTCGCTCATCCCACGATCCTCCGTGGTCCAAAATGTAACATCTGATCATATCCTCCACGATCTGGTTCACTCTTTCCGTTTGAATGTTTGTTTGTGGATGATAGGCTATGGAATACCGCAAATCAGTACTCAAACCTTCCTGTAAACTATTCCAAAAGCGAGATGTAAACATGGAGTCTCAATTAGATACAATACTAATTGGCACTTCATGTAATCTATTGACTTCATTTAAATATAGCTCAGCTATCTTCTTCATGGGGTAATCAATCTTAAAAGGCACAAAGTGAGCACACTTCGTTAGTCCATCAATAATGACCCAGACTGAATCGTGTCCTCGGGGAGATATCGGTAACCCAGTAATGAAATCCATTGAGATACTCTCTCACTTCCAACTCGGAATTTCTAAGGGCGTTATCTTACAACCAGGTCTATCATGATCGGTCTTTACTCGCTTGCACGTAAAATATTTTGAAACGAACTTTGCTATATCACCTTTCATTCCGAACCACCAGGCGATCTGCTTCAAATCTTGGTACATCTTGGTTGAACCTAGGTGGTAGGCAATGCTGGAACCATGACCCTCTCAGCACATCTTAATTCGAATATCTTCAACATTGGGGATGCAAAATCTATCGCGGTACTTCAAGGTACCTGCGTCATCGATCGAAAAATCTGGCAACTTTCCCTTCTCAGTTCTCTTGTAAAGGTTCAACAACTCACGGTCTTCCATCTGATGCAATCTTGTGAGTGCAATCCACGAAGGCTCAGCTACATCCAAACTACTTGAAAAATTACACCTCCCTACAGAAATATTCATCAAGAGAAATTCTTCTACCAGCAAACCAACAGAAAGAAACAAAATTGTCCATGTCTTTCTACTCAGGGCGTCGGCTACCACATTAGCTTTGCCCGAATAGTACTGGATCTCAACATCATAATCAGCAATATACTCTAACCAACTTCGCTGGTGCAGATTCAACTCTCTTTGAGTGAAAATGTACTTTAAGCTTTTATGATGGTATAAATCTTGCATAATTCGCCATACAACAAGTGCCTCCACAAATTTAGGGCATAAATCACTGCTGCGAACTCTAGATCATGCGTAGGGTAGTTCTTTTCATGTACCTTTAACTGTCTCGACCCATACGCAATTATCTTGCCTCCCTGCATCAACACACAACCCAGACCAACATGCGACGCATCTACATACACCCCATATTCTAACCCTTCAGTAGGGAGAGACAAAACTGGGGCAGTGCACAGTCTCCTCTTCAATTCCAGAAATGGTTCCTCGCACTTATCGCTCCAATTGAAAGATGCATTCTTCTACGTTATTTTAGTCAAAGGAGCAGATAACGTAGAGAAACCCTCTACAAACCTCCTATAATAACCAGTCAACCGTAGGAAGCTCCTTTTATCCTTAGGGGTGGTGGGCCTATTCCAATCCATAATAGTAGTCACCTTCTCAGGGTCCACCGAAATTCCTTCTTTATTTACCACATGACCCAAGAAGGATACCTGAGGCAACCAAAACTCACACTTACTTAAATTGGCATATAGCTTATGCTCCCTCAAAGTAGACAAACTAAACATAAGTGCTGGACATGCTCATCAGCACTCCAGGAATACACCAAGATGTCATCTATAAACACGACCACAAAACAGTCCAGAAAATCCTTGAACACACGATTCATCATATACATAAAGGCAGAGGGAGCATTGGTCAAACCAAAGGACATTACCAGGAACTCAAAATGCCCATAATGCGAACGGAAGGCAGTCCGTAGAATATCTGCCTCACGAATCCTCAACTGGTGGTATCCTGAACGAAGATCGATCATTGAAAACACAGAGCTACCATGCAACTGAACAAACAGATCATCAATCCTAGGCAGGGGATATCTATTCTTAATGGTGACTTTATTTAGCTCTCTATAGTCAATACACAACCTCATTGATCCGTCTTTTATCTTTACAAACAAGACGGGAGCACCCCAAGGCAAAGAACTCGGCCTAATAAAACCACTCAGGAGCAACTCCTCCAACTCACGCGGGGCCATCCGGTACGGCGCCTTAGCAATAAGATGGGTACCCGGCTCCAGATCTATGACAAACTCCACGTCCCTCTCAGGCGGAAGACAAGGAAGATTAGCTGGAAAAACATTCAGAAACTCACGCACCACCAAAATCTCCTCTATACACGGCAAGCTAACAACGGTCTCCAAAACTGAAACCAAACAAGCGAAACATCAGGAATTTATCAGCTTCCGAGCACGTACCGCAGATATAATCAGAGAAACTTGGTGCGGAAAACCATAAACTCTCCCGGGTTGACCGTTGTCCATCTTGAAGTCAAAGCGCTTAGCCTTGCACTGGATAACCGCATCATATTTTGACAACCAGTCCATGCCCAAGATCACATTAAAATCTTCCAAGTCTATCATCTTCAAATCAGCAACTGCTAGAAAGTCGCCTAACAAAATTGAACAACATCGGATAACCTGGTCCGACAACACCGAGTCACCATAAGGAAACTTGACTTGAAACGCATCGATGATTTGATCGAGAGTCAAACGATGACTCTCAACAAAGGCCCTAGCCTCAAACGAGTGGGTAGCACCGGAATCAAAGAGAACACGAGTCCAACGGTTCTTTACTTTAAATTTCCCTATAAAAACGCTTGCATAACTAATTGAACTACATCGAAACTACAACAACAAGCTAAAATAGAAACAAAACTAGGTTAGAAACTAACCCGAAATCACTTGTGTAGAAGTCTCGGCCTCCTCCTGAGACAGAACGTTCAGCTTTCCCTTGCCTTTGTCTACAGGCTGCGGCGGTGGCAAGGCCCGAAGCGGAATTGGCTGCAGTGCAGGCTGAGGCTGCGAGCACTGAAAACAAACACGAATCTTATCCCAATAGTGGGCAGCAGCATGCCTCTTCTGTTTGCATGAAGGATAAACCAAATCTCTCATCGGAGAACCCTAGATCGTATGGACCTGCTCCTGTTTCTGAGCACCTAGCATCCGGAAACAATTCTCAAACGTGTGGCCTGGACGACCATAAAAACTTCAAATTTCCTTGCTCCTTTTCCTCGAAGCAGCACCGGATTCCTGAAAACTCTTACTCTCACCAGTCTTCCTCTTATCCCTTCTCATTTGTTGTCCTCAGTTCTTGGCATTATCAATTGCCTCGACCTTAAGAGCTACGTTGACAACTTCAATGTAACATCCCTCGGACAACTAGACACCTAGGAGTGGTTTTATCATGACTAGGTCATGAAAAAATCCTAGGACGTCCAAGAAGACCAAGTGGACCGAGGAATGTAGGTGAGATCACTATGGTCTGGTAACAGTAGGTTTCTAAACACTAGTTTAAGATTATCATGGGGCTTCACCATGACTCCAAGACCACACCACAACCTCACCAACCAATTGCAAGGTCCATTAGATCCCTAAGGGTCTATTGGAGTCAACCCAGGGTGGCCAAGTTGACCTTAGATCATCCTAGTACAAAATTGGCCAAGGTGCCCTAACTAAGGGCAATGTGCCCATAATGGGTCAAATGGTCATGTTGACCAAAGTCAACTCATGGGTCAAAGTGTTCAACTTAGGTTAACCTAGCCCAATTCAAGTGCGCTAAGCCCAAGTGGTGTGGACCATCAGTCTAAGGAAGTGGAGAGACATAATTTGGGCCCACCAAATTCAGAGAGTGATGACTAGGAGAGAGAGGGAGGAGTTTACCCCACATGGGAAGAGAGAGAAAATGGGGGCTTAATGGTCATCATGGCCATGGAGGTTTCATAACCCCTCACTTTGATGGGGCTTTTACTCCTTGGAGGAAGGGGAAGAGTTTTCATGAGGTGGTCGGCCAGTGGGGTGCCTCAGCCCCCTCAATTTGGCTGAAACCGAAAATTTGGTTTAATGTCCATTAATGGTGTTTTGATGAATTGGGGAGTTACAAGCCTCCTCTCCCCAATTCCTTCTTTAAGAACCTTCACCAGGATCAGAGCAGCCGTTTCCCCCAATGACATCTCAATTCCCTTACTGTTGGTGTAGAGGTTTTTGAGGAGCCAATGCTTGGTGGCCGAAAATGGCCAGGAGGTACATCACCCTGCTCTCAGGCCGCAACTCAGGTCCTCCCTTGCTCCATCATCCATGGGTAGATTGTAGAAATCTTTTAGGATGATAATCGGTCTCAATTGAGCCCGATCAATGGGATCGTTTTCCTGGTTTTTCTGAGAAAAAATGTGCTTGCGATATCGCCGGAATGCGCCCCTCCGGCGGTGTGCGAACAGAAAAAGCAAGTCCGGAAAATGGACAAACAGAAATTTTTGCATTCCAAAAAAGGTATCCATTGCATGGTATAGCCTCCCTTTTATAGAATGGAGGAGATGGGAGAGATTACAAATAAACAATGTGGGAGTAAAAAATATCATGTACAAGCGGTTTAACATAAATACAAGTCGCCAAGCCGTGCAGTTTGATGAATGGGTAAACCGCCCGGCAACCACAAGAGAAAGACACCAAGCCGCCACACTAGACCGCCAGGTTGCCCGGTCTCCAAGTCACCAGGGACAGATTGACAAACTGCCAGAGCACCAATAGCAACATGATAGCAACCAAACCGCAGGGGAGAAGCCGACAGACTTCCTGGACTGCAACCCGCCAGAGTCAGACCGCCAGACCGCCCGGTCTCTAATCTGCAACACTCCCCCTCAAGATAGAGCATATATATCGATCATTCCCAGCTTGTCGCAAATGTGATGAAAAGAGGCGGATACTAGCTTGGTGAAAATATCAGCTAACTCTTTATCGGAGGTGACGAACGAAGTACAAATTTATTCCTTCAGAATCTCCTCTCGAATGAAATGACAGTCAACTTCTATGTGCTTGGTTATCTCATGGAAGACCGGATTTTTAGAGATGTATATGGCGGCTTTGTTGTCACAAAACATTGGTAGAGGATGGTCGTAAACCTCTCCTAAGTCAAGCATGAGAGCCCGTATCAACTTCACCTCACACGTGGTCAATGCCAAACTTCGGTATTCTACTTCTGCACTGGACCTGGAGACTACCGACTGTTTCTTGTTTTTCTAGCTCACAAGGTTCCCCCCACAAAGGTGCAAAAACCTAAAGTAAACTTGTGGTCTCCTTTGTCATCGGCATAGCTTGAATCGGAGTACGCTTCAACCCTTAAATGGCCATTCTTCTGAAAGAGTCCTTTCTCGGGAGCTGATTTAATATACTCCAACATCTTCAGGGCCGACTATAGATGGCACTCCCTGGGAGCTTGCATGAACTAGCTAAACTTACCAACAGCATAGGCAATGTCATGTTTGTTCACTGTGAGATATATGAGTTTACCAACCAGATGTCTGTACCGCGTAACATCAAAAAGAAGAGGAGAGTCATATGTCCATGTTTTATCTTCTCTAATCGCCATGGGACATCGTGCAGGTTTAGCCCCAGTTCACCCTGCCTCTTTCTATAAGTCAAGAGCATACTTTCGTTGGGAGAGGACAAGAGAAGCGTGCTTCCGAGAAATTTCTATCCCCAAAAAGTATTTTGGAGAGCCCATATCCTTTGTAACCAGGTGTTGCCGAAGATGCTTCTTTGTAAAGATTATCCCAGCTTGGTCATCTCCAGTAAGAAGAATATCATCCACATATACTGCAAGCACCACTAAACCCAGAGAAGTTTTATGAGTAATTAGGGAGTGATCAACAGAACTTCTCATAAAACCAACAGCCGCCACAATCCCGCTAAAGTTGTCAAACCAAGCGCGAGGACTTTGTGAAAGTAAGGGTTAGATCTGAAATACTCTAGAGGGGGGGTGAATAAAGTATTTAGGGTTTATAAAATTTTTACTAATTAACAAGTCAGTCCTAAGATAATTCAACCTATCACAGGTGCTGCAGGAATTAAATTGAATACCACAAACACAGCAAACCTAAGCCACACAGCTACAATAAGAATAAAAGAAAAAGTGCAACCAGATAACACAAGAATTTTATAGTGGTTCCCTAACCTGGGTACATCCACTCTTCAACCACCCTGGTAGGAAACCACTTAGGTTTTTGATCAGGTGACTGCCACCAATGAGCTTTTGATCAGATGCTCAAAAACTAATCCTCAAGTCTTTTGATCAGGTGACTTGCAACCAGGAATAACTTTTGAAAGGCGTTAAGAACCCTTTATACAGTGGGGGATGAGAGAGTGATTATGTCTTCTCTTTCTTAAATACAACTGAGAAGACTTTAGTGGATCTTGATTTTAACAAAGCTCCCCTTGAGATATAGATTTGTTCAGGAAGGATGGAGCTTTGCTTCAGGGTGAGTAGGCCTTCAGTATTTCAGCCTTGACCAGTAGGTATCCAGGTGCTTCTTGACTGATATAGTAATTTTTATCCTTTGAAGAATCCTGGGATAAATACAGAAGAAAACTCTTGAATTAAATGCTTTTTCTTCTTCTTCTTTAGCTTGTTGTTCTTTCTATGGTCAAGAGCTAGGGCTTCTTAATCTCTGTTACTGTATGATTGCTGTTACTCTATTGTGCTCTGCATGTTCTCCTAAGAAGAAGTAAGAAAACCCTTATTGCTTTCTTGTGTGTGCTTACCACTGAAGGAAGAAAAAGAAAATCCTTTTAATATTTCTGTGTAATATTGCTTCCGAATTTTGAATTTCTTCCTTCATTCAATGCTGACGGCCTGGAGAATATTTGCATTGATTTATATTGTAACGCCCCAAAAATTGTGTGCGAGTCGGTCGCGAAAAAAAAAGATTTTTGATGTCTGTATAGGGGTACACGGCCTAGGACACGGGCGTGTCCAAGGCCGTGTCTGGCTGGTGATTTTTGGTCGTTTCCAACCCGAGAAGGACACGACCAGGAACACGGCCGGATGACACGGGCGTGTCATCCGACATGGGCGTGTGCCTACCCGTGTCCCTACCCGTGTGCAGTTGGGTCGTGTCCGTTGCCGTGGCGGTTATGCGTGACACGCCCCCGAGCACGGGCGTGTCGAGGAACCCGACACGGGCGTGTCAGGTGAGACACGGACGTGTCTTGGCCTGTGTGTCGTTTCTTAGTTCGACGATCGTGCCTGGATCGAGGCACACGGCCTGAGACACGGTCGTGTGCCAAGCCGTGTTCGGCCCAGGTCTGGAGAATTTTGTGCAGATCTGAGCCATTCATTTTCTTTAATTGGAATCCGACGGCCCAGATGATATCTTGCTCTGTTAAGGCCGGGAATAGGGGGTTAATTCCTCATTTTCTCTCCAAAGCTTTCTCCTTCCAAAGTGAGAGAGAAGAGGAAGAAAAAGGAGGTTTCCGGCCGCCGGCGGAGCATCGGAGCACCATTTCGAAGTCTGAGAGCGGATCCGTGGAGGGAATGTCGTTGCAAAGAGTTCTGTCCACGTAGTTTTTCCATGGCGCCAAAACGGACTACAAGGGTAACGATTCTCAACTTGAGCATGTGAAGCTCTTTCTTTTGCATAGGGAACCCCGCTCCCGCGAGTGTGCGGTGAGTGCGTGGTGTTCCTTGGGGTTGATGTGAATAGTCCCCCTTGTGTTGCATATAGAGCCCGGAATCGTAAGTACGGGCATAGACATTGTGCGTGAAACCTACCCGGACGTGTTTTGTCTGGATCGGTGATGTTGCATTTGATATGTTTTGCCGGAGAAGACTCCGTGCTTTGGGTTTTTCTGGTTTCTATGCGGTAGATTGCAGCAGGGATCCTTGGAGGTTAGCTTCAAGGAGCACCCGAAAAATTGAGCGGAAACGTGTTCTGCTTACTTGGCTGTCTGGGAACCGGCCTTGATCATAACTAGGTTATGAGATTGTTTTGGAAAAATTTGGGATCCGAGAGAAGCTTGGCCCGCGCGTAGGACTTAAATTGTATATGCGGCGTGAGCAACGGGCAAGTGGAATTGGACCTAGGCTATGTGGTACGGTGCGAGAAATCCGAAGACGGGCACTGGCCGTAGGCATAGTCGGAGCCTTAGACGGTGGTCAGATAGGCTAAATGCTCACATGTTTTTGCCATCCTGGGGGTGGTGGTGAATGCACTGATTTGTCAGGGTTCACCATGAATGTGCCCTGAGTGCACGGCGTGTTTGGCCGTGCGAGCCTACACCTGTGGTGAAATATAATTGCGTTATATTATTTTATGGGACTAATGCTATGTAGGGAAAGAGCACCGCCGTCCCGAGTAAGGGGCGGGGTCGTTATAATTTGGTCGGCTTTTAGCTGACCGTTGCCTTATTTGCCACCGTGCGGTGGTATGTGCTTGCAGGTGCTGCGGAGCCGAGCGCCAAATAGCGGGCTGGATCCCATGTTGCTGTGCTGGCCCTAGAAGGCCGTAGAATAGTTATATTTACATTTGTCATGTATGGCCGGCCTGCAAGCAGATGTATGTAAGACATGTTATATTTTATGAACATTTGTAAGGCCATAAGGCCATGTACCCGTTTCAGTGTATTTGGGGCTTCATTCCTGTAGTTGCAGCTGTGGACATTCATATTTGATGGATTTAAGTTTGGGTTCTTTCAACTTTAAAAACTTCCGCTAGAATGCTCTGTGATTAGGATGAGTATGCTTAATTGGTTGGTTTGATTATTCATTTAGTAACCCTTCCGACTGTCTGTGGTATATGGCGTCGGGTTCCAGCTGGACCTTCTGTTATATACCATGCGACAGAAGGGGGTGTTACAATTTGGTATCAGACTTCTGGTTACGGTTCGGCTTAAATGAATTCGTGGGCGAATTCTTTTAAGGGGTGGTGAGCACATGTGTGCGTCATCGTTATAACATCAAAAGAACCCATGAATGTCCACTTAGGAATGAAAATACACTTATTTGTTGGAACCTGAGTGTTCCAATGATTGCTTTTAGCAATTTGTTTGTCGTCTAATCGTGTGTCTTTGCTACTATAGGCAGGTGGGAGCGGTGCTGGTCAGTCAGAGCGTCTGCAATCAGCGGAAAGTAGTGCACCAAGGGACGTGCCTGCTACACCTCCTTCAGCGGAAACCATCAGGATGGTGGCTGAGGCAGTGTTCGCAATGATAAATGCCCAACCTGCAGGGTAAATGCATCGCGCACCTCCTGTGAATGAGCAAGAACCGGTTAGGGTGGCAGAGCCGAGAGTGGTGGAACGTGCAACAATGGAGTTAGTAGAGCTGAGAAGAACTACGGAGAGGCAGCTAAAGCATGTGATGGGCTTTAATCCTCCGAGGTTTAATGGGGTTGGAACGCCAACTCAAGCTGAGGACTGGCTCTCTTCCATTAAGAGGGTCTTGACGGCCACAATAACTGAGGAGTGGCAGAAGACCACCATAGCGACTTTTCTTTTGGAACGTGAAGCGAGGCTGTGGTGGGACGAGATGGAGTTTCATCTTCTAGTGGGAAGGCAACTTGCGGATGTGCCGATGGAAGAATTTTCAAGATTGTTCCTAGCCAGATTTGTACCCTCTGCTCAGAAATTGGAGATGGAGAATCAGTTTCTTGGGTTGACTCAGGGATCCAGAAGCATGGACGAATATCTGCATGAGTTCACACGGTTGGGTCGTTATGCTGGTGCTATGTTTACAGATGAAGAGAGGAAGACCAACCGATTCTATGAGGGTCTTCACGACGATTTATAGTTGCTCCTTGCTGGGCCTAAGGCGCAGGGCTTCCTAGCCTTGGTCAATTCGGCCCGATCGTTGGAAAAGGTTGCGAAGAAAGTTCAAGAGAAGAAGGACCCAGGAGAAAGGAAGACCGAGTTCAAGGTGCCACATAACAAGTCAAGTTTTCGCAGGTGGAACAAGAAGCGGAGGACTTCGAACTCAGCCCCTTCGGCTGATGTGTCGGGGGCAACTACAAGTCGATTCCCCGGAGCTTACTACAATTGCGGGAAGACGGGGCATTTTGCTCGGGAGTGTTGGAGCGGACGTTCAAAGTCCGAGAGGAGACCTGGAGCGACTTATGAGGAGAAAGGGAAGGCGGTGGAGTCAACCGCGTCCCATCATGCTCCAGCCCAGCCTAGAGTCTACAACCTTGGTCTGCAGGAGGCCATAAAGCAAGCGGACGTGGTGACAGGTATGCGTTAAATTACAGTGGTTTAACTTTTATAATTGTTACCTTCGTATTTGTTAGCTTACGTTTGTTAGTGCTAGGCTTTGTGTTAATTTTTGGGTTTCCGACAACAGCCCTTTTTGATGCGGGAGCATCACATTCCTTCTTGTCCGAAAAATTTATATCGCACATCGGAGTTCCGTTCTCGATGGCAGAAAACAAGTTGGATGTGTTGTTGACTAATGGGTGCTACATGCGTACGGATAGGGTTTGTGTTGTGAAGATTCAGATTGGAGACCGTGAGTTTGATTTGCGGGCGTTGATTCTACCATTAGTGGAGTTCGACGTAATCTTCGGTATGGATTGGCTCTCGGAGCAAAGTGCATGTATTGTTTGCAACCGTAAAGAAGTCAAGTTGGGTCTGGACACTGATCGAGTGACTACTTTTGCGGGCATGAAGGGGTCAGGGAAAGTTCTGATGTCAGCCCTTCAGATGTTCAAGACAGTTCGGTCTGGGGCAGAACTATATGTCACTCTAGTGCAGACTTCGACGCCTAAGCCTAGTTTGGACAGCATCCCAGTTGTGTCCGAGTATTCTGATGTGTTTCCAGATGATCTCCCAGGAGCCCCTCCTCAGCGGGAGATAGACTTTACTATAAGGCTGGTACCGGGTGCCAAACCGGTGTCACGCTCCCCCTATCGGATAGCCCCAAGAGAAATGGAAGAGTTGAAGATGCAATTGCAAGAGTTGCTAGAGCAAGGTTATGTGCGTCCAAGTTCGTCGCCTTGGAGCGCACCAGTTCACTTTGTCAAGAAGAAAGATGGGAGCTTGCGGCTTTGTATCGATTATCGGGAATTGAACAAACTTACGGAGAAGAACAAATATCCAATCCCGAGGATTGACGATCTATTTGATCAGTTGGTTGGATCAACTGTATATTCGAAGTTAGATTTGAAGTCCGGTTACTATCAGTTGAGGATAAGGGAGAGCGACATCCCAAAGACAGCATTCAGTATGCGGTTTGGGCATTACGAGTTCACAGTCATGCCGTTTGGGTTGACGAATGCGCCATCCGTGTTTATGGATCTGATGAATAGGACGTTCAGAGAATACCTGGATCAGTTCGTGATAGTATTTATCGATGACATCCTGGTGTATTCGCGGTGCGAGGAGGATCACTACAAGCATTTACACATGGTGTTGGAGACATTGAGGAAAAGTCAGTTGTATGCAAAGTTCTCCAAGTGTGAATTATGGTTATCCTCGATAGCGTTCCTTGGTCATGTTGTCAGTGGAGAAGGAATAGCTGTGGATCCGGCAAAGATAGTGGCAATACGGGAGTGGCCTACTTTGACTACAGTGGCAGAGGTCCGGAGTTTTCTGGGGCTTGCTGGCTACTACAGGCGCTTCGTAGAGAACTTCTCGCGGATAGCACTACCACTCACGACGTTGACAAGAAAGGATCAGAAGTTTGTGTGGTCTTCGGAGTGCGAACAGGCTTTTGAAGAATTGAAGAGGCGGTTGACCACGGCGCCTATTTTATGTTCGCCAAGTGGAACCGAAGGGTTCGAGATCTATAGTGATGTTTCGGGCAGTGGTTTGGGCTGTGTTCTTCTACATCATGGGAGAGTGATAGCTTATGGTTCACGACAACTGAAGGTTCACGAGAGGAATTATCCGGTCCACGACTTAGAGTTAGCGGCCGTGATATTTGCTCTAAAGCTTTGGAGGCACTACCTTTACGGTGTGAAGGTCGATATTTACACCGATCATAAAAGTTTGATGTACCTGTTGGACCAAAAGGATCTGAACATGAGGCAGTGGAGGTGGATGGAGTTCTTAGGGGACTACACCTTAAAGATACACTATGTGCCTGGGAAGGGAAATGCAGTGGCGGATGCGTTGAGTCGTAAGATTCCCGCACAAGCCAACTGGTTATCAGTACATGATGAGAGATTGGTCCAAGAGTTGGAGGCATTGGAGATATCTTGCGTCGATAAGCAGTCTAGTGCCGAGGCGAAACTGTTTTGGATAGAGGTGCAGTGTGACCTAGCGGATAGAGTTCGGCGGGCTTTGGTTCAGGATAGCAGCATGAAGCAGATCTTAGATGAAGCTTTGGATGGGTCAAATTCCCAATTTGTGGTTGAAGATGGGTTGCTAAGGAAGGACGGTCGTCTATGCGTTCCTTGTGCAGATAATATTCGGGAGGAATTGATGTATGAGGCTCATCATACCAAGTACTCAATCCACCCGGGAAGCACAAAGATGTATAAAGACATGAAGAAATTATTCTGGTGGCCGGGTTTGAAGAAGGATGTGGCACTTTATGTGGCCAAGTGTCGTACTTGTGCATTGGTGAAAGCGGAATGCCAGAAGCCCGGAGGTTTCTTGAAATCCCTTCCTATCCCAGAATGGAAGTTTGACGACATATCTATGGATTTTGTGCACGGTTTGCCGAAGTCGCAGAAGAGAAATGATGCCATTTGGGTGGTCGTAGATAGGTTGACAAAGGTGTCGCACTTTATCCCAGTCAGAAAGGAAGATCCGGTGGAAAAGTTAGCCAAACTCTACGTGGATAACATTGTACGATTGCATGGTGTGCCTCGCAGTATTGTTAGTGATCGTGATGGACGCTTCACGTCGAATGACTGGAGGTTGGTGCATGGTCTGTTGGGTACTAAGCTAAAGTTCAGCACAGCCTTTCACCCGCAGACAGATGGCCAAACCGAGAGAGTCAACAGGACTATGGAGGACATGCTTCACATGTGCGTCCTAGATCTCAGGAAGAATTAGGAGGATCACTTGTACATGGTGGAGTTTACATACAACAATAGCTTTCAGACAAGTATTGGAATGGCGCCTTTCAAAGCCTTGTACGGGAGGAAGTGTCGTACGTCGTTGTCTTGGTTGGAGGCAGGCGAATCGAAGTTGTATAAACGTCAAGCGGTGGAAGACGCCACTTCAATGATACGGACAATTCAGGAAAGGCTGAAAATTGCTCAGGATAGACAGTCAAAGTATTACAATGCCAAACATAGAAATGTGGAGTTCAACGTTGGTGACATGGTATATCTAAAAATCAAGCCGTTCAAGGGTGTATCGCGGGTTCGACGCTTGAAGAAGCTGAGTCCGAGATACCTTGGACCATTTGAAATCCTGGAGCGTGTTGGCGAGGCGGCGTATAGGTTGAAGCTGTCGATGGAGTTGAGTGGGCTGCATGACGTGTTCCACGTATCGGTGTTGCGTAAGGCAGTGCAAGAGCCTTCGCATATCGTTGCGGACAATCAGGTACCGGTTGATTATGAGTTAACAACAAGGGTCAGGCCAGTACGAATTGAAGATGTTGCAGTCAAACGACTCCGCAACAAGGAGGTCCGAATGGTAAAAGTCCGTTGGGATAATTGCGGACGTGAGGAGCTTTCTTGGGAGCGAGATCAAGCTATATTGGAGGAATACCCCAAGTTGTTCCACTACGGTATCAGTTAGATTTTGTGTACCTTTGTTTAATTTCGGGACGAAATTCCTTAAGTGGGGGAGATTTGTAACGCCCCAAAAATTGTGTGCGAGTCGGTCGCGAAAAAAAAAATTTTTGATGTCTATATAGGGGTACACGGCATAGGACACGGGCGTGTCCAAGGCCGTGTCTGGCTGGTGATTTTTGGCCGTTTCCAACCCGAGAAGGACACGGCCAGGAACACGGCCGGATGACACGGGCGTGTCATCCGACACGGGCGTGTGCCTACCCGTGTCCCTACCCGTGTGCAGTTGGGTCGTGTCCGTTGCCGTGGCGGTTATGCGTGACACGCCCCCGAGCACGGGCGTGTCGAGGAACCCGACACGGGCGTGTCAGGTGAGGCACGGACGTGTCTTGGCCCATGTGTCATTTCTCAGTTCGATGATCGTGCCTGGATCGAGGAACACGGCCTGGGACACAGCCGTGTGCCAAGCCGTGTTCGGCCCAGGTCTGGAGAATTTTGTGCAGATCCGAGACGTTTGTTTTCTTTAATTAGAATCCGACGGCACAGATGAGATCCTGCTCTGTTAAGGCCGGGAATATGGGGTTAATTCCTCATTTTCTCTCCAAAGCTTTCTCCTTCCAAAGTGAGAGAGAAGATGAAGAAGAAGGAGGTTTCCGGCCGCCGGCGGAGCATCGGAGCACCATTTCGAAGTCTGAGAGCGGATCCGTGGAGGGAAGGTCGTTGCGAAGAGTTCTGTCCGCGTAGTTTTTCCATGGCGCCAAAACGGACTACAAGGTTAAAGATTCTCAACTTGAGCATGTGAAGCTCTTTCTTTTGCATAGGGAACCCCGCTCCCGCGAGTGTGCGGTGAGTGCGTGGTGTTCCTTGGGGTTGATGTGAATAGTCCCCCTTGTGTTGCATATAGAGCCCGGAATCGTAAGTACGGGCATAGGCATTGTGCGTGAAGCCTATCCGGACGTGTTTTGCCTGGATCGGTGATGTTGCATTTGATATGTTTTGCCGGAGAAGACTCCGTACTTTGGGTTTTTCAGGTTTCTACGCGGTAGATTGCAGCAGGGATCCTTGGAGGTTAGCTTCAAGGCGCACCCAGAAAATTGAGTGGAAACGTGTTCTGCTAACTTGGCGGTCTGGGAACCGGCCTTGATCATAACTGGGTTATGAGATTGTTTTGGAAAAATTTGGGATCCGAGAGAAGCTTGGCCCGCGCGTAGGACTTAAATTGTATATGGGGCGTGAGCAACGGGCAAGTGGAATTGGACCTAGGCTATGTGGTACGGTGCGAGAAATCCGAAGACGGGCACTGGCCGTAGGCATAGTCGGAGCCTTAGACGGTGGTCAGATAGGCTAAATGCTCACATGTTGTTGCCATCCTGGGGGTGGTGGTGAATGCACTGATTTTTCAGGGTTCACCATGAATGTGCCCTGAGTGCACGGGGTGTTTGGCCGTGCGAGCCTACAGCTGTGGCGAAATATAATTACGCTATATTATTTTATGGGACTAATGTTATGCAGGGAAAGAGCACCGCCGTCCCGAGTAAGGGGCGGGGTTGTTATAATTTGGTCGGCTTTTAGCTGGCTGTTGCCTTGTTTGCCACCGTGCGGTGGTATGTGCCTGCAGGTGCTGCGAGCCGAGCGCCAAATAGCGGGCTGGAGCCCATGTTGCTGTGCTGGCCCTAGAAGGCCGTAGAATAGTTATATTTACATTTGTCATGTGTGGCCGTCCTGCGAGCCGATGTATGTAAGACATGTTATATTTTATGAACATTTGTAAGGCCATAAGACCATGTACCCGTTTCAGTGTATTTGGGGCTTCATTCCTGTAGTTGTAGCTGTGGACATTCATATTTGATGGATTTAAGTTTGGGTTCTTTCAACTTTAAAAACTTTCGCTAGAATGCTCTGTGATTAGGAGGAGTAGGCTTAATTGGTTAGTTTGATTATTCATTTAGTAACCCTTCCGACTGTTTGTGGTATATGGCGTCGGGTTCTAGCTGGACCTTCTGTTATATGTCATGCGATATAAGGGGGTGTTACATATATCCCCAACTGTCCCATTGAAAAGCGGCAAGTAGTAATCTTGATGAAGACCATAATCAATGCTTGCTTCTAACGGTAATATTCAGAGAATATTTAAACATTGATTACTCAGGAATTGTTGTAATAGAAATGGGATAGAGGGAGGGAAATTTCCAAGTATGGAACTGCACAGAAATCGTCGAACAGATAACAAAATTCGTCGAGCTAAATCCAGAGTTTGTCGAGCTGAGAAGTCAAGTTCGTCGACCAGATAATAGTTGTTCGTCGAGCTGAGATCCAAGATCGTCGACCTAAGAACAGATAACTGCTTTCTCTAGACCCTTGCCAATTCTATGCATCCAGATCGTCGAGCTGAGAGTATAATTTTGTCGATTGGGGTTCAGAATTCTATGTTTCTTTAACTTAAGAATGTTGAAGTAACGTGTCCAGAAATCGTCGACCTCAGAACTGGGTTCGTCGACCTGAGAACTAGTTTCTGAAAGAATTAGTGCCTAAACACCTAGAGGGGGGGGGGGTGAATAGGTGCACTTAATCTTTTTACCTTTTAAGGCAGAAACACTGAATTACTAGACCTGTTTATGCAATTCTCTATAGCAATTCAGCACATATAACACAACAATCACATAATAAATCACACACAGAGTACACACAGCTTTTATAGTGGTTCCCCAAGGTCTGGGTACATCCACTTTCCCCCTTCGCCTATCTAGTAGTGTACTAGATTCAGCCTAACTTCTCCACTACTTCTTAGATCCACAGATCTTACAGCTCAGAACCCAAAAACAGGTTCCTACAACTCAGAGTGATCCCACTCCTACAACTCAGGCACAAAGCCCTACCACTCAGTCTTCACCAAGACCTACACTCAGCCTTCAACAAGGCCTACACTCAGAGAAATGTATCTCCTACACTCAGGCACAAAAGGCCCTACCACTCAGCCTTTATAGATATAGGCTTACAACTCAGATCCCTAAGGATCCTACAGAAAATAAAGAGTACAAAGATTAATAACCACAACTCTGATTGAGAAAGATGAGTTAACTGGCTTCTTGATGAGTTCTTGAAGGAACTTTGCAGAGATCAACCACCCTTGGCTTTCTTCAAAGCTTCTTGAATTAGAACACAGTAGGGTTGAATCTCTTGTGTAGATGATCTTCAATCAACTGCAGTCTTGAGAATCAGATCTCAATCTGAAACTTCCTTATCAGCCTGGTTCAATAGCTGTCTTCTTAGAAGGAGCTTTCTCTCTCCAACTTCTTAGATCTTCACTTGAAGGTCTTCTTCTTGTTGTGTTGTTTTTCACTTTATTTATTGCTTCAATCCATCCCTTTTGTTGAAGGAATAAGCCTTTATATAAGCTTTCTTCATGGTGACCGGCTGATCCGGTTTCTAACATTCTTCTGACAGCTCTGACAGTAGCAGTTGACCGGTTGAAATGGCAGCTGTCAAGTCATCCAGTCACTTCTTGAATTCTCTGTCTCTGTCTGAAAGTGTCGAGACAGATAGTCTTTATGTGTCGACATAAAAAGACCAAGTGTCGACATAAGTAGACTAAGTGTCGACACTAGCCTTCATGGTGTCGACACAACTCCTTGTGTTATAAAAACTGCTTCTCGACACTGCTCATGTTTGTCGACACAAGTCCTACTTCTTCAATACTTAGTTGATTTCTGCTAAGTGTCGACACAACTCCTTTGTGTCGACACATCTTCTTGTGTTGAAACTTGCTAAGTGTCGACACATCTTCTTTGTGTCGACACATGCCTTCTGTGTTGAAACTTTTGCTGAGTGTCGACACATCTCCTTTGTTTCAACACATACTTCATGTGTTGAGACTTTGCTGAGTGTCGACACATCTCCTTTGTGTTGACACTTGTACTTAAACTTTGTTGATGTTTGTTGAGTGTCGACACAGCCTCCTAGTGTCGACACTTTTGATGTCGACAAAGTTCCTCTGGGTGTCAACACTGCTTCTAAGTGTCGACACTGATACTTTAGACAATTCTTCACTGTGTGTCGACACTTCCTGTATGTGTTGACACTTTCCTTCTGGTGTCGACTCCGCCTTTCTGGTGTCGACACAATTACTCCAAGTGTCGACACAGCTCCTCTAGGTGTCGACACAAGCCTTCTTAAGTGTCGACACTTTTCTTCTAGGTGTCGACACATGGACTTAGAATCTTTTATGCTTTCCCTGCAATTACTTAACCTGCACACATAAACTCAAAACACATCAAATACACCTTGATGTATATCATTGAGTAGGGTGAGGCTTCTTCAAATCAGGTACATATATTCCAATGTACCCAACAATCTCCCCCTATTTGGAGAAGTCATAACCCTTAGTCAATGATATACACCATACATAACAAATTCTCAGTATGATGTACAACAATATTAAATGACAGGGAAAATACTTAAACATGCATGAACAGAACATGTATATACAATTAGCTCAGAACAATTAATATAATAGATTTGAATCATGACACAATGTTTTTACTAATTCCAATATTTTCATTAATCTAAAGTTTACATAGAGTTTTAATGCAAAAGATTACAATTTGTAAACTTAAGAAAATGCTATCCTATGGCTGCTCTGGCTCCTTGATTACAATCCCCTTTCCAGATTGAATCTTTGCTTGAACTGGAGCTTCATTATCATCAGCAGCAGCAGGCTTCTTCCCTTTGAGATCTTTCTTTTTTAGCTCTTCAACCTTTATCTTCTGCCTTTCAAAATAGTGAAAAGGCTTAGGAAAATACTTGCTAGGCTCCTGTGCATTAGGAGGTAGCTTTCCCAGTTTATCCTTTCTTCTATACTGTACAATGGCTTCTTTCCTATTCTCATGTTTCCTCCACTCCAGGTCAGAATACCACTTGCCTCTATCCAGTACATTGTCCTTAGCAACCTTCGAAGCGGTCAAAATGATATTCCTGGAAGTGGGGTTCCATTGTTCAAAATCAGGCCTTAGTTCAGCTTGCTCTCTGAACCTTTTCTTAGATAATTGAGCCTCTTGTTCTTTTAGAACTGCCTCTGGCACAGGCTGAACTACTTTCTCAAGAATGATATTCTGATTTCCCTCAGGAGGACTATACATAGTCTGTATCTCTTGATGTATCATGTCAAAGTCTAGTGGAGGGTATATCACTTGAGCTACTTCAGCCTGCTCTCCTCCAAAGTTTGCAGGATTTATTCCAGACTTTGCAACATTGTCATCATCACATAAGGGTGGATATCCAAGGGTGGCTCTTATGGAATTTGAAATCCATTTGGCATGATCAGAGCCTGTCTTGACTAATACCCTCTCCCCCTTTATGACTTCTCTAACAATATGATCCTTAAGATCATATTTCTGGAATCATATTTGATGATTCAGATAGTTAACTCCATCCTTATAGAAATGTTTAAACTTCTGAAGCTGTTCAGTAATATCCTTTTGTGAATCTTCAAGCACAGTCTTAAAAGCAGTAAGGCTCTCTTCACTACTAGAAACAGACTTTGGCCAGGGCAAACTTCCCTGGCAAAAAGTCCAAAACCGTGGCTAAAAAGTTTTAGCCACGGTCTATCCACGGGAAAATTCTGTGGCTAAAGTCGGCGTGGCTAAAACTTTTAAGCCACGAATTGGCCGTAGCAAATAGTATTAGCCATGATAAAAAATACCATGGCAAATAAGCCAATCATTAGCCACGGTATGAAACCCTGGCTAAAAGTAAACTCATCATTTTTTAAAAAAAAGTATTTGCCACAGTTAAAAGCTGTGGCAAATACTAATTTATGTTTTTTAAAAAAAACACATTCAAAATACCAGCATCTCATTCATGTAAGGAAAAATACATTAAAATTCAGCAACTATATATTCTAGCATATATATATATATATATATATATATATATATATATATATATATATATATATATATATATATATATATATATATATATATATATATATATATATATATATATATATATATATATATATATATATATATATGTATATATATTAGGGGACCTCTCTCTAAATTTGTTAAATTACAAGTTGCACCTCTCTTATTCTTGAAAATACAAAAAAACATCTCTGTAAGAGTGTACATGTTATAACATTCGTGCCCAAAAAGATTCTCCTAAAAAAGTATTTGCTGGCAGCGCGCAGATTTTCCTCAGCATCCGCCACCGCGCGCCGTAGTGGGCCGAACAATTATTCCTCGCATCATCATAGCCAAATAAACAAAACTTGTTTGAGATTCCTTACATCTTGAATTTCAAGGATCCGAAAAGGTTATTGCTATCGAACTCCAAACTTTATGGATTGAATTTGATAATCTTCGCATGAATACGCTGAAGATATTCAAACATATCTTGGTACATTGAGCAATCTTGTTAATAACATAAGAAGCTTGGGAGATGAGATTCAAGAAAAGAAGATTGTGCAAAAGGTACAACATGACTTGCCTTTAAAATATAGTTTCAAAAGAAAAAAAACAAAATTCCACATTAAATTAGCATGCTAAATCATATAGGCATTAACTGGTTAGAAAAAGTAAATACTCAGTCAACATGAAACATTATTTTTCTCAATTTATCTTTTAAATTCTTTCCTTAAACTCTACATGATGCAACTATGTAAGAAATAATAATAATAACGATACACAAAGAAGAGTTACCTTTCTAGTTTCTAGATCTATTTCTGGGGAAATTCGAAGCCAAGAAGAATATGTTAGGGATTCATGCACGGTAACGTAAGGTGAGTGAATATCATTCTGTTCACAGTAACCACTTATCTGAGCGAAAGTTTCTTGCTTTTTGGGATATCCAGATTTGTTAATACTTCCATCAATATATCCTGCAGTTTTCCTTCCTGCTAATACATCCATTAATGTCGTCTTTCCGGCTCCACTTACACCAACAAGAGCTGTCAATATGCCTGGCCTAAATGCACCACTAGCATTACAAAGTAACTGAAGATGTTTATCCTGAACTCCTTTTCTTCCTATTTCCTGAAATGAGAAAGTATGGGTAAGTTATTACACACACACACACATATAACTAGGTAAAATCTGATGCTAAGATGAATAAAAAGAAAGCTCAAAAGCTTTAAATTGCTGAAGATGCAGTTAATTGTGATATGATGTTAGAAATGGGAATTTTTAGAATAGATTCCGCCAAGGAGATAAAATCAAGCTTTATTTTAGAATAGATTCCGCCAAGGAGATAAAGTCAAGCTTTATCAACTAACATGGTTTCTTCGTAAATCATAAATAAAAAAACATATCAACTCGAAGAGCAATATAACTAAATATAGTAAATCCCATTCAAACTTTTGGAAACTACCTAGGTCAATGATTTGGATAATGCATATATGCAAACAAAATTTGAGTTCATAATTCATTATATTTGAAAGCAAAAACATAGTCATCCAGAAAGTATAGAAAAGCTCAGGCTCTTGAAGGAATAATTCTATTCATGCACTTATAATGGAAAAGAAAATTCCAGAACTAAAAAAATTAAGGTATAATTAAATTCTTATCTGAACCGATGAGTTTTAAATTCAGTGTGAAAAATGTAACTGAAGAAATATTTAGAGTTCGCTGAAATTGATTCTTATGATAACTGACTTACAGAGGGCATGCCAACAAAGTAATTCACATTGTTGAACGTAAGAGATAGAGGCTGGAAAGGTAAAATCATTCCTTGCATGTCTTTTTGGCCTATGTTTTTGGTACTGCTCTCAGAATTCATTTCTGAATCCTGCTTTTCAGTATCTAATAAAATAAGACAACAAATGATTAGTAGTTTTTTGACAATCTAAATTAAATAGCATAAACTCTCTAAGTGGAATTATGAAGAGAAAACTTCAATGTGAAGTAGCAATATTGACGAAGCTACAATGATTTCTTCATACTGCTGAGCACGGGTCATTCTTTAAATTTATGATTGTTACTTTCATATTTTGTTTGTTGACTGCTTATGCATTAGAGCATGAATCATTCACAATAAAAGCATTAACTGCGTATCCAGGGTATTGTACTTTATCAGCATAATAATTCTCATCCAGGGTATTGCACTTTATCAGCATAATAATTCTCATCTTGGGAGATGGCCAACTTTTAAATTTGAAGGAAATGGAAGTATAGTAGTAATTACTTCATAAGGCGAACAAAAACAAATCTCCAATGTGCATTATGTAGCTTCTTTAGCTCATATCCACATTCCATCGCTTAGTATTATTTCCTTCAGCAACACCTCTTTAACAACACCTCGAACAAGGTGAACTCCAGATTGATGTATAGTTTCATGTTCAGGTAATGAGAATTTGCACTCAAGAGAAGCAAGCAAAAACTTTATATTGAGCTAAGTTGGATATAATTTGTTACCTTTGACAGGTGTTTAGTTGCATACTTCCTTAAACTCACATCGAATGAAGAAAATATTTCGTTCTCCTGCAAGACAAACAATATGATCAGATTAGAACGAGAGGAGATTGTTGTCCTATGCCAAAAATTAACATGTAAACACTGCACCAAAAATTTAATTCCCTCTATTAGAGTGACATGGATGTAGTCCTTCAGTTGGGTTGTTAGCATCAATTGCTGGATGCTGAGGTGTGGGGTTTTGCTGCTGATGGTGCTGACCACTTGTCACAACAGACTCACAACTCGTATCTGCAATAGTCCCAGATGCCTACAAAAAAGGCCTCGCACCTACAGTACGGTAAGTTGCACGTACCTAAAATTCTCCCTTGGGAAACTCATATAGCAGCCATACACACCTAATTTTTATTATCAAAACCTTTTCTACGTGTTTATATTGTTAATTTCTAGTAAAATAAACAACTTAAAAATGCTTAGATGAGTGTACTTGTGATGTATGTAAAAGTTCCAACCTTGGAGGAGAGATTTAGCAAACATATATTGGATTTGTTCATCATTTTCAAAACCAAATTGTTAAAAATAAGTAGAAAGGGAGGAGAAGAAGCATGTAGCTAACTCTAAAAAAGGATGTTGTTCTAAATACTAGAAATGATAGATTAATACCTTCTACTAAATACTAGAAATGATAGACATTTGGAGAGAAACTGTACTTACTACAAGCTGCTAATGCAGCTACATAGGATCAGTTTGGAGCTGGGGTTTTGCTCCAGTGAGTTTGGACAAAATGTCACCATCACATTACAGCCATGTGGCGGGGCAACGTTCATTTCGGCCGCCGCATAAAAATTTCATTTTAACTCTAAACAAGGATGTTGTTCTAAGGGCAAGGCAAGGCATTCATGACCAACACAGCCGCGCCAAACAAACAAATATCCAAACCATGGTTGATATTTCAGTTGATATGGACACACATTCATGTTTTATGTTTCATTGAAAGAGCTTCAAACTGAAAAGGCACATGAAAATAGCAAGCTAAAGGAATTAAAAGACTATAATACACCATTGATAGTAACTTAATTTGAAAATGACTACATTAAAAATTGGCTACATTGAAAAATGACTACATAAAATTAGCAATGACTATAAATCAGGTGCTTTTAACAAATCTTTCATTGTTTAGGTACTATATTCATTTCCATGAACTTCTCTTGTATCCAGACACACAAATCCATGAATTAAGCTAGCTTAAAGGAAAGAAGCTAGTTCATAGAAAGATTGCGACCTCGCAAATAGCCTGATAGAAATAAAGTGCATTTACCAGGCATGTTATTGTCAACCTCCAGATCAACCTAAAAATTTAAACAAATAAATAATTTTAGGGATGTTATACAAACCAAGACATTCAACTTGATAGAAAAGATTTTGTAAAATAAAGTTATAAAGAAAAGAAAACATGTGTTCATAAATTTATTAAACCAAGCACTGCAAATACCCTTATGGCAATAAAGTGCATTTACCAGGCATGTTATTGCCCACCAGCAGTTGAAATGAGGCAACAAATGCTATGGCAAGAGCAGCTCCCAGATTCCTTCAAATTTTCCAGCAAAGCCACATTGGTAGGAAAATCTGGAGCTTAGTGAAAAAATTGCAGGAAATACATAAAACAGGGGAAGGAATTTGTGTTATGGAAATCTAGCATTGAGGGGAAAAATTGAAGTGAGTAGAAAAAAATGAAGAAGGAATGCAATATCGAAAGCAGCCTTAGTAGGGTTTTAGAAAAGCGAGTGTGTTTTGGAGGGATCGATCGGATGGAACGCAGCCGTGGAAAAATCTAGCGGTGAGGGAGGACTTCGGCGGTAGTGTGAAGTTCACAACGACCTGTACCGTGGAGAAGAAGTCCGGTTATTGAAATCGAGAGCAAAAGAAGAGAGGGTGCAACCATTTACCTTGCAAATAAAAGACAATATAGAGGCTGATGGAGTAGGCGCCGACGATAAGCAAATCGAGGAAGATGGTTGCGACCTTGGAGGAAGATGGCTGCGACCTGGTGGAAGGAGACAACACTGGAAGGAGAGGGTGCGAGGGCAAATGCACGTGAAGCCGTCGTAGAGGAACCGTGGCCGTATTGGAGCTTCCCGCGGGATGGATTGTTGAGCGAGGAGGAGAGGGGAAGCGGAGGAAGCCCTATCGGGTTTTCTTTCGCTGGTGGCAGGATTTAGAGTCGTGGGTTAGGTTTTGCGGAATTCATACGACGATGCATATATTGTTGAGCACGGAAAAGCAAGCGCTAAAGCATAGAGAATGTTGACTTTGATCTAAATATTAGCCACGTGTTTTTGCTTTTCATAGCTAATACAAAGGTATTAGCCATGTTTTTTATAGCTGTGGCTAAAATCTAAATATTAGCCACGATTTTGTGATCATGGCTAATACTAGTGTATTAGCCACGATTTTTGAACCCTGGCAAAAAAATGTGTAGCTAATACTCATTTTTCTAGTAGTGCTTGTAACTTCTTATCAAAATCTGCTTTGGCAGTTGCACTTTCTGCAGGTTGTGCAGTGACTATAGTTTTTAGTTCAGTGACAATGGCATTATGAGATGCTGTCAGATTATCATTCATTCTTATTTGATTTTCCAGTATATAGCCTTGCTTTACTTCCATGTCATCCACTTGAGTTTTGATCTTTTCTTGATGAGTGGCCAAATAGACTACTGCATTTCCTCCTTTATGGAAGCAGTCAGTCATTTCCTTTTTGTTTTGATTTATTTCAAATCTGATTGACTTGATGTCTTGTGCCAGATCAAATTGCAGGAATGTATGCCCTTCATCCATATATTTTTCCAAAGATTTTCTTTGCTCATCCAGCTTAATCTGCAAAGCCACCATCAGTGAACTATAGTCAGTAGATGGGGCAGGCTGTGGAGCAATTGTCTGTAGGGTTTTCTTATAGTTCTGGCTCCTTCTTTTGAAGACTTGGAACTTTCTCTTCTTGGCTCAAGCAGCATCCTCATCCTCTGAAGCATAAGTGCTGACTATGTCCACTCTATCCTTAGGACTAGGAGGTAACTCCTTCTCAGTCCTTTGTGGTTCCTCAGCATCCTTTGGCTTCTCTGTCTCTTGTGTAGCAGTTTCCTCTATATTCTCCATATTTTCCCCCTGAACATGGGCCTTCTCCCCCTCAACAGCAGCTATATCTTTCTCAAGATCTGTCTGGACAAGATTAAGGAATAGCTCTTCTAAGGTAAATTCCTGTTGAGAATGGGCAGTAGAATCTCTGATCTTATCAACCACTTTATCAGCAACAGATGTGTCCTCCATGACAACATCTTGTGGTTGAGGGTGTATCTATGTTTGCTGATGAACATTAGGTAATGAATCAGTCAAAACTTCATCCTCTATAGGGAAATCTAATTGATTAATTTCAGTGATTACCTCCAGTATGGTTTGAGTAGCCCTTTCACTCTCTAGAGGACTTGGCTCTTCCACAAGTAGAGGCTCCCCCTGGAGTGATTCCAGGTGAATTGGGCTAGCTGAGGGTAGCTCCCCTGCCTCTGTGCATCTTCTTTTCTTGCTGGAGACTGTCCAGCATTTCTTCCCTCTTCTTCATCAGAACTAAACACCACTTGCTCTTCAGAGCTGCTAGAGGATTCTTGAGCCACAATAGCTGTCTTCTTCTTCTTCTTCTGAGGTGTGTCCTTTTCTGGAGTTGGCATCTTTTTGGTCAACACTCTATCCCACCTAGAGAAAATTCTGACATACATTCTTCTCATGTGATTTATCTTTGAACCACCAGCTTGATTCATCACCTCTTGAATACTTCTAGCTAGGTATAGACTCAGAATTCTACCCAGATTGGGCTTCTTCATGCTCTCTTTTATCTTATCAAATAGAATTACTGACCAGTCAGTCTTAAGTTTGAAGATAAACCTTGTCATCAAACTGAACATATGGGCTGAAATTCTATCATGCCCTCCAGGCTTGCTCAGTATTACTTTGCCAACTATTTCAGACAAGAATTTTCCTTGGATGTTCATCCCTTTTCTATTGAACACTAATCCAATCTTCAGGTTTGAATCCAGTGCACACCATCTCAATGCTTCTCTAGTCTTAGAAGCAGATACATCTTCTTCCTCCTTTGTTCTTGGTAGTTGAAGTACCTTCCTGAGACTTTTCTATGAGACCTTGACTTTGGTCCCATGTACTCTGGACTTAATCTTGAGTCCAGTATCATCAAGTGAAGCTGCACTCAAAAATTCAAGAACTTCCTTCTTCCAGATCTTGATCGGTTCTGATACAAGATATTCTAATCCAGTCTCGGCAATTAGGGTTACCACACCTTTGATTTCGGGTTCCGCGTCATCAAAGGCATGTCCCACGAGCTCATATCCTTCATTAATATTCTCTTCTAGCTTGGGCGCCATTAGGGTTTGAAGAAATTTTGAACTTAGAGAAGAGAGATGTCGACACACAAGTTTGGTCTCGAAACTTTGGTGAGCGTGTCGACAAACAATGGCGAAAACCTATTTATACCTTTCTAGAATCGAAGATGAAAAGGCGCGTCAAAATACTTGAATTGTGTCGACACTGTTGAAAAGTGTCGACACTTACTTAGAATGTCTCGACCACTATGTGTCGACACAAGTATAGTCGACAGAATATATGTATCGACACTTATATATGTGTCGACACCACTCAGCTCGACACTTAGTCGAGACTTTACTAGTTAATTCTGTGAAAATCCTAAGTGTCGACACCACCTGGATGTGTCGACACCTACCCTGCATGTGTCGACACTAATTCTCTAAAGTGTCGACACAGACTTCCTAGATGTGTCGACACCATTTCTCTGAAATGTCGTCACCACTACTCTGTGTCGACACAGACAACTCTGTGTGTCGACACCATTTTACTTAGCCAATTTTTTGTAAACTATTCCAAGTTTATCATCCCTAATTCAATTTTAAATTTATTGAATTTAGTTTCATCTAAGGGCTTAGTATACATATCAGCTAACTGATTATCTGTATTTATATACTCTAGTGAAATATCTCCTTTTTCCACATGTTCTCTTAGAAAATGGTATTTTATTTCTATGTGCTTAGTCCTACTATGGGAGACAGGATTATTTGCAATAGAAATAGCACTTGTAGAATCACAAAATAAAGGTGTTCTACTTACTTGAATACCATAATCTTTTAGCTGGTGTTGTATCAATAGTAGTTGTGCACAGCAGCTTCCTGCTGCAACATACTCTGACTCAGCTGTGGAAATAGACACACTGGTCTGCTTTTTGCTACTCCAAGACACCAGCCTTCCACCTAGAAATTGACAAGTACCTGTGGTACTCTTCCTATCTTCCTTGCAGCCTGAAAAATCTGCATCTGAATAACCTGTCAGTTCAAAATCTCCATTCCTAGGGTACCAAAGGCCTAGATAAGGAGTGCCCTTTAGATATCTCAAAATTCTTTTGACTGCTGTCAAATGAGATTCTTTAGGGCAAGCTTGGTATCTAGCACAGACACATGTAGCATACATGATATCTGGTCTACTAGCAGTCAAATATAGTAGGGAGCCAACTATCCCTCTATACAAAGTTTCATCTACAGGTTTCCCTGCATCATCTTTGCTTAGAGACATGCTTGACCCCATAGGAGTTTTCATGGTACTGGATGACTCCATACCATACTTCCTTATCAACTCTAGGGTGAACTTAGACTGGCATATGGATAATCCATCTTCAGTCTATCTAACTTGGAGACCCAAGAAGAACTTAAGTTCCCCCATACTACTCATTTCAAATTGTTCTTGCATTAGTTTTGCAAACTTTTTGCAAAGACTACTTTCTGTAGACCCAAATATTATGTC
This sequence comes from Platanthera guangdongensis, assembly GCA_039583875.1. Lineage (NCBI taxonomy): Eukaryota > Viridiplantae > Streptophyta > Magnoliopsida > Asparagales > Orchidaceae > Platanthera > Platanthera guangdongensis. The sequence goes on along the minus strand of CM077159.1, from coordinate 119,092,213 downwards.
ATCTACATATATTTGGACTAAGATAATCTTGCCTCTGGATTCCCTAAGGAATAGAGTCTTGTCTATTTTCCGCCTTGTGAATTTATTCTCAATGAGGAAACTAGACAGGGTTTCATACCAAGCTCTAGGGGCTTGTTTTAACCCATACAAAGCCTTCTTAAGTCTATAAACATAATTAGGTTTAGTAAAATCAACAAAACCTGATGACTGTTCTACATAGACTTCTTCATTCAGATTTCCATTCAGAAAAGCTGACTTAACATACATTTGGTATACCTTGAACCCTTGAAATGTTGCATAGGCAGGGAACATCCTTATTGCCTCCAGTCTTGCTACTGGAGCAAAGTTCTGATCAAAATCAATACCTTCTTCCTGCCTATATCCTTTTGCAACCAGTCTAGCTTTGTTCTTTATAATTACTTCATTCTCATCCAACTTGTTCCTAAAGATCCACTTAGTCCCAATAATATTGTGGTCTTATGGTTTAGGAACTAGCTCCCAGACTTTGGATCTTTTGAACTGGTTCAACTCCTCTTGCATAGCCTCAATCCAATGAGGATCTAGGATGGCTTCTTCAAATTTCTTTGGCTCTACTTGGGATAGAAAGCTGGAGTAGAGAACTGAACTTAGATTTCTGCTCCTTGTTTGTACCCCTTGTCTGAGATCTCCAATAATTTGATTGGCTGGATGATCTTTTAAATGCCTACTTGCTGGAGGCAGCCTATCTTCTGGTTGTACACCTTCAGCTTCTTCAACTTGCTGCACCCCTTGATCTTCTTCAGCATCAGGTGTATCTTATTCTCCCCTGGACAGCAGCCACCATCTTCCACTTGCTGACTTGCAGTAGGACCTTCTATTAAGGTAAGCTTGTCCATCTTCTCAGTTACACCTGTAGAACGGCAAACACTTCTAGGCAATTCATTGTTAATGAGTCTAACTTCATCAAAAACTACATGAACTGACTCTTCTACAACTTGAGTAATCAAGTTGTAGACCCTATAAGCCTTACTATTATCGCTGTAGCCAACAAAGATCCCCTCTTGGGATTTGCCAGCAAACTTAGTTAGATAAGACTTTCCATTGTTAAGTATATAGAATTTACAACCAAAGATCCTGAAATATGATAGATTTGGTTTTTTGCCCTTCACAACTCATAAGGGGGTCTTCTTGTGGCTCTTGGTGATAGTAGCCCTATTGATTACATGACATGCAGTATTAACTGCCTCAGCCCAGAAATATTCTGGGAGAGAAGTGTCACTCAATAGGGTTCTACCATCCTCTATCAAGGTTCTATTTTTCCTTTCAGCAATACCATTTTGCTGAGGTGTTCTTGGTGAGGAAAATTCCTGAAATATCCCAAATTCTTCACATAGCTTTGTCATACTATCAGACTGAAATTCAGTACCATGGTCACTTCTTATTTTGACCACTGTACTGTCTAACTCATTCTGAATTTGTTTGACAAAACTATAGAAGACACTAGGAGTTTCAGATTTTTGCCTTAGAAAGAACACCCAGGAAAACCTTGAGTAATCATCTACAATCACAAATGTGTAGAACTTCCTACCTAGGCTGTGAACTGGCATAGGACTAAAAAGATCCATATGCAAGAGGTATAGGCACCTCACAATATCTTTATTCTCAATGCTATTAAAGGTGGATCTGGTCTGCTTGCCTTTCTGATAAGCTGAACATATCCCAACCTTTATGCACTTAACTTGAGGACCATTCCTCACTAACTCTTTGCTAAAGAGTTGACCAATTGTCTTATAGTTAAGATGAGCCAGCCTCTTGTGCCATTTAACACAATGTGAGACTTTCTCATCAGCTACAAGACAAACAGGAGAAACAATGTTCTCACATATAATGTCTAGACAATAGACATTTCTCTTCCTATATCCTGTCAAAATGATCTTTTGATCACTTGACCTACTGATATGACAACCATCCTTGACAAATGAGATGTCATATCCTAAATCACTCAGCTGACTTATGCTAATGAGGTTATGTTTCAAACCCTTTACATAAGCCACTTGAGTAATTGTAATAAGATTGCTAGAAATGTTACCAAAACCTTTGATGATTCCTTTTTCTGAACCACCAAAGGTAACCTTAGGACCATCCTGGATTGGTGTATAGTCCTTCAGCAATCCCCTAGTTCCAGTCATGTGCCTGGAACATCCACTGTCCAAGTACCATATTGGGGCATGGCCACTTGGACTCACCTGCAAAACAGATTACTTAACCTTAGAACCCAAATAATTCTTAGGTCCTTGGTGCAAGTTAGTCTGATTCTTAACAAAACTACTTATAGCTTTTCTAGCAGGCAGTTTGCTACTCACCTTGGCACCTGAATTGTGCCAACAATCTATGGCAAAGTGACCTACCTTGTCACAACAACAACACTCAAATCTGTTGTACCTTTGTTTAGGTACTACCCTGGCTGTTTTATCTACAGCAGGCTCCTTGTTGAGTATTGGGGCTTTGCCCTTAGACTTGGACTTTACTGTCCAGGCAGGTTTTGTAAACCCCAATCCAGTTTTACCCTTATGAGGTACAAACTCATCTATCAAAGGTAGAACAGATTTTGGTTTAGAAAAACTTGCTACAATATCTCTCTCTTTCTGAAGTCTAGCCTCCAGATTTCTAATTTGATCATTTTTAAATATAATAGTCCCCATCTGAATAACTGTAATATTCTTCTGTCTGGCTATTTCATTTAATTTCTGATCAAGCAACTTGTCAAAATCTATTGCAGGCACTTTGAGACTAGCAATCTCCTTAGCTTGAGTTTTGGCCAAGTGTTTGCTTTTCTTCAAAGCCTGCAATAATACTCTATATTCATCAATCAACTGATGAATGTCTCCTTCAGATTCAGATGCACTCACATCACTTGATGCTGATGTATCAGAATCTGACTCAGTACTAGAAATTGAACATGAAGAACAATTTTGTACCTGAATTGGTCCAGGCTGATCCTGGATTTTGTCTCCTTCTGATAAGGCCATCAGTCCCTTGCACTGAATGTCCTCATGCTCATATATTGAGTTCATTAGCTGCATGAACCCATTTTCTTCTTCTTCAGCAAACAAGCCAATATATTCTTCAGCTTCTGAATCTGTTTCTGAAGATGACATATCAGTCAGACTTTTATCCTTCTTGGCAACAAAGGATCTTTCCTTTTTGCCCTTGAACTGTGTCTTCTTCTTGTTAGTGGACTATTTCCTCTTTTCTGGACAATCAGCTATTACACGTCCTTGTCTATTGCAACAATAGCATACTATCTTTGAGGATGTAGTTTTACTAGACTTGGACTTTCTCCTGTCATTCCTTGATGACTTCCTGTTCTGATAATAGTCATCTTTTGCCTGTGAAGTGGATGTCTTTGACCCCCACTGCTTCTTCTTTAGAAACTTCTGAAAATGTCTAGTGAATGCAGCAAAGTATTCATCACTTTCACTGCTTTCTGACTTCTTGCTATCTGAAGTATCTGTCCCAGCCTCAGCAACTTTTTGAGGTGGAGATGGAGACTTGCTTTTATATTTCCTAGTGGATTCAGTCTTGAAGGCCACAACTCTTTCTTTGTGCTCCACTCTTGTAGTCTTTTCTTCCTCCTTCCTTACCATTAACTGCATCTCATAAGATAATAGTTTGCCAAACAAGGTTGGTGGAGGAATGTCTGCTAATTTGACCATTTCCCTTATGGCACAAATCTTGGTATCCCAGGCCTTTGTCAGGGATCTGAAAAACTTATCATTCAACTCATAATTGCTGAACTCTCTTCCATAGGACATCAATTCATTGACTATCTTATAGAATTTCTTGTAGCATTCAGTTATGCTATCAGACCTGCCTTATCTGAAGCTTTCATACTCTTGGTTTAACAAAGACTTCCTGTCTTGTCTTACCTCTTCTGATCCCTCCATATAGACTATCAGTGTGTCCCACATTTCTTTTGATTTTTTACAATGAATCAGATTCTGAAAAGTGGCATCATCAATTGCACTTACAATAATATTCTGGGCCCTTTTGTCCATAGTGGCCAGAATAATTTCATCCTTGGTCATTTCTGAATAGTCTTTGGGAGTTCTCTGATTGGCCTCTAGTACAGATACTTTCATTGGCACATATGGCCCTTCTTTGACTGTAATGTAAATTCTTGGGTCAAAGGCTTCCATAAAAAGTCTAACCCTTTCTTTCCAAATGCCAAAAATCTCCTTTCTGCAGATTGGCAATTTCATAGATCCTAGCTCTTTGTGATTCTCAGTTGAACCCATTTTCTTGATTCTTGATTATACTGATTCTGCCTACAGGATCTTTTACTCGGACAGTTATGTCCCTTTTGAGTAACCTCCCTCTGATACCACTTGAAAGAACTAGTGCCTAAACACCTAGAGGAGGGGGGTGAATAGGTGCACTTAATCTTTTTACCTTTTAAGGCAGAAACACTAAATTACTAGACCTGTTTATGCAATTCTCTACAGCAATTCAGCACATATAACACAGCAATCACAGAATAAATCACACACAGAGTACACACAGCTTTTATAGTGGTTCCCCAAGGTCTGGGTACATCCACTTTCCCCCTTCGCCTATCTAGTAGTGTACTAGATTCAGCCTAACTTCTCCACTACTTCTCAGATCCACAGATCTTACAGCTCAGAACCCAAAAAAACAGGTTCCTACAACTCAGAGTGATCCCACTCCTACAACTCAAGCACAAAGCCCTACCACTCAGTCTTCACCAAGACCTACACTCAGCCTTCAACAAGGCCTACACTCAGAGAAATGTATCTCCTACACTCAGGCACAAAGGCCCTACCACTCAGCCTTTATAGATATAGGCTTACAACTCAGATCCCTAAGGATCCTACAGAAAATAAAGAGTACAAAGATTAATAACCACAACTCTTATTGAGAAAGATGAGTTGACTGGCTTCTTAATGAGTTCTTGAAGGAATTTTGTAGAGATCAACCACCCTTGGCTTTCTTCAAAGCTTCTTGAATTAGAACACAGTAGGGTTGAATCTCTTGTGCAGATGATCTTCAATCAACTGCAGTCTTGAGAATCAGATCTCAATCTGAAACTTCCTTATCAGCCTGGTTCAATAGCTGTCTTCTTAGAAGGAGCTTTCTCTCTCCAACTTATTAGATCTTCACTTGAAGGTCTTCTTCTTGTTGTGTTGTTTTTCACTTTATTGATTGCTTCAATCCATCTCTTCTGTTTAAGGAATAAGCCTTTATATAAGCTTTTTTCATGGTGACCGGCTGATCCGATTTCTAACAATCTTCTGACAGCTCTGACAATAGCAGTTGACCGGTTGAAATGGCAGCTGTCAAGTCATCCAGTCACTTCTTGAATTCTCTATCTCTGTCTGAAAGCGTCGAGACAGATAGTCTTTATGTGTCGACACAAATAGACCAAGTGTCGACACAAGTAGATTAAGTGTCGACACTAGCCTTCATGGTGTCGACACAACTCCTTGTGTTGTAGAAACTGCTTCTCGACACTACTTCTTCAGAATATGTCGACACTGATCATTTGTATCGACACAAGTCCTACTTCTTCAATACTTAGTTGATTTCTGCTAAGTGTCGACACAACTCCTTTGTGTCGACACATCTTCTTGTGTTGAAACTTGCTAAGTGTCGACACATCATCTTTGTGTCAACACATGCCTTCTGTGTTGAAACTTTTGCTGAGTGTCGTCACATCTCCTTTGTGTCGACGCATACTTCATGTGTTGAGACTTTGCTGAGTGTCGACACATCTCCTTTGTGTCGACACTTGTACTTAAACTTTGTTGATGTTTGCTGAGTGTCGACACAGCCTCCTAGTGTCGACACTTTTGATGTCGACAAAGTTCCTCTGGGTGTCGACACTGCTTCTAAGTGTCGACACTGATACTTTAGACAATTCTTCACTGTGTGTCGACACTTCCTGTATGTGTCGACACTTTCCTTCTGGTGTCGACTCTGCCTTTCTGGTGTCGACACAATTACTCCAAGTGTCGACACAGCTCCTCTAGGTGTCGACACAAGCCTTCTTAAGTGTCGACACTTTTCTTCTAGGTGTCGACACATGGACTTAGAATCTTTTATGCTTTCCCTGCAATTACTTAACCTGAACACATAAACTCAAAACACATCAAATACACCTTGATGTATATCATTGAGTAGGGTGAGGCTTCTTCAAATCAGGTACATATATTCCAATGTACCCAACAGTTTCATCGAGTTGAGAGCTTCTAACTGCTACTTGAAAAATCTTGCCAAAACTGTGGTCTAAGTTCGTCGAGCTAAGAATGTGAGTTCATCGACTGGAGTGTGATCTTGGACTTAGATTACTTAGATGCTTCTGGATTAAGATGTTGAAGTAGAATACCCAAAGAACGTCGACTTGAGAACTAAGTTCGTCGAGTGGAGTTCAGAGACAATTTTTGGACTTGAAATGTTGAAATATGGTGTCCATAAATTGTCGACCTGAGTACCAAGTTCGTCGAGCCCAGCTCAGAGAATTGTCTCTGATTTCATCGAGCTGAGCATGACTTTCGTCGACCTGAGTTTGACGAACGTCGAACTCATTTTCTGAGTCTTTGAAATTTCTCTAAGTCTTGAGTCTTCTACAGTCTGTTGATGGATGGCCCATGTAGTTTTGACTCTAAGGACATGGCCTATACTCTAGAACATATACATGACCATGGCTATACATGTTGGTTCAAACATCCTAGCTTAGTGAACCTAGCCCAAATCCAACTAGGGATCCAACAATCTCCTCCTATTTGGGTAAGGTCACTAATTACAGACATACAAAATATACAAAGCAATAAAACATATATCTGCCATGAAAAATTTAAATGTGCAGCAGATATATATATACAACAAGCTTTGTATCATAAATAGACACTTTTACAAACAATAGAGAGATTAGAAATAGTTCAAAATGTTCATTTCTTCTTCTTGGGCTCCTTTGGCTTATCCTCCTTAGCTTTGTCACCTGGATGAGTAAATTTGTTTTCCCTATTAGGATCAGCTGCTTGAGCTTTTATCATTGTCATGTCAGCAGCTCCAATGATATTCAGGGAGGTAGCTCTTGGCACTACAGCTTCAGGATGTAATTTTATATAGTCATAAACATTAAAAAATTTGTTAGCCTTAGCAAACCTGTTAAGCCCTTCCTTTCTGTACTTGGACATTGTAGTATATTCAGATGAATCCTTTCATTCAGCTCTTGCTCTGTTAATCTTGGATAGGCCAACCAATTACTAGAACCTAGCCATTCTAGCAGTTGTAGTTGTCTCAGGATCTTCAAATAGTAGAGGAGCGGAAGCAGGTCTCTCGGGGCTTTCAGCCTTTTGATGTTCAGTGTATTGTTGCTATTGATGTTGTTGATACTGCTGCTTGCCAGAAGAATAATACCTTTGCTGGCTGCTTCCTGAAGAAGATGACCTACCCTGATGTCTTTGGTAGGTTTGAAACTGGGTAGTCCTCTGAGTTGAAGAACTTGAAGCACCAGCAGCAGGTGGAGGAGGAGGAGGATCCTTTCTTTATCTTTGAGGAGGTGGGGAATTTCTCCTACTTTTATTTCTTTCTTTCTGTTAATTTTTGGACAGCCACATCCATACTGGTATGCCCTTATAAGATGTGATCTTCTGGAGTAAATAATATGGAGTGTCATTTGCTGGATTTGGTTTTAGGGCAGGAGGTGGAGGAGCTTTCCTCTTCTTAGATACTTTCTTTTTCTTAGGCTCATCATCTGAGTCCTCTTCATCATCATCCTCATCATCAGAATCTTGAGGAGTTGATATATAAGGCATCAATGGCCTTTAGTACTGATTTATAAATGGACTTTTCAGCCTGAATAGGAGCTGGAGGAGGAGAACTGCATGGAGCTGGAGCTGGAACAGAAGGGCTATACATAACAGTGCTTTCAGCCACTGTTTTATTTTCTTCTTTTATATCTGCCATGATCAGTGTATCAAGATCAGGCATTGGTGAATCATCCATTATGAAGGTAGGAGTAGAACTATCTTTTGGAGGGGATGAAATAATGATGGGATCAGCTCTGGGTGGAGATGGCAGGACAGGAGCCTCTATAGCTGGAACCTCGGTTGTAACAAACTAGCATTTAGTTGCTTGGCAACCTTAGGGCTTATGGGAGAGGTGTATGGGACTATAGCCAAAGATGGCTTGATGATGTACTTTGGAAGGTTATTAAAATAAGCTGTAGCAAAACTGCTCAATAAATTTAAAAGATCATATGTGGTATTTATAATAAAATCACCAGCAGTTGTTATTTCCTTTGGGACCTGCTCATCTATTTCCATATCAGATTCAATAAAATGAATTAAATCAAGTAAATCTTGATCAGCATCTGCATCTGCTTCTACTGCTGCTTTCTCTGCTGTGTCTGCTGCTGCATCTACTGCTATTGCTGTTGCGGCTGCTGCTACTTCTATTACTGCTGCAGCTATTACTGCTACTGCTATTACTTCTGCTGTTATTTCTGTTGCTGCTTCTTCTGCCGCTATTTCTGCTGCTTCTTCATTGAGTTTCTCCCCCTGCCTGTTTTTAGTGTACACTGGAGCTAGGCCCCTAATTGAAGAGGGAGGAGTAGAAAGAGCATATATCTTATCAGCAAGAGAAGATATGGAGGTAGCAAGATGTAACGCCCCAAAAATTGTATTTGAGTTGGTCGCGTATATAGGGATTTTTGGTGCCTGTATAGGGGTACACGGCCTAGGACACGGGGGTGTCCAAGGCCGTGTCTGGTTGGTGTTTTGGCCATTTTCAACCCGAGAAGGACACGGAAAGGAACACGGCTGAATGACACGGGCATGTCGTTTGACACGGGCGTGTGCCTACCCGTGTCTGTACCTATGTTCAGCAGGGTCGTGTCGGTTGGCGTGGCAGTTATATATGACACGCCCCCGAAGACGGGCGTGTCGAGGAACCCGACACGGGCGTGTCGAGTGGGACACGGGCGTGTCTGAGCCCGTGTGAGTCTCTTTGTTCGACGATCGTGCCAGGATCAAGGCACATGGCCTGGGACACGGCCGTGTGCCAAGCCGTGTTCGGCCTAGGTTTGGGGATTTTTGAGAGGATCTTAGCCATTCGTTTTCTTTAAATAAGATCCAACTACCCAGATGGTTTCCTGCTCTGTTAAGGCCGGTAATACGGGAGTTAATTCTTCATTTTCTCCAAACCATTCTCTTTCCAAGGAGTTAGAGAGAGGAGGAAGAAGAAGCAGGATTTCGGCTGCCGGCAGAGCATCGGAGCACCGTTTTGAGATCTGAGAGCGGATCCGTGGACGAAAGATCGTTGCGAAGACTTCTATCCGTGCAGTTTTTCCATGGCGCCAAAGCAGACTACAAGGGTAACGATTCTCCACTTGAGCATGTGAAGCTCTTCCTTTCTGCATAGGGAATCCCTCTCCCGCGAGTGTGCGGTGAGTGTGTGGTGTTCCTTGGGGTTGATGTGAATAGTCCCCCTTGTGTTGCATATAGAGTTCGGAATCGAAGTACGGGCATAGACATTGTGTGTGAAGCCTACCCGGACATGTTGCTCTGGATCAGTGATGTTGCATTTGTTATGATTTGCCGGAGAAGACTCCGTGCTTTGGGTTTTTGGGTTTCTACGCGGTAGATTGCAGCATGGATCCTTGGAGGTTAGCTCCAAAGCGCACCCGGAAAACTGAGCGGAATCATTGTTCTGCTAACTTGGCGGTCTGGGAATCGGCCTTGAACATAACTGGGTTATGTGATTGATTGGAATATTAGGATCTGAGATAAGCTTAGCTCGTGCGTACATCTTAAGGCGAACTACGTGGTTGAGTAACGGGCAAGTGGAATTGGACCTGGGCTATGTGGTTCGGTGCGAGAGACCCGAAAAGGGGACTGGCCGTTGGCATAGTCAGGAGCCTTAGACAGTGGTCAGTGATGAATTGTAAATATACCTATTTTTCTGTACATTAATTTAGTCGTTCTCATTTCTTTTCGTCTTTTTTTATATATTTTTGCTTAATAAATAGCTCCTTTTTTGTAAATAATTTTGCTGACTTGTTTTATTTTATTTTTCAGAAAAAAACCAAAAATCTGCCAAAAAGTCAATGTCACGCCCGTGACATATTGGTCACGCCCGTGACCAGGGCGTGACACGACAAACTCCGTCAATCAGCAAAATTTTGAAGTGCAAAACCTGACACGCCCGGGGTCACGCACGTGTCACCCGACACGGGGCGTGACCCAAGCCCGTGTTCACTCCACTCGACGATCGTCGAGTGTCGACACCAACAGTCACGCCCAGCGTCACGCCCGTGACCTGGGGCGTGACTCAATTTTCGCTCGATGATTTTCAACTCGACACTTTCAGCTCGACATTCGTCGAGTGTCGACACCTGCCGACACGCACAGAGTCACGCCCGTGACCTAGGGCGTGACCTTTCCAGCTAGCCCGACAAGACCTGCCTGAAGACTTTCGGCGCAACCCGCGCCCAGATCCACCTGCTTGACACGCCCAGCGTCACGCCCGTGACCTGGGGCGTGACCACTGCGAGACCGACACGTGTCCAGCCGAAGTCAACTTTCCCGTCAAATCGCCGGCCGCCTTCTCAAATAGTACTGTCACGCCCCCTGTCACGCCCGTGACCAAGGGCGTGACCCATGTAATTTTTTTCTATAAATTCAGAGGTTCTGCTCTGGATTTCTGTTCCTTTTTTGAACCATTTTGCTTAGGGGTTGTGCTGCCGAAATGCTTCCAAATGCTATGTAAGAGATATATTTCTCCCCGTCTCCTTAGTTTTATTTTCGTGTCTTTGTAACTCGTCCTTTTATTTAATTAAATGTGTTCTTTTTCTTCTCTTAATATGGCTTTGGAATGAATTAATGCAAATCTCCCCTATGCAATCTTATTTTTCATTTTATTTTAACTTAGTTTTTGTCTTTTTAAAAGGCGTGTGTGAGTGTATGAGTATAATTTTCACTTTTATTTTTTCATTTTCTTACTTAGTTTTGTTAACTTAGGTTTTTATAGCTTTCTATCTCATTGTTATAAACCCGTAAAATTAATTTCAAAGTGATTTTCATTTCTTTTAAGTTAGATTTTTCTTTTTAGGATGTAAAACCTTTCATTATTTTCAGTTTATTTTCACTTTTTAATCAGTTTTACGGAGTTATAAGAATGATTATATAGTCATTTTAATTTTTCGTGCACTTTGATTTTCATTTAAAACTTTTGCTCTTTTAATTTTTTTCGTTCTCTTTTTATGCATTTCTACCGCATTTTAGCGGTAGAAATGTATTCGTTTTTATTTTTCGATCACTTTCATTTTTCGTTTATTTGCAAAACTTTCTTTCCGGTTAATTTTTATTTCAGCTTTTTATGCATTTCTACCCATTCTAGCGGTAGAAATGCAGTTGTTTTAATTTTTCGTCAACTTAGTTTTTCTTAATTTTTTCGCTCATGTGTGTGTGCGCATTTATTTCCGCCTACTCGTTAAGAGTTAAATGGCGCTTGCTTATTTTACTTTCTGTAGAGTGCGTGAGTTTGTAATTTTCTTTTTTTTTCCGCCTACTCACTTAAGTTTTAAATGGCTGGATTTTATTTCAGTAGAGTGCGTGTGTTTTCATTTATGTCGAGAGAGAGTGTGCGTGCGTTGCATTTATTTTGTCCTACTCGGTTGAGTAGGACCCGCATTTATTTTCTCCTACTCATTTGAGTAGGACTTGCGTGTGTGCGTTTTACTGCTTTCATTTCTCCCGCCCACGCGTTTGCGTCGGGACTCGCACTTTACAGCTTTCTTCAGTCCTACTCGTTTGGGTAGGACTTGCAATTTACTGCTTTATTTTACTGCTTTCATTTTATCGCTTTCATTTACTGCTTTCTTTTTCTGCTTTCTTTTCTGCTTTTCCCGCAAGCCGTCCCCATTCCGATGAGTGGCTAACTGTTCTTAGCCCTCGGTATCGAAGAGCATTGGGACAGATAAAATAGCTTAAAATAATTAAAGGTCTAATTTTTCTAATTAATTAAAAGTACTTAAGGTTTGCCCGGGTTAACGATGCGTAGGACCACATATCGATGTGTGGGCACTATTTTCGTTTTCCATACGCTCGCCGAGAGGCCGTGCGTATGGACAGATCACCCCTTGGCAAAGAGAGTTCCGCACTAACCCTCGAGAGAGGAGCCACGCCAACTCTACCTTATTGGGTCCCCACCCAATAGCGGGGTTCTTAGCGTAATGCGGGCGTTAAGAGGAATCCTTCGTCGGACGAGAGCCCGGTTGAATAGTCTTAGCGTTCAGGTGAGCGATAGCCCTATAGCTAGGTGAGCTCATTTTAGTGGAACCTCCACGGCCAAGTCTCCGCCTTAATTAATTAGAAATTTAGGAGCTCTTTTTATTTAAAGTCTATTTTAGTTCAATTGTTTTTTGGGTGCCATCGAGCTAAGCTCTTCATCGGCACCACCTTCAAGCTTTCTTTTTATTGCTTTCTTTTTCTTTCTGTCATTTTCTGCATTTTTTTTATATATATATATAACCCGACAAGTTAATTATCGGTAAAATAATAGTCCCCTCCAGGGAAGAGTAGAAATAATCGAACCGGACCCGAGAACAATACGACCTCGATATTTCACCCGGAATATCCTGTACTACTCACGATAGGTGCACTTGCCTCCTTTCGTTAAAACTTGATCACAACCTTTTTTATATCCAAAATAAATAAATAAATACGCGCGCCCCGTTTTCTTAAATAAAATCACTTCCGCCTTTTTTCTCAATAAAACCGCCGGGTCGCCGCGTGACCGCAAATAATTTTGGAGTTTTAACCATCAAGTTTTTGGCGCCGTTGCCGGGGAATTTTTGGTGTCGTTATTTTAAACCCTGGAAATCTATTAATTTTACCTATATCTATATATAACAAAAATTAAAAATGGCCAACAAAAATATAAAAATCATAATAATAATAAAAACTATAAAAAATATTACAAAATTCTAAAACAAAAAAAAATTGAAAAACTTATAAAAATACAAAAAATTTTGAAAAACCTAAAAAATTAATATTTGAAAAAAAAACTATAAAACTAAAAAAAAATAAAAAACCTAAAAAAAAAACTAAAAACCCACAAAATGAAAAAAAAAACTTAAAAAACTTAAAAAAAAAAACTTAACAACAAAACTTTTTATTTTCATTATTTTTATGAAAATAAAAACTATAAAACAAACAAAACTAAAAAATTCGAAAAAATGAAAAACTTAACAAAAAATAATGATAATATATAAATAAAAAAACATATTGTGCGCGCTAGGGGATCACTATTTATCGCGCAGTGGTCGCTAAGGCCTTAGCTACCTTCGACTCCCCCACGCACTTGCCCCCTACCGCCTGCAACCCTTTAGCCGAATTTTTCTTTTTTGGTTTTTTCTATTATTGTTTTGCTTTTTTTTTCCTCTTCTAATAATAATGCAGGGTTTCGTCCTTGGCCTCTCGGACTCGTCTAAGGGAAGCTTCTACCCTCCCTTTTTCTTTTTTTACTTATTATATTTTGTATATTATCTGTTCCGCATACTTAGATTGCAACATTGGGGACAATATTGGGTTTAAGTATGGGGGTGTTTTCGTATTTCTTTATTTCTGCACATTACAAAAACGCATAAAATTACAAAAACATAAAAAAAAAACCTAAAAAAAAAAATTTTCCCTTGTTTTTATTTTCATAAAACTTCAAAACAAAAAAAATCTTCCCCCTTTTTTCTTATTTGTAAAAGCTTGCATTCTGCCTGCCCGCGACGTTCGACTCATCGAACCAACCATTCAAATAAGAGTCTGTTCGCGGGGGCTGCATTCGAGTTTTTACTTTGTTCATTTTTGTAAAAATCTCTCTTTCCCCCCTATCTTCTTTAAATAACACTTCTTTCTCTCATCTTTCTTGTAAATTGCTTATCATAAAACCACTAAAACATCAAAAAAATTAGAAAAAACCAAAAATACCAAAAAAAGATAATAACTCTAAAAATCTTAAAAAGATAATAATTAAAACACAAAAAAATGATAAAATCCCTAAAAAAATCAAAAAAATGTTTTGTTAATTATGTAACAAAATAATTCGAATATAGCATTTCTTAACCCTTTTTGCTTTCCAAAAATCTAGTTTCGAGTTAATTTATATGCGAATTTTAGTTATTCTTTGCTTACTATTCGTTTATTAATTAAAGTTTGATAGATTTAAGTGTCTGGGGTTAAGTCTTAAAGAATTTTTTTATGTCTTATCCTTATAATAGGAAACTTGTTTTTTACCACCACTTCTAATTTTATAAATAGAAGCTCGTTTTTTATGTTAGAAAATAACATCCATGGATTTCAATTATTTCTGCTTCATGCTTTTAGAAACATTGGAACGTTCATTTTAAAAAGGTTGCTCTCAAAACTTTTTTATTAAAATCTAGTTTTCTTTTTGAAAAAATAAACCCACTTCCTTTTTTTTCATGTCTTACTTGACATGTTTACCCCTATCCCTTAAAAGATCTTATGTCAATGGGAATAAGATTTCATTCCGTAAACATAGGCACCCAATAATTTAAAAAGATTATATATGCAGTAAGAGGATAAAATTCATTACTCCTACACATATACATTGGGTTATTTATTATGAAGAAAGAAAAAAAAATTATTATGTGTTAGGAAAATAAGATTTCGTTTTCCTAACTATCCAAAAAAGAAAAAAATGGAGGTTCGAGAAAAAATTACCTCACCTCAATATTCAAGCCTTCTTCATAAACCACCAAACCACTTAGCATATTTCAATGATTCTAGAATTAATTTAAAATTTTTTGAGAGCATAACTTTTAAATTGCATTATTTCCTTTAACTTCTTTTAAGGTAAAGTTTTTTATATAAATCCAATCCATCTTTGTTAAACTAACAAAAATAAATTTTTGCTTCCTATTTTATTTTATCTAGAAGTCTTTTTGAAACTGTTCCTCTATTCATAACATTTCATAAATTAGGATTTAATTCTTTAACCACGGATGTTTATTTTGATCTTCCTTTTAATTAAGTCAAGCGGTAGCTAAACTTAGGATTTCTTTTATTCCTTATAAGTTCATCTCCAACTTTTGCTCTGGAATAGCAAAAGCTTAAGTATGGGGGTATTTGATGAATTGTAAATATACCTATTTTTCTGTACATTAATTTAGTCGTTTTCATTTCTTTTCGTCTTTTTTTTTATATATTTTTGCTTAATAAATAGCTCCTTTTTTGTAAATAATTTTGCTGACTTGTTTTATTTTATTTTTCAGAAAAAAACCAAAAATCTGCCAAAAAGTCAATGTCACGCCTGTGACATATTGGTCACGCCCGTGACCAGGGCGTGACACGACAAACTCCGTCAATCAGCAAAATTTTGATGTGCAAAACCTGACACGCCCGGGGTCACGCCCGTGTCACCCGACACGGGGCGTGACCCAAGCCCGTGTTCACTCCACTCGACGAATTCATCTCGACGATCGTCGAGTGTCGACACCAACAGTCACGCCCAGCGTCACGCCCGTGACCTGGGGCGTGACTCAATTTCCGCTCGACGATTTTCAACTCGACACTTTCAGCTCGACATTCATCGAGTGTCGACACCTGCCGACACGCCCAGAGTCACGCCTGTGACCTGGGGCGTGACCTTTCCAGCTAGCCCGACAAGACCTGCCCGAAGACTTTCGGCGCAACCCGCCCCCAGATCCACCTGCTTGACACGCCCAGCGTCACGCCCGTGACCTGGGGCGTGACCACTGCGAGACCGACACGTGTCCAGCCGAAGTCAACTTTCCCGTCAAATCGTCGGCCGCCTTCTCAAATAGTACTGTCACGCCCCCTGTCACGCCCGTGACCAAGGGCGTGACCCATGTAATTTTTTTCTATAAATTTAGAGGTTCTGCTCTGGATTTCTGTTCCTTTTTTGAACCATTTTGCTTAGGGGTTGTGCTGCCGAAATGCTTCCAAATGCTATGTAAGAGATATATTTCTCCCCGTCTCCTTAGTTTTATTTTCGTGTCTTTGTAACTCGTCCTTTTATTTAATAAAATGTGTTCTTTTTCTTCTCTTAATATGGCTTTGGAATGGATTAATGCAAATCTCCCCTATGCAATCTTATTTTTCATTTTATTTTAACTTAGTTTTTGTCTTTTTAAAAGGCGTGTGTGAGTGTATGAGTATAGTTTTCACTTTTATTTTTTCATTTTCTTACTTAGTTTTGTTAACTTAGTTTTTTATAGCTTTCTATCTCATTGTTATAAACCCGTAAAATTAATTTCAAAGTGATTTTCATTTCTTTTAAGTTAGATTTTTCTTTTTAGGATGTAAAACCTTTTCATTATTTTCAGTTTATTTTCACTTTTTAATCAGTTTTACGGAGTTATAGGAATAATTATATAGTCGTTTTAATTTTTCGTGCACTTTGATTTTCATTTAAAACTTTTGCTCTTTTAATTTTTTCGTTCTCTTTTTATGCATTTCTACCGCATTTTAGCGGTAGAAATGTATTCGTTTTTATTTTTTGATCACTTTCATTTTTCGTTTATTTGCAAAACTTTCTTTCCGGTTAATTTTTATTTCAGCTTTTTATGCATTTCTACCGCATTCTAGCGGTAGAAATGCAGTTGTTTTAATTTTTCGTCAACTTAGTTTTTCTTAATTTTTTTGCTCATGTGTGTGTGCGCATTTATTTCCGCCTACTCGTTAAGAGTTAAATGGCGCTTGCTTATTTTACTTTCTGTATAGTGCGTGAGTTTGTAATTTTCCTTTTTTTTCCGCCTACTCACTTGAGTTTTAAATGGCTGGATTTTATTTCAGTAGAGTGCGTGTGTTTTCATTTATGTCGAGAGAGAGTGTGCGTGCGTTGCATTTATTTTGTCCTACTCGGTTGAGTAGGACCCGCATTTATTTTCTCCTACTCATTTGAGTAGGACTTGCGTGTGTGCGTTTTACTGCTTTCATTTCTCCCGCCCACGCGTTTGCGCCGGGACTCGCACTTTACAGCTTTCTTCAGTCCTACTCGTTTGGGTAGGACTTGCAATTTACTGCTTTATTTTACTGCTTTCATTTTATCGCTTTCATTTACTGCTTTCTTTTTCTGCTTTCTTTTCTGCTTTTCCCGCAAGCCGTCCCCATTCTGATGAGTGGCTAACTGTTCTTAGCCCTCGGTATCGAAGAGCATTGGGACAGATAAAATAGCTTAAAATAATTAAAGGTCTAATTTTTCTAATTAATTAAAAGTACTTAAGGTTTGCCCGGGGTTAACGACGCGTAGGACCACATATCGATGTGTGGGCCCTATTTCCGTTTTCCATACGCTCGCCGAGAGGCCGTGCGTATGGACAGATCACCCCTTGGCAAAGAGAGTTCTGCACTAACCCTCGAGAGAGGAGGCGCGCCAACTCTACCGGATTGGGTCCCCCACCCAATAGCGGGGTTCTTAGCGTAATGCGGGCGTTAACAGGAATCCTTCATCGGACGAGAGCCCGGTCGAATAGTCTTAGCGTTCAGGTGAGCGATAGCCCTATAGCTAGGTGAGCTCATTTTAGTGGAACCTCCACGGCCAAGTCTCCGCCTTAATTAATTAGAAATTTAGGAGCTCTTTTTATTTAAAGTCTATTTTAGTTCAATTGTTTTTTCGGTGCCATCGAGCTAAGCTCTTCATCGGCACCACCTTCAAGCTTTCTTTTTATTGCTTTCTTTTTCTTTCTGTCATGTTCTGCATTTTTTATATATATATATATAACCCGACAAGTTAATTATCGGTAAAATAATAGTCCCCTCCAGGGAAGAGTAGAAATAATCGAACCGGACCCGAGAACAATACGACCTCGATATTCCACCCGGAATATCCTGTACTACTCACGATAGGTGCACTTGCCTCCTTTCATTAAAACTCGATCACAACTTTTTTTATATCCAAAATAAATAAATAAATACGCGCGCCCCGTTTTCTTAAATAAAATAACTTCCGCCTTTTTTCTCAAATAAAACCGTCGGGTCGCCGCGTGACCGCAAATAATTTTGGAGTTTTAACCATCAGTCAGGAAGGCTTAAATGCTCATGTTGTTTCCATCCTGGGGTGGTGGTGAAGACGTTGAAGTGTCAGGATTCACCGTTAATGTGCGCTGAGTGCACGGGGTTCACCGTTAATGTGCGCTGAGTGCACGGGGTGTTTGGCTGTGCGAGCCTACACCTGTGGAGTAGAACTTTTTTACATAATTGTTTAGTTAGGCTAATGATATGCAGGGAATGAGCACCGCCGTCCCGAGAAATGGACGGGGTCATTATAATTTGGTCGGCTTTAGCTGACCGTTCCCTGTTTGCCACCATGCGGTGGAATGTTGCTTGCACGTGCTGCGGAGCCGAGTGTAAAATAGCGGGCTGGAGCCCATGTTGCCGTGCTGGCCCTCGAAGGCCTTAGCGAAAAGTTGTTTTCATTTTGTCATGCGTGGCCGGCCTACAAGCCGATGTATGTAAGACATTATTTGATAAGTGAACTATTGTAAGGCCATAAGGCCATGTACCTTTCAGTGTATTTGGGTTTCATTCCTGTTGTATGGATGTGGACATTCATGATTATGGATTTAAGTTTTGGGTTCTTTCAACTATTTAAAAGCTTCTGCTAGAATGCTCTGTGTAGGACGAGTAGTCTTAATTAGATAGTTTGGATGTTCTTATGTAACCCTTCCGACTGTCCGTGGTATATGGCGTCGGGTTCCAGCTGGACCTTCTGTTATATGTCATACGACGGATGGGGGTGTTACAATTTGGTATCAGACTTCTTGTTACGGTCGAGTTTAAATGAATTCATGGGCGAATTCTTTTAAGGGGTGGTGAACACATGTGTGTGTCATCGTTATAACATCAAAAAGAACCCATGAATGTCCACTCAGGAATGAAAAATACACTTGTTTTATGGAATCTGAGTGTTCCAATGATTTCTTTTATCCTTTTGGTTATCGTCTAGTTGTTAAATTTTCTCAACGTGGTCAGCAAGATAGCCCAAACGTCAAATTAATATCTTCGGAACTACCCAGTTCTCACGTTGAACCAGCGAAAAACCGAGGAACAAAGGTTAATCCCAACAAATAATGGAAGCACAAGCAAGTCTTTTATACATTCACTTCTTTACAACACGAGGCATACATAGCGAGACATGATTTCGCTAGTATAACAGTTGTAAACAGAAAGCACAAAAAAACAAGCCGGGCGGACAGCCCGGAGTCCGCCGAGACCGCGAGATCGCCGAGGTAGCCGAGTCCGCTGAGATCGCCCGCACTTAGCTGCAGTCCGCCTAATAGCCACGGAGTCTGCCGAAGCCGCGAGGCCACGCGGACACACCGTTATTCGTCTCCTGCTGAACCTGAACTGAGGAACACCCCTACCCGCCGAAAGCCGGCGGACAGGTTATTGAAGCTGGCAAAGATGAAACAGAACTGACAAGCCGCAGAGCGACCTCCTGCTGAGTCCGCAGAGACCGCACACTTCCAAGTACTTGACCGAAGTCACAGCCAAACTCCTGGCTCCTTGAAGCTACCCGCGCGACCTGCACACAGCAAACGTCAGCACTGAATCAATCCGCGCGGACTGACAAACTGAGACCGCAGCACTTTGCTCAACCCAACTTACTGTTCACTCAAGTTACTTAGGTTACTGTAGATGTGCCAGGGGGGTCCTATTTATAGGCAAGGTGAGGAGTGTGGTCACCGCCCAAGAGATAGCGACACCGTCCCAGCCCGCGTGATAGCAAAACTCCGTCCGCCGAGTCCGCAAGGACTTAGCCGGATACCAAGGAAAACCGCCAGGAGCAAGGCAACCATTGATAAACCCTCTCCAGTCCGCCCAAGCTATGCGGACAAGACATCAGTCCGCAAAGCTCCAACCACTACAGGACAGCAATCCCCCTTCAATGGCTGTCCGCACCAACCCGAGGCAGACCGCAAGACTCACACCTCAATCCGCCACAAGTCCACGACCAAAGGCAGATAGCAACAGTCCGTCAAGTCACAGCGGACTTGGCGGATACGGCGGACACCATGAACTTGGCACAGGGTGTGACCAAGTCCAAAACCATCAAAGGCCAATGCGAGCATGGCGGATGCAAACCCCCGTCCGCCAAACACCAAAGCACAAACCGCCAGCAGTCCGCAAATTCCTCGCACTCCTGTCCAACGCAG
The DNA here is from genome assembly GCA_039583875.1 of Platanthera guangdongensis. Classification (NCBI taxonomy): domain Eukaryota; kingdom Viridiplantae; phylum Streptophyta; class Magnoliopsida; order Asparagales; family Orchidaceae; genus Platanthera; species Platanthera guangdongensis. The sequence continues at coordinate 119,072,016 of CM077159.1, read as the reverse complement.
CAGCATCCTCCCGGACTCCAAACACCAGTCTGCCAATCAATCTCCACAGCAAAGCACCTGCTGTGCCACCAGAGCTCGACAAGGCCTCAGCCAAGCTCTAAGCTCAGTCCGCAACAGCCCAAACCGCGGACACGCCAGTCCGCAAGCTACCCGCGAACATGAGCCAACCCGCCTATCAGCACAAGCTTGCACCCGCGGCCACTGAGCAATGCACCAGTCCGCAAGCCTCCATCCGCTCAGGCCGCTCCTTGGCAAAGCCAATCAGCAAACACCCTATCCACAGAAACCAGGCCGCATAGTCCGCGGACTCCAAGCAAACAACCCGCTCAGAAGACAGCCGGCTTTCCACTAGACCTTCCACCAGGCCGCACATCACAGTCCGCCCAGTCCGCCTAGTCTGCCAAAGCTGTCCGCCCAGGCTGCACGGCCTGTCCCGTCAACCACTTCCACTTCACAAATTTCAACACTCCCCCTTGAAGTGAGAAGTGGTGACCAAGCCCAGCAAGCTGCGCAAGCGTTCAAAGGGCCCCTTCGACAATGGCTTCGTGAAGATGTCAGCAAGATTATCTTCACTCCGAACATGCCCGACCAGCAGAGATCCTTCCAACACCTTCTCCCTGATGAAATGGTGATCAATCTCTATATGCTTGGTCCTGGCTTGATACACTGGATTGTTAACCAGTTTGAGAGCACTCTCATTGTCACCCCGGAGTAAAGTAGGCCCTTGCACTTCTTCATGAACATCCTCTATAAGCCTCCTCAACCAAACGGCTTCCCGAGTAGCCAAGGCCGAAGCCTTATACTCCACCTCCATGATTGAAACTGACACCGAGTCCTGCTTTTTGCTACACCACGAGATGCTAGCTGAACCGCAAGTGAACACATAACCTGAAGTAGACCTCCGATCATCCGAATCACCGCCATAGTCAGCATCCGTGTACCCGAGCAACGCAAACTCCGTGTCCCTTCTATAGAGGAGTCCCATGTCAGAAGAAGCCTTGACATACTTCAGAATTCCCTTTGCTGCCACTAGATGAGAATGCCTTGGTTCAGCCATATACCAACTTACTCGGCCAACAACATAAGCAATATTTGGCCTTGTAATCGTCAGATAAATCAAGCTCCCAACAAGAGCCTTGAACACCAAGGGATCACGAAGAACCCTTCCCTCATCTCGTCGAAGCTTTAACCCAGATTCCAGTGGAGTAGATCACTTCTTCCCTTCGCCCATGCCGAACCGCTTCACAATGCGACCAGCATACCCTTTCTGGCTAATGAGAACCCCGCACTCCTTCCTCTCCACTTCCGAACCGAGAAAGTGATGCAACTCTCCCAAGTCTTTCATCTCGAAACGTATAGCAAGCTCAGCCCAGAGCCTTGCTACTTCCCCCTCCGAGTTCCCTATGATGATCATGTCATCCACATACAGCAGGACCAAGACTCGTAGCTCCCCCTTCTTCTTTACAAACAAGCTTGAATCCGAGTTAGAAGCAAGGTATCCACACAATTGCAAGTAATCTGCAATCTTCACATACCACGCTCTAGGAGCTTGCTTCAACCCATAGAGAGCCTTCCTGAGTTTGCAGACATAGTCCGGATGCTTTTCAGAGACAAAACCAAGCGGCTGATCCATGAAGATGTCCTTGTCAATCTCTCCGTAAAGAAAGGCATTCTTCACATCGAGTTGCCACAATCTCCATCCATTGCTAGCAGCCAAGGCGATCACCACTCTTATAGAAGTCATCTTCGCAACTAGACTGAATGTCTCCTCATAGTCTTCTCCATACTGCTGTGAGAATCCTCTAGCGACCAGGCGAGCCTTGAACTGATCAATGCTCCCATCAGACTTCTTCTTCAACTTATACACCCACTTGCAAGTAACCGGAGTAATGTCATCAACCTTGGGCACAAGATCCCAGTTTTCATTCTTCTTCAGAGCATCAATCTCTTCCTTCATGGCACCTTCCCACTCCTTCACTCTAGTGGCCTCGTTGAAGTTTGCAGGCTCTCGCTCATCCAGAGGACCTGCAAAGAAGCAGGAGACAAAGCTCACTGCATTCCCATCACAGTACCGAGTCGGTGGCTTAACCACCCTCTTCGATCCCCGAAGACACGGCTCCTTGCTTATGGCTTCCGTTGCTTCTTCGGGCTCCACTCCTACCTGGGGCAAGCATTGAGCAGTGCTCCCCTGCTTCCTGAGCTAGAAGGCTCAGCCTCGGAGTTCGAAGCAACAGGATCTACTAGTGAAACAACAAGCTCCTCTTCCAAGCCTTCAGCAGCCACCACCGGTGCTTCATCAACCTTGCTACTTCCGGTTAGCTCCACCGAGCCACCTCCATATGACGTCAGCTCGTCAAAGACAACGTCTCTTGACACCACGAACTTTTTTGTCACAGGGTCCATGCATTTCCATCCCTTCTTCCGCTCATCATAGCCAACAAAGACAAGTTTCCTTGCCTTCGCATCCAGCTTTGTCCGTGAAGCATCTGGCACATGCACGTAGCAAGTTGAACCGAACACCCTAAGGTGTCCAACACTCGGCTTCTCCTTCAGCAACAGCTCAATAGGAGTCTTCATGTTGATAGGGCTGAGTGGCATCCGGTTGATGACGTAAGCAGCACAAGACATCCCCTCCGCCCAAAAGGACCTTGGGATATCTTTCGCATGAAGCCAGCATTTGCAGCTCTCCGTCAGATGATGAATTTTCCGCTCCGCTACCCCATTTTGTTGTGGAGTGTGAGCAGAAGTAAGCTCCCGTTGGATCCCGTGCTTCCTGCAGAAGTTAGAAAACACGGAGGAGACAAACTCACCCCCGTTATCAGTTCTAAGCTTCTTAATTCGCAAGCCAAGCCGGCCTTCTACCAACTCCTTAAACTCCACAAACAAATGGAAGGCTTCTGACTTCTCCTTTAAGAAGTACACCCAAGTATACCTTGAGTAGTCATCAACCAAGACAAGCATGTATCTGCTTCCACCAAGGCTGGTAGTAACCATCGGTCCCATCAGGTCGCCATGAATACACTCCAATGGTTTCTTGCTCCTTGTTTGTGATTTATCAAACGGAAGGCGATGTGCCTTACTGTATTGACAGCCCGCGCAAACATGCCCATCACCAAAGGAGGACAACTTCGGCAACCCCCTCACCAAACTTCTACTATCCATCGCCTTCAGCTTGTCCATGCCAACATGTCCCAGCCTCTCATGCCAGATAGCATCGCTATCATTGGCCCTCATTCTATCAACATAAGCACTGGTGGAAAAAACAAACAAGTTCTTCACCCTCCTCCCAACATGAGCAACATCAGCCTTTACCGCTGATACGTTGCGAAGGAACCTCACGTCTGTTGGCCCAAACAGAACGTGATACCCAGCGTCCACCGCATTGGTCACCGAGAAGAGGTTCTTCTTCATGCCTGACATGTGATACACACTCCTTAACGTGAGTGGCCCCTGATCACTACCCAAAGACATGACCCCCTCTTTCTCTACTGCATAAACAATATTATCAGCAGTGATAATAGCTTCATTACCTGAGTAAGCCTGGATGAAGGTGAACTTCGACTTGTCTCCGGTGAGGTGATGACCACACCCGGAGTCCACGATCCACTCGCTGTTGAAGTCCTCAGTAGACAAGGCCCGGACACAAGTGCCCGTCATAAAAGCTCCGCCCCATCCTGCTTCTTCACTTCTCGAGCAAGCTTCCTCCTTTCCCGCTGCATGCCCAGGCTGCAGTTTGACCTTGCAGTCCCGCTTGAAGTGCCCTCGCTGATGACACCGGTAGCACTTCTGATTCTTCTTCCAGTCCTTAGGAGCATTTCTCCTCTCCGGTGGATATGAAGTTGAAGTCTCCTTCTCACCAACGACCTGCACCTTCTTCTTCTTCTTCCCTTCCCATCCTTTCATCTTGCCTGAGAAGATAGCTTCGCTGCGTTCCTGATTCAGGTTCACTCCAGCCATCTGCCTTGCTAAGCTCTCCTGCGAGGCAAACAGATTCTCCAGCTCCAGCAACGACGGCTGAGTAGCCCACCCTTGAACAGATGTTACAAAGGCCACATACTCCTTCCGCAAGCCGCGAATAATGTGCCTTTTCATCTTAGCCTCAGAGATAGGCTCATCAGGATCCAGTGTCGACAGCTCAGCACACAAGCTCTTCATCTTTAAGAAGTACTTGGAGATGGAAAGGTCTCCCTGAGTTACCCTGGCCAACTCATTCTCCAGGAACTGAAGCCGCGTCACATTCTTCCTATTGAACAACTCATCAATGGTTGTCCAAATATCAGCAGCCAACTCACATCCAACGATGTGATCAAACAGTTCCGGAGACACGGCTCTCTTCAGAATGACTCCACCTTAGCATTTGTTCTTCTCCAGAGCCTAACCTGCTCAGCAGTACCGAAAGCAGCAGTGACTTCCTGCCTGTCGTCACCACCGACGACTTCCCACAGCTCCTCGCCAAGAAGATAACTCTTCATGCACGACTTCCACTTCTTGAAGTTAGTCGGTATTAAGAGTTCAATGCCCAGACCTCTTGCAAAACTCCCTTCCATTGCAACACCTGTTGGCAACCTTTCAGAAGCTCTGAGCAACAACACAGGTTGATCACCACTCAATCACTGAGTAACAACACTGGCTGACTTCTGCTCACGAAACTGAACCTCCCTCTGATACCATGTTAAATTTTCTCAACGTGGTCAGCAAGATAGCCCAAACGCCAAATTAATATCTTCGGAACTACCCAGTTCTCACGTTGAACCAGCGGAAAACCGAGGAACAAAGGTTAATCCCAACAAACAATGGAAGCACAAGCAGGTCTTTTATACAGTCACTTCTTTACAACACGAGGCATTCATAGCGAGACATGATTTCGCTAGTATAACAGCTGTAAACAGAAAGCACCAAAAAACAAGCCGGGCGGACAGCCCGGAGTCCGCCGAGACCGCGAGGTCGCTGAGGTCGCCGAGGTTGCCGAGTCCGCTGAGATCGCCCGCACTTAGCTGCAGTCCGCCGAATAGCCACGGAGTCCGCCGAAGCCACGAGGCCGCGCGGACACACCGTTATTCGTCTCCTGCTGAACCAGAACTGAGGAACACCCCTACCCGCCGGAAGCCGGCGGACAGGTTATTGAAGCTGGCAAAGATGAAACAGAACGGACAAGCCGCAGAGCGACCTCCTGCTAAGTCCGCAGAGACCGCACACTTCCAAGTACTTGACCGAAGTCACAGCCAAACTCCTGGCTCCTTGAAGCTACCCGCGCTACCTGCACACAGCAAACATCAGCTCTGAATCAATCCGCGCGGACTGACAAACTGAGACCGCAGCACTTCGCTCAACCCAACTTACTATTCACTCAAGTTACTTAGGTTACTGTAGATGTGCCAGGGGGTCCTATTTATAGGCAAGGTGAGGAGTGTGGTCACCGCCCAAGAGATAGCGACACCGCCCCAGCCCGCGCGATAGCAAAACTCCGTCCGCCGAGTACGCAAGGACTTAGCCGGATACCAAGGAAAACCGCCAGGAGCAAGGCAATCATTGACGAACCCTCTCCAGTCCGCCCAAGCTATGCGGACAAGGCATCAGTCCGAAAAGCTCCAACCACTGTAGGACAGCAATCGCCCTTCAATGGTTGTCCGCACCAACTCGAGGCAGACCGCAAGATTCACACCTCAATCCGCCACAAGTCCACGACCAAAGGCAGATAGTAACAGTCCGCCCGGTCACAGCGGACTTGGCGGATACGGAGGACACCATGAACTTGGCACAGGGTGTGACCAAGTCCAAAACCATCAAAGGCCAATGCGAGCATGGCGGACGCAAACCCCCGTCGACCAAACACCAAAGCACAGACTGCCAGCAGTCCGCAAATTCCTCGCACTCCTGTCCAACGCAGCAGCCTCCTCCCGGACTCCAAACACCAGTCCGCCAATCGATCGCCACAGCAAAGCACATGCTGTGCCAGCAGAGCTCGATAAGGACTCAGCCAAGCTCTAAGCTCAGTCCGCAATAGCCCAAACCGCGGACACGCCAGTCCGCAAGCTACCTGCGAACATGAGCCAACCCGCCTATCAGCACAAGCTTGCACCCGCGGCCACTGAGCAATGCACCAGTCCGCAAGCCTCCATTCGCTCAGGCCGCTCCTTGGCAAAGCCAATCAGCAAACACCCTATCCGCAGAAACCAGGCCGCATAGTCCGCGGACTCCAAGCAAACAACCCGCTCAGAATACAGCCAGCATTCCACTAGACCTTCCACCAGGCCGCACATCACAGTCCGCCCAGTCCGCCTAGTCCGCCAAAGCTGTCCGCCCAGGCCGCCCGGCCTGTCCCGTCAACCACTTCCACTTCACAAATTTCAACACTAATCGTGTGCCTTTTCTTCTATAGGCAGCTAGGAGCGGTGCTGGTCAATCAGAGCATCCACAATCGGCGGAAAGTAGTGCACCGAGGGACATGCCTACTACACCTCCTTCAGCGGAAATCATCAGGATGGTGGCTGAAGCCGTATTTGAGATGATTAATGCCCAACCTGCAGGGCAAATGCACCACGCACCTCCTGTCGTGGAGCAAGAACCGGTTAGGGCGGCAGAGCCGAGAGTGGTGGAGCGCGCAACAGTTGATCTGGTAGAGCCAAGGAGAGCTATGGAGAAGCAGCTCAAGCATGTAATGGGCTTTCATCCCTCAGTATTTGACGGGACTGGAACGCCAACTCAAGCTGAGGACTGGCACTCTTCGATAAAGCGGGTTTTGACAGCCACGTTAACTGAGGAGTGTCAGAAGAACACCATAGCGACTTTTCTTTTGGCGGGTGAAGCGAGGTTGTGGTGGGATGAGTTGGAGTTTCATCTCTTAGTGCGTATGCAGCTTGTTGATGTGCCTATGGAGGAATTTTCAAGATTGTTCCTAGCCAGATACGTACCCTGTGCTCAGAAGCTTGAGATGGAGAACCAATATCTTGGGTTGACTCAGGGATCCAGAAGCGTGGACGAGTACCTGCATGAGTTTACATGATTGGGTCGGTATGCTGGGGCTATGTTTACGGAAGAGGAGAGGAAGACCAACCGATTTTATGAGGGTCTTTGTGGTGACCTACAGTTACTCCTTGCTTGGCCTAAGTCGCAGGGCTTCCTAGCCTTGGTTAACTAGGCCCGATATTTGGAAAAGGTTGCGAAGAGGGTGCAAGAGAAGGACTCAGGAGAAAAGAAGGCAGAGTTCAAAGTTCCTAGTGCAAAGTCAGGATTCCGCAGATGGAACAGGAAGCAGAGGACTTCAAACTCAGCCCCTTCGTCTGGTGCGTCAGGGGAAACCACAAGTCAAGTCCAGGAGCTTGCTACAATTGTGGGAAGACAGGGCATTTTTCTCGTGAGTGTTGGAGCGGACGTTCAAAGTCCGAGAGAAAGTCTGGAGCGACTTATGAGGAGAAAGGGAAGGCGGTGGAGTCAACCGCGTCCCATCATGCTCCAGTCCAGCCTAGAGTTTATAATCTCGGTCTGCAAGAGGCCATAAAGCAAGCTGATGTGGTGACAGGTATGAGTTAATTTGTAGCAGATTAACTTTTGTAGTTGTTACCTCTTTTATGTGTTAGCTTACTTCCGTTGTTGCTAGGATTTGTATTGATTCTCGATTGTCCGGCGAGTGCCTTGTTTGATACGGGAGCTTCGCATTCCTTCCTATCCGAACGATTTGTGATGCGCATCGGGGTCCCTCCCTCGATGGAAAAAGACAAGTTGGATGTGTTGTTGACCAATGGGTGCTCAATGCGTGCGGATAGGGTCTGTGTAGTCAAGGTTCGGATTGGGGATCAGGAGTTTGATTTGCGAGCGTTGATTCTACCATTAGTAGAGTTCGATGTAATCTTTGGTATGGGCTGGCTGTCGGAGAAGCGAGCTTACATTGATTGAAATCGAAAGGAGGTTAAGTTGGGATTAAATTCTGAACGGGAGACTATGTTTGCGGGCATGAAGGGGTCAGGGAAAGTTTTGATGTCAGCCCTTCAACTGATCAAGGCAGTTCGGTCTGGGGCAGAGCTGTTTGTCACTCTAGTGCAGACTTCGACTCCTAATCCTAGTCTGGACAGTATCCCAGTTGTGTCTGAGTATCCTGATGTGTTTCCGGATGATCTCCCAGGAGCTCCTCCTCAGCGGGAGATAGACTTTACTATAGAGCTGGTACCGGGTGCCAAACCGGTGTCACGCACCCCCTATCGAATAGCGCCAAAAGAGATGGCGAGTTGAAGGTGCAACTGCAAGAGTTGTTAGAGCAAGGTTATATGTGTTCAAGTTCGTCGCCTTGGAGCGCACCGGTTCTCTTTGTTAAGAAGAAATATGAGAGCTTGCGGCTTTGTATCAACTACCGGGAATTGAACAAGCTTACGGAAAAGAATAAGTATCTGATCCCAAGAATTGACGATTTATTTGATCAGTTGGTTGGGTCAACGGTATATTCGATGTTAGATCTGAAGTCCGGTTACTAACAATTGAGGATAAGGGAGAGCGACATCCCAAAGACAGCATTCAATACGCGGTTTGGGAATTACTAGTTCACGGTCATACCGTTTGGTTTGACCAATGTGCCATCCGTGTTTATGGATCTAAGGAACAGGACGTTCAGAGAGTACCTGTACCATTTTGTGATAGTATTTATCGACGATATCCTGGTGTACTCGCAGTGTGAAGAGGATTACTACAATCACCTGCACATGGTGTTGGAGACGTTGAGGAGAAACTAGTTGTATGCTAAGTTCTCCAAGTGTGAATTCTGGTTATCCTCGATAGCATTCCTTGGCCATGTTGTTAGTGTAGAAGGGATAGCTATGGATCCGGCGAAGATAGTGGCGATACGGGAGTGGCCTGCTTTGACTACAGTGGCGGAGGTCCGGAGCTTTCTAGGGCTTGCTGGCTACTATAGGTGCTTCGTAGAGAACTTCTCGCGGATCGCGCTACCACTCACGGCTTTGACTAGGAAGAATCAGAAGTTTGTGTGGTCTTTGAAGTGCGAATAGGCTTTTGAAGAGTTGAAGAGGCGGTTGACCACAGCGCCTATTGTATGTTCCCCAAGTGGAACCGAAGGGTTCAAAATCTATAATGATGCTTCGGACAGTGGTTTGGGCTGTGTCCTGCTACAGCATGGGAGTGTGATAGCCTTCGGTTCACGACAATTGAAGGCTCACGAGAGAAATTATCCGGTCTATGACTTGGAGTTAGCGGCCGTGATATTTGCTTTAAAGCTGTGGAGGCACTATCTGTACGGTGTAAAAGTCGATATATACACCGATCATAACAGCTTGAAGTACTTGTTAGATCAAAAGGATCTGAACATGAGGCAGCGGAGGTGGATGAAGTTCCTAGGGGTCTACACCTTCAAGATACATTATGTGCTAGGGAAAGGTAATGTGGTGGCGGATGCGTTAAGTCGAAAGGTTCCTGCACAGGACAACTGGTTGTCGGTTCATGATGAGAGATTGTTCCGTGAGTTTGAGGCTTTGGAGATATCTTACGTCGACAAGCAGTATAGTACTGAGGCGAAACTATTTTGGACCGAGGTGCAGTGTGACCTAGCAGATATAGTTCGGCGGGCTTTGATTCAGGATAACAGCATGAAGCAGATCTTGGAAGACTCATTGGATGGGTTAAATTCCCAGTTTGTTGTTGAGGATGGGTTGCTAAGGAAAGACGGTCGCCTATGCGTTCCTAGTGCGGATAAACTTCGGGAGGAGTTGATGAATGAGGCTCATCATACCAAGTACTCAATCTACCCGGGAAGCACGAAGATGTATAGAGACATGAAGAAATTATTTTGGTGGCCAGGATTGAAGAAGGATGTAGCACTCTATGTGGACAAGTGCCAAACTTGTGCCTTGGTTAAGGCGGAGTGCCAGAAGCCCGAAGGTTTCCTATAGTCCTTGCCTATACCGGAATGGAAATTTGACGACATATCTATGGATTTTGTGCATGGTTTGCCGAAGTCGCAGAGGGGAAACGACGCCATCTGGGTGGTCGTAGATAGATTGACAAAGGTGTGTCACTTCATCCCGATCAGGAAGGAAGATCTGGCGGAAAGATTGGCCAAACTCTATGTGGAGAATATTGTACGGTTACATGTTGTGCCCCAAAGTATTGTTAGTGATCGAGATGGCCGCTTCACGTCGAATGACTGGAGGTTGGTGCATAGTCTGTTGGGTACTAAGCTAAAGTTTAGCACAACCTTTCATCCGCAGACGGATGGCCAAACCGAGAGGGTCAATCGGACGTTGTAGGACATGCTTCGCATGTGCGTCCTAGATTTTGGAAAGTAGTGGGAAGATCACCTGTACATGGTGGAGTTTGCGTTTAACAACAGCTTTCAGGAGAGTATTAGAATGGCGCCTTTCGAGGCCTTATACGGGAGAAAGTGTCGCACGCCGTTGTCTTGGTTGGAGACGGGCGAGTCAAAGCTTTTCAAACGTCAAGCGGTGGAAGATGCCACTTCAGTGATACGGACAATTCAGGAACGGTTGAAGATCGCTCAGGACAGACAGTCGAAGTACTATAACGCCAAGCATAGGAACTTGGAGTTCAGTGTTGGCGACTGGGTGTACTTGAAAATCAAGCCGTTCAAGGGTGTCTCGCGGGTTCGACGCTTGAAGAAACTGAGTACGAGATACCTTGGACCATTTGAGATCCTGGAGCGTGTTGGCGAAGCAGCGTATAGATTGAAGCTATCGGTGGAGTTTAGTGGGCTACATGATGTGTTCCACGTTTCGATGTTGCGTAAGGAGGTGCAAGAGCCTTCGCAGATAGTTGTGGTTGATCAGGTGCCAGTTGATTACGAGTTGACGACAAAGGTCAAGCCACTACGTATAGAAGATGTTGAAGTCAAGAGACTCCACAACAAGGATATCCGAATGGTCAAAGTCCGTTGGGATAATTGCGGACGTGAGGAGCTTTTTTGGGAGCGAGAGCAAACTATGTTGGAAGAATACCCCGAGTTATTCCATTCAGGTGGCTTGTAATTTTTGTGTACCTTTACTTAATTTCGGGACGAAATTCCTTAAGTGGGGGAGATTTGTAACGCCCCAAAAATTATATTTGAGTTGGTCGCATATATAGGGATTTTTGGTGCTTGTATAGGGGTACACAGCCTAGGACACGAGCGTGTCCAAGGCCGTGTCTGGCTTGTGTTTTGGCTGTTTTCATCCCGAGAAGGACACGACAAGGAATACGGCTGAATGACACGGGCGTGTCATTTGACACGGGCGTGTGCCTACCCGTGTCTGTACCCATATTCAGCAAGGTCGTGTCAGTTGGCGTGGCGGTTATTTGTAACACGCCCCCGAACACGGGCGTGTCGAGGAACCCGACACGGGCGTGTCGAGTGGGACACGGGCGTGTCTGAGCCCGTGTGAGTCTCTGTGTTCGACGATCGTGCCTGGATCGAGGCACACGGCCTGAGACACGGTCGTGTGCCAAGCCGTGTTCGGCCCAGGTTTGGGGATTTTTGAGCGGATCCGAGCCGTTCGTTTTCTTTAAATAAGATCCAACGGCCCAGATGGTTTCCTGCTCTGTTAAGGCCGAGAATAGGGGAGTTAATTCTTCATTTTCTCCAAACCATTCTCTTTCCAAGGAGTTAGAGAGAGGAGGAAGAAGAAGGAGGATTCCGGCCGCCGGCGGAGCATCGGAGCACCGTTTTGAGATCTGAGAGCGGATCCGTGGAGGAAAGATCGTTGCGAAGACTTCTATCTGTGTAGTTTTTCCATGGCACCAAAGCGGACTACAAGGGTAACGATTCTCCACTTGAGCATGTGAAGCTCTTCCTTTCTGCATAGGGAATCCCGCTCCCGCGAGTGTGCGGTGAGTGCGTGGTGTTCCTTGGGGTTGATGTGAATAGTCCCCTTTTTTTTGCATATAGAGTCCGGAATCGAAGTACGTGCATAGGCATTGTGTGTGAAGCCTACTCGGACATGTTGGTCTGGATCGGTGATGTTGCATTTGTTATGATTTGCCGGAGAAGATTTTGTGCTTTGGGTTTTCGGGTTTCTACGCGGTAGATTGCGGTAGATTGCAGCAGGGATCCTTGGAGGTTAGCTCCAAGGCGCACCCGAAAAACAGAGCGGAATCGTTGTTCTGCTAACTTGGCGGTCTAGGAACCGTCCTTGGCATAACTGGGTTATGTGATTGATTGGAATATTAGGATCTGAGAGAAGCTTGGCCCGTGCGTACGTCTTAAGGTGAACTACGCGGTTGAGCAACGGGCAACTAGAATTGCACCTAGGCTATGTGGATCGGTGCGAGAGACCCGAAAATGGGACTGGCCGTTGGCATAGTCGGGAGCCTTAGACAGTGGTCAGGAAGGCTTAAATGCTCATGTTGTTGCCATCCTGGGGGTGGTGGTGAAGACGCTGAAGTGTCAGGATTCACCGTTAATGTGCCCTGAGTGCACGGGGTATTTGGCCGTGCGAGCCTACACCTGTAGCGTATAATGTTTTTACATAATTGTTTAGTTGGGCTAATGATATGCAGGGAAGGAGCACCGCCATCCCGAGAAAGGGATGGGGTCATTATAATTTGGTCGGCTTTAGCTGACCGTTGCCTGTTTGCCACCATGCGGTGGAATGTTGCTTGCAGGTGCTGCGGAGCCGAGTGCAAAATAGCGGGTTGGAGACCATGTTGCTGTGCTGGCCCTCGAAGGACTTAGGAATAGTTGTTTTCATTTTGTCATGTGTGGCCAGCCTGCGAGCCGATGTATGTAAGATACTATTTGATAAGTGAACTATTGTAAGGCCATAAGGCCATGTACCTTTCAGTGTATTTGGGTTTCATTCCTGTTGTATGGATGTGGAGATTCATGATTATGGATTTAAGTTTTGAGTTCTTTCAACTATTTAAAAGCTTCCTCTAGAATGCTCTGTGTAGGACGAGTAGTCTTAATTAGATATTTTGGATATTCTTATGTAACCCTTGTGACTGTCCGTGGTACATGACGTCGGGTTCCAACTGAACCTTTTGTTATATGTCATACGACGGATGGGGGTGTTACACAAGAGGTGAAATAGCCTCTGCTATAATTATTTTGAGTAGGGGAGTAAGAAGTGCAAGGAGAGATGGAATAATGGAGGGGTCCAATGGCAGAGAGGCAGAGGGTGTTTCAGTAGAAACAGAAGGAGGGATGGAAGATGATGGTGGAGGAGGAGGTAGAGAATCTATCATTGGAACATCTAGGATAAAAGAAGTATGAGGAGGGGAAGTATGCAAATTAAAGGAATGGAGGGAGGAGATATTGGAGGGGGGAATGGCAGCCAAATGGGGTGGGAGTGGAGATGAGGGTGGTGATGGAATTGATGTATCATGTTGGGAGGGTGGTGAGTTAGGAAAGTGAGTGGGGGATAGATGTACTGGGGATGAGGGAGGTGTAGGAGTGTGAATGGTAGTTTGAACTATGGACGGGGGTTGTTGTACTATCTGAGGGTGAGGTGGCATGGCTGGATGTGAGAGAGGTGGGAGGAGGGAGTTCTTCAGCAGGGTAGGAAGTGCCTGGAGCAGACCTAGTACTCACAGAAGGCCTGGTAGAGGAGGAGGAAGCCTTGGAGAGCTTAGTGATGCTCCTCTCCCACCTGTAAAATTGGGCACAGGTGAGCCTCTTGGAGGCATTGATGAATATGGTCGGATAGACCAGTGATTCAATAGCCTTCTCCTTCCGGAAGATTCCCAGAATTCTTCCAAAACAGACCTCCTTTTTTTGTTTTTCTTCTTAATCAGCTCAAAGAGAATCTGAGCCCAGTTCACCTACTTATTGTTTACCACATCACACATTACCAGGAATTGGTGCCTCATAATGTAATCATGTGCAGTGTGTTTGTCCATCAACACTTTCCCCACAATGTCTGCTAGAAATTTGAACTCCGCAGACAGGTGTTTCTTCAGCAATTTATTTGGGGTTTCTCCAGTATACCCCATCATACTCAGCATCACATCAAATTCCTCAGTATCAATTTCTAACTCTTCTTCACCGTTAAATAATCCAAAAATTTCTGTTAGAATGGCGGGAGAAAGTGGACAGCATTACCAGAGATTGTGCCAGTCATAGAGTTCTTATCTGTAGTGGAAGAAGTATAGACCCACTCTCTGATCTCAGCGCCAGATAACTCTATCCTGGTGGATAGCAGATTCTTCAACTGTTGTTCTTCAAGGAGTTGCAGGATGTCCAGAAAGATTGTTGGAAGGAATCAAAATCGACATCAAAACTAGTGTCGAATTTCATTTTACGAGGCTGCCTGCTGGAATCGCCATTAGTTCACCTACAAGAGAAAAACAAAGATCAAGTGCAAGGGAACTGAAAGCGAGGGACGGAGATCGAAGAAAACCTAGATATAAGGTTTTCCGAAATATGAATCGAAAAACTCCATTCCACGAAAAATAAATAATTCTTCGATCTGAGATCGACGAAATAATTTGTAGTTAAATAATTCGTCGAGCTCAATCTGAAGATTTGAAGACATTTCGTCGAGCTCCATTCGACGAAAGTTTTCTGAAGTAGATTCGTCGATCTCCGTTCGACGAAAACATATTCACTTACAGAGAGTTCGTCGACCTCCGTTCGACGAATATCTCTAGAACTTTTCCCAGTTCGTCTAACTCCGTTCGACGAACTTTAAAGAATTCGTCGAGTGCGGACAGAAGTTAAATCAAAGCTTCTCCATTGATCATGCCCATCTGATTTATAAATAACAAGTGATTTCTTTCATCCAAGGTTTGGTGAAAATATCAGCTCTTTGTAAATCAGTGTAGATATAGACAAGTTTGATTTTATTTTTGTCTACATACTCTCTAAAGAAATGATGACTAATGTCTATACGCTTAGTCCTACTGTGATGGACTGGATTCTGTGCTATGGATATAGCACTTGTGTTATCACATAGTGGAGTTGAATTATTTAAGTTGAACCCATAGTCTAGTAGATGGTTTTGAATCCACAACATCTGGGAACAACAACTGCTAGATGCTAAGTATTCTGCTTTAGCAGTTGATGTAGAAACAGATGATTGTTTCTTACAAAACCAGGACACTAGTCTCATACCTAGGAACTGGCAAGTTCCTGAGCTACTTTTCCTGTCAACCCTGCATCCAGAAAAGTCAGCATCTGAATATCCAGTTAAATCAAATTCTGACACTGTTGGATACCAAAGGCCTATAGTATGACAACTCTTTATATATCTCAAAATTCTTTTAAGAAAAACTAGGTGAGATTCTTTAGGGTTCACTTGGAACCTAGCACAAAGACATGTGGCAAACATTATATTAGGTCTGCTAGCTGTAAGATATAATAGGGACCCAACAATTCCCCTATATAACTTCGGGTCAACAGGTTTCCCGTGTGGATCAGAATCTATTACAGCATTAGTAGCCATAGGTGTTTTCTTTGCTGAGGCATCAGCCATCCCAAACTTTTTAAGAAGTTCTTTAGCATATTAAGCCTGGGAGATGAAGATGTCATCAGAAAGCTGCTTCACTTGGAGACCAAGGAAGTAGTAGAGGTCACCCATACTACACTTATCAAACTTAGAATGCATGAGGTCAGAAAACCTCTTGCATAGTTTAGAGTCAGTAGACCCAAATATGATGTCATTCACATAAATTTGTACTAACAAGATTTTATCCTTATGGTGCCTAGTGAATAATGTTTTATCTACTATGCCTCTAGTGAATTCATGCTCTATTAGAAAGCTAGCTAAGGTCTCATACCAAGCTCTTGGAGCTTGCTTTAGACCATAGAGGGCTTTATGCAATCTAAATACATAAGAGGGATGGGTTGGAGAGGAAAACATGGAGGTTGTTCAACATAAACCTCTTCTTTAAGTACTCCATTTAGAAAGGCACTTTTTACATCCATCTGGTAGACTTTAAACTTCTTGTAGGCAGCATAGGCATGGAAGATTCTGATTGCTTCTAACCTTGCAACTGGTGCAATGGTTTGATAATAGTCTATGCCTTCTTCTTGCATATATCCTTGAGCAACAAGCCTAGCCTTGTTCCAATGATTGGGTAGTCTTTGGGTCTTGGAACCAAATCCCAAACTCTACATCTCTCAAACTGGTTGAGTTCCTCTTGCATTGCAATGATCAAGTGGGGATCTTGCTCAGCATCTTTTATGGATTGAGGTTCAACTTAGGAGAAAAAACAGGCATGCATTACATCTTGATTTAGTTGATGTCTTGTCTGTACACCTACTGTTATGTCTCCAATAACTTGGGATATAGGGTGATCCCTTAGTGTGACAAGATCAGTGGGTGGAGTGGGTTTAGCAACAACATTTGGATTTAATTCCTCTTGTGGAATTATGTTTGTTGTTGAATGAGGTTCAGCCTTTTCCAAAGATTCATCTTCATTGTCTTCAACAACTTGTGGAGGAGAGGGTGCTATAGCTTCTTGTGGAAGGTTTAATTTACCCATTTTCTCACACAAGTGAGGTACCTGCAAAGTGTTGCTGGTAGAAATCTCTTTCTCCTTATAAGACATGTTAGTTTCATCAAAAGTAACATGAATTGATTCTTCAATTTTTAAGGTAGATTTGTTAAACACCCTATAAGCTTTGCTTACTTGGGAATATCCTAGAAAAATTCCCTCTTCAGCCTTAGCTTCAAACATTCTAATATATTTTTTGTTATTGGTATGTATATAGTATACACATCCAAATACTTTAAAATAAGTGATTTTAGATTTCTTCCCTTTAAGTAATTCATAGGGAGTCTTATTCTTTAGTTTATGTATCAAACTTCTGTTCAGTACAAATTTGTTCTGCTTACAGCCTCTGCCCAAAAGGATAGTGACATGTAAGCATCTGCAAGTAATGTGTATGCAGCTTCAATCACGGTTTTATTCTTTCTTTAAGCTACCCCATTTTGTTTGGGAGTTCTAGGAGCTAAGAAGCAGTATCTGATACCTTCCTTCTAACAGAATTCATGCATAAGAAGAGTCTCAAACTCTGTATCATGATCAGTTCTGATCAATGCAACATGAGTAGAGTACTCAATCTGTATGGTCCTGAGAAAATCTATAAGAACTTTAAAGGTATCTGACTTAGATCTCAGAAAGAACACCCAAGTGAATCTTGAGAAGTCATCTACAATGACTAAAGTATAGGATTTCCCTCCTAGGCTTTGTACAGCAATCGGTCCAAATAGGTCCATTTATATCAAGTACAAAATCCTAGGTGAATCACTTTTATTAATTGATTTAAAACTATATTTAGTTTTCTTGCCTAGTTCACAAGCCCTATAAAGACCTTCCTTCTTGTAGGGACCAGAAGATAAGCCTCTTACAAGACTGTCTTTAGATAACCTAGCAATATTTTTCATGTTTACATGTCCTAGTATTTTATTCCATAATTCATTTTGAGTGCAAACAATATTAAGCAGACAAATATCTGAATTGGCAGAAAAAAAAATCAACTAAGTATATGTTTCCTTGTCTATTTCCAATTAAAACTTTTTGTTTTTCTTTATTAGAAATAATACATGATGTAGAGTTAAAGTGTACCTGATAACCGTCATCACATAATTGGCTGATAGAGATGAGGCTATGCTTGAGTCCTTTTACATAAGTCACCTTCTTGAATATGACTACTCCAATCCTTACTTCTCCATAGCCTTCAGACTGGCCATACTTTGAATCACCAAAGATGACCTTTGGTCCCATCTTGGACTTGAAATTGTATAAGTTATCCTTGCTGCCAGTCATGTGCTTAGAGCATCCAATGTCCATATACCATAGTTGATTTACAATTGGACAGCTCTTCACCTGCAGAAAAAAATAATTAATTGTTCTTGACCCAGGTTACCTTAGGTCTTTTGTTTTGCTGATAAGAAAAGCTGGATATCACAGAGTATTCAGGTTGTGATTTATATCCTAAGGGGTGATATCTTCTAGGTGGAATTATCCAATCAGCAAGTGGGTTAAAGGGTATCCTAGTTTGATTAGGGTTGCTATTATAGTTATAGTTTTTATTAAGTCTGACTGGGTGCGACGAAATGTTGTGAGTTCGTCGACCAGAGTTCGACGAAATGGGATGAGATCGTCGATCTCTACTCAGAGAATGAACATAGTCAATTTCTGTGCCCCAAGTTCGTCGACCTCTACTCGACGAACCATACACAGTTTGTTGATCACAGTAAGACGAATGATTATTATATAGATTTGCGTTCAGAGTTCGTCGACTTGAGTTCGACGAACTTGCCACATTTTGTCCATCTGTGTTCGACGAAATCTGCTGAACTTTGTTTTTGTCTAAGGTTTTCTGATTTTGATTTTTCTTGTTTTTATGTGTGATTTCAGTTTGATTGTTGTTCATTACTTCTTTATTCTTAGCTGACACAAAATTAATGGGGGTTGATAATATGTTCTTCTTGAGATTGGGGGGTAAACTTGATGATGCACCCAAACCCAGCTTGCCATTTTGTCTGGCATTGACTATGCTTGTGATGTCCATCAGCTTAAGGCTTCTCCCATTAAGAGATTTCTCAAGTTGTTTGGCCTCACATAGCTCTGTTTTTAAAACAATGATTTGTTCATTAGCTAGTGTAAGTTCTTCTTTCATCTTAGTGTATTCAGAAATTATATTTTCTTGATTAGCTAGTCTTTCCCTAAGTGTTTTGATTTCCTTTTCAGAGTTTATTAAATCAATACACATGGTTTTAAATTCAAATTTGAAAGCATCAAAATTATAATCAAAAGACAAAAGTACCTGATCAGCTTCTGTTTCTGAAGCTTCTTCATTTTAGATTCTTCCTCTTCATCAGATTGACTTCTGGAGGCATCTATGGCCATAAGGCAGACTTCCTTGGCCCTTGCCTCTTCTTCGCCTTCACTGGAACTTGAAGATGTGGATTCATCCTCAGTTTCACTCCAGCTTTCTGCTACAAAGCCTTTCTCCTTCTTCTTGTATTTGCTGGAGGATGGTCTTGAACTTTGTTGTCTTCTTATATCCTTCTCTCTTCTTTTCTCTTTCTTCTGATTCTCTAGACACTCTGAGATGAAGTGTCCAGATTTCCTGCAGCCAAAACACAGCACCTCTTTAGTAGAGGTTTTGTCATACCTTGGCTTGTCATCCTACCTGGATGACCTCTTCCTGAAGTCCTTCCTTGCCATTTTATAGAATCTTTTGGCAAGCAGACTCATTAACTCTTCATTCACTATTTTAGTTTCTGCCTTTTCAGCAGCCTTGAATGCCAGGTTATGTTCCTTCCTGGATGCTGTGGGTGTCCTTTGCTCTGCTGCTTCTCTGGATTTAATGAGCTGCTCATAGGACTTGAGCTTTCCTAAAAGGGATTCAGTGTAAATCTCATTTAAGCTTCTGGCCTCCTTGATTGGCCAGATCCTTGAATCCCATGAGCTTGGGAAGCACATAAGGATTTTATCATTCACCTCAGTGAGGCTGATGTCCTTGTCCAAGGTATTTAGCTCATTGATGATTGAGCTCAGCCTGTTGTACATATATGCAACAGTTTCTGCTTCCTCCTTCTTGAAGTTCTCATATTGTGATATAAGATTGGATCTTCTGTCTTTTCTTTCATCAGCAGATCCAGCCACCATTTGATTAAGGGAATCCCAAATGGCCTTGGCTGATGTGCATTCAGCCACTTTCTGGAAGATGTCATCTGACATTGTTTGGGCCAGAATATTCATGGCTTTGGCATCAGCAACTTTAGCTTTATTCTGGGCTTCAGTCCACTCAATTGGTGGAACTGCATTTGTGCTTGAAGTTGCTGTACATGTAGAGGCAGTAGCTTGAGGAGGACCTATCAAGATGGAATTGTAGATATCCTAATCAATAGAATTCATATATAATTTGATTCTTGCCTTCTAGATGGCAAACCTATTTAGGTTGCACACTGAAGGTCTGGTGATCGCAGTCTTTATTCTGTGCCATAGTGTGGATATAAACTTAATAGAAGTAAAGGTCAGATCTAACACAGGATCTTTTGGTTCAAGGGTTAACTTGTACAACCAAAGGAACTTGTTCTGACACTAATTTAAATTAAGGGTTAGATCTGAAATACTCTAGATGGAGGGGGGGTGAATAGAGTATTTAGGGTTTATAAAATTTTTGCTAATTAACAAGTCAGTCCTAAGATAATTCAATCTATCACGGGTGCTGCTGAAACTAAATTGAATACCACAAACACAACAAAACAAAGCCACACAGCCACAACAAGAACAAAAAGAAAAAGTGCAACCAGACAACACAAGAAATTTATAGTGGTTCCCCAACATGGGTACAGATGCGTGTAAATCGACAAGCGCACCGGTCGCACAAGTAATAAAGTTTTGGGAATAAATCTCAGAGTGTCGGTCTCTTGAGGAATACAATTAGAGTAAAGCGGCAACAATACAGAAAATATTGAAATGAGAGTTATAAATAGAAAAAAAGAGGACTTGGGATATTGTGGGTGTTTGATCTACTAAACTAGTAAAAGCTATGCGGGTCGAAGGCACCGCTTCGCAAGGTGGAGTGGGTGTTTCGGCCGCGATGCCGAACTTCGGTTGGGCGAGTGGACGGAAAGCTAATGGATGGAAGTGTTCTTGTGTGAAGTGCAATCGGGTGAGACACAGGAATGGAGTGGATGTGGGGTGAGCGAGGCGCATTCACAGACACTACTCACAAGCATAAGAAAAATACTCACATTCCATTAGATATAAAATAAACTTGATGTTTATGGATGGAAGTGTTCATTACAATGCTTAAACCATTCCATACTACAGAGGAAGGGGAAGATGAGTAAACCAAAAGAGAGTGAAGATCCACCACGGGTCGTGGCCGGAGTAGCGAGTTGTCAATCCACTTCCGGGCTCAGTCCAAGGAGGTTTCCGGTACCAACGAGCTGTCACCTCGAAGGCCTTTTAGTCTGTTCTCTAGGTTATCTTCTTCACCAACTCCGGTGGAAAGCTTGGAGTTGAAGTCGTCAATGGCCGAGGGCTTCGCCGGAGAGTTTGAAAAGCTTCGAAGGAGTTGGCTATGGCCTCCCGACGAAGGTGGAGGTGATGGAGCAGCTGGAGAAGTGAAATGGCGATTCCCGCGCACTCCCACTATCGCGGCAAATGACAGGCGTTGACCTAAATCGCGGAGCAGGGCCTTAAATACGGAGGCAGCAGAAGCAGTGCGCACGATCAGTGGCGCACGACCAGTGGTCGTGCGCACTGTCGGTCGATGATCGTGCGACTTTTCCAAATAGACCTGCAACCTGGATAAGAAGCATCAGCATATATGCGCACGAGCAGTGATGCACGACCAGTGGTCGTGCGCACTATGGCCAGTGCTCGTGCGATTACCTAGACAGGATTAGTAAAATGAGTGTGTAATGCACACGATCGATGGCGCACGACCAGTGGTCGTGCGCAATAAGTCCAGTGGTCGTGCGCAGTTTTCCTGCATCGTTGGGGTCTCCCGAGCTGTTCCGGAGCACGCACACGACCCCTGCACCAGTAGAAGAGGCAGAAACGCCACCAAATGTGCACACCACATTCCCAAGACAGGGTTAAATAACAACAAAAATAAAGAAACACAAGAAGCACACAGAAACGGGCCTACAGTGCACTTAATCGTGAAATAGGCACATAAGCAAATATAAGCAATAAAGGCTCTCAAGTGTAGTGCTAAGATGATAAAAATGGCCCAGATGAGTCCAAAAATAAGTATAAAATGTGGACACATCACACCCCCAGACTTAACCATTTGCACGTCCCGAGCAAATCATCACGTCGTGGGCTAGAAAATAGCTAACTGGCTCAGAAATTTCAAAAAGAAGTAAGACGAGAAATCAAATACATCATGGGCATAGAAGATATAATAGAAAAACTTTTTAATTATACGACGTAGTTTAAACTATTCGACAGACATAATTAAATATTGTAATTACTCAAAATTAGAATTCTGGAGAATCTTGCGATCATGTATAGGAAGAAAGTAGGTAGGCCACAAAGGTGAGCATTGTCAAAGCTCGGGACTCAGGATCACCTCCAAAGGAATCCACCAATGTCGGGGACCATATGCTTGCACGTTCACACTCTCTCCACAGTGTGGGTTAGACTCAAGCATGAATCAGTAGGACTTGTAGGAGAAAATGGGGCTTAGGCGATGGCTTGGTAGTCAAAGATAAACATGAAGGCTCTATGAAATCAAAGCGAGCGAATAAAACCCAAACCAATACAGCCACTTAGAAATGAATGGGGCACACGCCCCCAGACTGAGCTTGAAAACCGGGCTTGAACACGGCCGAACCCGACCAAAATCAATAAAGAGTATGGGGATAGAATTCTCAAAGCAATGTTTTTCAGATTTTTCTCTCTTTTGCGCTTATCGGTTTTTTATGTTTATTTTTCTTTCTGCGCTTGCAATCCCCAAACATAGCAATCAAAACGTGAATGAATTCAGGAACCCCAAAAATCATGTCCACCTATCACAACCTCGGCAATATAGAACATATAAAGCAGCTCAAGCATTTGATTGCGATGGTGGGTTGAACTTCAGGCCTTGGTGAATGTGAGTGGAGCTGAATCAAAGGAAGGGTAGGCACAAATTTGGCATGCAACGGTTAAGGGGTAGGAAAGGCTAAACAAGGCTCAAACTAGCCAAAATGGGGGGCTACGTCTTCATGCTCACGCTTGACTAACCGTGCATCAATGCTTCGAGAGTAGCTTAGAGCAAGTTCTTAGCCACCGAGAAAGATGATCCTTTCTCCCAATTCGAGCAATACGAGTCTAGTGGCAGCTACACACATTCCTACAGTATCGTGCGATTACTCCAGATTCAGATTTTGGGTAGTACAAACAATATTTACGTCTACAGAAAAATATAAACTACGAGCATAAAGAAAAAATAATTCTATCCTACTTCTACACAAACCGTGAGTACTCAATTAGGAGCACTGCATAAGTTTCGAACTACTCAATCCTGAAATCCTAAGCCAGCACCACTATTTTAACGTTTACACAAAAACAATACATTTGACGCGGGTTGTGCGCGTGGGTAAGAGCGCACTCGTGTGGGTGATTCAGTGTGTGCAACAGAAATTAAGAAATAAGTAAACAATAAACTGGTATGCAACAAAAAGTGTGGTGCAGGGACCACAGGCATGCTCTCCGCCCCAGACTTAAAGTCTACAACTAGTAAAAATAAACATGCCAAAGATGACAAAATGCTAGGGTAGGAAGTACCTATGCTCAAAATTGAGCATACTAGTCGTGCAATGAGATGTCCAAGTACGGCCAAGTTGCCGCACCTCAAAAATTCCTGCACCTGCGATTGAAGTGTGCAAGCCAAACAAAATATGGACACATATATATATATGAATAAATAAACAGAACTCAAAACACAGTATCGGACCAAACGGTCCAACTTGGGTTGTCTCCCGAAAGCCCTTTTGTTTACCGTCCTTAAGGTGGACCAAATATCTGTATTAGCAGTTCAAATAGAGAGTTCTTGCAGTCTAAAAAAATAGAAAAGCTCAAATATGTTCAAGAGGTACAAAATGTGGTGAAAAAAAATGTGCAGGGGAGCTGCAGAGTGGAGTGGTGGTCCTCAGCTGTCGGTGCTGCCATTGTCGATCAAGGAGTGTCGCTATTGCTTTGCTTGGGGTCGGCGAGCTGCAGGCTTTGAGAGTTGCCGGTGGTTGCGCCGCCATCACATAATTTTAACCGGTGCCCATTGACTTTGAAATTATCTCCGCTTTTCCCGACTATTTCGATGGCGCCAAAAGGGGAGACTCCGATCACTGTGAAAGGGCCGCTCCACCGCGATTTGAGTTTGCTGGGAAATAAGCAGAGGCGGGAATTGTATAGCAGGACTTGGTCTCCTGGTTGAAGTCTTTGGGGATGATGTGACGGTCATGCCATTTTTTTGTTCTTTCTTTGTATATCCGCGCATTTTCGTATGCGAAATGTAGGAGCTCCTCTAATTCGTTCAGTTGAGTGTGACGCTTATCTGCTGCGGCTTCGATGTCCATGTTTAGTAATTTGGTTGACCATAGCGCTTTGTGTTCCAGCTCGACTGGTAAGTGGCAAGCTTTTCCGTAGACGAGTTGAAAAGGAGTCATACCGATAGGGGTTTTGAAGGCGGTTCTGCACGCCCATAAGGCGTCGTCGACCTTCTTGGCCCACTCTTTTCTGTTGGAATGGATTGATTTTTCGATGATTCTTTTGAGATCGCGGTTGGAGACCTTGAACTGCCCATAGGTTTGGGGATGGTAGGCAAGAGAGATTTTGTGGTGGACTCCTAATTTCTTCATGAGTTGCAAGAACGACTTGTTGCAAAAATGGCTCCTGCCGTCGCTGATGATGGTGCGCAGGGCGCTGAATCTAGAGAAAATATTCTTGTGTATGAAATTCAAAATGGTGCGGGCATCATTTGCGGCGACAGCTTCGGCTTCGACCCATTTGGAAACATAGTCTACTGCGACAATAATATAGAGTTTTCCATGCGACATTGGGAAGGGTCCCATAAAGTCGATTCCCCAAACGTCGAATGGTTCGCAGACGAGCATATTGTTGAGAGGCATTTCATCCCTCTTGGAGATATTTCCTGTCCTTTGGCATTCATTGCATTTTGCGACGTAAGCTTGTGTTTCTCTAAAAAGGGTTGGACAAAATAGGCCACATTGCAGTATCTTGCGTGCTATTCGAGTGGCATCGAAATGACCGCCGGCCTCCCGATCGTGGCAGTGTGTTAAGACGGATTGAAATTCGGTCTCGGGTACGCAACGCCTGATGATGCTGTTGTTGCCAGTACGGAATAGTAACGGATCTTCCCAGAAAAAATATTTGGCGTCGGACAGTAGTTTTCGCTTTTGCTGCGATGACAGCTGAGGGGAGACAGATTTGCAAGCGAGGTAGTTGGCCATATCTGCGTACCACGGGATTGTCGGAGTGAGCGAACAGATGGCGAATAATCTTTCGTCCGGGAAGCAGTCGGCAATCTCGTTGCGGTTGCAGATGGGTACAACTCCTTTGGTGTCGCTCTCCAATCTTGATAGGTGATCGGCGATGACGTTTTCGACCACTTTCTTATCTCGGATCTCGATGTCATATTCTTGTAGTAGAAGAATCCAACGGATTAGTCGGGGCTTGGCGTCTTTTTTTTGAATAAATACCTTAGTGTGGCATGGTCAGTGTACACAATGACCTTAGATAACACTAGGTACGAATGGAATTTTTCGAAAGCGAAAATTACTTCCAATAGCTCCTTTTCCGTAGTGGTATAATTCAGTTGAGCATCGTTGAGAGTCCGGCTGGCGTAGGAGATAGTATGAAAGATTTTGTTTTTCCTTTGACCGAGCACTGCTATGACTGCAACATCTCTTGTGTCGCACATGACTTCGAAAGGCAAAGTCCAATCGGGTGCCACCAAGATTGGAGCGGAGATGAGTCGATCTTTGAGAGTCTCGAAGGCCTGCAAACATTTTTTGTCGAAGTCAAACGGGATGTCCTTGGCCAGCAAATTTGTGAGGGGCTTGGATATGGATGAGAAATCACTGATGAATCTTCTGTAGAAACCAGCATGTCCCAAGAAGCTGCGGATCCCCTTGGCAGAAGATGGAGGAGGAAGATTTTTGATGATACTGACTTTTGCTTGGTCGACTTCGAGCCCCCTGTGAGAGACTTTGTGGCCTAAGACAATGCCCTCGAGAACCATGAAATGGCATTTTCCCAATTCAAGACGAGGTTTGTATCCTCACAACGCTTCAGAGCTTTGTCTATATTCGTGAGGCAGGAATCGAAGCTGTTCCCGAAAAGGGAAAAATCATCCATGAAGACTTCGAGAAAGTCTCCAGTCATGTCACCGAAGATGGCAATCACGCATCGCTGGAAGGTTGCTGGGCCGTTGCACAATCCGAATGGTATTCTCCTGAACTCGAAGGTGCTGGAAGGGCATGTAAACGTCGTTTTGTCTTGGTCGGCGGGGTCAACTGTGATTTGATTGTATCCTGAATACCCATCGAGGAAACAATAGTATTCCTGACCAGCCAATTTTTCCAGCATTTGGTCGATGAAGGGTAGCGGGAAATGATCTTTGCGGGTGGCCTCATTCAGTTTCCGGTAGTCTATGCAGACTCTCCACCCGGTGACCACGCAGGTGGGTAATAATTCATTCTTTTCGTTGGCCACCACAGTAATCCCGCCCTTTTTGGGCACCACTTGCACTGGGCTAACCCATTTGCTGTCGCTGATGGGGTAAATGATACCCGCATCAAGCAATTTTATTACTTCTGCCTGTACCACTTCATGCATCTTGGGGTTCAGTCTCCTTTGAGGTTGTGCCAACGGCTTGTATTGATCTTCAAGCAGAATCTTGTGCATGCAAAATGCCGGGCTGATCCCTTTTATGTCGGCTAATGAACTTCCAAAAACATTTTTGTATTTCTTTAATACATCGACCAAGGCGAGTTCGTTGTCGACGGAGAGGGATGCAGAGATAATGACTGGGCATGTTGTGCCGTCCTCTAGGAAAGCGTATTTCAGGGATTCGGGCTGCGGCTTCAGAGTTATGGCAGTGGTTATGACGGTAGATGTGATGAAAGGTTCTTTGGTTGGATGCGGGGTTCTCGGGACATTAGTGTGGGAGGTTGTGTGGGATGCATCCTCCTCTTCCCACACTGGCTTAGTTGGGTCAAGAATCATTTCACTGTACATGTCCGGTTCGTCGATCAAATCTGCTTCGTCGCAATTAGTGATTCTGAGATGTTGGGAAGGTTCGTGGACGTTGAAAGAAATCGTTTTTTCCCCCAGGCTTAGGGTGAGCTCTCCTTGGTCAACGTTGATAATGGCACGGGTCGTGGCAAGGAAGGGTCGTCCTAGTATTATGGGCACTTTGGGATCGACCATCATGTCGAGAATGATGAAATCTGCTGGGAAGGCGAGGTTGTTGACCATGAATGTAAGGTCTTCGACTATTCCGGCCGGTTGTTTTACCAATCTGTCAGCTAATTGCAACCTCAGGTGGGTGGGCTGTAGAATCCTCACTCCTAGCTCACGGAAGACGGAGAGCGGCATTAGATTTATTGAAGCTCCCAAATCACAGAATGCGCGTCCGAATCGGTGGAGGCCAATTCTGCAGGGGATGGTAAAACTGCCTGGATCTCTGCGTTTGGTTGGGGAATTGTTGGCGAGGAGAGTTGAGCATTCTTCAGTGAGATTGATCGTTTTCAGTCCTTCTAAAGATTTACGCCGTGAGATGAGGTTTTTTAGGAACTTGGAATATCCTGGGATCTGAGTGATAGCTTTTGTCAGAGGTATACTTATTTGGACTCCTTTCATGATCTCGAGAAATTTATGAAATTGTTTTTCAGCCTTTTCGTTTTGTAGTCGGTGGGGAAATGGAGGCTTCACGGCGTTCTTCACAGGTTGTAGTACTTCCATGGGTTCTTGTGTGGTAGGTAAGGACGGAGGTTCCTTTATTAAATCGACGATGGGATCGCGGAGTGATTGTACGGGAGGGTCGGGAGGCGAGGCCCTCTCTAGGCTTTTTTCGCTTCTCAATCTCATAGTATGTTCCGTTTCCTGTTTCTGATTGACTGAACATAATAACATTTCCGTGAGAATCCCTATGGAGGTTTGTAGGCGCTGAATGGTGGTGGCTTGGTCATTGAACATCTGCATCATTTTGCACGCGTAAGAAAACAATTGCTCTGTCTTTGATGAGAGATTATGGTCGGTGGCTTCATCAGAGACTACTGAATTTATCTCTACCGGAAGGTCGGGAGAAGGCGGAGAGTTCCAATGCCTACTAGTTTGGGCAATGTTGTCTATAACTTCTAAGGCATCCTCACTGGATTTGTTAAACAGAGTTCCACCGGCTGCGACGTCAATTAATGGCCGGAATCTGACTGCGATGCCGAAGTAGAAAGTTTGGATTAGGAGGATGTCTGACATTTCCACTCTGCAGCATTCCCTTCTCAGGGACTGGAAACGCTCCCATGTGTCGAACAAGGTCTCTTCATTTCTTTGGGTGAAGGTGATGAGCTCCTTGTAATTGTCTATTGCTAGCATCGGTTGTCGGAATTTGGCCAAAAATTTCCCTTCGAGTTGTTTCCAGGATGAGGATATTCCCTTCCGATATCTTGATACCATCGCTTAGCTTCGTCTTTCAGGGAGAAGGAGAAGAGTCGGATCCTCTGCTGCTCGTTGTTGGCAGCATTTGGTGTACAAGTGTTGTAAATTTCTAAGAATCGTTGTACGTGGCATAGTGCATCTATTTTTCCGTCTCCGCTGAATTGACAGTTTTCGATGATGTATTCGATGAGGTCAGGCGAGATCTCGAAACTGTTATTTCCCGTTTCTGCTCGGTATGTGAGGTTGATAAGGCTTGCTTTATAAGTCTGCTTCTGAATCGTAGTCATTGAGAGTGGATTGAATGAAAAGGGGTAGTAGGCTACTAGATCTCCTGTGCCTCGACCCTGCATTCACTGTGACAAACACTACACACTAGAAGGAAACAACAGTAAAAAAAACAACACTAACTCTTATAACAATATTTTAAGTCATCCTGAGTCACTTTACAGTTGCATTCCCCGGCAACGGCGCCAAAAACTTGATGTGTGTAAATCGGCAAGCGCACCGGTCGCACAAGTAATAAAGTTTTGGGAATAAATCCCCGAGTGTCGGTCTCTTGAGGAATTCAATTAGCGTAAAGCGGCAACAGTACAGAAAATATTGAAATGAGAGTTATAAATAGAAAAAAAGAGGACTTGGGATATTGTGGGTGTTTGATCTAATAAACTAGTAAAAGCTATGCGGGTCGAAGGCACCGCTTCGCAAGGTGGAGTGGGTGTTTCGACCGCGATGCCGAACTTCGGTTGGGCGAGTGGACGGAAAGCTAATGGATGGAAGTGTTCTTGTGTGAAGTGCAATCGGGTGAGACACGGGAATGGAGTGGATGTGGGGTGAGCGAGGTGCATTCACAGACACTACTCACAAGCATAAGAAAAATACTAACATTTCATTAGATATAAAATAAACTTGATGTTCATGGATGGAAGTGTTCATTACAATGCTTAAACCATTCCATACTACAGAGGAAGGGGAAGAGGTGTAAACAAAAAGAGAGTGAAGATCCACCGCGGGTCATGCCCGGAGTAGCGAGTTGTCAATCCGCTTCCGGGCTCAGTCCAAGGAGGTTTCTGGTACCAATGAGCTGTCACCTCGAAGGCCTTTAAGTCCGTTCTCTAGGTTATCTTCTTCACCAACTCCGATGTAAAGCTTGAAGTTGAAGTCGTCAATGGTCGAGGGCTTCGCCGAAGAGTTTGAAAAGCTTCGGAGGAGTTGGCTATGGCCTCCCGACGAAGGTGGAGGTGATGGAGCAGCTGGAGAAGTGAAATGGAGATTCCCGCGCACTCCCCGATCGCAGCAAATGACAGGCGTTGACCTAAATCGCAGAGCAGGGCCTTAAATACGGAGGCAGCAGAAGCAGTGCGCACGATCAGTGGCGCACGACCAGTGGTCGTGCGCACTGTCGGTCGATGATCGTGCGACTTTTCCAAATAGACCTGCAACCTGGATAAGAAGCATCAACATATATGCGCACGAGCAGTGGCGCACGACCAGTGGTCGTGCGCACTACGGCCAGTGCTCGTGCGATTACCTAGACAGGATTAGGAAAATGAGAGTGTAATGCGCACGATCGGTGGCGCACGACCAGTGGTCGTGCGCAAAAAGTCCAGTGGTCGTGCGCAGTATTCCTGCATCGTCTGGGTCTCCCGAGCAGTTTTGGAGCACGCACACGACCCCTGCACCAGCAGAAGAGGCAGAAAGGCCACCAAACGTGCACACCACATTCCCAAGACAGGGTTAAAGAACAACAAAAACAAAGAAACACAAGAAGCACACAGAAACGGTCCTACAGTGCACTTAATCGTGAAATAGGCACATAAGCAAATATAAGAAATAAAGGCTCTCAAGTGTAGTGCTAAGATGATAAAACTGGCCCAGATGAGTCCAAAAATCAGTGTAAAATGTGAACTCATCAGGTACATCCACTCATCTACCACCTTGGTAGGAATCCACTCAGGTTTTTGATCAGGTGACTGCCACCAATGAGCTTTTGATCAAGTGCTCAAAATCCAATCCTCAAGTCTTTTGATCAGGTGACTTGCAACCAGGAATAACTTTTGAAGGGAGTTAAGAACCCATTATACATTGGGGGATGAGAGATTGATTATGTCTTCTCTTTCTCAAATATAACTGAGAAGACTTTAGTGGATCTTGATTTTAACAAAGCTCCCCCTGAGATATAGATTTGTTTAGGAAGGATGGAGCTTTGCTTCAGGATGAGTAGGCCATCAGTGTTTCAGCCTTGACCAGTAGGTATCCAGGTGCTTCTTGACTGATATAGTAATTGTTGTCCTTTAAAGAATCCTGGGATGAAGACAGAAGAAGACTCTTGATTTAAATGGTTGTTCTTCTTCTTCTTTAGCTTGATGTTCTTTCTCTAGTAAAGGGCTAGGGCTTCTTGTTTTCTGTTACTGTATGATTGCTATTACTCTATTGTGCTCTGCGTGTTCTCCTGAGAAGAAGGAATAAAACCCTTATTGTTGTCTTGTGTGTGCTTACTGCTGAAGGAAGAAAAAGAAAAATCCTTTTTATATTTCTGTGTAATATTCCTTCCGAATTTTGAATTTCTTCCTTCATTCAATGCTGACGGCCTGGAGAATATTTGCATTGATTTATTTCCCCAACCGTCCCATTGAAAAGCGGTAAGTAATAATCCTGATGAATACCGTAATCAATGCTTGCTTCTAACGGTAATATTCAGAGAATATTTAAGCATTGATTACTCAGGAATTATTGCAATAGAAAAGGGATAGAGGGAGGGAAATTTCCAAGTCTGGAACTGCACAGAAATCTTCGAACAGATAACAGAATTCGCTGAGCTGAATCCAGAGTTCGTCGAGCTGAGAAGTCAAGTTCGTCGACCAGATAATAGTTGTTCGTCGAGCTGAGATCCAAGATCGTTGACCTAAGAACAGATAACTGCTTTCTCTAGACCCTTGCCAATTCTGTGCATCCAAATTGTCGAGCTGAGAGTATAATTTCGTCGACTGGAGTTCAGAATTCCATGTTTCTTGAACTTAAGAATGTTGCAGTAACGTGTACAGAAATCGTCGACCTTAGAATTGGGTTCGTCGACCTGAGAACTAGTTTCGTCGAGCTGAGAGCTTCTAACTTCTACTTGATAAATCTTGCCATGACTGTGGTCTAAGTTCGTCGACTGGAGTGTGATCTTGGACTTAGAATACTTAGATGCTTCTGGATTAAGATGTTGAAGTAGAATACCCAGAGATCGTCGACTTGAGAACTAAGTTCGTCGGGTGGAGTTCAAAGAGAATTTTTGGACTTGAAATGTTGAAATATGGTGTCCATAAATCGTCGACCTGAGTACCAAGTTCGTCGAGCCCAGCTCAGAGAATTGTCTCTGATTTCATCGAGCTGAGCACGACTTTCGTCGACCTGAGTTCAATGAACGTCGAACTCATTTTCTGAGTCCTTGAAATTTCTCTAAGTCTTGAGTCTTCTGCAGTCTATTGATGGCTGCTCCATATAGTGTTGAGTCTAAGGACATGGCCTATACTCTAGAACTCATACATGACTATGGCTATACATGTTGGATCAAACATCCTAGCTTGGTGAACCTAGCCCAAATCCAACTAGGGATCCAATACTTTGTTTTAGGCTATAGATAGCCTTCTTGAGCCGGCAAACCTGTTTCTCCCCCTGAGCAACATTCCCTGGAGGTTGCTCCATGTAGACATTTTCCGGAAGATCCCCATAAAGAAAGGCAATCTTCACATCCAGTTGTGAAATGGGCCAATCTCTGTTGACAGCCACAAAGAGAAGGACCCGAATAGTGCTAAGACGAGCAACTAGAGAGAAGTTGTGAAAGTAATCAACGCCATAAGTCTGGGTAAAGCCCTTGGCAACAAGCCGGGCCTTGTAATGATCCACACTGCCATCGGGGAGGAATTTCACCACAAAAACCCAGCGACAGCCAAAAATATTTTTGCCAACAGGAGGACGAACCATGGTCCAGGTACCCCGTTTAGTGAGAGTAGCAATCTCTTCATCCATGGCAGTCTTCTATTGCGGAATGGCAAGGGCGTCCTGATAGGAACCGGGGGTGGAAGTGGAAGAGATAGCCAGTGCAAAGTCCCTGCGAGCAGGCGTCAGACGATCATAGGAAACAACTACAGCAAGCGGATGCTTGGCACAAACCCGAACCCCTTTGCGAAGGTCAATGGGGAGGTCCAGGTCAGCAGGTGCCTCAGTATCCGGAGCATCCGTGGTGGAGAGAGATGGCCCGAAAGGAGAGAGCGACGACGGCAAAGATGAGGGAGATTGCAAATGTGGAGAGGGAGGAGGAGGGGATGGAGATGGTGGAGGAGGAAAGACATCAGTAGGCGGGGATGGGATGGAGTGAAGAGGAGGAGGAAGACTGGATTCCACAGGAAGAAGAGAGGAGTCGTTAGAGAAATAGGGAGCATTCTCGAAGAAGGTAACGTCCGTGGAGACGAACTTTTTGTGAAGGATGGGGTCAAAACAACAGTAGCTTTTCTGAGTGATAGAGTAGCCTAGAAAGACACATTTGGTGGAGCGAGGGGAGAGTTTGTCGCAGGTAGCAGAGGGAGCATGCACAAAGGTCGTGCAACCAAAGATACAGAGAGGAAGAGGAAAGGGATCCTTCCCTGGATAGAGAATGGATAAAGGCATTTTACCACGGAGAATAATGGAGGGAATGCGATTGATGAGGAAGCAAGAAACGAGAACAGCATAGCCCCAGTAGGAGCGGGGGACAAGCATATACGTAAGTAAGGTGCGAGCAACATCAAGGAGGTGACGATTTTTGCATTCTGCCACCCCATTTTGTTGGGAGGTGTAAATGCAACTTGTTTGATGAATAATTCCATGTTGCATACAAGAGGAGGAAAAAGCATGACTAATGTATTCTTTGGCATTATCAGAGCGTAATACTTTAATAGAAACATCAAAATGATTTTTGAGTAAATGATAAAAAGATTGGCATACATCAAATAGTTCAGAGCATTTTCGAAAGAGATACACCAAAGTACATCGTGAGAAATCATCAATGAAGGTAACAAAGTAAGAGCTACCCCGACCAATGGTGAGGGTAGGAGCAGAGCCCCAGATTTGGAGTGAACAAGATCAAATGGTCGGGTAAAACCATGACCTTGCTTTGGCGGGAAGGAGGAACGGTGATGCTTGCCAAGCTGACAGACATCGTAGTTGAGAGGAGAACTATGCGGAGGGAGGTGAGGTAGCAGCTGATGAAGAAGTCGTGGAGGAGGATTTAACGCCCCGAATATTGTATGCGACTCGGTCGCGAAAAAGGGTTTTTGGTGCCTGTATAGGGGTACACGGCCTAGGACACGGGCGTGTCCAAGGTCATGTCTGGCTGGTGAGTTTTTTGGTCGTTTTCATCCCGAGAAGGACACGACCAGGAACACGGCCGGATGACACGGGCGTGTCATCCGACACGGGCGTGTGCCAACCCGTGTCCCTACCCGTGTGTAGTTGGGTCGTGTCCGTTGCCGTGGCGGTTATGTGTAACACGCCCCCGAACACGGGCGTATCGAGGAACCAGATACGGGCGTGTCAGGTTCGACACGGGCGTGTCTTGGCCCGTGTGCGTCTCTCAGTTCGATGATCGTGTCTGGATCGAGGCACACGGCCTGGGACACGGCGTGTGCCAAGCCGTGTTCGGCCCGGGTCTGGAGAATTTTGTGCAGACCTGAGCCGTTCATTTTCTTTAATTAAGATCCGACGACCCAGATGAGGTACTGCTCTGTTAAGGCCGGGAATAGGAGGTTAATCCCTCATTTTCTCTCCAAAGCTTTTTCCTTCCAAGGTGAGAGAGAAGAGGAATAAGAAGGAGGTTTCCAGCCGTCGGCGGAGCACTGGAGCACCGTTTCGAAGTCTGAGAGCGGATCCGTGGAGGGAAGGTCGTTGCGAAGAGTTCTGTCCGCGTAGTTTTTCCATGGCGCCAAAATGGACCACAAGGGTAACGATTCTCAACTTGATCATTTGAAGCTCTTTCTTTCTGCATAGGGAATCCCGCTCCCGCGTGTGTGCGGTGAGTGTGTGGTGTTCCTTGGGGTTGATGTGAATAGTCCCCCTTGTGTTGCATATAGAGTCCGGTATCGTAAGTACGGGAATAGGCATTGTGTGTGAAGCCTACCCGGACGTGTACCATCTGGATCGATGATGTTGCATTTGCTATGTTTTGCCGGGGAAGACTCCGTGCTTTGGGTTTTTCGGGTTTCTACGCTGTAGATTATGTAACGCCCCGAATTTTGTGTGTGAGTCGGTCGCGGAAAAAGAGTTTTTGGTGCCTGTAGGGGTACACGGCCTAGGACACGGGCGTGTCCAAGGCCGTGTCTGGCTGGTGATTTTTGGTCGTTTCCAACCCGAGAAGGACACGGCCAGGAACACGGTCGGATGACACGGGCGTGTCATCCGACACGGGCGTGTACCAACCCGTGTCCCTACCCGTGTCCTGATGGGTCGTTTCCGTTGCCGTGGAGGTTATGCGTGACACGCCCACGAACACGGGCGTGTCGAGGAACCCGACACGGGCGTGTCAGGTCAGACACGGGCGTGTCTTGACCCGTGTGCGTTTCTCAGTTCGACGATCGTGCAAGGCACACGGCCTTGGACACGGCCGTGTGCCAAGCCGTGTGCGGCCCAGGTCTGGGGAATTTTGTGCAGATCCGAGCCATTCATTTCCTTTAATTTAGATCCGACGGCCCAGATGAAATCCTGCTCTGTTAAGGCCGGGAATAGGGAGTTATTCCCTCATTTTCTCTCCAAAGTTCTCCCCTTCCAAAGTGAGAGAGGAGAGGAAGAAGAAGGAGATTTCCGGCGGCCGGCGGAGCATCGGAGCACCATTTCGAAATCGGAGAGCGGATCCGTGGAGGGAAGGTCATTGCGAAGAGTTCTAACCGCGTAGTTTTTTCCATGGCGCCAAAATGGACTACAAGGGTAACGATTCTCAACTTGAGCGCTTGAAGCTCTT
This sequence comes from Platanthera guangdongensis, assembly GCA_039583875.1. Lineage (NCBI taxonomy): Eukaryota > Viridiplantae > Streptophyta > Magnoliopsida > Asparagales > Orchidaceae > Platanthera > Platanthera guangdongensis. The sequence continues at coordinate 119,036,978 of CM077159.1, read as the reverse complement.
TCTTTCTGCATAGGGAATCCCGCTCCCGCGAGTATGCGGTGAGTGCGTGGTGTTCCTTGGGGTTGACGGGAATAGTCCCCCTTGTGTTGCATGTAGAGCCCGGAATCGTAAGTACGGGCATAGGCATTGTGTGTGAAGCCTACCCGGACGTGTTTTTCTGGATCGGTGATGTTGCATTTGATATGGTTTTGCCGGAGAAGACTCCGTGCTTTGGGTTTTTCGGGTTTCTACGCGGTAGATTGCAGCAGGGATCCTTGGAGGTTAGCTTCAAGGCGCACCCGGAAAACTGAGCGGAAACGTGTTCTGCTAACTTGGCGGTCTGGGAACCGGCCTTGATCATAACTGGGTTATGAGATTGTTTTGGAAAATTTGGGATCCGAGAGAAGCTTGGCCCGCGCAAAGTTCCTTAAATTGGACATGCGGCGTGAGCAACGGGCAAGTGGAATTGGACCTAGGCTATGTGGTTCGGTGCGAGAGACCCGAAGACGGGGACTGGCCGTTGGCATAGTCGGAGCCTTAGACGGTGGTCAGAAAGGCTAAATGCTCACATGTTGTTGCCATCCTAGGGATGGTGGTGAATGCACTGATTTGTCAGGGTTCACCATGAATGTGCCCTGAGTGCACGGGGTGTTTGGCCGTGCGAGCCTACACCTGTGGCGAATTATAATTGCGATATATATATTGTTGGGCTAATATTTTGCAGGGAAAGAGCACCGCCGTCCCGAGTAAGGGGCGGGGTCGTTATAATTTGGTCGGCTTTTAGCTGACCGTTGCTTTATTTGCCACCGTGCGGTGGTATGTGCTTGCAGGTGCTGCGGAGCCGAGCGCCAAATAGCGGGCTGGAGCCCATGTTGCTGTGCTGGCCCTAGAAGACCGTAGAATAGTTGTTTTTACATTTCTCATGTGTGGCCGGCCTGCGAGCCGATGTATGTAAGACATGTTATATTTATGAACATTTGTAAGGCCATAAGGCCATGTACCTATTTCAGTGTATTTGGGGTTCGTTCTTGTAGTTGTAAATGTGGACATTCATATTTGATGGATTTAAGTTTGGGTTCTTCAACTTTAAAAACTTCCGCTAGAATGCTCTGTGGTTAGGACGAGTAGTCTTAATTGATTGGTTTGATTATTCATTTGGTAACCCTTCCGACTGTCTGTGGTATATGGCGTCGGGTTCCAGCTGGACCTTCTGTTATATGCCATGCGACAGATGGGGGTGTTACAATTTGGTATCAGACTTCTGGTTACGGTCAAGCTTAAATGAATTCGTGGGCGAATTCTTTTAAGGGGTGGTGAGCACATGTGTGCGTCATCGTTATAACATTAAAAAGAACCCATGAATGTCCACTTAGGAATGAAAAATACTCGTGGTTGAGGAACCTGCGCGTTCCTATAATTGCTTTTTGCAATTTTGTTTGGTCACTTATTGGTGTTTTGTATGACTATAGGTGACCGGGAGTGGCGTAGAGCCGACAGAACATCTGGTTTCTGAGGATTATAGTGCACCCAGTGGCGCGCTTGAGACCCCTCTTTTGTTAGAAACCATAAGAAGGATCGTTGAAGTGGTGCTCGCTATGACTAGTGCACAGCAAGGAAGCAATGTGCAACCTTTTGTCCCCGAGATGACTTCAATGCCGGGTGGTGTGTTGAATCAAATGACAATTAGGAGGCCATCAGGTCAGCCGTTGAATATGTGCTTGGTGCAGGGTACGCACTCAGTTGATGAGTATTTGCAGGCATTCCTTTTGATAAGTCGCTACCCATGCTTTGAGTTGGAGAACGAGAGTTCTATAGTCGATAGATTCTATAGTGGTCTACGTGACGAACTGCGAATTCTACTTCTAGGACCAAAACTAATGGGATTCCGAGCCTTGGTAGAGTCGGCCAGATCTTTGGAAGTGGAAATGGGAAAAATTCACCAGATACCAGTGAGTAGGGTATCGAACTCTGCAATTCCTATGAGGGGTGCATCTTGCAAAATGCTGAAGAAGAAGGTTAGATCATCGACTAGCAAGGTTGCTTACAACTGTCATACTTGTGGAAAGAAAGGACACTTTGCCCGAGAATGTTGGGATGGTGCTCAGAAGATTAAGGAAGCTATGTCAGGAGCAGGTGAGGACTCTGGTACTAAGAAACCACAGTTCAAAGGGCCAAGTTCAAAGTCCGATGTCCGCAGTTGGAATAAGAAGCTGAAGACTTCGAACTCAGCCCCTTCTTCTGGTGCGTCGGGAGCAACTACAAGTCGAGTCCCAAGAGCTTGCTATATCTGCGAAAAAGTGGGACATTTTGCACGTGAGTGTTGGAGTGGACGTGCAAAGTCCGAAAGGAAGTCTGAAGAGTACAAGCTTGGTCAGCAAGAGGACAGAAAGCAAGCAGACGTGGTGACAGGTAAGGTTTAAAATTCTAGCATTTAGCTTTAGACACTTGTAGTCTTTGTGCATGTTAACCTAGAACCGCTTGTGCTAAGCGTTGTTCTGAATTTCGTTTATCTGGCGGGAGCACCGTTCGTTAAAGGGGGCTTTGTGTCTCCGTTTGCCCAAAGGAATTGTATTACGTGTCGGAATATATCTTCCGATGGCAAAAGTCTTAATGGATGTGTTGTTGACTAGTAGTGCTCGATGCGCGCAGATAGAATCTGTTGCGTTTAGGTATGGATTGTGAGTCAAAAGTTTGATTTGCAGGCGTTGTTTCTACCGCTAGGAGAGTTCAACGTGATCTTTAGTATGGTCAGGCTCTCGGAGCAGCAGACATACATTGATCGAAGTTGCTAGTGGGTCAGTTGAGAGCTAGTCAAAACACTGATCGGGAGACGACTTTCGCGGGCATGAAGGGGTCGGGTAAGATTTTGATGTCAGCCCTTCAGGTGTTCCCGGCAGTTCGGTATGGGGCAGAACTGTATGTCACTCTAGTGTAGACTTCGACGCCTAAACCTAGTTTGGGCAACATCCCAGTTGTGTCCGAGTATCCTGATGTGTTTCCAGATGATCTCCCAGGAGCCCCTTCCTCAGTGGGAGATAGACTTTACTATAGAGCTGGTACTGGGTGCCAAACCGGTGTCACGCTCCCCCTATCAGGATAGCCCCAAGAGAAATGGCAGAGTTGAAGGTGCAACTGAAGGAGTTGCTAGAGCAAGGTTATGTGCGTCCAAGTTCGTCGCCTTGGAGCGCACCAGTTCTCTTTGTTAAGAAGAAAGATGGGAGCTTGCGGCTTTGTATCGATTATCGGGAATTGAACAAACTTACGGAGAATAACAAATATCCAATCCCGAGGATTGACGATCTATTCGATCAGTTGGTTGGGTCGACCGTATATTCGAAGTTAGATTTGAAGTCTGGTTACTATCAGTTGAGGATAAGGGAGAGCAACATTCCAAAGACAGCATTCAGTACGCGGTTTGGGCATTACGAGTTCACGGTCATGCCGTTTGGGTTGACGAATGCGTCATCCGTGTTTATGGATCTGATGAATAGGACGTTCAGAGAATACCTGGATCAGTTTGTGATAGTATTTATCGATGATATTCTGGTGTATTCGCGGTGCGAGGAGGATCACTACAAGCATTTACACTTGGTGTTGGAGACATTGAGGAAAAGTCAGTTGTATGCAAAATTCTCCAAGTGTGAATTCTGGTTATCCTCAATAGCGTTCCTTGGTCATGTTGTCAGTGGAGAAGGAATAGTTGTGGATCCGGCGAAGATAGTGGCGATACGGGAGTGGCCTACTTTGACTACAATGGCAGAGGTCCGGAGTTTTCTAGGGCTTGCTGGCTACTACAGGCGCTTCGTAGAGAACTTCTCGCGGATAGCACTACCACTCACAACGTTGACAAGAAAGGATCAGAAGTTTGTGTGATCTTCGGAGTGCGAACAGGCGTTTGTAGAATTGAAGAGGCGGTTAACCACGGTGCCTATTTTATGTTCGCCAAGTGGAACCAAAGGGTTCGAGATCTATAGTGATGCTTCGGGCAGTGGTTTGGGCTGTGTCCTGCTACAGCATGGGAGAGTGATAGCTTATGGTTCACGACAACTGAATGTTCACGAGAGGAATTATCCGGTCCACGACTTAGAGTTGGCGGCCGTGATTTTTGCTCTAAAGCTTTGGAGGCACTATCTGTACGGTGTGAAGGTCGATATTTACACCGATCATAAGAGTTTGAAGTACCTATTGGATCAAAAGGATCTGAACATGAGGTAGAGGAGGTGGATGGAGTTCTTAGGGGACTACACCTTCAAGATACACTATGTGCCTAGGAAGGGAAATGCAGTGGTGGATGCGTTGAGTCGTAAGATTCCCGCACAAGCCAATTGGTTATCACTGCATGATAAGAGATTGGTCCAAGAGCTGGAGGCATTGGAGATATCTTACGTTGACAAGCAGTCTAGTGTCGAGGCAAAACTGTTTTAGACAGAGGTGCAGTGTGACCTAGCAGATAGAGTTCGGAGGGCTTTGGTTCAGGATAGCAGCATGAAGCAAATCTTGGATGAATCTTTGGATGGGTCAAATTCCCAGTTTGTGGTTGAAGACGGGTTGCTAAGAAAGGACGGTCGTCTATGCGTTCCTAGTGCGGATAATATTCGGGAGGAGTTAATGTATGAGGCTCATCATACCAAGTACTCAATCCACCCGGGAAGCACGAAAATGTATAGAGACATGAAGAAATTATTCTGGTGGCCGGGTTTGAAGAAGGATGTGGCACTTTATGTGGCCAAGTGTCGTACTTGTGCATTAGTGAAGGCGGAATGCCAGAAGCCCGGAGGTTTCTTGAAATCCCTTCCTATCCCAGAATGGAAGTTTGACGATATATCTATGGATTTTGTGCACGGTTTGCCGAAGTCGCAGAAAGGAAATGACGTCATTTGGGTGGTCGTAGATAGATTGACAAAGGTGTCGCACTTTATCCCAATGAGAAAGGAAGATCCAGTAGAAAAGTTAGCCAAACTCTACGTGGATAATATTGTACGACTGCATGGTGTGCCTCGCAGTATTGTTAGTGATCGTGATGGACGCTTCACGTCAAATGACTGGAGGTTGGTGCATGGTTTGTTGGGTACTAAGCTAAAGTTCAGCACAGCCTTTCACCCGCAGACAGATGGCCAAACCGAGAGAGTCAACAGGACTATGGAGGACATGCATCGCATGTGCGTCCTAGATTTCGGGAAGAATTGGGAGGATCACTTGTACATGGTGGAGTTTGCTTACAACAATAGTTTTCAGGCAAGCATTGGAATGGCGCCTTTCGAAGTTTTGTACGGGAGGAAGTGTCGTATGTCGTTGTCTTGGTTGGAGGCAGGCGAATCAAAGTTGTATAAACGTCAAGCGGTGGAAGATGCCACTTCAATGATACGGACAATTCAAGAAAGGCTGAAGATTGCTCAGGATAGACAGTCAAAGTATTACAATGCCAAACATAGAAATGTGGAGTTCAATGTTGGCGACATGGTATATTTAAAGATCAAGCCGTTCAAGGGTGTATCGCGGGTTCGACGCTTGAAGAAGCTGAGTCCGAGATACCTTGGACCATTTGAAATCCTGGAGCGTGTTGACGAGGCGGCGTATAGGTTGAAGCTGTCGACGGAGTTGAGTGGGCTGCATGACGTATTCCACGTATCGGTGTTGCGTAAGGCAGTGCAAGAGCCTTCGCAGATCGTTGCAGACAATCAGGTACCGGTTGATTATGAGTTAACAACAAGGGTCAGACCAGTACGAATTGAAGACGTTGCGGTCAAACGACTCCGCAACAAGGAGGTCAGAATGGTTAAAGTCCGTTGGGATAATTGCGGACGTGAGGAGCTTTCTTGGGAGCGAGAGCAAGCTATGTTGGAGGAATACCCCGAGTTATTCCACTCAGGTATCATTTAGCTTTCGTGTACCTTTGCTTAATTTCGGGACGAAATTCCTTAAGTGGGGGAGATTTGTAACGCCCCGAATTTTGTGTGTGAGTCGGTCGCGGAAAAAGAGTTTTTGGTGCCTGTAGGGGTACACGGCCTAGGACACGGGCGTGTCCAAGGCCGTGTCTGGCTGGTGATTTTTGGTCGTTTCCAACCCGAGAAGGACACGGCCAGGAACACGGCCGGATGACACGGGCGTGTCATCCGACACGGGCGTGTGCCAACCCGTGTCCCTACCCGTGTCCTGATGGGTTGTGTCCGTTGCCGTGGCGGTTATGCGTGACACGCCCACGAACACGGGCGTGTCGAGGAACCCGACACGGGCGTGTCAGGTCAGACACGGGCGTGTCTTGACCCGTGTGCGTTTCTCAGTTCGACGATCGTGCCTGGATCGAGGCACACGGCCTTGGACACGGCCGTGTGCCAAGCCGTGTGCGGCCCAGGTCTGGGGAATTTTGTGCAGATCCGAGCCATTCGTTTCCTTTAATTTAGATCCGACGGCCCAGATGAAATCCTGCTCTGTTAAGGCCGGGAATAGGGAGTTATTCCCTCATTTTCTCTCCAAAGTTCTCCCCTTCCAAAGTGAGAGAGGAGAGGAAGAAGAAGGAGGTTTCCGGCCGCCGGCGGAGCATCGGAGCACCGTTTCGAAATCGGAGAGCGGATCCGTGGAGGGAAGGTCATTGCGAAGAGTTCTAACTGCGTAGTTTTTTTCCATGGCGCCAAAACGGACTACAAGGGTAACGATTCTCAACTTGAGCGCTTGAAGCTCTTTCTTTCTGCATAGGGAATCCCGCTCCCGCGAGTATGCGGTGAGTGCGTGGTGTTCCTTGGGGTTGACGGGAATAGTCCCCCTTGTGTTGCATGTAGAGCCCGGAATCGTAAGTACGGGCATAGGCATTGTGTGTGAAGCCTACCCGGACGTGTTTTGTCTGGATCGGTGATGTTGCATTTGATATGGTTTTGCCGGAGAAGACTCCGTGCTTTGGGTTTTTCGGGTTTCTACGTGGTAGATTGCAGCAGGGATCCTTGGAGGTTAGCTTCAAGGCGCACCCGGAAAACTGAGCGGAAACGTGTTCTGCTAACTTGGCGGTCTGGGAACCGGCCTTGATCATAACTGGGTTATGAGATTGTTTTGGAAAATTTGGGATCCGAGAGAAGCTTGGCCCGCGCAAAGTTCCTTAAATTGGACATGCGGCGTGAGCAACGGGCAAGTGGAATTGGACCTAGGCTATGTGGTTCGGTGCGAGAGACCCGAAGACGGGGACTGGCCGTTGGCATAGTCGGAGCCTTAGACGGTGGTCAGAAAGGCTAAATGCTCACATGTTGTTGCCATCCTAGGGATGGTGGTGAATGCACTGATTTGTCAGGGTTCACCATGAATGTGCCCTGAGTGCACGGGGTGTTTGGCCGTGCGAGCCTACACCTGTGGCGAATTATAATTGCGATATATATATTGTTGGGCTAATGTTTTGCAGGGAAAGAGCACCGCCGTCCCGAGTAAGGGGCGGGGTCGTTATAATTTGGTCGGCTTTTAGCTGACCGTTGCTTTATTTGCCACCGTGCGGTGGTATGTGCTTGCAGGTGCTGCGGAGCCGAGCGCCAAATAGCGGGCTGGAGCCCATATTGCTGTGCTGGCCCTAGAAGGCCGTAGAATAGTTGTTTTTACATTTCTCATGTGTGGCCGGCCTGCGAGCCGATGTATGTAAGACATGTTATATTTATGAACATTTGTAAGGCCATAAGGCCATGTACCTATTTCAGTGTATTTGGGGTTCGTTCTTGTAGTTGTAAATGTGGACATTCATATTTAATGGATTTAAGTTTGGTTTCTTCAACTTTAAAAACTTCCGCTAGAATGCTCTGTGGTTAGGACGAGTAGTCTTAATTGATTGGTTTGATTATTCATTTGGTAACCCTTTCGACTGTCTGTGGTATATGGCGTCGGGTTCCAGCTGGACCTTCTGTTATATGTCATGCGACAGATGGGGGTGTTACAGATTACAGCAGGGATCCTTGGGGGTTAGCTTCAAGGCGCACCCGGAAAACTGAGCGGAAACGTGTTCTGCTAACTTGGCGGTCTGGGAACCGGCCTTGATCATAACTGGGTTATGAGATTGTTTGGAAAATTTTGGGATCCGAGAGAAGCTTGGCCCGCGCGTAGGACTTAAATTGTATATGCGGCGTTAGCAACGAGCAAGTGGAATTGGACCTAGGCTATGTGGAACGCTGCGAGAAATCCGAAGACGGGCACTGGCCGGTTGCATAGTCGGGAGCCTTAGACTAGATAGGGTCAGAAAGGCTAAAATGCTCACTTGGTTGCCATCTTTGGGGTGGTGGTGAAGACACCGATATGTCAGGATTCACCGTTAATGTGCCCTGAGTGCACGGGGTGTTTGGCCGTGCGAGCCTACACATGTGGCGTAGTATAGTTGCACTTTATTATTTTATTGGGCTAATGTTATGCATGGAAAGAGCACCGCCGTCCCGAGTTAGGGGCGGGGTCGTTATAATTTGGTCGGCTTTTAGCTGACTGTTGCTTTGTTTGCCACCACGCGGTGGAATTCTTCTTGCAGGTGCTGCGGAGCCGAGTACCAAATAGCGGGCTGGAGCCCATGTTGCTGTGCTGGCCCTTGAAGGCCGTAGAATAGTTGTTTTTATATTGTCATGTGTGGCCGGCTTGCGAGCCAATGTATGTAAAACACTATTTTGTTAAGTGAACAGTTGTAAGGCCATAAGGCCATGTACCTTTTTAGTGTATTTGAGTTTCATTCCTGTAGTCGTAGTTGTGGACATTCAATTTATTGGAATTAAGTTTGAGTTCTTTCAATTTTAAAAACTTCCGCTAGAATGCTCTGTGTAGGACGAGTAGTCTTAATTGGATGGTTTGAATATTCATTTGGTAATCCTTCCGACCGTTTGTGGTATATGGCGTCGGGTTCCAGCTGGACCTTCTATTATATGCCATGTGACGGATGGGGGTGTTACAATTTGGTATCAGACTTCTGGTTACGATCAGGCTTAAATGAATTCGTGGGCGAATTCTTTTAAGGGGTGGTGAGCACATGTGTGCGTCATCGTTATAACATCAAAAAGAACCCATGAATGTCCACTTACTAATGAAAAATACACTTGTTTAGAGGAACCTGCGTGTTCCTATAGTTCCTTTTTGCAATTTTGTTTTGTCACTTATTGGTATTTTGTACGACTATAGGTGACCGGGAGTGGCTCAGAGCCGATAGAATGTCTGGTTTCTGAGGATTATAGTGCACCCAGCGTCGTGCTTGAGACCCCTCCATCGTTTGAAACCATAAGAAGAATCGTTGAAGTGGTGCTCACTGTGACTAGTGCACAACAGGGAAGCAATGTGCAACCTTTTGTTCCTAAGCTAACTTCAATGTCGGGTGGTGTGTTGGATCAAAGGACTTTAAGAAGGCCAGCAGGCCAGCAATTGAACATGTCCTTAGTGCAGGGTACGCACTCAGTCGATGAGTATTTGCAGGCGTTCCTTTTCATAAGCCGCTACCCATGCTTTGAATTGGAGAACGAACAGTCTATAGTTGATAGATTCTATAATGGGCTGCATGGTGAGCTGCGAATCCTACTGCTAGGACCAAAACTATTGGGATTCCGAGCCTTGGTAGAGTCGGCCAGATCTTTGGAAGTGGAAATGGGAAAAATTTACCAGATACCAGTGATTAGGGTATCGAACTATGCAAGTCCTATGAGGGGTGCATCTCGTAGAACGCTGAAGAAAAAGGTTAGATCATCGACTAACAAGGTTACTTACAACTGTCATACTTGTGGCAAGAAAGGGCACTTTGCCCGAGAATGTTAGGATGGTGCTCAGAAGATTAAGGAAGCTATGTCAGGAGCAGGTGAGGACTCTAGTACTAAGAAACCACAATTCAAAGGGTCAAGTTCAAAGTCGGGTGTCCGTAGATGGAACAAGAAGCTAAAGACTTCGAACTCAGCCCCTTCATCTGGTGCGTTGGGGGCAACCACAAGTCGAGTCCCAGGAGCTTGCTATATCTGCGGAAAAGTGGGGCATTTTGCCCGTAGCTGTTGGAACGGACGTTTTATGTCCCAGAGGAAGTCTGAAGTGTACAACCTGGGTCAGCAAGAGTCCAGAAAGCACGCGGTCGTGGTGACAGGTAAGGTATAAAATTCTAGCATTTAGCTTTAGACACTTGTTGCCTTTGTGCATGTTAGCCTAGAACCACTTGTGCTAAGTTTTGTTCTGAATTTCGTTTATCTGGCGGGAGCACCGTTCGTTAAAGGGGGCTTCGCGTCTCTGTTTGCCCAAAAGAATTGTACTGCGTGTCGGAGTACATCTTACGATGGCAAAAGACATAATGGATGTGTTGTTGCCTAGTAGTGCTCAATGCGCGCGGATAGGGTCTGCGTAGTGAAGATTCGGATTGGAGATCAGGGGTTTGGTTTGCGAGCGTTGATTGTACCGTTAGTGGAGTTCGACGTAATATTCGGTATGGATTGGCTCTCGAAGCAGGGTGCATGCATTCATTGCAACTATAAGGAAGTTAAGTTGAGTCAAAACACTGATCGGGAGACGACTTTTGCGGGCATGAAGGGGTCAGGGAAAGTTCTGATGTCGGCCCTTCAGGTGTTCAAGGCAGTTCGGTCTGGGGCAGAACTGTATGTCACTCTAGTACAGACTTTGACGCCTAGGCCTAGTTTGGACAACATCCCAGTTGTGTCTGAGTATCCTGATGTGTTTCCAGATGATCTCCCAGGAGCCCCTCCTCAGCGGGAGATAGACTTTACTATAGAGCTGGTACCGGGTGCCAAACCGGTGTCACGCTCCCCCTATTGGATAGCCCCAAGAGAAATGGCCGAGTTGAAGGTGAAACTGCAAGAGTTGCTAGAGCAAGGTTATGTGCGTCCAAGTTCGTCGCCTTGGAGCGCACCAGTTCTCTTTGTTAAGAAGAAAGATGGGAGCTTGCGGCTTTGTATCGATTATCGGGAATTGAACAAGCTTACGGAGAAGAACAAGTATCCTATTCCCAGGATTGACGATCTGTTTGATCAGTTGGTTGGGTCAACAGTATATTCGAAGTTAGATTTGAAGTCTGGTTACTATCAGTTGAGGATAAGGGAGAGCGACATCCCAAAGACAGCATTCAGTACGCGATTTGGGTATTACGAGTCCACGGTCATGCCGTTTGGGTTGACAAATGCTTCATCCGTGTTTATGGATCTGATGAATAGGACGTTCAGAGAATACCTGGATCATTTCGTGATAGTATTTATCGATGATATCCTGGTGTATTCGCGGTGCGAGGAGAATCACTACAAGCATTTACACATGGTGTTGGTGACATTGAGGAAAAGTCAGTTGTATGCAAAGTTCTCTAAGTGTGAATTCTGGTTATCCTCGATAGCGTTCCTTGGTCATGTTGTCAGTGGAGAAGGAATAGCTGTGGATCCGGTGAAGATAGTGGCGATATGGGAGTGGCCTTCTTTGACTACAGTCGCAGAGGTCCGGAGTTTTCTGGGGCTTGCTGGCTACTATAGGCGCTTCGTAGAGAACTTATCGCGGATAGCGCTACCACTCACGACATTGACAAGAAAGGATCAGAAGTCTGTGTTGTCTCCGGAGTGCGAACAGGCTTTTGAATAGTTGAAGAGGCGGTTGACCACGGCGCCTATTCTATGTTCGCCCGGTGGAACCGAAGGGTTCGAGATCTATAGTGATGCTTCAGGCAGTGGTTTGGGCTGTGTTCTGCTACAGCATGGGAGAGTGATATCTTATAGTTCACGACAATTGAAGGTTCACGAGAGGAATTATCCGGCCCATGACTTAGAGTTAGCGGCCGTGATATTTGCTCTAAAGCTTTGGAGGCACTATCTATACGGTGTGAAGGTCGATATTTATACCGATCATAAGAGTTTGAAGTACCTGTTGGATCAAAAGGATCTGAACATGAGGCAGCGGAGGTGGATGGAGTTCTTAGGGGACTACACCTTTAAGATACATTATGTGCCTGGGAAGGGAAATGCAGTGGCGGATGCGTTGAGTCGTAAGATTCCCGCACAAGCCAACTGGTTATCGGTACATGATGAGAGATTGGTCCAAGAGTTGGAGGCATTGGAGATATCTTGTGTCGATAAGCAGTCTAGTGCCGAGGCGAAACTGTTTTGGACAGAGGTGCAGTGTGACCTAGCGGATAGAGTTCGGCGGGCTTTGGTTCAGGATAACACCATGAAGTAGATCTTGGATGAATCTTTGGATGGGTCAAATTCCTAGTTTGTGGTTGAAGATGGGTTGCTAAGGAAGGACGGTCGTCTATGCGTTCCTAGTGCAGATAATATTCGGAGGAGTTGATGTATGAGGCTCATCATACCAAGTACTCAATCCACCCGGGAAGCATGAAGATGTATAGAGACATGAAGAAATTATTCTGGTGATCGGGTTTGAAGAAAGACGTAGCACTTTATGTGGTCAAGTGTCGTACATGTGTATTGGTGAAGGCGGAATGCCAGAAACCCGGAGGTTTCTTGAAATCCCTTCTTATCCCAGAATGGAAATTTGATGACTTATCTATGGATTTTGTGCACGGTTTGCCGAAGTCGCAGAAGGGAAACGACGTCATTTGAGTGGTCGTAGATAGGGTTACAAAGGTGTCACACTTTATCCCAGTCAGGAAGGAAGATCCGGTGGAAAAGTTAGTCAAACTCTATGTGGAGAATATTGTACGATTGCATGGTGTGCCCCGCAGTATTGTTAGTGATCGTGATGGACGCTTCACGTTGAATGACTGGAGGTTGGTGCATGGTCTGTCGGGTACTAAGCTAAAGTTCAGCACAGCCTTTCACCCGCAGACAGATGGCCAAACCGATAGAGTCAACAGGACTATGGAGGACATGCTTCGCATGTGCGTCCTAGATTTTGGGAAGAATTGGGACGATCACTTGTACATGGTGGAGTTTGCGTACAACAACCGCTTTCAGGCAAGTATTAGAATGGCGCCTTTCGAAGCCTTATACGGGAGGAAGTGTCATACGCCGTTGTCTTGGTTGGAGGCAGGCGAATCGAAGTTGTATAAACGTCAAGCGGTGGAAGACGCCACTTCAATGATACGGACAATTCAGGAAAGGCTGAAGATTGCTCAGGATAGACAGTCAAAGTATTACAACGCCAAACATAGAAATGTAGAATTCAACATTGGCGACATGGTATATCTAAAAATCACGCCGTTCAAGGGTGTATGGCGGGTTCGACGCTTAAAGAAGCTGAGTCCGAGATACCTTGGACCATTTGAAATCCTGGAGCGTGTTGGCGAGGCGGCGTATAGACTGAAGCTGTCGACGGAGTTGAGTGGGCTGCATGACGTGTTCCACGTATCGGTGTTGCGTAAGGCAGTGCAAGAGCATTCGCAGATCGTTGCGGACAATCAGGTACTGGTTGATTATGAGTTAACAACAAGGGTCAGACCAGTACGAATTGAAGATGTTGCAGTCAAACAACTCCGCAACAAGGAGGTCCGAATGGTTAAAGTCCGTTGGGATAATTGCGGACGTGAGGAGCTTTCTTGGGAGCGAGAGCAAGCTATGTTGGAGGAATACCCCGAGTTGTTCCACTCAAGTATCAGTTAGATTTTGTGTACCTTTGTTTAATTTCGGGATGAAATTCCTTAAGTGGGGGAGATTTGTAACGCCCCGAATATTGTGTGCGAGTCGGTCGCGAAAAAGGGTTTTTGGTGCCTGTATAGGGGTACATGGCCTAGGACACTGGCGTGTCCAAGGCCGTGTCTGGCTGGTGATTTTTTTGGCCGTTTTCATCCCGAGAAGGACACGGCCAGGAACACAGCCGGATGATACGGGCGTGTCATCCGACACGGGCGTGTGCCAACCCGTGTCCCTACACGTGTGCAGTTGGGTCGTGTCCGTTGTCGTGGCGGTTATGCGTAACACGCCCCCGAACACGGGCATGTCGAGGAACCAGACACGGGCGTGTCAGGTTCGACACGAGCATGTCTTGGCCCATGTGCGTCTCTCAGTTCGACGATCGTGCCTGGATCGAAGCACACGGCCTGGGACACGGCTGTGTGCCAAGCCATGTTCGGCCCAGGTCTGGAGAATTTTGTGCAGATCTGAGCCGTTCGTTTTCTTTAATTAAGATCCGACGGCCCAGATGAGGTCCTGCTCTGTTAAGGCCGGAAGAGGAGGTTAGTCCCTCATTTTCTCTCCAAAGCTTTCTCCTTCCAAGGTGAGAGAGAAGAGGAAGAAGGAGGTTTCCGGCTGCCGGCAGAGCACCGGAGCACCGTTTCAAAGTCTGAGAGCAGATCCGTGGAGGGAAGGTCGTTGCGAAGAGTTTTGTCCGCGTAGTTTTTCCGTGGCGCCAAAACGGACAACAAGGGTAACGATTCTCAACTTGAGTGTTTGAAGCTCTTTCTTTTTGCATAGGTAATCCCGCTCCCGCGTGTGTGCGGTGAGTGCGTGGTGTTCCTTGGAGTTGATGTGAATAGTCCCCCTTATGTTGCATATAGAGTCCGGAATCGTAAGTACGGGCATAGGCATTGTGTGTGAAGCCTACCCGGACGTGTACCGTCTGGATCGGTGATGTTGCATTTGCTATGTTTTGCCGGGGAAGACTCCGTGCTTTGGGTTTTTCGGGTTTCTACGCGGTAGATTGCAGCAGGGATCCTTTGGGGTTAGCTTCAAGGCGCACCCGGAAAACTGAGCAGAAACTTGTTCTGCTAACTTGGCGGTCTGGGAACCGGCCTTGATCATAATTGGGTTATGAGATTGTTTGGAAAATTTTGGGATCCGAGAGAAGCTTGGCCCGCGCGTAGGACTCAAATTGTATATGCGCAGTGAGCAACGGGCAAGTGGAATTGGACCTAGGCTATGTGGAACAGTGCGAGAAATCCGAAGACGGGCACTGGCTGTTGGCATAGTCGGGAGCCTTAGACTAGATAGGGTCAGAAAGGCTAAAATGCTCACTTGGTTGCCATCTTTGGGGGTGGTGGTGAAGACACTGATATGTCAGGATTCACCGTTAATATGCCCTGAGTGCACGGGGTGTTTGGCCGTGTGAGCCTACACCTGTGGCGTAGTATAGTTGCTCTTTATTATTTTATTGGGCTAATGTTATGCAGGGAAAGAGCACCACCGTCCCGAGTTAGGGGCGGGGTCGTTATAATTTGGTCGGCTTTTAGCTGACCGTTGCTTTGTTTGCCACCGCACGGTGGAATTGTGCTTGCAGGTGCTGCGGAGCAGAGTACCAAATAGCGGGCTGGAGCACATGTTGCTGTGCTGGCCCTTGAAGGCCGTAGAATAGTTGTTTTTATATTGTCATGTGTGGCCGACCTGCGAGCCGATGTATGTAAAACACTATTTTGTTAAGTGAACAGTTGTAAGGCCATAAGGCCATGTACCTTTTTAGTGTATTTGGGTTTCATTCCTGTAGTCGTAGTTGTGGACATTCATATTTATTGGAATTAAGTTTGGGTTCTTTCAATTTTCAAAACTTCCGCTAGAATGCTCTGTGTAGGACGAGTAGTCTTAATTGGATGGATTGAATATTCATTTTGTAATCCTTACGACCGTCTGTGGTATATGGCATCGAGTTCCAGCTGGACCTTCTGTTATATGCCATGTGACGGATGGTGGTGTTATAGAGGATGCCCAAGGCGTAGATGTCATTGTAGGATATCTGTAGAAGAGGAGGAGAAGGCGGAGAGAGCAGACACATTGTCGAGGAATTAGAGGCCGCCGATCTTAGTCCCAGTAGCAATCGTCCGTTGGGAGCTCAGATCCTGAAAAGAGAAAGAAGTGGGAGTAAATGTGACTGAGCATTAAAGCTGCTTGCACAAAGATGTAACTGACAACAAATTACAAGGAAACTTGGACACATAAAGAGTGTCGGCAAAGTGAAGAGACAGAGTGACATGAAACACTCCCGTCCCATGAACCGGGGAGGGAGAGCCATTTGCAACAAGGACCAGAGGCAACCGATCATGCGTTTTAAGGAGAGAAAAGCATTGAGAATTGTCTGTCATGTGATTAGTTGCACCATAGTCGATGAGCCATTTACCTTGAGTAACCACGTGAGCACTACCTGAGGAAGTGACCACCAAAGCGGATGGCTTGGAAGAGGAGGTGGAAGCGTCACCAGAAGGGAGAAGATGTGGATTTTTCATCCAACATCGATCCACAAGATGCCCGGTGCGGCCACAGTGAGAGCAGAGGAAGCGAGAAGAACTTCGACCACAGGAATGATGGTTGTGACTACCAAAGCCGCCCCATTGAGTCAGGTGAGCATATTGTTCTGAAGGAGGAGAAGAATGAAGCAGACCCTGAAGAAGAGATGTAATCGCGATAATGCGTGCTGCCGTTGTATCCAAGTTGGTAGAGTCCGCTTCACCCAAGATTTATTGGCGCATCATGTCGTAGGAATCAGGAAGCCGAAGGAGGTAGCACACAACAAGAAGTTATTGAAAGTGCTTGTGTTGTTCGACAAGATCCACAGAAAAGGGGCGATGTTGAATGATCTCAGCCCCAAGAGCTTGAACTTGTTGATAAGCGGCAGCAGGAGACATAGAAGGACGGGCGAAGATGTCCGCATACAAAGTATAAGGATCCATTTGGTTCGGCGGTGGCGGGTCGATCCGGCGTGTGGAAACGGAGTGTTCGAACCGGAGGGGGGATGTGGCTGCTCCAAACGGAGCTTTTTGGGGCATTTCTCAAGGAGGGCGGGTGGAAACGGAGCAAACGCCGCTGGAGGTTCATTTGTTTACCCTCCTTTCGGCGGCGTTTGCCCAAAACGGAGCAGTGAAACGCCCAAACAAATAGAGCCTAAATGTGGGACGTCTGAGCCCCATTTGAGTACAGAGCAGCAAGATGAAGTCATGCCTTCTTGACCGTCTCATCATGACAGATTACAGGAAGACACTCATCCGAAAAACTGTTAGCGAGCCAAGTGCGGACAAGCGCATCACTAGCATCCCAGTCGTCAAATTCAGCTGAAGTGGTGGCAGGAGGATCATCGGTAAGGTGGTGGCGTTTGCGTTGTGAGCGGAGGAGGAAGGTGAAGGAGACGATCCAATCCTGGTAGTTGGAACCAACAAGCTTGGACTGTAACCCGCCAGAGTCAGTCCGCTAGACTACCCGGTCTCTAATCTACAACAGGCGGCTATGCCGCCGCCTAGCGATAGCCACCACCTCAACGAAGGTGGTGGTGGCGGTGGCCTGCCAGGGAGGTGGCCGGGTGGCCGTGAAATGGGGATGGAATAAGCTCTAGGTCAGGGGAATCCTGGCCGTCGGCTGGAGCTTGAGGATGAGCGGATGCCGCTTAATCTGCGCCAGGATTCGTGCGCCTTGATTAAATTTCCTAGGAATTTAATAATTTCATTTCTTGTGATATTCTGTCACATATTATATAGTTAATGTTTATATTTATTAAAAATACTTACAGGCTTAATCAGAGAAAATGGTCAACATGAACATTGTAGCTCTATGGGTCTACTATAATTTAAAATTTGTTTCAACCCATTTGGGTAAGTGGTTTGACGAAAGCACTCATTTTGGTGGGGTCTAAACCTAGGGCTAGTCAGAGATTTAAATGTATGGCCCCACTTCACCACATGTCCAAATGATCTGACATTTAGACAGAGAGTCAATTTTACCAATACCTAGGTCATGTCGAAAAATGGGAATTTTTGGAGATACTTTTTCTATAGTTTTTGAAATTATTTATTAATCCTATGGTAATTTAATTAGGGGACCTAATGACCTCCAAACACTCCCAAAATTTGTAGAGTGGTCCTTGGGGTCATCATAAGGCTCTGGATAAAATTTTATCTCATTTGGAGATGATTTGGGTTGAATTGTTTTAACCCTAGCCTTGGCCAAAAGGGGGTATTTAGGTCAAAGTGTTCCTTGTGGGTTTAAGTTGTGAAATCACCTCAACAGAGGCTGAAACTTGGGCCACTGGTTTGTTATGATACTATACAGCCTCACAAAGAATTTGGGGTCAATTTGTGGTGGATTTGACCTAGGACCCAAGTTCGAACCATAAGGTTGAACTTTGGAGATTTATGAAGGGTATGGGGTGATATGCCCTTGTATGGACTTGCTGTTTGGTCCATGTGATCCTAGGGTGGTGAAAAGCCCTAGGGAGAGATATGGTGGGATTTGGAAACATGCACACCACTTAAATTATTGGGTAAGTTTTTGGGCCCATACACCTTAGGGAATGTCTAGTGGCTCATATGACTTTGGAACTGCATGACATTTTGGTAGAGGTCATTTTCTTAATCATATTAATCACTGAAATTTACTACATAATGTTTGGATGAGTTTACAAGTGGTTTCCTTTGAAAAGTGCACTATCAATAGTTGCCATGAAGAACTTTATTATGTGACTTCCTAACATTGGATTTGGATGATATTTAGTCAAGCTATGTTTTAAGACTATAACAAGCCCTAGAAATTTTTAATATGAATTCTTTATCATTATATGGGGTACTTCATTTACAACCCATCAAGTTGCACCTTCTACTTAGAAATTTCTTATGAAAAAACCACACAATGGAAACTTATGAAATTTGGTAAGAAGACCTTTATTGATATTTTAAAGCTATGTGAATTTTTATGGAATGTTTGGAAGTCTATCTGTAGGGGTTGGTTCACAAGGTGTTGTTTTCTAAGTTAAAGTACTTGAATTTATTTGATACTTATTAAGCTTGATAAATTCTGCTTTTTGGTCCGAGGTCCTTTCTGGTCATCCTTGAGATTTAGTAATTTTTCTACAATTTTCTAATGATTAGCTTTAGTACTTACTTCTTTACCCATACTTAATGGCTTATTGTTTGATTAATTATTTAGAGGCCAAACCATTTATGTAAAATCATGAAATCAGGTATTTACTGTTATTCCAATGTTATCTAGTGTTCATAATTTTTGGGTGGCCATTATTTGAGAAAATATTGTACTTCATGTTCAAATTACCCATGGCCTAACTTTTGGGAAAATTAATTAAATATCAAATTAATTAGAAAAATTATAAGTTTCTGGAGATAGGCTAATCATGTCATGATAGACCCCCATTAAATATATTAAGGCTTGCAAATGAAAATTTGGAGTACCTCCTATCATGTACATCATATAGTATAGGTTGGTCTCCATATAGTAAAACTAGAGAAAATGTGATAGCGTTTGAATTGGGCATATTGATTGGGGATAATAGTAAGCTGGTTTTAATAGAATGAGATTGAGTTCATCATTGGAAGTTGTGATGAGGAAAATGTATGATAGACTAGGATTGGGGGGTGCTCGGGATCGACGAATGATTGTCTTTCCTGTAAAGAGAGAGAGGGTCAAAACACACTAGGGTCAGATCCAGAATAAAAATAAAAGGTACTGTTAATCGGGTATTTACCAATAACAGTAAGTGTCTAGCGAAAGGGAGCTTTGGGCTTCAGCCAATCGTAGTCCCTAGTGCCCTGTGAGAGCGCTTCACTGGGAATACCTTGGGCAGTCCTGGGCTAACCTAAACCGTAAGAAAAATCAATGTTTGAGAGCAACTAGTATAACAAGGGGTCCACTTTCACACAACCCGGTGTCTCGGGAAGTTAGGTTCACTCACACAGGTGGTAGGCTCGGTGGTTTTGGTGATGGGCAGGTTAGCCCGGCGAGCTGTTGGCTTGGCAGATCATTGTGACGGACAGAATAGTCCGGGGAGATTTTGCTCGGTTGTTGCTTGTGATGGATGTGTTAGTCCAGAGAGCCTTGGCTCGGTGGTTGATACATCAAGATTGCATGTGCATAAATTCTAAGGTGGTGGGTCTTCAGTGTTGGAGGGTCGATGCACCGACGCAAATACATTGACTCGGCAAATGTGGTTTAGCACTTCGCCAATTTAAGTTTGGTTGACCTGCTGGCAAAGAGTACGCAGGAGCTCCGCATAGTGCACCAGCGTTGAGGCGTACGATAGGTCTGACGGGTAGTGCAATTACCGATTTAGAGGTCGGCGAGGCCCAACCCACCGCTTATGTTTGTCACTACGGAGGTATCCTGGGAGGTTAGGCTCCAAAAATGGGGAACTAAAGGTCTGTATGCACAGATTCGGGTGGGTGTGTTGCACTTACGTGATTCATGGCATAACATAGCATAACATAAATCATTGCATTTAAACCTGACACCCATCGTATAAATTGGTATGGGACATTTTATACGATAGGCCCTGCAAAACGACCTTTTAGTTTATAAGCTTGCATGAGCATGCTTATAAGCTAAGGTTATTATTCTATGGATATATATATATATATATTGCTTGCTTGAAAACTGACACCCCAACGTATAAATCGGTATGAGACTTTTTAAATGATGGGAGTCTTGTAAAAGAACCCTTAACTTATATGTTTGTATGAGCATTCATATAAGTTAAGGTAACTTGTTTCTTAGTTCATCTTTCATATACTTACTACTCTGCTTTATTTCTACCTTACTGCTAGCTTGTACCTTCCTTCATTAGCTGTAAATACAATATAAATAACTGCTAGAATAGTTCCACTATCACCTGCCTTGTTTATTCTCCACATTCATTACCTTTCCTTTCCTTCTCCCCGCTCGATGCCTAGGAGCCATGGGGGAGGGGTAGGGGATGAGAGGACTTAGTCTTTTAGACAAACGATTTTCGGACCAAATCATTTTAGGGGATCGTGGAACCCAGCTTGGAGGTGCAGCCTCGGAGGTCGCACGCTTGGAGATGGGACAATCTAGCACCGAAGTTCAGATGGCTGGGATAGTGGGTCCCATTCGCTAGTAGTTGTTATAGTTTTTCTTCCGTGATGAGTAACTTGTAGTGAGGACTTTGATGTATCGGGCATGAGCCTTATTTCCAGTACTTTTATTATCATTGTTGTGGACTCTCCCTTCGTGGAGGATTATTACTATATATGTGATTATTGTGGACATGTGTTAGAGTTCTAATTTAATGTACTCTCATACTTTTGCTACTATTCTGTAATCAATATGGCCGTCAGGATCAGCATTTTGTAGTAACGACCTTCCCAGGAAGATGGTGTCACCACAAAGCGGCGGTTTTGGGCCTAATACCCCGTGGTTTAAAAAGAAAAAAAATTGTGTCTTACATTCAGCATAACTCCATGATTTATAAGCACTCGCCAACTGCTGGATGTCACTCTTCAGACCACCTAGAAAACTCTTGACTCGGCTATCTTCAGAAACTACTAAATCCGAGGTGAACCAGCTCAGCTTGCTAAACTCCACCTCATACTCACTCACCGTAAGCTGCCTCTGCTTTAAGTGGAGGAAATCATTTAACAAACGGTCTCGCTCGACCGACGGCAGAAACTTATTCATCAAACACTCCTTGAGGACTTCCCAAGAACATCTATCCTTCAAGTTTTCCTTCTCCCTTAGCCACCAAATCTTTGCCAAACCCTTGAGCTGGTAGGTAGCAACCATTACTCTTTGGTCCGCTAAAACTCTGAAGTAAGAGAACATCTCCACGATGGCTATAATCCAGTCATCCAAAGCCATAAATTCTACCCTACCATCATAGGTAGGGGGTCCCAATCGCTGGAAGTGCGAGATGAAGTTCATCTCTGGTGGCAGCACAGCTGGGGGCACCAGAGGAATAGGAGGAACTGGAATGCCTTGACCCACGGCCAGGTCTTGAAATCTAAGCGGTTGTCTTGCAACGACAGATAACAAGGTTTGGATCTGCGACTGCATCTCCAACATTTGCCAAGACAAAGCTTCATTGCTCTGTCGCAATCCATCAATCACGGACTCGTTCTGAGTACCAGACAACTCACCCTTCGAAAAGGGAGTCGACCTCATCGTAGGATGTCTCGACATTCTAGAATATGTAACGAACGACTCGTCAAAAACAAACCCAATCCATAACTAGGCCACACAACTAGTTTAGTCCATACTTAGACACTTGCTTGTGCTGCATCTTGCTATGGGATTTTATTATGATGCTATGTCCTACTTAGGATGATATCCTCTCATCCCATTTACTCATGTGCCTATGATATGAATGCATAAGTTCTTTATTCTCCTTTAAAATAATGTGTGTGCATGTGTCATCATGTAAACATTAACTTAGCACGCGTGCTTATGTGATGATATGTTATGTATGCAGTGCTATGCATTCTAAAAAGCCCTTAATGCATGCATGAGTAGCATACACATGAAATGTTATGCATCACATACTACATAACATCGCATGAAATGAGAAAAAAAGCGTGCTAATGGGCACCCATGTGATGATGGTTATGCATCATATACTACATAACCGTAACATGTTGCCACATATGGTGGATCCATATACAAACACATATTATGCATCCCATACTACATAATATGCCACGTATACTTCTATTCATGCTATGAGTGTAGTGTCAATGCTTCGGTTAAGGCGTACTGATGACACATTGGTGTGTGTGTGTATGCAAATGAAGGAAGGAAACAAATTAAACGAGATTGGCTGGTTTGACCTTGTCAAACCAACCTGGCTCTGATACCAACTGTCACAACCCATATTTTTCACCGCCAAAAAGTATATCAGAGTAAGGGAAAAATGCGCGTCATGATTCCACGTCAGCAGGGGATAACTGCGGACGTTCATGCAAAACTCCTACTTAATCTTGAAGACATGTTCTTTAAGTTATTTAGAGTAAAAATAAATTTAAGTATTGTAGATAGTCGTATCCCTTGGCTTAGTGGCTCATCTAGTCCATAACTAAAGTAGTTAAATGCTGCGAAAAAATACTTCTTTTATCGGATTAGGCATCCTACAAGAGCTTAGAGGTCCCAAAGGACACATCGAGGTATACAAGTTCTAAGTTTATAATAGCCATAAAAATAGATTTGTACGGTCGTTAAATATAGTGACTTTGTAAGACCCCCCCCCCCCTCCCGGAAAACAAAACACGGCATGAGGGGAGTCTTATGCCCAGAACAGCTGCCTTGCGGTGGCACCAATGCATGTGTTGGTCTGCACCACAAGATGCCTATCCTGCAAGCCATAAACAATACCATCCAATGCCAACCCAACCATGATTATAAAATAGAAGTAAATCCACACATAAGTAAAATAGTCCAAAGGTACATCAAGAAAAGAAGCTACCACAAGCTTCTAATATATCAGAGTACGGGTAAAACTTGACCAACAGGGCTACATCAAAAGTCTCTCAAACTCACTTCGGTGACCGACGGTAGCGACGACACCGTCCCTTCAGTCCCTGTCGTCCTGGCCTGGCTGTCCTGCTGCAAAATCTGCGGCTGCTCTGACTGCGGGGTTTCCTCCTAAAAGGAAGACGTAGCAACCGTTAGTCAAAAAGACTAAGTGGCTATCACATCTGATCCCCCGGTGACTCCTTGACACCGGGCAGAGAAAGGAATAAGGGGTACAATATATTTATATAAGCAGAAGTACATGCAAGTGAAGTAAATATAAATGTCATGAGTACCAATAGAAGTAATGTAAAATAATATTATCAGCATTCTATTGTAGCAATTCTACTCAAGTTATATCAACCCATCTAATCATAAAGATTTACAATAGGGAAGTAACTTAACTTTTAAGAATGCTGAAAGAAATTGTACCTAATCACCTAGAGGGGGGGTGAATATGTGACCTTATCTTTTTAAACTTTTAAGCAGAATAAATCACAGAATTCACAGAACTGTAACACAGCATACACAGAATCAATCACATACACAGAGTACACACAGTTTTATAGTGGTTCCCCAAGGTCTGGGTACATCCACTTTCCCCCTTCGCCTATCTAGTAGTGTACTAGATTCGGCCAAACTCCTCCACTATTCCTCAGATCCTCAGATCTTACACTCAAAACCCCAACCAGGTTCCTACAACTCAGGCCCAAGGCCCTACCACTCAGTTTTCACAAAGACCTACACTCAGCCTTCAACAAGGCCTACACTCAGCCTACAACAGGCTTACACTCAGAGAAATAGATCTCCTACACTCAGGCACACAGGCCCTACCACTCAGCCTTTATAATTTCAGGCTTACAACTCAGATCCCTAAGGATCCTACAAGAAATTAAAAATACAAGGTATATAACTACAACTCAGAATAAGAGAGAAGAGTTGTCTGGTTTCTTGATGAGTTCTTGGAATAACTCTGATGAGATCAACCTCCCTTGGCTTTCTTCAAAGCTTCTTGAATTTAGAACACAATAGGGTTGAGTCTCTATGCAGCTGATCTTCAATCACTGCTAACTTAAGATTCAGATCTCAATCTGAAACTTGTCTTCACAGCCTGGTTCAACAACTGTCTTCTTAGAAGGAGATCTCTCTCTCCTACTACTTAGATCTTCTGATCACTTCAGTTGATTGTTGTTAATCCTCTTCTTCTGTTGACAGAATAAGCCTTTATATAGGCTTCCTTCATGGTGACCGGCTGATCCGGTTTCTAACAGCTTTCTGACATCTCTGACAGTTGCAGTAGACCGGCTGGAATGGCAGCTGTCAAGTCATCTAGTCACTTCTTGAATTTTCTGTAATTGTCTAAAAGTGTCGAGACAGTCAGTCTTTGAGTGTAGACACTTATAGACCAAGTGTCGATACAAGTAGACTAAGTGTCGACACTAGCCTCCATGGTGTCGACAAAAGTCCTTGTGTTGTAGAAATTACTTCTCGACACTACTTCTTCAACATGTGTCGACATTGATATTGTGTGTCGACACAACTCCTTGTTCTTTAGTACTTAGTTGAATTCTTGTAAGTGTCGACACAACTCCTTTGTGTCGACACATCTTCTTGTGTTGAACTTGTTCAGTGTCGACACATCTTCTTGGTGTCGACACATGCCTTATGTGTTGATACTTTTGCTAAGTGTCGACACATCTCCTTTGTGTCGACACTTGTACTTAGACTTCATTGAAATTTGCTGAGTGTCGACACAGCCTCCTAGTGTCGACACTTTCTTCATGTGTTGAGAATTTTGCTATGTGTCGACACTGATCCTTTGTGTCGACACATTCTTCATGTGTTGAGACTTTGGCTGAGTGTCGACACATCTCCTTTGTGTCGACACTTGTACTTAGAATTTGTTGAACTTTTGCTGAGTGTCGACACAGCCTCCAAGTGTCGACTCTTTCTGATGTCGACAAAATTCCACTAGGTGTCGACACTACTTCTCTGTATATTTCTTCATTGAGTGTCGACACAACCTGTATGTGTCGACACTTTCCGTCTGGTGTCGACTCTGCATTCCTGGTGTCGACACAATTACTCCAAGTGTCGACACTGCTTCTCTGGGTGTCGACACAAGTCTTCTTAAGTGTCGACACTTTCCTTCCGGGTGTCGACACATGGACTTAGAAACTTTTCAGCTTTCCCTGCAAATACTTAACCTGCACAACTAAACTCAAAACACATCAAATACATTTTGATGTATATCATTGAGTAGGGTGATGCTTCTTCAAATCAGGTACATTTATTCCAATGTACCCAACAAATGCCCATACAAACTTATAAGTGAAGGATCGGCTCAACAGTGAAGTAACTCATCGTATTAGAGTGCCCATACAAACTTATACGATGAGGATCTTCTGTATGCCATGCAATGAAATGATATGAATGCAATGCAAAGACTCACCCATGATCATGCACATGCAACTGCTATGTCGACACAGACTTGTAGTTCGCACTTTTCGAGAAGGTAGCTAACCTCTCAGGCGTCAACCGTCATGGCCAGGCGGTGACAATGGAGCGGGCATCTCCACTACTAGGCGGACATCCACACTACCAAGCCTAGGCCTCCATACGCCTCAATGCTAAGAAGACAACACTGGCTCTCACATGTGTATTACACCTCAGTAGAAGTCTCGGGTAGATGTGCACCGAGAACCAAGCCCCAAATTGTCCTATGATGTGATCCGGAAGGACCCTCAGAAAAAGCACGAGGACCAAGCCCAACCGTCCACATGGCACGGAAGGAGCCTCAAGAATGAACACCGAGGACCAAACCCAACCGCCCAAAGTCTAACTATCAACTCCTTTCAGTGTGACGACTAGCGAGCCCATAGACCTACCACACTATCCTTAACACAGGTTTATGACATTGCGTGTCGACTCACACTGCATGCACTTTCACAACATCGTGGTATGGAAGGAGCCTCAGAAGAGCACGAGGACCAAGGCCAACCGTCCACTTGGCATGGAAGGAGACTCGGGAATGAAAACCGAGGACCAAGCACAACCGTCCACTTATGTCTCTTCTCAGCATTACCAACCTAGTGTAAACAAACCCCGACACTTACACCCTTTCACAACCCCGTGCCCAAGATAATTGTGGGTTCATTACCGATTCAAGGCTATTTCACACAGTCATCATCTAAGACCATGACCATTTGTTCATAACAGTCAATACCAATTATGTACAGCATGTTCAATCCAAGTTCATCATTATTCAACACATTACCACTATCAAGCACGTTCTCGATATTTCACATATTTAAGTCTTTCTCTAACCTCCACCAAATCACCTTGATCAAGTACACTCTTCCTCATCATCTGTTCATTAGGGAATCAATCCAACAAATGTTATTAACATATTTAACCCCAATCATTTATATTCTAAATTCCACAAACCTTAACGTTACTGTACCATGTTCTCTCTACCAATAAAAAAACAAGCACGAGAATCACATGTGCAGGAATAATTACAGTACATTAACTTCAATCGAGGATTCCCGAGGCAACAAGAATCCGGTGAAGGCGTTTAACCCCTTGTTGGAAAGGTATTTCCAAGGGCTGCGACTTTTATGTTTAGTCGAAATCCCATATTTGGCCGCATCATGACTGTAAACGGCCACGAAAGCTGCTGCAAGCAGAAAACAGATTTCTGCGCGCATCTTAAAGCAGATCGGATGACATCAGTTCGTCTTCTTTCTTCAACCAAACTTTCAAATAACCTTCAGAATTTCTCCTCCCTTATTCACCCTCATAAGGACACTTCTCTTCACGAAACCATTCCACAAACTGCATTCAAAGTGTGGGAATGGTTGAATAGTCTAACTCCTAGGACACAAGTCCTAGCATGGCCTTTTCCTAGAAACCTTCTTCTCACAAATCAAGTCTCTTTTGAGTCAATATCTCTCTTAGAAATAAATAAAGATCTAGCACCAAGGGAGAGGGTAGGAAGCTCACCTCATTTCCAGCATTTCCCGCCATGGATCTTGTCACCCTTCTCGGCGACATCTTCTCCTCCTCGACCGGTGTTAGTTCTTCACGGGAAGAAGATCGGCTCCAGCACCTTCTTCCACTCCAGCAGTTTCTTACAGAAATGGATTGGAAGGAAGACTAGAAATGGCTAGGGTTTTCTCCCCTTTTTAATGTGAAAAGTTTGGCAACTGCATAGACACGTGTCGTCCTATCATTGGACCACCAATCAACTCAGTAAATGAGCCCCTTCGAAACGATGCGGCCGGAAAATTTGTCAATACCCGAAATTGAACTGCACGGGTAGGGACACGCCCAAGTCACTACCCGTGTCCTGCTCGGGAGGAACACGGTCGACGAGTCGTCGAGCTCTGCTCGACGAGTCGTCGAGCTACTTCTTGGACACACACGGGTAGGGACACGCCCATGTCTCAACCTGTGTCCTGCTCTGGAGGAAAATGGTCGAGCTCTGCTCAACGAGTTGTCGAGCTGCTGCTTGGACACACACGGGTAGGGACACGCCCGTATCTCTACCCATGTCCTACTAAGGAGGAACATGGTCGACAGTGTTAGTCGAGCTCTACTCGATGAATACATACACACAGGTAGGGACACGCCCGTGTCACTACCTGTGTCCTTCTCTGGAGATTTCACAAAGAAGATGAAGAGGCACTAGAGAACCACACGGGTATGGACACGCCCATGTCCTACACTGTACTAACTTCACCTCCCTTACTCGAGTGCAAGCCTAACTACCAGCACTCCCTGAGCCCAAGTCAACTCTCCTGACTTAAAAGTGTGCACAAGGGGCCTAACGTGAATTGGGACGTTAGAAATTCCATAAACAAAATAAAAGATTTTGTTCCCGAAATCAGGCTAAGGTTATGGGGAGAGAAAAGCATAAAATAAAATAAAATAAAATATGCTTTTTAAAATTACCTCGATGAAATAACATCGGGTAGCACTTTTCCATCAAGTCCACCGGCTCCCATGTATACTCCTTCCCAAGGTTAGACCACAACACCTTTACCAAAGGAACACTCTTGCGGCGCAAACTCCTTATCTCGTTGTCTACTATTCGCACCGGCTCTAGTCGTATAGATCTATCGGTTGCTACTGCTCCATCAATGGTGGGGATACGTTGTTCAGGCCGCAACAACGCCTTCTGGAGAGACGACACCTAGAATACGTCATGAAAGTTCTCCAGCTCTAGTGGTAACTCCAACCGGTAGGCCAAAGGGCAATTCTTTCCAATATAGTGTAAGGCCCAACGTACCTTGGGCTGAGTTTTTTCACACCACGTACCCGTGACACTCCATGCATAGGCTGAATTTTCAGGAACGCTTTGTCACCCACATGAAATTCTACAATCTGGTGTTTTGCATTATAATATTTAGCCTACCGACTTTGAGCCTCAAGTATGTGGTCCCGTATTATTCTAACAATCGAATCAATATCATCAATGTACTCAATTCCTAAAACCTTCGGCTCTTTATCTTGTACCCATGACAAGGGGGTTCTGCACCTTCTTCCGTGAAGGGCTTCATGGGGTGTCATTCTGTTGCTGTCATGATGACTATTGTTATAGGAGAATTCCACGAGGGGTAAGAGCCTTTCTCACAGCTCTCCTCTATCCAACACACACAGTCTCAATAGGTCCTCCAAAATTCTAATTGTCCTCTCAGACTGCCCGTCCGTCTAAGGATGAATTGATGTGCTAAAGGTAAGGCGTGAACCCAAGTACGCTTGTATGGCCTTCCATTCTTTAGAGGTAAACTGACCATCCCGGTCAGAAACAATTGTCTTTGGAACGCCATGATACCGTGCAAACTGCTCCACAAAGAGGTGTACCAAGACATCCACATGAGCTTCTTTCTTCATAGGTATAAACCTGGCTACCTTTGTCAGGCGGTCAACGATTACCCACACCAAATCATTCCCTGCGCGTGAGCGAGGCAATCCGTGGATGATGTCGATGGAGATATCCTTGAACTTCCACTCAGGGATGGGCAAAGAATATAATAATACACCGGGGCTCTTGCATTCCTCCTTCACCCTTTGACAGGCCTCATAATGTGTAATAAAATATTTGACGTCTTTCTTCATTCCCGGCCAACATATGGTCTTTCGCAAGTCGGCGTACATCTTGTCAATCCCAGGATGCACCGAATACTGAGAGTAATGTGCCTCTCTGAAAGTGAGGGATAGATACAGTTTACTCTAGAGGGGTGGTGAATATAGTATAAAAAATCTTTAGATTTATTGCGGAATTAAAATATTGATACTTATATGAAAGAGGTAAAAGTAAGAAACTATCACAGCACAATACACAAAGAAAACACAAGGCAATCCAGACGACACAAGAAATTATAGTGGTTCCCCAAATCTGGGTACATCCACTCTTCTACCAGCCTGTTAGGAATCCACTTAGGTTTTTGATCAGGTGCCCTATCACCACAAGATCTGCTTCAGGTAGATCTAGAAACACTTCAGGCTTTTGATCAGGTGCCTAAAAACCAATAGGTTTTTGATCAGGTGCCCTATCAGCAAGGAGTTTACTTTTGAAGGGAGTAAGAACCCTGTACACGAGAGGTTAAAGAAAAATAGATGACATTCTTCTCTTTCTCAAACACAATGAGAAGACTATGTGGATTTGATGATGCCAAAGCTACCCCTGAGATATTGAGTAGTTTCAGGAAGAAGGAAGCTTTGTCCAGGGTGTAGGTCTTCAGATTGATGTTGATTCAAGTTCTCTGTAGATTGTTGAAGACTGATGAAGGAAGAAGACTAGAGAGATTTTTGTTCAGCAAGTTCTTCTTATTCTTTGTATTTTGCAAAGACAAGAGACCTTCAGAGCAAAAAAAGATTGATTTTCTAACTTGCTTTGATTCTTGTTGTCTCTATCTTTTTATGTTCTCTGTCTATTTTTGTAATGACTAACGGCCTGAATTTGAATTTCCAGACAGTACTTAATTCTCTGCAAGAATTTAGGAGCCCAAACGGGTAGAGTGGCTGGCAATCATAAATACACTTCCATAACTATCTTGACAAAATATTCTGTGAATACCAAAATCAATGCTTCATGTGATACGACTATCAGCCTTGAGAATGTCAGTATTAATTATCAGAATATATTTACCTTTAAATGATTTATCATAAATACTTAAGACCGGACTGAGAGAACTGATAACTGAAGGCAGTAAAAAATCGTAGATCTGAGATAACTGCTGAGAAGCACAAGATCGTCGACCTGAGCTCGTAGATCGTCGAGCTCAGTTTAGAGTAGAGGACTCTGAGATCGTCGATGGGTGATCAACGATCGTCGAGCTGAGTTCCTGTGTTCGTCGATCAGATACCTTCTGTTCGTCGAGCTGAGAATTGTTTCTGGACTTCGAATATCTTCTGGAATGACATACTGAAAAAGCCAGAAATCGTCGACCTGAGAACTTGGTTCGTCGACATGAGAATTTTACTTATCCTTCTGAAACAACTCCTGTGAACTGTGTCGACAGATGATTTTGGGTGTCGACACAAGTCCTTCTGGTGTCGACTGATACTGTCGACTAATAATCTGTAAACTGTGTCAACACAAATCCTTCTTCTGTCGACTGAGCTAGCGTCGACTAATATTATCTGTGTCGACTGATAGTATGTGTGTCGACACAAATCTTCTAGGTGTCGACACAGCCTTTCTGTGCATCGACACAATTCTTCTGGGTGTCAACACAACCTTTCTGTATGTCGACACATTTTTTCTGGGTGTCGACACAACCTTTTTGTGTGTCGACACAATTCTTCTGGGTGTCGACACAACTGCTTGAGTCTCTGACAAGCTGTTGTAGGGTGATCCATATGATGTTGGCTCTTGGCCTAGACTAAAGAAATAAACCTATGACCCTGACTATACATTTTGGGTCAGTCTAAGCAAACCTAATAGTGATACTTACCCAAATCAGAACTAGGGTTCCAATAATCTCCCCCTATTTGGGTGAGGACACTTTTACATAACACAAAGAAAATTCAAAGCAAAAAACTGGAGCATTTGCTTCTGCTGTTGCTATTGCTGATGTTGTTGTTGATGTTGAACCTTGCCCAAACCTGTGTCATTACAATCTGTATCATCATAGTCTGCTTCTGCTATTTCTGGAATTGATGCTGCTGTTGGAAATGCTGCAGCTTCATTGGTCATCTATATCTGCACAAAATTTCTGAAACACTTCTTCTTCCTGTACTGCTGGAGGAGACTGAGCTTGAATGTCTGCTGAGGCTGAACCTGCTGCATCTTCATTGGACACCTCCCCATGCCTGGTTTCAGTGAAAACTGGAAGCATGCCCCTAGATGAAGAAGGGACAGAGGAAGAAGAAATGGAAGCAGAAAGGGAGTAGTCATTTGTTGAGGAAGAGTAAACCCATTCTTTGATCTCAGCAACAGATAGTGTGATCCGTGTAGGCATGAAATTCTTCAGACCCAATTGAAAGATAGGATCACAGTGACTGATCGATTCGAAGTCGACGTGGAAACCAGTGTCGAACTTCATCTTTGAAAGAGCCGCCGTAGAAATCTCCATTTAAGATCTGTAGACTCAAGAGAGAATAGATCAAGGGCAAAGAGAAAATAGAATATGAAAACGCGGGACAGAGATCGAAGAGAAACCTACATATAGGTTTTTGGAATAGAAAAGACGATCTCTGTTCGACAATAAAAACAAAAACGTCGATCTTAGGTCAAAGATTAATTTATAAACAAATAATATCTTTGGTCTCTTATCTCAGTCGGAAATTGATAGTCGAGCATAGCTTGACGATCAATTTACTGAAGAAAAGTCATCGATCTCTAGTCGATGATTTTTGTCTTCACACAGAGCTGTTGTCAAACGTAGTTCGACGATTTAGCTCAAGCGCTGTTCGAAGATCGTCGATCTTCGTTCGACGATTTAGGAACAGATCCAAAAACAGAAGACAAAAATTAAATTAATCCTTCCCATTGATCATTCCAAGCTGATTCAGGAAGAACAGGTGTTTCTTTTCATCAAGGGGTTTGGTGAAAATATCTGCTCTTTGAAAATCAGTGGAGATAAAGTCTAGATTAATTTTCTTTTTGTCTACATTATCTCTAATGAAATGATGTCTTATATCTATATGCTTTGTTTTAGAATGATGCACTGGATTATGTGTTATAGATATAGCACTAGTATTATCACAGAAGATGGTTGAATTATTTAGATTGAAACCATAATCTAAGAGTTGGTTTTGTATCCACAAAATCTGTGAACAGTAACTGTCAGCAGCCATATATTCAGCTTCAGCAGTATATGTTGATACAGAGGTTTGCTTCTTGCAAAACCAGGACACAAGTCTATCACCCAAGAACTGTCAAGTTCCTGAAGTGCTCTTTCTGTCCACTCTACATCCAGCATAGTCAGCATCTGAAAATACAGTAAACTCAAATGCTGACTCTGTTGGATACCAGAGTCCTAGATTAGGACAACCCTTTATATATCTTAAAATCCTTTTTATGAAAATAAGATGAGATTGTTTAGGGTTCACCTGGAACCTAACACATAAACATGTAGCAAACATGATATCTGGTCTGCTTGCTGTTAGATATAGTAGGGATCCAACAATGGACCTATACATGGTCTGATCAACAGGTTTTCTATGTTCATCAGTGTCTAATACAGCATTGGCAGCCATGGGAGTCTTCATAGAAGATGCATCAGCCATCCCAAACTTCTTAATAAGCTCATTAACATATTTAGATTGGGAAATGAAGATACCATCAGGAGATTGTTTCACTTGGAGACCAAGGAAATAAGATAACTCTCCCATGCTGCTCATCTCAAATTTAGAATGCATTAGATTAGAAAATCTCTTGCATAATTTGGGATCAGTAGAACCAAATATAATATCATGTACTTATATTTGTACTAATAAGATTTTATCATGATGCAATTTTGTAAAAAGGGTTTATCTACCATGCCTCTAGAAAAACAATGCCCTAAAAGAAAGCTGGCTAAGGTCTCATACCAAGCTCTTGGAGCTTGCTTTAAACCATAGAGAGTCTTATGCAGTTTAAAAACATGAGAGAGGGAAGTTGGAGAAACAAAACCTGGAGGTTGTTCTACATAAACCTCTTATTGTAGTACTCCATTTAGGAAAGCACTCTTGACATCCATCTGATAAACTGTAAACTTTTTGAAAGCAGCATAGGCCAGAAAAATCCTTATAGCTTCTAGCCTGGCAACTGGAGCAAATGTCTGATCATAGTCAATTCCTTCCTCTTGCCTATATCCTTGAGCAACAAGCCTAGCCTTGTTCCTCACAATCACACCTTGGGCATCAAGCTTATTCCTGAAAACCCACTTAGTTCCAATTACTGGATAGCCTTTATGCCTTGGAACTAAGACCCAAACTCTACATCTTTCAAATTGATTTAGCTCCTCTTGCATTGCAATGATCCAATGGGGATCTTGCTCAACATCAGTTATGGATTGAGGTCCAATATGAGGGAGAAAACAGGCATGCATCACATCATGGTTGAGTTGATGCATTATCTATACACCTGCTGATATGTCTCCAATTACTTGGGATCTAGGGTGATCCCTAAGTGTGACAAAATCATATGGTGGAGTTGGTTCAGCAACAGCAATTGGAGTGAATTCCTCTTGTGGAATTACTTCTGCTGTTGGAGGAAGTTCAGTTTCTTCCATAGAGTCTTCTTCACTGTCTTCATTTGCTTGTGGTGAGGGATGAGATATCACCGTCTGGGTGAGATTTAAGTCATCCAGCTTTTTACATAGACTTGGTACCTGCAGATGATCACTGGTAGAAGCTTCCTTCTCCTTATAAAACATATTATCTTCATCAAATATAACAAGTATAGGACTTCCCTCCCAGGCTTTGTACAACAATTGGTCCAAAAGGTCCTAATGAAGCAGATACAAAATCCTAGGTGAATCACTCTTATTAACTGATTTAAAACTATTTTTAGTTTGCTTGCCTTCTTGACAAGCCTTGCAAAGGCTTTCCTTCTTGTAGGGGCAAGAGGGCAATCCTCTAACAAGGTTGTCCCTAGATAATCTAGCAATGTTTCTTAGATTTACATGTCCTAGCCTTTTATACCACAAAGAATTATTATTGTTAACCTGATTAAATAAACAGATTTTTGAACAAATAGAATTAAAATCAACTAAATATATATTGCCTAACCTAATACCTGATAACACAGTAATGTTGTTTAGAGAAATATTGCATTTAGATTCAGTAAAACATACCTCATAACCTGCATCACATAGCTGTCCTATGGATATCAAGTTATGTTTCAGCCCACTTACATATGCCACTTTCCTGAAGGTGATAGCTCCAAGTGTAAATTCTCCATAGCCTTCGGTCTGACCAAAGCTTGAGTCTCCAAATATAACCTTTGGACCTAGCTTTACCTTATAGTTACTTAGATTGCCCTTGTTTCCTATCATGTGCTTGGAACACCCACTATCCAAATACCACTTATCCTGTATGATAGGATAGGTCTTTATCTGCAGAGAAAACTTATATATTTTGGAC
Source organism: Platanthera guangdongensis (assembly GCA_039583875.1). Taxonomy (NCBI): domain Eukaryota; kingdom Viridiplantae; phylum Streptophyta; class Magnoliopsida; order Asparagales; family Orchidaceae; genus Platanthera; species Platanthera guangdongensis. The sequence continues at coordinate 119,002,338 of CM077159.1, read as the reverse complement.
CCAGGTAACCTTGGGTCCTGACTTCTTTTCATACTTAAAAATTGAAATATAAGAGTATACAGGTTTACTTTTATAACCTAGGGGATGAAATCTTCTAGGTGGGATTATTCAGTTAGTTAAGGGATTGAAAGGTTTAGGGTTAGAATTCTTGTTAAAATTATAGTTTTGATAGAACTGTTTTGCGTCCGACCATTTTAGTTCAGATCGTCGATCTGCGTTCGACGACAAACATTGATATCGTTGATCTTGGTTCGACGATTTTTGTTCAGACTTAGCTTTTTGTTTTTCTTTATTTATCTCAACTTGTTTTAAAACTTTGTTAACTATTTTAATTTGTTCTGTATTCTTCTTTCCTTTATCTAAAATAAACTTTATAGGTTGTGAAAGGTGGTTTTTCTTAATACTTGGTGGTTCACTGGATGATGCACCTAATCCTAACTTACTTCTATTAAGTCTAGCATTAAGTGTGCTGGTAATTTCTACTAGCTGTTTGCTTCTTCCATTCAGTGATTCCTCTAGCTGTTTTGCTTTACTTAATTCAACTTTCAGAAAAGTGATTTGTTCACTATACATGTCTATTTCATTTTTCAATTTAATGTTTTCTGATACTAAGCTATCATAATTAAATTGTTTATCTGTGAGAAGTTTGATTTCCATCTCAGATCTAATCAGATCACTACACATAGATTTAAAGTCATTTTTAAAATCTTCAGAGGTAAAGTTGAATTCTTCCAATACCTGATCACAATCTGAACATTCTTCAGATTCTTCTTCTTCTGAGACATGCCCTGAAGCATTGATGGCCATTAAGCAGATTTCTTTGACCTTTGCTTCCTCTTCATCTTCACTAGAGCTGGAGGAAGATGATTCTTCAGTGTCACTCCATGTTTCTGCAACAAACCCTCTCTCCTTCTTCTTGTACTTGTAGGAGGATGGTTTGCTGGAGTGTTTCTTGGAGTCTTTCTCCTTTCTCCTTTCCTTATACTTGTTTTCTGGACATTCTGGAAGAATATGTCCAGGTTTCCTGCAACCAAAACAGATAATATCTTTAGAAGGGGTTTTATCATACATTGGTTTATCATCACTCCTTGATGATTTCCTTCTGAATTCTTTTCACCCCATCTTGAAGAATCTCTTTGCAAAGAGACTCATCAACTCTTCATTTGATTGAGAAGTTTCTGATTCTTCTGAAGCTTTGAAGGCTATATTCTGTTCCTTCCTAGTTGGTGTAGCAGTATTTTGTTGCTCAGCTTCTCTTGTCTTCAGCAGCTATTCATAGGATTTCAGCTTTCCTAAAACTGATTCTCTAGTCATCTCATGTGTGTTTTTGGTCTCTCTTATAGGCTAGATTCTAGAGTCCCATGAGCTGGGAAGGCACATGAGAATCTTGTCATTTATTTCTGTGACTGAGATGTCTTTGTCAAGAGTTTTCATCTGAAATAATAATGATACTGAGTCTATTGTACATCTCAGAAACTTGCTCAGTTTCTTTCTTTTTAAAATTCTCATACTGAGAGATGAGATGAGCTTTCCTATCCTTCCTTTCATCTGCTGATCCTTCAACCATCTGGTTTAAGGAATCCCAGATGGCCTTGGCTGATTCACATTCAGCTACTTTCTGAAATATGTCATCAGACATTGTTTGTGCCAGTATGTTGATGGCTCTTGCATCAGCAATCTTTGCTTTCTTGTATGCATCATTGTAGTCTGGAGGAGGTATTGCAGTCATGTTTGAGGAAGTACTTGCAGGGGCAGCTGGTGGTGGAGGTACTCCTGTTAAGATAGAAGCAAAAAGGTCTTCATCAATAGAATTCATATAAAGCCTGATTCTTGCCATATAGATTCCAAACTTTTGCAAGTTGCAAACTGGAGTTCTGGTGCTTGCAAATTCCTTATACTGTGTCATGGTATAACAAAGAATAGAGTAGAAAGATATCTATCAGAGATCTTAGGTTCAGGTGTTAGCCTGTACAACCTTAAAAACACATCCTCTGATACCAATTGAAAGTGAGGGATACATACAGTTACTCTAGAGGGGGGTGAATAGAGTATAAAAAAATGTTTAGATTTATTGCGGAATTAAAATATTGATACTTATATGAATGAGGTAAAAGCAAGAAACTATTACAGCACAATATCTACAGTTTCTGAAGAAGATGTTTTGACCGGCAATATAGGGAACACTGTTATTTCCCTCTCTCCCGTAGTTCTCACTGAAATATTTGGATTAGTGAACGGAGAAGACAATCTAGAAATGGATTCTGAGAAATTCAGTGATATGCTGAAACTCATGAGTTTCTCTAGTAACAACCCTAATAAGCTGTTGAAAAAGCAATTATCCGCCGCCTACCAATTTCTGGCAGATATTACGGGAAAGATACTGATGGCCAAGCACTCTGCTCATGACTATATTACCCGTCACCAATTTCTGATAATGTGTGCAGTAGTGAAAAAGCGACAGGTTGATTGGAGTAAGGTGTTCTTTGAATTGATCAAGAAGAAGAACAGCAAGAGGGAAGTCTGCTTTGGCAGAATATTGGGAATATTTCTCAAAGAGAAGGCTGCTGAATGTATGGTCTCCCCGACCATCTCCATAAACGCCAGCAAGCGCCTCACTTGCGCTCTGTTTGGCAGATGGGAGAGGACCATCTCCAAGCCCTCGAAGGCTTCTTCGTACTCCCTCTAGACTTCTGAGAGTACAAGGGCTGTAAAGGCCGCTCCCCACCCTGCTGAAGAGGTTCCAGCACCACTTCCTCCAAAGAAGCCTCCTCATGTACCTACCCCTCCTCATGTACCTACCCCTTCTTCATCTCCACCACTTGACCTTACAAACATTCCCTCTCCACCTCCATCTTCCCCTCTGCAAGTTCATCAACAACCCACTCCTCCAGATTCCACTCATGAGACAATACTTCCTACACCTCCTCAGTCTCCTCTTCCCCCACACTTATCCACCATTCCATCTTATCATATACCATCAGATACAATCATGCAAGATGCCCCCACTCCATCTGTTATTCCTCCTCCCATTCCATCCCCTTTCCCTTCCCCATTTGATCCATCCACCCTCATTTCTTTGCTCACCCCTCTCATAAAATCTATGATCCAAGAGGCAATTACACCTCTTGTGACCTCCATTAATTCCTTATCTGCCCAGCTCTCTCTTCTATCTGTTGTCCCCTCTTCATCTAGGGGCCTGGCTCCAGGAATTCCTGAACCCAGGCATGGGGGAGTTGCTCAGTGATGAAGTTGCAGCAGATGCAGTCACAGCAGCAGCAGTCACAGCAGTTCCTTCTCCAGCAGATTCAGATTCAGATGAGGATACAACAATTTTGCCAGATTTTGATGCTGAGATGTTTGAGTTATTTCAATTTATGGATACTGACATTGATTTGGATGAGTCAGTTGCTCAAATAACTCATGTTGGTGATTTCTATTTAAATCCCACAGTGACTTTATCAGTTTTGTTGAGAAGTTTTGATACTGTACATATGCAATTCCCTCCAGCAGTTTTCTCTAAGCCATATTTGGCTATGGTACCATATACCTCTCCAGCTAGTCCAGCAGTTGCCAAGCAACTCTGTGACAATTTTGCTCTATCTGCCTCCAGCTCAAAAGTCATTCTAGAAGATACAACAGTGTCAGTCTCAGCACCAGATTTTATTATGGATGACTCTCCAATGCCTACTCTAGATGAGCTTATTCAGGCAGACATTGAAGAAGAGAATAAGGCAGTAGCTGATAGCTCTGTCTCTTTTGTTTCTGATTCTTGTACAGTTACTTCTTCTTTTGTTGATGAAACCCCTATTTCTGAACCTTCTGCCCCTCCTCCAGAACAGGCTGTTGTTTCTGATAAAGCTTTAAAAGCTTTGGATGTTCTTTATGACATCCCTCAAGGTTCTGAGTCAGGAGAAGATGATGATGATGATTTTGATGAAGATGCAGCTAGTAAGAAAAAGAGATTGTTGGCAAAGAAGAGAAAGGCTGCTCCTCCTCCAGCTCCCAAGCCAAATCCCAATGCAGACACTCCCTATTATATTCTGCACAAGGTGACTCCATATAAGGGAATACCAGCATGGATGTGGCTCTCCAAAAACCAGCAGAAAGATAGAAAGAGAAGCAGGAGATACTCCCCTCCTTCAGTGCACAGATACAGGAAGGATCCTCCTCCTCCTCCTCCAGCAGCTGGTGCCAGTGGCTCTAGCTCCCAGAGATCTGCCCCAATGCAAACTTATCAGAGATAGTCAAGGAGATCTTCTGGAAGCAGCCAGCAGAGGCCATCCTCCTCAGGAAGTCAACAGTATAAGCAGCAGCAGCAGCAACAAAGTTCTGAAGTACATAAAGCTGAAAGCCCAAAAAGACCTCTCTCTCCTCCAATTCCTTTTGAAGATCCAGAGACTGCTAATACTGCAAGAATGGTCAGATATCAAGAGTTGATTGGTCTATCATTGATAAATAAAGCCAAAGCAGAAGGAAAAGATATCTCTGGTCTTTCAACAATGTCAAAGTATAGAAAGGAAGAGCTGAAAAGATTTGACAAAGGCAACAAACTGTTTAATGTTGATGATTATATGAAACTTCATGCAGAAGCAGTTGTCCCCAGGGCTACATCATTAAAAATTATTAGGGCAGCTGATATGACCATGACAGTGGCTCAAGCTCAAGATCCTAACAGAGAAATCATTTTCAAGAAGCCGGGAGAAAAGAAAGCAGAAGACAAACCCCAGCAGAAGAAGCCAAAGAAGTAATTTTCTTGTTGATTCATTTCTGTCTGTTATTTGTTTTTAAACTATGCTATATGTAGCAAAGCTGTGTGTATATAAATATATATATCTGTTGCATGTGTTATAATTCTCTGCCAGATATATCTCTTCTCTTGCTTAGTTTTTCTGTTTTGAGTCTCTGTTAGTGACCTCACCCAAATAGGGGGAGATTGTTGGATCCCTAGTTGATTTGGGCTAGGTTCACTGACTTGGTATGTGACCCATCATGTATAGTCAGGGTCAATTTGTGTCCTAGAGTCTAGGTTAAGTCCTTAGGCTCAACTCCAGATGAACCAGCTTTCAACAAGACCCTTAGAGACTCTAGACTCACAAGTTTTCAAGTCTAAGTAAAGTGAGTTCGACGTTCGTTGAACTCAGCTCGACGAAAGGAGTTCTGCGCTCGACGATCGTGAGACAATTCTTTGTGCTGAGCTCGACGATCTATGTTCTCTGTTAGACGAAAAATCAGTTTCTACATCAAGCCAAAGTTAGGAGGACTTCAAATTTGTCTAAGTCCAGCTTCATGCTTCGGTCGACGAATTAAATTCTGAGCTCAACAAACTTGGACCTCAAGTTCATAGCTTCTCAGGTCGACGAAGTCAGCTTCTCAGGTCGACGGATGTTATACTCTACTCGACGATTTCTGAACTCAAAGAATCTGTGTCGACACTTAGGGTTTGTGTCGACACCAGACGATTTGTGTCTACACCAGGATTTCAGTCGACACCAGCTTATGTCGACATCAGAGGATTTGTGTCGACACCAAGATCAATCTGTCGACACCAACTTTTGTCGACACAACATTTCAGTAGATGCAGAGTATTTTGTCTAAGTCCAGATCTTTTCTCAGCTCGACGAATTTGATTCTCAGCTCGACGAATGAAGACTGTCTATCAGATGAATGAAGATTGTCTGGTCGACGAACTCTATCAAGCTCAGCTCGACGAACTCAAGCTCAGCTCGACGAACACAAGTTCAGCTCGACGAATTGTGTTCTATGTTCGACGAATCCAGATTAGGTTTTCTTCAAGGTTCCCGTCCCGTTTTTTGGCGCTGATTCCTGAACATTTAATGCCAGATCTTCTCGGAATGTTACCGTTAGAACGTGCATTGACAATGGACGATTACATGCCGTTTTTCCATGGGACAGTTAGGAAAGTCATTAATTGCTGATTCTTTCCAAGGCCGACTGTAATTACTGCTCGACATTCAAAAGTTTGAATATTCCTCAGTCAGTGAGAGACACACAGATACACAAAAAATAGAGACACAGTAAGAGAGAATAGAATCAAGCAGTGATAGAGTTCAAGAATCATAGTACAGAAAACAATCTGACAGACACTCTGAAGCTGCAGAAGAACAAAACATTCTCAAATCTAAAGTTCTTGACTGCAATTAGCCTTGACCAGAGAACTTTTGAAGAAGAAGAAGAAGAACCAAATTCAATCAAGAGTCTTCTTCTTTCTATTCTCAGGACAACTTCAAAGGACAACAGAACTTTATCAGTCAAAAGAAGTTCCTGAAGCAGTTCTGGTCCAGGCATTCTAGGTCATTGAAGGCCTATCACCCTGAAGCAGTGCTCCAGCATTCCTGACCAATTCAAGATCTCAGGAGGAGCAATATCTGCTACATCAATCCACAAGTCTTCTCTCTGACTGTTGACAGAGAAGACACTATCACCCTCTCTCTAATTCCTGTACAGGGTTTTAAATCCCTTCAAAATTATTCTGGTTGCAAGTCTCCTTCCAAAAGACTTGAGGGTTTGGTTTTTGGGGACCTGATCAAAACCCATTGGTGCCCAGGACACCTGATCAACTCATCCTGCAGTGGATTCCTACCTAGGGTGGTAGAAGAGTGGATGTACCCAGATTGATTGGGGAACCACTATAGCTCCTTGTGTCTTCTGGTTGCTTATTCTCTTTTGTTTTCTGGCTGTGGTCTGTGATTGCTCTGTGTTTAGTTAGTTGTTGTGTTTACTTTATGTTATTTGCTTCCCTGTTCACTTAGGTATACAACAACAGTTGTAAAAAGTTTTTAGTAAGCACCAAACTCTATTCCCCCCCTGTAGAGTATATCAGATCTAACCTGCACTTTCATAAGGAACTAGGGGTGCTTGACGTGGAGGTCCTCACTGACTCCATGGTGGTGGCTTCCCAGATCAACAGGGAGTTCGAGGCAAGAGAGCCTACCCTCCGATTATACTTAGCAAAGGTGAAGGGGGTCATCAGTATATTCCAGACCTTCTCCATCCGACACATGCTTAGGGAGGAGAACGAGCAGGTCGATCTGCTGGCGAAGCACGGTCCCCGGGCGGGGGGGGGGGGGGGTACCATCACTGATCTATTTCACCCTTCCATTGAAGAGTGAGAGCTGATGGATGTGGATCAACACCCCTCGTGGATGGACTCGTTCATGACCTTCCTTTCCACAGGAGAGTATCCAAAGGGGATGGACAAAAAGAAGTTCAGATACAAGTCAGCATACTATCTCCTTCGGGACGGGCAGTTGTATAGGAAGACACTCTCAGGGATGTTGGCCCGTTGCGTGACCGAGATGGAAGTACATAGGATCTTGGAAGAAGTCCACTCCGGGGAGTGTGGGAGTCACTCCGGGAGTCGGACCCTGGAAGGGAGGATTGTCAAACAAGGGTACTTCTAGCCTACCCTGGGCCACGATGCTGTGGAGTTCACAAGAAGGTGCCCCAAATGCTAGTTGTTCGCCCCCTATAACTACAACCGACCTAGCGTATCAGAAGCATCTTGACCCCTTGGCCCTTTGCCATATGGGGGATCGATTTGGTAGGGCCGTTTCCCCAGGCCAACGGGAAAAGGAGGTTCCTGTAAGTAATGATAGATTATTTTTTTAAGTGGCTGGAGGTGAAGACGCTAGCCAAGGTGACCTCCTAGGTCATCAGAAATTTTGTTTGGGGGGATATCATCTGTCACCATGGGTTGCCGCAGACCATCGTCGCGGACAACAGGCCTTAGTTCGCCAATGCGGAATTCATCAGCTTCTGCGAGCAGCTCGGAATTGACCTCAGATTTGCTCGGTCCACCACCCCAGGAGCAACGGACAGGTGGCGGCGGCGAACAAGATCATTGTGAACCTCCTGAAAAAGAAGGTTGAGAACCTGTAGGGGGGCTGGGTGGAGCAGCTTCCATCGGTCCTCTGGGCCATAAGGACCACCCCCAATACAGCTATAGGGGAAAACCCCTTCAAGCTTTCCCATGGATGCAAAGTGGTACTTCCCATAGAATTTGAAGTCCAGACACCTCGGGTGGCAGAGGCCCGGGAAGGCAGGGAGGATTGGCCGACTGGAAATGAGGAGGAGCTGCGGCTCTCCCTGGACATGGTGGAGGAGCTGCGCGACCTCTTAGCCATCCGACAGGAAGAAGTGAAGAGGAGAATGACAAAGTACTTTGACAAGCACGTCAGAGTCAAACAGTTTGTAGAGGGGGGCTTGGTCTTGAAGAAGGTGGATGCAGCGGGAAGATCACCAGCTGTGAGAAAGCTTAACCCTAACTGGGAGGGTCCATATATTGTGAAAGAAGCATTGAAATCAGGGTGTATTGCCTCTGGAATGTGGAGGGCGAGATCCTGAGTCTCAACTGGAGTGGTGATGACTTGAAGCGCTTTTACCTGTAAGATATATAACATCTTTTTTCTAATAAATCTTATTCATGTGCCAAGTCTCCTACAATGATTCATATGAGTAGGTGGAGATATCAATTAGCAGACCCTGGGAAGATCCCATTGCCAGGCTCTCACCTAGCTTCCAGGGCCGGATGTCACTCGTGTGTGTCTACCCAGACCTCGAGCAGATCCCGCTGCTAGGCTTTCTCCACCACTGTCTCCCTCATCTCCGCCACCGTCTCCCTCATCTCCGCCGCCGTCGCTCTCTACTCCCGGACCAGCTTTCTCTGCCACGGATGCTCCGGATGCCGAGGTACCCGCTGACCTGGATCTTCCTATAGCTCTTCGTAAAGGGGTGCGGACGTGCACCCTACACCCCCTTGCTGCTGTTGTTTCATATGATCGTCTTACCCCCTCTCGCAGGGCATTTGCACTGGCTATCTCTACCACTGCCACACCCCGCTCCAACCAGGAGGCCCTTGTTATTCCTCATTGTAAGCTGTCCATGGATGAGGAAATGGCGACCCTAACTGAGTGGGGTACATGGACTCTTGTTACTCGTCCCTTAGGTACTGATGTTGTTGGCTGTCGCTGGGTCTTTGTGGTTAAATTTGGCCCAGACAGCACTGTGGATCGGTATAAGGCTCGCCTTGTTGCTAAGGGCTTTACTCAGACCTATGGGGTTGATTACTTTGACACCATCTCCCTCGTGGCTCGTCTTAGTACTATCTGGGTCCTTCTCTCTGTGGCGGTAAATAGGGATTGGACGATTTCCCAGCTGGATGTCAAGAATGTCTTCCTTAATGGTGATCTTCAGGAGGCCGTGTACATGGAGCAACCTCCTGGGTATGTTGCTCAGGGGGAGACACGAGTATGCCGGCTGAAGAAGGCAATCTATGGCCTCAAGCAGAGCCCTCGAGCTTGGTTTGACAAGTTCAGTGGCATCGTGGCGGCCGTTGGTTTTGCGCAAAGCTCTACCGATCACTCTCTATTTATTCGCAAAACCTCTTCGGGGCTGGTTGTTCTTGTTGTGTACGTCGATGATATTCTTCTCACTAGCGATGACCAGGACGGGGTAGCCCTGACAAAGCGACATCTTCGTCAACATCTGATCACAAAAGATATGGGCTCTCCAAAGTACTTTCTGGGGATCGAAATCTCTCGGAAGCCCGACTCCTTAGTTCTCTCTCAGCGTAAGTATGCCCTTGATCTTTTAAAAGAGGCAGGATTGACTGGAGCAAAACCTGCCCGATGCCCCATGGCAACTGGAGAAGACAAAACCTGGACAGATGATTCGCCTTCTCTTTCCGATAGTTCGCGGTACAGGCGTCTGGTTGGCAAGCTCATATATCTCACAGTGACCAGGCCCGACATTTCCTATACTGTGGGCAAGGTGAGTCAATTCATGCAAGCACCTAGGGAGTGCCATCTACAGTCCGCCTTGCGGATCTTGGAGTATGTCAAAGTCAACCTCAGGTTTTTTCACCTTTGTTGGGGAAATCTGGTGAGCTGGAAGAGCAAGAAGCAGTCTGTTGTCTCCAGGTCCAGTGCAGAAGCTGAGTATCGCAGTATGACGTCGACCACTTGTGAGTTAAAATGGTTGCGGGCTCTTATGCTAGATTTAGGAGAGGTCTACAACCATCCTCTACCTATGTTCTGTGATAACAAGACTGCCATATACATCTCCAAAAATCCGGTCTTCCATGAAAGAACAAAGCACATTGAGGTCGACTGTCATTTCATTCGTGAAGAGATCTTAAAGGAACAAATTTGCACTCCCTTTGTCACTTCTGATAAAGAGCTGGCTGGCATCTTCACCAAGCCAGTTTTCGCCTCGTTTCTTCATATTTGTGACAAGCTGGGCATGATCGATATATATGCTCCAGCTTGAGAGGGAGTGTTGAAGTTGGTGACCGGGCGGTCTGGCGGTCTGTCTTGGCGGGTTGGAGACCGCGCAGTCTGGCGGTTTCCTTCAGTAGGTTGGTTGTTGTGCTGTTGCTGTTTGGTAGCCGGGCGGTCTGGCGGTTTGTCTCAGCCAGCTTGGAGACCGGACGGTCTAGCGGTCTACCCTGGCGATATCTCTTTCTCTCTGGTGGTAGCCAGGCGGTTAGCCCTTTTGTCTAACCGTGCGGCTTGTGCGGTTTGTTCTGTATAGTCCGCTTAGTTCTGTAAATTTTTAGTCCCACATCTCTTATTTGTATTCTCTCATACCTCCTCCATTCTATATAAGGGAGGGCATACCTTTATAATAGATATCTTTTTGGATAATAAAACTTTGTATTATTCAAAATTCTGGCTTGTTTTTTGCTACTTCCACATGGTATCAGAGCGAGGTTGTCCTACTGCGGGGGTGTGTTGAGATTATATTAGCCAGCAGGACACATGTGTGTGGGACCGCATGTTTGGGCTTTCCCCATCGCGTTCCAGGTCTGGGTGTTGACCCCGGTGGGCCCCCTTGTGTGGCGGAATATCCCCGCGGTCCTGTGGTTGGGGTTAGTCCCACATCGCTCGTAGCAGGCGATCCTTTGTGTTCATGTACCCCCGTCCCCCCTTACCATTACCTCGGGGTTTTGGGAAGATGTGTGGTGACGAGTGGTTTCCACAGATCAGCACCCGCGTGGCCACCTCGTCGTAGATGGCGGCGTCCTCCTGCGAGTAGAGGCCGAAGGAAATGTTGTAGGCCTCCCCGCCGATGGTCTCCTACTCTAACCAGCTCGGCAGTAGGTGGAGGTGATGATCCTGTTCGATTCCTTGTCCCGCAGGAAGAGGGGGATGTCGAGCCCATCTAGGCTCTTCTCGTCATAGCCAAAGTTGCGGTGCCACCTCGACACTGGCTTCACGGCGGGCGGCACCTCTTCTTGCAGCCTGGAGGTGCCAGCAGCCCTGTCGCTGGAGCTGCCGGCCGAGGCGGCCGTGTGGGCGAGACCCCCAGTAGGTTGGCCCGACGGGGCCTTGCGTTTATCCCAAGCTACAGGAGGTGCTCCGCTCGCGACCTTCAAATTTTTGGGCGGCGGTGGTGGAGGAAGCGATTCGCGGCTAGGACGCTTCGGGGGAGTAGGCGCTAGGGCCCCGTGGCGCGCGGCGACGAGTATGAACTCACTAGGTGTCGGCACGTCGCCCGCACCATTTGATTGCCGAGAAGAGCCCGACCAGCCTTGTAAGAACCCTCTCTCAAGAACCTTGAAGGATTTTCCCAACCCAGTGGATATTGGCAACCGGGAAGTCTCCGAAGGAGGGTGCCCTAAGCCCGAGGGGCTGGCGACCCGCTCAGTTGACAGGAGGAGGTAATGACCCCATTCCCTTCCATCGCATCCATTCTCGCGAGGCAGCACCTGCGGAAAGAGAAGTCGGAAGCAAAGCGACGAATCAGGCGGGAGGTGCGCATGCCTCATGGGCAATCTCAGCACCGTCTGCCGAGCTGGATCTCGGGAGGACATTTGCCGGAGACCGCCTGACAATTTTCCCTTTTACCGGCCTGAAGAGGGGGGCGGGCGATCCGCGCACCAGCCATGGAGCAGCCTCGAGAGCCTCCTCCCTAGTCTTTTCCCTCGCGGCCGCCAGGCGAGCTCGCATCTCCTCTGTCACAGGCATCGAGCGGCTGCAGCTCACTGAAAAGGCTAAAAGGTGGGATTTTTTTAAAGGGTCTGATGACATATTTATAGCATGAGGGTGGGACCCACCAAAAGATTCCTTCCAGCTCAGCAAAGCACTCACCGAACACGTGGGTTGGAGGATTCATTCCGAGCTTGGACAAGCTCAAAAAGAGCGGGGATTGTGTACAACCCCGTATTCGCCGAGGGGTACACCAGGTAAGGTGAGCCGACTAAGGCGACCTATCCGCACCAGAGTAGCATATAGACGAACTCAGAATGGCCAGCTCGCTCCTGACATAGCTAGGAGGGCGAGCTGCGCGAGCCGGCCCAGCCAGCCCGCGTCCGCCCGGTGTTCGTCAAACCGAGTTTGGTTTTCGTCGAACGGAGCTCGTCGTTCGACGAGCAGGGCTCAGCGTTCGTCGAACGGAGCTCGCCGTTCGACGAGCAGGGCTCTGCGTTCATGGAACGGAGCTCGCCGTTTATCGAGCGGGGCTCAACGTTCGTCGAAGGGAGCTCGTCATTCATCGAGCGGAGCTCGGTCTTCTTCGAGCTAACCTCGTGAGTTAGAATCCCATATTTGCCTGACAAAGCTTGGCGAACACAATTCTTCTGGAATTCCTTCGGTAGTAAGTCCCAGATCGCTCTGGGCGAGTGAAGATATTAGAAGGCTACTCGCCCAGCTGCTTTATGAGGCTTCATTTGGACTTTACCCCCGCTGGCGCCCTCCTGGGGTTTGGCGTCGAGTGACGTTGCTCCACTCGACGCTCTCAATGTCGTCCTGGCTTTGGCGTTGAGAGACATTGCTCCACTCGACGCTCTCGGCGCCCTCCTGACTTTGGAGTTAAGTGACATTGCTCCACTCAACGCTCTCGGCGTCATCCTGACTTTGGCGTTGAGTGACGTTGCTCCACTCGACGCTCTCGGCGCTGTCCTGGCTTTGGCGTTGAGTGTCGTTGCTCCACTCGACGCTCTCGGCGCCCTCCTGGAAATGGCGTTGAGTGATGTTTCCCCACTCGCCCAGTCTCCTGTGAGGTGTTTTTTTTACCATTTTACCCCCGTTGGTCTACCTATAGCCTGTTAGAACAGCGGAGTTACGATGTTGGCAGACCCATCTGGGCTGCATATAACTGTTCAAAACAGCGAAGGTTGGCTATTTGCAGGTCGTCTTCAGAAAACTATAAATAAGACCCAAGGGGCACCTCAGAAGGCACGCTTACTAGTTTTCAGATCTTCTTGCGCTTTTTGAGTTAGATTTAGCTCGGCTTTTGGCTAAGGAGGGGAAGCGCTTTAAGATCTTCCGGTGTGTGGTGGGACCTCCACACCGAGCCCTTGGGTCAGTCCCTATTTCTTTTATTATTTGGCTTGCAGGAGAGAAGTAGGTGCGTGATCACACCTTCCCCAAGGGTGAACTCTATAAGAGACCGAGTTTTCGGTTTCAACATTAATGTTGTCATATTTACATGAAATCCTACTGTTTGATTAATATTTTTGATTCTACTGCTGTTTTTATCCCATATTCATTATATTCCTGAGGTAGAAGTTCATTTTGTCGTGATGGATCTTTTGTTTAGTGCAAAATTGTACTTTTGGAGCACACCAATTTTGTACATACTTTCATACATTGGGGAGACATTGAAAGATCTAGCTTCACAGTTGATGACACCGACAATGTAATGAGTCCTTTTCTTTTGTGTTCATATGTTTTCAGATTTGTGTTCTCCACTTTCTCAGATTTCTTTTTGTGTTCTCAATAAAATAATTTGAGTTACTATTACACACAGTACACACTCATGCTTCATCTCATCAAAAAAGGGTCACGAGAGATATGCTTTCTCAGACCCTTATTCCGATCCCTACTTTGTCTCAAACAAATGCAGATGACATACCAAAATGTCGTTGAGGCGTCATCATCATTTCCAAACCAGGGTGGTCCAACCCAGCATAAACGAGGAAGGGCTTCGACTTCAACGATAACGATTGAGCAAATATGGTTAACAATTAGGCCAAAAACATGATTTAGCCTTTCAGACCAATGTCGACCCCACGATGAATTCGCCCCCACGACGGAGTGACTCCCCCACGACGAAGTGACGCCCCCACGACAAATGTCGACCTCACGACAAACGTCACCACCACGACAAGTGACGCCACCATGACAAGTGATGCCCCCATGACCAATGTCGCCCCCACAAAAAATGTCGCCACCACGACGAATGTTCCCCGCACGGGGTACTTTTCGTTGGGATTTATCTTTTCTGATGAATGTCGCCCCTACAACGAATGTCGCCTCCACAACAAATGTCGCCCCCGCCGAATGTAGACCCCATGCTGAATGTCTCCCTCACGACGAATGTCGCCCCCACGACGAATGTCGCCCCCATGACGAATGTCTCCCCACGAAGAATGCTGCACCCACGACAAATGCCCCCCCCCCCACGACAAATGTCTCCCCCACGACAAATATCGCACCCACGACGAATGTCGCCCCCTCAAAAATTGTCGCACCCACGACGAATGTCGCCCCATCGAAATTTGTCGCACCCACGATGAATGTTGCCTGCACGGGGTCCTCGGTGCAGGACTACTTATATATTATATGCATGTGGATACATTTTTCAGAGTCATGTTGCATATGCTGCCAGGGACCGAACACGGAGCAGAACAAATGAAAGTTGGCGCTTGCTTTTATAAGCATATCGACGCATGCATTGACATACATATCGACCCACATCTTCATCCATAAGTAGACACATCCTCCCATCATGTCGACACATGCTTCGAATTATCTCCAAGCAAACATCTCGATGCATGTAGATGGTAGACCTATTGCCTAGAATAAAAGCATTCCAACCGGTTGCCACAACAATGATTTTCTTCTCCAAGTTCCAATTATTTGATACAGGAATACTTGGAGGCACAAAGAGCGAGATACCTTTTGATTAGAACCGAGAACCTATTGGACATTGAACCGGCCCAGCAACTTAATGTGTGAATCTGCCTGGTTGAATCATCTTCCTGCAACAATTAAGATGTTAATTAAGTATTATATTTTCTCCAAGAGTCACTTACCTCTTTGGATGTCTCTCCTATTTAATGTTTGCAATTAATGTTGAGCCGTTTATTTCCTTTATATAAGAACCTGTAACAACCTTTCTAAATTAATGAATGGAAAAATTATCTCTCCACTTTCTCCCGTTAACCATGCCTCTTACTTTCTCCATTTCTGTTTTTCTGCACCATGAAACAAAATACCATGGTTATAAATTACTAACAGTGGTATCAGAGACAGGTTTATGGCATTATTGCATCACTACGTGCTCATCATCTACCCCAACCCCTATTCTGTTTGCCCATCATCCTCTCCCCATTTTCAATGGTGAGCTCTATGATCATTGGGTCGTAAAAATGGAGACACTGTTGGAATATCAAGACCTCTGGGAGATCGTTCAGCGCGGCCCCAAGTCTGACGAGAAGACAAAGGAAGGCGAAGTCAGAATATCCAAGGGAGAAAAATAGAAGAATTCCTTGGCAGTGCTCACCATCCAGCAAGCTGTCACACCTATTTTTTCGCTCATCATTGGATCAAAAGCGGCTTGGGATACTTTAAAAGAAATTTATCATGGAGATCAGAAGGTACTTTCCATCAGAAAGGTAAATTTAAAAATGCAGTTTGATGCTCTCATCATGAATGAAGATGAGACAATTTTTGATTTCATGCCCAAGCTTACTAACCTGTCAAATCAACTTAGTAGCTTGGGGTCTACTGTTCCGGAGAATGAAATAGTACTCAAAATACTTACGAGCCTTCCAAAATCATATGATCACATTACTGCTGCAATTGAGGAGAAAACGATTTAAGTACTCTTTCAGCTGCAGCCCTCATTGGGAAAATCCAGTCCCATGAGGAACGTTTGAAGTGCCACCTTCCAAATATAACTCAGGCTCTACTAACTAAGATGAACCTTGGAAAACCAAAACCAAATACTAAGTATTTTGGAACTTCAAATAAGAAGTTCAACAACAATGTGCCTCACTGGAGGCAAAATGCACACGCCAAAAACTAGTCACAGCACGCAGAAATCAGCCAGCCAGCCGGGCTATTTTGCACTTTGTGTAAGAAAACTAATCACGATAATACAAAATGTTTTTTTAAGTGCAAACGGTGCAAAAAACCCACTCACTTTGATCGAGATTGCTGGTATAAAAAACAAAGAAGGAGCTAAATTTACCAAAGATACTAAACCTACAGAAGAAAAATTATTTTTAACCTACAGCAAGTATCCGGAATAGCCACATAAATCCACAAGTTGTTACATTGACTCAGGATGCTCAAGCCACATGACAAATGACAAAGCTCTGTTCTCTGAATTAGATGAAAGCCGCAAATCCCTAGTGTACCCGGGGGATGGGAATGCAAGGATAATAGAAGGGAAAGGAAGTGTGCTTGTCACAGATACAGATGGAAAAACAAAGACTATTTCCAATGTGCAATTTGTCCCAGAACTAGCTGAGAACCTGCTCAGTGTTGGGCAACTGATAAACAATGGCTATTTAGTACTATTTAAATAAAATTGCTGCACTATTTCTGACCCAACTAATGTGCAGGTTGCTACGACTAGTATGACAAAAAACAGGGTGTTCTCTTTGAGCCTTGAGTCACCAAATCAAGAAGCCCTCTCCACTATTGGCTCTGCTGATGTCTCAGCCAGAACCTGGCACCAAAGATTGGGCCACTTAACTATGATGCGTTGAAGAATTTGATTGAACACAATTTAGCTCATGGAGCACCTGAACTCAAAGTGGAACACAAACAATGTGAGACATGTGCAAGGAGTAAATCTCACAGATTACCTTATTATCTAGCACAACACCACATCAAGAGCCCACTAGAGTTACTCCATTGTTATCTATGGGGACCAGCTCCTACCCCCTCTCTTGGGGGCAAGCAATATTTCTTCTTAATCGTGGATGATTACACAAGGTATTGTTCGATATTTTTCCTTGCTGAAAAATCTGAAGCTTTCTCCTGTTTTGTTGACTTTTTTTTAAAAAAATAGTAGTAAAGCTAGAAAAGAAAATTAGGACTCTAAGAAGTGATAATGAGGGGGGGGGGGGTTTATTTCACATGCTTTTAACCATTTTTGCTTAATAAATGGGATAAAACATGAGCTAACAGTACCCGGGACACCCCAACAAAATGGGATCGTAGAAAGGAGAAATAGAACCATAGTAGAGATGGCAAGGGCCATGCTACTTCACAAGGGATTACCTAAGAAATTTTAGGGGGAAGCCACAAGCACAGCTGTGTATATACTAAATAGAGCTCCAACAAAATCCCTAAAGAACACTACTCCCTATGAAATGTTGAACAGCAGAAAGCCTCATATTAGCCATCTCAAAACCTTTGGCTGCCTAGCTTATGCTCACATACTTAAGGATAAACGAGACAAGCTAGATCCAACTAGTGAAAATAATATATTTGTGTGATATAGTGAAAACAACAAGGCCTGCAGACTGTTTAATCCCATGACACAAAAACTCATCCTATCTAGAGATGTATTTTTCCATGAAGAAGATAGTTGGACTTGGGACTCAGACATAGAAGATGAGTCTAGTTTCTTCCCTGTTTTCCCGGTTGAGCCTCAAGAAGCATCCATCCATGAGAATCAGGTAGAAGCTATTGTTGAGGAGCATCATATTCCTCCTCCAATTCAGGAGAGGGAAATCCTCTCTGATTCAGACTCTAAGTCATCACTGCCCCGTCGCTTCCAATCCTTGAAAGAAATCTAAAAAAGCACTGATATTGTGTTGTCCCACTTCACTCCAAACTGTTTTGTTAAAGCTGCTGAAAACAGAGAATGGAAGCAAGCCATTGATGAATTAAATATAGTAGAGAAAAACAAAACCTGGACCTTAGTTCCTATGCCCCAAAACAAATCTGTCATAGGTTTAAAATAGATTTTTAAACTTAAACAAGATGAAGAAGGAAGAGTTGTCAAACATAAGGCCAGGATTGCAGCAAAGGGTTACTCCCAGAAATATGGCATAGACTATGAGGAGACCTTTGCTCTTGTGGCTAGAATGGATTCAATAAGGCTCATTCTTGCTTTTGCCGCAAATAATGGGCATCCAGTCCAAAATGTTTGGATTCGATTCACAAGGTATTCATGCCCTATTATTTGTCCCCCTTACATGGGTCATTTTCTGATTTTGAGTGGAACTAATCCGAATTGCACCCCTATTTCTCAGCAAGCCTTCACACACCTTTTATAGAAGTCGGCGACCCCTCATTCTCGCATCTGCTAGGGATTTTGTCGAGCTCACCTGCTATCACTACCGGTGACCGCCATTGCCATAAAAGCCTTCTCCTCATCTGCATCTGTCGATCTCGCCTGGCATTGCTATCTGTCGATCTCGCCTGCCATTGCTATCTGTTGATCTCGCCTGTCAAGCTCACCTGCAAAGGATTTTGTCGGGGTTCTGCCGATCTCGCCATTGCTATCACCACCAGCTATCATCTTCAGATTCAACTTTCAAAGTGTTTCATGGAAATACTAAAATTTTAAAGCCAGCATCTCTGCCAGGCTCTAGTGATTAGTTCCATTTTACATGGCTAAAATGGCTTCTGTTGTTGTTCAAAAAGTAATGATTGATTGCATGACAATACAATGGCTAAACCAAGAAAAATATGTAACAGAAAGAATTCAAAAAAAATTTATTCAATAGTATTTCCGGGGTGCAATGTTCAAATTAAAAGAATTGGGGGTGCAAAGTGCAAAGTTGGCATTTTGTGGTTCTACCGACTAAGGCTCCGTTTGGCACGGTGGTAGCGGTCGTGAACATGAGGATTAAACTGTCATTTGTTAACGGCCACTTAAGAAACTTCATCCACTTTTATGTTCAAAGGGATGATGATTGTTAGTTGATCCTTAACAAATGACGTTTTAAGCCATGCGTTTATGACCGCCACCGCTATGCAAAACAAAGCGTAAGGCTATATTTGGTTTGGTGGTGACATATGCATCCGGTGGTTCGAAACGTCACTTTGGAACCAGAAGGGGAGAGGTGGGTGTCGAAATGGAGCAGATCGGGGTCGTTTCCTCCTTACTGCAGGTGCAAACAGAGCAAACACCGCCGCCGGCCGTTTATTTACCGGCCGTTCGGTGGCGTTTGCTCCAAAAGGAGGCGACGAAACGTCAAACCAAACGAAGCCTAAAATACCGCTAAAATTTCAGCATAGGATGGGAAATGCCAGATTAATGTAATTTGGGGGGAGGGGGTTGCAAAGTGCCAATTTTAAACACTCAGCATGCAAAATATCAAATTGTTACAATTTCGGGGATGCAAAGTGTCAAAAAGTCGTATCTAACGCAAGCTTCTCTTTCTTACCCGATGAAGAAGTTGAAAAGATTCAAAGTTTCAGTTATTACTTAGCAGAAGATGACAATTGGTAGGAAAAAACAGAGAAAGCACACAATATCATTCAATATAGAACGTTCACGCATATGTCAGAAGGCCTTTAAGCACTTCTTTACAGGAATTACAAATGTTTCAACCACTGAGGAGCGGGAATAGGTACGCCAACCACATCATTATGATCATTACACACACGCACATTCAAATTTAAATACAGCATTGATGGGAATTGAGCTCCGTTTGTATGCTTGTGTGTGCACTTAATCATCTCCCCCATGATCCCTCCTATGAAGATCATGGTTTTAACAGGTCAACAGACTCCACATGATCTCCACCACAATAGGAGAAATCCTGGGGGCCTCCCACTTGACAACTACCACCGTGGCCGCCACCGGTCGCCGCCGCCACCGATCAGCCACCCCCGCCAACCGCCGCCGCCGCTTGCAGGTTGGCCACCGTCTGATCACTACTGAGCATCCGTCGCCGTCCGATCTGCAGGTAACCACCCACTAAACCACCAAGTTCGGGGGGTGGGGGCGCCATAACAACCTCCTGGGGGCTATAAAAGGATCCACATGCCTCCTCATTTCTCACTTTTTGTCCCACAGAGTCCTCTTCTTTCTCAAGCAAAAGCTCTGTCGAACTCCTCCCTCGGGTCATCTTCAAGCCTCCTATGAGCCAAGTCCACAAGTGCGCGGAGAAGGGAAGAAGACGACCACCGCCAGCGCTCAAGCACACCAACAACCAAGTTAGCATCCAGAACTCCCTCGGCGTAGCCTGTTGCCCGTTGCGAGTCAAAATTCTCTCTCACCTTCAAGTTGTAACGAGAAGTGACCTGTCGCTCTCGATTCTCCAAACATATTGTAACCGCAATCTGATAGTGGACTTTGACCGACACAGATGCGGTCACATGATTTTTTACCAAGTTGAGGGTTTTTTTCCACGTTAAAACCTCTTATGTCAACTCTCTCTTTTCATTGACTGCGTGTGCGCTCGACCATCCTGAGAGCTAAGGCGGTCCAGTTTATCCCGGTCTGACCAGGACGCCGAGTCTGTCCACAACAATTTGGCGCCATCTGTGGGAACCATGATTTCCAGCATCCTTCAGAAGCCAAGACCTCCCTCCTTGCAACATTCAAGTTCCGCTTCAATGAAGAAAAGAGCCTCCCGCACTGCTGAAGAACCAGTCTCTGAGGAACACATTAAGTCGTCCCCCATCCGCATGGATAAAATCAACCAAGCAGCCGCCATTAGGATGCTTGAGGACCTAATGTCAAAGCACACCGCGCAAACAAACGAGCTTCAGGCCATGCTATTTGCTATCAGCCGAGGAATAAAGCGGTCCTCCACAGCGCCATTCAAGCAAGCTGATTCACCGCAATCAGGAGAATGCTCCCCCTCTACCCGTCATTGCTTGCATAAGCAGTATGACGTAGAGAAGGAATTCTCGAGTACAAATAGCTCCCCCACGTTGGCAGCATTACTCCAAGAGATGCACGATCGCCACCCTACCAATCCTCATTATGAAGAGAACTTTGGAAACATGATGGGTCCCGACTCGTCAACCACGAAACAGGGACGAAGCAAACATCTACCCAACTATAACTCACCTAACTCCTGGGCAGGACCAGATCCAGAAGATGGCTTCGAAATCCACAGTTTTAGCAGAACCGGCAACCCGCTAGCACGCGTAAAGTGTTTCGAAGCTATCATGCACACTCGCAACGCTTCACATCAATTCATGGTCCAGGCATTTCCGACAACACTAAAAGGGAAAGATCGAGCTTGGTTTCATTCTCTGCAAGATGAGAGGATAAACAGCTACATTGAACTAGCAGCTCTCTTTGTCAAAAGGTTCATGATGGTCAGAGAACCCACACCTGAAAGCCCAAGCCCATATAAAGTCCAGAAAAAGAAACTAGAGAACAGTGTGTATCCCTAGCATAAGAGAAACTGCGACCAACACACAAGTACATACCAAGAGCGAGAGTTGCATTAGTTTGCGGTGCTCAACGCCCCTCAAGGCAAGATCTTTGAGGCAATTCGTAATCAACCGGCCTTGTGCAGTCCCAGGCCACTCCCCCTAGCAGAGGAGATTTGTCAAAATATTGTCAGTATCACAGAGGTCATGTCCACAACACTGATGGGTGCAATCAGCAAAAGGAAGAGATCCATTGACTGACCAGTCTGGGGGTGGTTGATCAATTCCTATCAAGAAAGAGGCATCCTCCTAGCCAAAACATGAGATGTACAACCATCAGAATTGACGAGCCATCCACCAAGTTGAACCAAGTTCTGGTGGATGGAGGGATTACCGTTAATGTGTTGTTTTTATAACCACTACTTCAACTCAAACTAACCACGAACAACCTCGAGCTAACATCTGCCAGCGCACGTGTTTCGGGGAACGCCCCAGTACCAGTCGTAGACACCATTATTCTCCTGATCACTCTTGAAGAAGCACCTGGGCAAGCAACCTATGACGTACAGTTCGTTGTCATCAAAGCTGAATCTGACTACACAGCAATACTCCAACAATCGCTCCTAGATGTTTTCCAATCCCGTTCCCGTCACTTCCATCCTTGAGCCATTTCTTTTTTCGCTCATTTATGTATTTGTTATTACCAGAATATACATATAAAGCTACAAATTAAGAATTAGGTTGGCTAATTGTAGGATAATAAGTGGACATACTTAGTGTGAATCACATATGGGTACCACTGTTTCCGCTAATTCAGTTTTCCCTCAAATTGAATAATCGAGCGGGGCGGCACCACTGTTCAATGGAATTCTTTATCTCAGGATCATTGCAAGCTGATACCAGTTGTCAAACCCCTCCCGGAACACATGACCTAGACGAGGGGAGTCTTATGCCCATAACAGCCTCCTTGTTGTAACATCAACACATGGGCGAATCCATACT
Source organism: Platanthera guangdongensis (assembly GCA_039583875.1). Classification (NCBI taxonomy): domain Eukaryota; kingdom Viridiplantae; phylum Streptophyta; class Magnoliopsida; order Asparagales; family Orchidaceae; genus Platanthera; species Platanthera guangdongensis. Next base: position 118,980,010 of record CM077159.1, on the reverse strand, counting down.
ATAAGATGCATATTCTGTCAGCTATTTCCAATATCATAATGCCAAACCATAAATAAATGAAAATATAGAAGTCATGATCCACAATAAGAAATTCCAAACATAATATATAACATGAAGCTTCATGAGCTCCTGAAAATATCAAAGTACAAAAATTTCCCCATGGGCTACATCTCAAAACTCACTCATATTTATCACGGCGGAAAACAATGGAATCATAGAATCAACTCCTATCGCCCTGGTTTGGATACCCTCCTGTACGAGGTGTTTCTACTGCTCCATCTACGGGTTGTCCTCTTAAAAATTTGGGTATAACAACTGTTGGTCATAAAGACTAAGTGGCTTCACATCCTCTCCCCTGACAACTCTTAGGCACTGGGCAAAAGGAGAGAAAAATGAAGGCCAAAGTATAAGCAGTAAGTATAATAGAAGTAGGTGGTAAATACCTAAGCTAGTAGTTTAATATATATCAACAATGGTAAAAAGAGCACAAGTAATAGCTAAGTGTACCAAAAGCACTAACATTGTAATAAGCAAAGTTTAAGTAAAACATATAAAGAACTGAATTGAACTTCGCTTATAAAAAATCTCATACAAATTTATAAGTTAAGGATCTGGTACATAAATATTAACTCATCATATAAAAGTGCTCATATAAATTTATATGATGAGGGTCTTAATGCGGTGTAATGCAATGCAATGAATGTATAATGACTCACCCATGCTTAATCACTGCCTCAGACTTGCTATGTCGACATAGACTTTAGTTCTCAATTTTTGAGAGTTGTTAATCATTCATACACCTCCAATCGTAGCTAGATTGAGATAGTGGAGCAGGCATCTCTAATACTAGGTGGGTATGCATAGTACCGTACTTAGGCCTCATGTATACCTCAATGCTAAGAAACAAATAACAGAGTCCCTGCATACTTTCTCGGTCATCTAAGTCTTAAAAGGCACAAAAGGGGACTTTGGTAAGTAAGCACCAAAGAGCTCAGCCTAACCATCCCAAGTCTATCTATCAGCTTCCATTTGTGTGATGACCAGCAAGCCCGTAGACCCGCCACAAGTAATTCTCTCATTAGGATCATTATGCAATCGTGTATTAACTGTACAAACACATATAATTTCCATGGACAAGCCGTGCTAACAAGCACTCAAGGACTTCAACCAAGTCCTTACATAATTCAATATTTTATAAGTTTAATCGGTCCTAGTCAGCACCCAAGGCCCTACCAATCAGTCCTTAACATACCACCATAAGATATAATCATATTCTATAATCTACACCAAACTATCACTGCTACCCATATTGAGTTATCGTATCTCTAACGCAGTGAAATCTATAAGTCATGAAATTACCCTTAAGATCCTATAGGATTACTTGTATTTCTAACGACAAGTTTAGATCGCCAATATAATATGTCCCAATAATTTGATCCGCCATATTTAACATCAAACTAGAACCAGATTAAAATCTTGAACATAATTAAAATTATGTTCACTAGTCTTCTCATATTTTATTATTGCTTGCCAAGCATGCTCATTCTCTTAGAGGGCCATAACTAAAGTAAATAATTAAGAGCTTATATAAGAACCAAATCCCTTGAGTTTCTTACCATATGTCATAGTTAGTATTTTGTGCAATCTCATAAAATTTCAACCCATACGGGTAACATAATCGTTATTTACGACACAATTATTTATATGTAATGACTATAAATATCAAAGAAAATATATATCCAAAAAATATAAAAATTAGCTAGGGTGAACACATTGTCATCAAGTATATGTCTACCAAATTTCATAAGCATCCGATAATTATTTTAAGAGAAATTTGTGAAACATCAAAATATGTATGTTTGCAACGCAGTTTACGGAAACTTAATTTCCGGGAGCTACAATCTGCCAAAAAATATGTTCCACAAAATCTGCAAAAGAATTTTCAAGGGCTACAACTTTTATGTTGAGCCCGAGGTTCAAATCTAGGTGTATCTTGTTGAAAAACTAGGTCTGAACCCGACTGTGAAAAACTTAACAGAACCAGCTAAGCACCTAAGTTATAACTAATTCTTAACCAGTATTTTTGGGTTAGATTTTGGGAGATACAATGCTCCCCCAAAATCATACAACTACTCTCTTAAAAGGATTTTCTAAGGGATACAACTTTCGTGTTGAGCCCGAGAGCAAAATTTGGCTGGATCATGCCTACAAAGTGGCTTGAACCCAGCTACGCACACAAAACATATTCTGTTGTCAACTAAATAACAGATCAAACAACAGTTGTTCATCTTCTTCCTCCAGCCAACGATCTAGATAAACTTAACCTTCTCACTCCCAATGCTCCCTCAACAGACCACCAATCTTCACTTGATCAAGTCATATCTCTTTATATTGAAGAGAGGAGATTATTGAAGTTATTTTCGCTGTGAATGACTCCCTAGAACAAACGTTTTAGCATGGTATCTTCCTACAAAACTCCATGATTATCACAGAATCAAGCTCCCTGGAGCCTAATATCTCTCCTAATTTCAGATCTGAAGATTTAACACAAAGGGAGAGGGGAGGAAGTCACCTGATTTAAAGTAATAGATTGGGTTTGTCTCCTTGATGCCATAGAGGTGGTCGGCCGAGCTCTATGTTGAAGTTGGAGACCGGGCGGTCTGTCTTGGCGGGTTAGAGACCGCGCGGTCTGGCGGTTTGACTCGGCGACTTGCAAACCGGGCGGTCTAAGCAATCTTCACAGGCGACCTCTCTGCATCTCTTATTGTAAGCCGTGCGGTTAGTGCTTCTGTCTAACCGCGCGGCCTGTGCGGTTTACTTTGTACAGTCCGCTTAGCTTGTAAATTTTAGTCCCACATCTCTTATTTGTATTCTCTCTTCTCTCCTCCATTCTATATAAGGGAGGGCATACCTTTGTAATAGTTATCATTTTTGGATAATAAAATTTCGATTATTCAAAAGTTTATTCGGCTTGTTCTCTTCTTTTCGCTTTCTTTCTCTACTTTCTAACATGGTATCAGAGGACACGGTCTTTTCCTCCTGATTCTGTGCGCTCTCTGTTGTTCGCGGCTTGTCTTCCGCGTTCTGCGGCTTGTTCGCGGCTTGCCTTCTCCTCTGTCCGCGCGGTTTGTTGCTATCCGCGCGGCTTGTTTCTGTCCGCTGCCTGTTTGTGCGGCTTGCTCTTCTTGTTTCTCTTCTCCTCCTGCTCTTTGTCGCAGCGACCTGTTTCCGTGTCGCCGCGCTCCTTGCTCTTTCCTGCCGCTCCGACTTCCTAGTCGCTGCGGTCTGTCTCTGTCCGCGTGTGTTGTCTCTGCACTCGCGGTTTGCTGCTGTGATCTGCCTGACCGTGCGGGTTGTTCCTTCCTTACCCGCATCTTGGTCGCGGTCACCTGCTCTTCTCCTCTCTTCTGTTCGCTCGGCCTTTTCAGTCCGCGCGACCTCTTCCCCGCTGTGCCCTTGACCGCATTCTCGCAACTGCTGTGATCTGCCTAACCGTGCGGGTTGTCCCTTTCTTACCCGCATCTTGGTCGCGGTCACCTGCTCTTCTCCTCTCTTCTGTTCGCTCGGCCCTTTGCAGTCCGCGCGACTTCTTCCCCGCTGTGCCTTGATCTGGATCCTAGCCGCTCGTGTTCAAGCGGCTTCTTCCCTTTTGTTCCCGCCGCGGTTTCACGCGGATTCTTCCTTGTTTGAGCGGCCTCTCCGCCTCTTCGCTCTTAGCCGCTTCTCTTGTTAGTCGCCGCGACCTCCTGGTTTAGTCGCGCGGCTTGTGCTCTGCACCTTGGTCGTGGCCCTTCGTGCCGCTGGTGTGCTGTCACCGAGACCGCTGCAGTTTCTTCTTCCTCCCTTCATGGCTTTCGCCTCGGTTGTCACGTCTTCTGGTCGTGCACACGTTGTTACTCAGGGCAAATGGCTGATCGACACTGGTGCTACGAATCATATGACCGGCCATCTCCCGTGTTTCTCTCTCCTAGAAAAACATGCTCGCTTGCCCCCAGTTACTCTCGCTGACGGCTCTTCATCACCAGTTCATGGCACAGGGATAGTTCATGTCACCCCGTCTCTTCACTTGGCGGATACTCTATATGTGCCCCAGTTCCCGTGCAACTTATTATCTGTTACATCTCTTTGCAAGCAATTACAGTGTTCCGTCACATTTACTTCTACTTCTTGCTCTTTTCAGGATCCGGACTCCCAACGGACGATTGCTACTGGGACTGAGAGTGGCGGCTTATACTTCCTAGACAACATTTCTGCTTTTTCCACCTTCTCCTCCACCTCCACAGATCTTCTCCAATGGCATCTCCGCCTTGGTCATGCTCCTCCCCGTATTCTTCGTCAACTTCTGCCCCACCTTCCTCCTCAAAGTCCTCCGCTCAACTGTGAGGCCTGTCAGCTTGGCAAGCATCACCGCTCCTCCTTCCCTCCAAAGCACGTTCGTAGCTCTACCCGTCCGTTTGATCTTATCCACTCCGACATCTGGGGTCCTTCTCCTACTCTTACCATTGGTCGGGGTAGTTCCTATTTTGTCACGTTCATTGATGATTTCTCTCGCTGTACGTGGGTGTATCTGTTAAAAGATCGCTCCGAATTATTCTCTGTATGGACATCCTTCTATCTCATGATCAAAACTCAGTTTGATGTTTCTATCAAAGTTTTTCGGTCTGATAATGCCGCAGAATATCTCAGTCGTGACTTCTCTACATTCTGCATGCAAAATGGGATTCTTCATCAAACTAGTTGTGTCTATTCTTCACAACAAAATGGTGTAGCCAAACGCAAAAACCGACACCTGCTCGATGTCGCTCGCACCTTGATGACCCAGATGCATGTTCCTCGCTCCTATTGGGGCTATGCTGTTCTCCTTGCCTGCTACCTCATCAATCGCATTCCCTCCACGGTTCTCCATGGCCAAACCCCGTTCTCCATTTTGTATCCGGGCAAGGAGCCGTTTCATCTCCCTCTCCAAATCTTTGGATGCACTGCCTTTGTGCATGCCCCTTCTGCCACCCGTGATAAGCTCTCCCCTCGCTCCACCAAATGTGTCTTTCTGGGGTATTCCACCACTCAGAAAGGCTACTGTTGCTTTGATCCCGTCCTTCGTAAGCAGTTCGTCTCTGCTGATGTCACCTTCTTCGAGAATACCTCCTACTTCTCGGATGCCTCTTCTCCTCTTCTCCCAGCTTCTGATTCTCCTGCCATTCCCTTCGTTCCCTCGTCTCCTCCTACACTCTCCACCACTACACCGTCTCCACCCCCTCCTCTTCCTCCACCTCACTCTCTCCCTTCTCCACCACCCTCTCCCTCCTCTCCGCTGCCGTCGCTCTCTTCTCCCGGGCCAGCTTTCTCTACCACGGATGCTCCGGATGCCGCAGGCCCGGCTGACCTGGATCTTCCTATAGCTCTTCGCAAAGGGGTGCGGACGTGCACCTTACACCCCCTTGCTGCTGTTGTTTCCTATGATCGTCTTACTCCTTCTCGCAGGGCCTTTGCACTGGCTATCTCTGCCACTGCCACACCCCACTCCTATCAGGAGGCCCTTGCTATTCCTCACTGGAAGATGGCCATGGATGAGGAAATGGCGACCCTTACTGAGCGGGGTACCTGGACTCTTGTTCCTCCTCCCTTTGGCACTGATGTTGTTGGCTGTCGCTGGGTCTTTGTGGTCAAATTTAGCCCAGACGGCACTGTGGATCGGTATAAGGCTCGCCTTGTGGCTAAGGGCTTTACTCAGACCTATGGGGTTGATTACTTTGACACCTTCTCCCCTGTGGCTCGTCTCAGCACAATCCGGGTTCTTCTCTCTGTGGCCGTCAATCGGGATTGGCCAATTTCTCAGCTGGACGTCAAGAATGCCTTCCTTTATGGTGATCTTCACGAGGCCGTTTACATGGAGCAACCTCCTGGGTATGTTGCTCAGGGGGAGACACGAGTATGCCGGCTGCAGAAGGCAATTTATGGCCTCAAGCAGAGTCCTCGAGCTTGGTTTGACAAGTTCAGCGGTATTGTGGCGGCTGTTGGTTTTGTGCGAAGCTCTGCTGATCACTCTCTCTTTATTCGCAAAACTCCTTCTGGGCTGGTTGTTCTTGCTGTATACGTCGATGATATTCTTCTCACTGGCAATGACCAGGAAGGGGTAGCCCTGACAAAGCTACATCTTCGCCAACATCTGATCACTAAAGATATGGGCTCTCCACAGTACTTTCTGGGGATCGAACTCTCTCGGAAGCCCGACTCCTTAGTTCTCTCTCAGCGAAAGTATGCCCTTGATCTTTTAAAAGAGGCGGGATTGACTGGAGCTAAACCTGCCCGATGTCCCATGGCTATTGGGGAGGACAAAACCTGGACAGATGATTCGCCTCTTCTTTCAGATAGTTCGCGATACAGGCGTCTGGTTGGTAAGCTCATATATCTCACAGTGACCAGACCCGACATTTCTTATGCTGTGGGCAAGGTGAGTCAATTCATGCAAGCGCCCAGGGATTGTCATCTTCAGTCCGCCTTGCGGATCTTGGAATATGTCAAAGCAGCGCCTGGGAAAGGATTACTGTTTCAGAAGAATGGTCATCTGAGGATTGAAGCCTACTCAGATGCAAGTTATGCTGATGACAAAGGGGATCGCAAGTCTACCTCAGGTTTTTGCACCTTTGTTGGGGGAAATCTGGTGAGCTGGAAGAGTAAAAAGCAGTCTGTTGTCTCCAGGTCCAGTGCAGAAGCTGAGTATCGCAGTATGGCGTCAACCACTTGTGAGTTGAAATGGTTGCGGGCTCTCATGCTAGATTTAGGAGAGGTGTACAACCATCCTCTACCTATGTTCTGTGATAACAAGGCCGCCATATACATCTCCAAAAATCCGGTATTCCATGAAAGAACAAAGCACATTGAGGTTGACTGCCATTTCATTCGTGAAGAGATTTTAAAAGAACAGATTTGCACTCCGTTTGTCACATCTGATAAAGAGCTAGCCGACATCTTCACCAAGCCAGTCTCCGCCTCGTTTCTGCATGTTTGCGACAAGCTGGGCATGATTGATATATATGCTCCAGCTTGAGGGGGAGTGTTGAAGTTGGAGACCGGGCGGTCTGTCTTGGCGGGTTAGAGACCGCGCGGTCTGGCGGTTTGACTCGGCGACTTGCAAACCGGGCGGTCTAAGCAATCTTCACAGGCGACCTCTCTGCATCTCTTATTGTAAGCCGTGCGGTTAGTGCTTCTGTCTAACCGCGCGGCCTGTGCGGTTTACTTTGTACAGTCCGCTTAGCTTGTAAATTTTAGTCCCACATCTCTTATTTGTATTCTCTCTTCTCTCCTCCATTCTATATAAGGGAGGGCATACCTTTGTAATAGTTATCATTTTTGGATAATAAAATTTCGATTATTCAAAAGTTTATTCGGCTTGTTCTCTTCTTTTCGCTTTCTTTCTCTACTTTCTAACACTCTACACCTTCTTTCTCCAAAGGGAAGACTTGCTCAAAAATTTAGTAAATAAGAGGAAGAGAATTCGCACTTAGGTAAGGAAATGAAGTTTAAGCATCCAGTCGATGCATTCAAATTTATCCTTAATTAGCTTCCATTCGATGCAGTTGATTTTGCTCTCAGAAAACTTCTAGCCGATGTAGTAAATTTTGACCTTAAGCATCCAGCCGATGCAGTCGATTTTGACCTTAGTTAATATTTATATTAGCCTCCTTCCTTTTTTATCTAAGCTATCATGATGACCTTGATTCAACCATGGCCACTGCAGGGCCTGTGTAACGCCACAAAATTTGAAAGAAGGACGAGCAGCGTCGAGAGCCAAGTTTGGGTCTTGGTGAGGGTCACACGGCCTAGGACACGGGCGTGTCCATGGCCGTGTCGTACCGGGTTCATCGAGAGCCCGGGAAGTCGACGATTTTTCGCTCAATTCGTCGACTAGTGGGGGACACGCCCTCTGACAGGCCCGTGTCGGAGCCCGTGTCGCAGGCGTGTTCTCTCGAGTGTCGACACAGAGGTTTCGACACAGTGGTGTCGACACAGAGGAGGTCTCGACATAGGCAGGGAACATGACCTAGGACATGGGCGTGTCCATGGCCGTGTCTTTCTGTGTTCGTCGAGCGCCTGTGGTTTCGATATTTTTCGCTCGACGAAGTGTCGAGGCAGTGAACATGGTTCGGGACACGGGCGTGTCCAGGGCCGTGTCGAGCGTGTTCGACGAATTCCTGCGAGTTCGACGAAGAGGCAGTCGACGATCGTCGAGATGTTGAACACGGTCTGAGACACGGGCGTGTCCCAGGTCATATCCTTCTCGGGTTGTGATCCGGGACTTGTGAGGGGTTGGACACGGCCTGGAGCCCAGGCGTGTTCAGGTTGGACACGGCCGTGTCACAAGTGACACGGGCGTGTCAAGGACCCGTGTCCTGTTTTGGGTGCGACTGTTTCGGCGTCGATTGGGGAACATGGACTTGGATACGGGCGTGTCACAAGTCGTGCTCAGCCCAGGTGCTTTGTTTTTCAGTTCGGATAAATTCGCACTTAGGTAAGGATCTGATGGTCCAGGGTTGCCCTTGTTGAGTTAAGTCCGATAATAGGGTTAGAAACCCTCATTCTTCTCCAAGCAATCTCTTTCCAAGATCTAGAGAGAGGGGAGAGCAAGGAAGAAGGTGAAGGAGAGATCCGACTATTGGAGAGGATTCGGTGCTCCAAATCGCGAGCCGAGTCCAGATCCGTGGTGGCAAGATCGTTGCGAAGGTTTTCATCCTGCTAAGTTTCCATGGCTAGGAAGAGGGGTCGAAAGGTAATGACACTTCTGCTCTTGGTTTTAGGATGCATGTTTTAGCATCTTTTATTTTCTAGTTTTGGGCACCAAACTCTCAAATGAGAGGGGTTTGGGTCGCCAAGGTTCAAGAGGAACCTCCGGGTCGATTGAGTCCGTCCCCGACATGTTTTTGCATTAGAGATCCGCTCCGTTAGTGGATTAGGCATGGTGGGTGAAGCCGTAGTCACGACCGTTAGTCCGACTCGGTGATGTTGCATACGAGCTTTAAGGATTCGTAGAGATCCGTTGTGGCAAGATGTCGTATGTGATGTTTGTGATATTTTCCCCTTTTTCTCGAGTGAGTACGTGTAGTCGGAACCGGACAAGGTTAGCTCCTCAATGGCGGTAGATGGTTTCCATGGTGAATAAGGTTAGCTCTGCATTGGTGGTAGATGGTTTCCTTGGTGCGCGAGAACACTGCAGTACGAATGAGGGACTCGGGTGGAATTGTCTTGGATTGTGATGTTCCAAGGCGTGGATGTGTCTCCGTGGTCCGATGGCTATCCCGTGACGTGCACGTCATGTGTGGAGAGTGTCCCGACGAGACTAGTCCCCTTTCGTGAGATTGATGAGAATGCCAAGCATGGGGCAAGCCCGGGCAATGAGGTCATGAGCGGGTGGGGTCCAGCGAGGCTTCTTAGAATTGGTCTGTGTGTGTTTGTTGGAATCCTGATATGAGAAGTCAGAGCTTGCAGGCAAGCCCGGGTCTAAGACCTTGAGCGGGTGCGGCCTTTGCAAGAGTTCCGTGTGGCGGCTTGTATGCCGTCAGGGGAATGTTGGTAACCCCCCCCCTTTGTTTGCGGCTTTATGCCAATGGGGAAATTATGAGTACCCATATGATGTGATGATGTGCTAGTTGCATACGTGATAGGGTGCCTTGGGTGAAGCCCGGGTTTTTTCATACATGATGCATAAGTAGGCCCTTTCATTATATGCTCAACAATAGAGAACGTGTATGTTGTTTGAGACATCCAAGACTGTTCTTAGTGCCTTACTTGTTTATTTATGTATTGCATAAGAAGTGTTGACTTGCAGGTTGGAGGGGTTCCCTGGGGTCCATTAGGGGCGGCTGGGAGGAGATGTGTTGGTTACACAGTTTGAGGTCAGCCTCTGCTGACCCAAGTTACAATCAAATTTTTATAGGGCAAGGATCTCAAGCAGGAGCTAGCTCGCCGGCCAAAAGTGCCTAAGCCTCATGAAGTGTTATCGTTTTGCTGTAGCTCTACTTTTATGATATTGTATGCTTGATGCTCATGTTTTTCGGCTTGCATGACGAGGTAGTCTAGGAGTGCTTATGCACATTTATGACTGGTGTTATTATTTGAGTTTTGGACTCACTTCTATTGTAAGGCCTTAAGGCCGCTTCGATACTCCAATATGGTGTGGATAACTTCTAGTCTGTTTGCTTTTTCCGCTGTGCTGTGGTTATGAGTTTTGAGATCGGGGAGTTATATCATCTTATAATACTGAAGATGTGGCGTCTGTATGTTGTGGGACCCCGGCCGGACCCATATTATACGGTCATTACAGGGGAGGAGTTACAATTTGGTATCAGAGGGAGGTTATGGTCAAGGTCAGTGCATATAGAAGTTATCCACATAGGAGTAATGCGGGACCATGAGTGTCCTTATGTTCGAGTCTTGCGATTAGAGACTGATTCCTTGTTTTCTTGCTTCCTTGAAGAGTGCAAGCAACGAGACAGGTACGTCGAGACCAAGAGAAGAGCTTTCAGCGAGCTGCGCCACAACTCAGGGTCCTTTGGGCATGGGTGTGAACCCGGTCGACTTCTGCCGCATGCTTGCAGAAGCAATAGTGGAAGCCCAGGCTGCAGCAATAGCTCAGGTAGCAGCCCCTGCTACACTGGATACGGCGACGGCGGTGTCGGGCGGAGAAGTCAGGCGAGTAGAGCCTTTGACAGAAAGGGTGGTTGTCGGGCATGGAGACCGGCAGATGAAGTAATTTCTGAGTTTCCATCCCCCGACATTCAAGGGTGTCGGTACCACGACTGATGCGGAGGATTGGTGGGCACGGATTCAAGAGCATATGAGGGCGGCAGAGATGCCGGAATAGAAGAAATCTGAATTTGCAGCCTTCATGTTGGAGGGAGACGTAAAGTTGTGGTGGGTGAGCCATAGCGGCCGCCAATTTCCTGGACGCACCCCATCGATGGAAGAATTTGGGGATGCTTTTCTAAAGAGGTACATTCCCGTTTCTACGAGGTTGGCCCTTCAGAGGCAATTTCTGCACTTGATGTAGCGAGACAAGACGGTGGACGAGTATGTGTCGGAGTTCACCCATTTGGGTCGTTACGCGGGAATGATGATGGCGGATGATGTAGAGAGGGATAACCTCTTTTACCACGGGCTGAGGGAGAATCTAAGGCAACCCCTCATTGCCATGAAGAGAGCTGGTTTTAACGAGCTAGTTGAGGCCGCCAGGACATTGGAGAGTGATCTAGAGCGAAGCCAATGCCGCAAGGGTTTTGCACCCAAGCAAGGAGAAGGGAAGCCTTCTCAATCCCAAGGGAAGTCGAAAGGGAATAGATGGATTAAGAAGCCTCACCCGTACAAGTCCGGTGAGAAAAGCAAGTGGACGTCCGGAGGGTCTCACTCTAAGGCGCCACCGACGTGCTTCCACTGTGGCAAGGTGGGGCACATAGCTCATTTTTGTAACTAAGGGGGTGCGGAGCAGGAGACAAGGCAAGAGCAAACTGTGCTGTCCGGCCCCAGTGCTGCAGAGAAAGGGAAGATGGCAGAGTCGAGCGCTTCTCGATTCCAACCGGTGCAACCAAGGGCTTACAACCTTGGACAGCAGGAAGCGATCCGCCAACCTGACGTTGTGACAGGTATGAGGAAGTTTAAGTTTAACCTTGCGCTCATACGTTTTGACCGTTATTGTTGATGTCTATGTTGTAGGCTTTGTGTTGGTTTCTGGTTACCCCGCTAGAGTACTATTTGATACGAGAGCATCACACTCCTTTCTTGTGGAAAGCTTCATCCGGAGGATTAGAGTTGAGTCATTTTCGGCGGACGCGGAGCTGAAGGTGCGCATGCCCAATGTGTCATCCATGACCACCAGAAAGAAAGGGCGCATTTGTTGGGAGCTAAGCGGAGTTGACTTCGTGTTCATAGTAGCGGTCTTACCGTTGGTCGAGTTTGATGTGATTTTGGGAATGGACTGGCTAGCGGAGCAACGTGCCAGTATTGATTGCCTATCCAAGGTAGTGACCCTAAGAAGCGAAGGGCAGTCGGAGGTCAAATTTGAGGGCCTCAATGGAGTGTCCTGTTCTATGATTTCGGCCTTGCAGTTGGCGCGGGTAGTTAGCCAGGGTAGAGTAGCGCTTGTAGCGTTATTGGTGGTTCGCCTTTCCAGGTTATCACTTGGGGAAGTGCCTGTAGTGGCAGAGTTCGAGCATGTATTCCCGGATGAACATCCTAGAGCGCCTCCTCGACGGGAGATCGATTTCTCGATTAAGTTAGTACCGGAGGCTAGGCCGGTGTCGCGTCCTCCGTTTAGGATGGCACCAAAGAAGTTGGCTAAACTTAAGGTACAGTTGCAGGAACTATTGGAGCAAGGGTATGTCAGACCCAGTTCTTCACCGTGGAGCGAGCCGGTGTTGTTTGTAAAGAAGAAAGACGGTACTATGCGGCTGTGCATAGATTACCGAGAGCTGAATAAACTGATCGTCAAGAATAAATATCTGATTCCTCAGATAGACAACCTATTCGACCAGTTTTTGGGGTCAGTAGTGTATTCAAAGTTGGACTTGAAGTCAGGATACTATCAGTTGCGGATTCGGGATGAGGACATACCCAAGACAATGTTTGGTACAAGGTATGGACACTTCGAGTTCTCGGTGATGCCGTTCGGGCTGACGAACACACCATCTGTATTCATGGATTTGATGAATCGAGTATTTCGAAAATCCTTGGACTCTTTTGTATTTGTCTTTATTGACGACATCTTGGTTTATTCCAAATCGGAAGTGGAGCATGAGACTCACTTGAGAATGGTCTTGCAAGTGTTGAGGGAGAACCAGTTGTATACAAAGTTCTCGAAGTGCGAGTTCTGGTTAGAGAAGGTGGCATTTTTGGGCCACGTGATTAGTGGGGATGGGGTGGCGGTAGATCCAACAAAGGTGGAAGCCATCAGAGATTGGCCGATTTTGAGAATCGTGGCGGAAGTCCGAAGTTTTCTTGGACTAGCCGGGTATTATAGGAGATTCGTGGAAAACTTTTCGCGGATAGCTCTACCCCTCACCTCACTCACTCGTAAAGACCAGAAGTTTGTGTGGACTAAAGAGTGCAGTCAGGCATTCAAGGCGCTGAAGGAAAGATTGATGACGGCTCCAATCCTAAGTCTACCGAAAGGGACCGAAGGATTTCAGATCTTCAGTGACGCATCGAGATGCGGTTTGGGTTGCATGTTGGTGCAACATGGCAGTGTAATAGCCTTTGGGTCTAGACAGCTGAAGCCTCATGAGAGGAATTACCCCGTTCATGACTTGGAGTTGGCGGCTGTAATTTTCGCATTGAAAATATGGCGACACTATGTCTATGGTGAGAAGGTAGAGATCTTAACGGATCATAAAAGCCTGAAGTATCTCTTAGATCAGAAGGACTTGAATATGCGACAGCGCAGGTGGGTCGAGTTCCTTGGAGACTATGAGGTGGTGATTCGGTATACGTCAGGCAATGTCAATGTGGTGGCTGATGTATTGAGTAGAAAATACTCTAGGCAAGGGAATTGGATTGACGCTCATGATGAGCAGTTGGTGCAGGAATGAGAGTCCCTCGGCATGTAGTGCGTAGCAAGAGGCGAGGGTAGCGTGGCTCGATTAAATTGGATTGAAGTGCAGAACGACTTGTCCGATCGTATTCAGGAAGCGACTCGTTTGGATGTGGAGTTTCAGTCATTCGTGGTGGAAGCTCAAAAAGGCAAGAGCAGCGCCTGGGAGATGATTGACGGGATTTTGAGGAAGCACGGAAGGATTTGTGTACCGCAGTTTGGCAAGCTCCGTGAGGAGTTAATGTTTGAGGCTCACTTTACAAAGTACTCCATTCATCCGGGCAGTACAAAGATGTACTTGGATATGAAGAGATCCTTTTGGTGGCCTGGACTGAAGCGGGACGTAGCTTTGTATGTGAATCGATGTCAAACTTATTCCTTAGTGAAGGTCGAGTGTCAGAAGCCGGGAGGGTTCCTGAAGCCTCTTCCAATCCCCGAGTGGAAATTTGATGACATATCCATGGATTTTGTGCATGGGTTACCTAGATCACAGCAGGGTAACGACGCGATTTGGGTGATTGTGGATCTCTTAACCAAAGTGGCTCACTTCATCCCAAACCGGAAGGAGGACAACGTGGAGAAGCTGGTGGAGTTGTATGTTCGCAACATTGTGCGGCTACATGGGATCCCTAAAAGTATAGTCAGCGATCGTAACGGACGTTTCACGTCCAAGGACTGGAAGTTGGTTCAGAAGAGTCTGGGCACGAAGCTAAAGTTCAGTACGGCTTTCCATCCTCAAACTGACGGGAAACCTGAAAGAACGAACCATACTATGGAGGATATGCTGAGGATGTGTGTTCTTGACTTCGGCAAGAAATGGGAGGATCACCTCTTCATGGTGGAGTTCGCATATAACAATAGTTACCAAGCAAGTATAAAGATGGCGCCATACGAAGCTCTGTATGGGAGGTAGTGTCGAACGCCGATGTCATGGACAGAGGCGGGAGACACCAAACTATTGGGAAACGAAGTGGTGGCGAATGCTTATGAGTTGGTACGGATAATTCAAGAGTGCATGAAGGTGGCTCAAGAACGGCAAGCAAAATATTTTAATGCGCGCCACAGGAAGTTGGAGTTCGCGGTAGGCGATTGGGTCTATTTGAAGATCAAGCCGTTCAAAGGCGTTTCACGGATTCGCCAACTCAAGAAATTGAGTCCAAGGTTTTTGGGCCCTTTTGAAGTTGTTGAACGGGCGGGAGAAGCAGCGTATCGGTTGGCGTTTTCCGCAGAGTTGAGTGGATTGCATGACATCTTCCATGTTTCCGTCTTGAGGAAAGCCTTGGTAGAGGCTAGTGTGGTAATCGAATCGGCATCGGTGTCGAGAGAGGAAGACTTGAGGACGCGAGTTCGTCCAATTGCTATAGAGGACTCAGAAATTCGGCAGTTGCGGAACAAAGAGGTCAAACTCGTAAAAGTCCGATGGGACAACTGCGGCCGTGAGGAGCTCTCTTGGGAGCGAGAACAAACCATGTTGGAGGAATATCCAGAGTTTTTCCATTCAGGTATCATTTAAATTTTGTGTACCTCTTCTTGCTTTTGATAATTTTGGGACGAAATTCATTTAAGGGGGAGAGAGTTGTAACGCCCCAAAATTTGAAAGAAGGACGAGCAGCGTCGAGAGCCAAGTTTGGGTCTTGGTGAGGGTCACACGGCCTAGGACACGGGCGTGTCCATGGTCGTGTCGTACCAGGTTCGTCGAGATCCCGTGAAGTCGACAATATTTCGCTCAGTTCGTCGACTAGTGGGGGACACACCCTCCGACACGCCCGTGTCGGAGCCCGTGTCACAGGCGTGTTCTCTCGAGTGTCGACACAGAGGTGTCTACATGGTAGTGTCGACACAATGATGTCGACATAGAGGAGGTGTCGACACAGAGGTATCGTGTAACGTCCCGAAACTTAAAAGAGGGACGGGTGACGAATCTGTACCAAATTTGGAATTTGGCAGGGGTACACGGCCTCGGACACGGACATGTCCCAGGGCATGTCGGGGTAGTTCAAAGATCTGCCAAAACGATCAGGCAGAAATCTGGGTTCGACGATCATCGGGCAGCGGTCGATGATCTGGTTAAAATGTTGCATTCGACGATCGGGCCAGCTTTCTGGGTTCGACGATCTGGCCAGCTATATGTGTTCGACGATCGGGCCAGCTATCTGTGTTCGACGATCACGCCAGCTTTCTGTGTTCGACGATCGGCCCGCGTGTTCGTCGAACAGGCAGTTTTCTGGGTTCGACGATCGGACCGTGGGTTCGACGATCGGGCCGCGCGTTCGACGATTTGGCCAGAGTTTTGCGTTCGACGATCGGGCTATAGATCTCCGTTCGACGATCTGGCAGCAGTCGACGATCTGGCAGCGGTCGACGATCTTGGTTCGACGATCGTCGAGCGCGGGGCTGTTTATGGCGTGTCTGACTCGGTCGATGCGGAGTGTCGACACACGAGATTGGCGGGAGTTGACTAATTGTTCCGATATTGACACGGACGTGTCCTGCTCCTGTTGGTGTACCATGCGGTGTTTAGCCCCATTCATCCAGGTCAGACCTGGATCGTAGCTGTGCGTTTCTTTTTGTGGGATCCGATGGCTGTGGTTAATCCCGAAGAGATTATACCCGAGATAATGGTTTCAGAACCCTTATTTTTTTCCTGCCGTGTTCTCTGTCTAAGTCCTAGAGAGAGGGGAGAGCAAAGGAGGAAGAAGAAGCCTCGATCCAGTCTTTGGAGGAGTTTTAGAGCTCCAAATCGCGAGCCGACTTCGGATCTACGAAGGCAAGGAGATTGTGGTGCTTTACATCCGCGTACATTTCCATGGCGCCAAGGAAGAACGCTAGAGTAACGATTCTCTACTTGAGCATGTGAAGCTCTACTTCTTTTGCATAGGGAAGCCCGCTCTCGCGAGTTTGCGGTGAGTTTGAGGCATTCCTTCGGGTAGACATGAATAGTCCCCATTGTGTAGAGTCCGTAAACGAGAACGAACATAGGCATGATGTGTGAAGCCTATCCGGACATGTTGGTCTGGATCGGTGATGTTGCATTGCATAAATGCCGGAGAAGACTCCGTGCGAATGTTTGTTTTTTAGGTTTTCTACGTGGTAGATTGCAACATGGAGCCTTGGGGATTAACCCTAAGGTGCACCCAGAAAACTCGGCAGATGCGTGATCTTGCCAACTTGGAGGCCTGGGAGCCAACTTGAACATAACCGGGTTATGTGAAATGTGTGATGGAAACGGGACTCGGGAGAAGTTTGACCTGCGCATATGTTTTAAATTAATGTTGTGATGTGAGCACGTATTATATGGAACCGTACCCGTTCTATGTCGTTCGTATTAGAGTCGTTGGCATAGATGAGGGTCTTCGGCGGTCTATGGTTTAAATTACCGTGACCCATGCCGGGAAGACAAATTGCTCATTGTTGGGCCGTCCTGGGGACGGTGGTGAGTCGGCGGGCTTTGACCGTGTTCACCGAGAATGTGCCCTGAGTGCACGGGGTGTGTGGCCGTGTGATCCTACGTCTGTGATGAAATGTATATTTATACACTGCTTGGTTATGCTAATAAGTGCAGGGAAGGAGCATCGCCGCCCCGAATTGCGGGTGGGATAGTTATAATTTGGTCAGCATTGCTGACCGTTGCTTTTGTTTGCCACCGTGCGGTGGTTTGTTGCTTGCAGGTGCTGCTGGACCAAGCGGTCAATAGCGGGCTAAAGCCCAAATTACGTAGCCGGCCCTCGAAGGCCTAATTGGACTGTTTACTTGCTTTTGTTCATGTATGACCGGCCTACGTGCCGGGGTATGGAAAACATGTAATAAGAGTAAACCATTTGTAAGGCCTTAAGGCCAGTACTTGTGTATGTACTTCATTTCTATTTGGCTTGTTAGTGGACATTCATGCTTATTACTGGGTTCTTTTAATTGCAACTTATATAACTGCTTCCACTAGAATGCTCTGTGTAGGACGTTATGATTGGTTGGATGGTTTCCATTGAGTAACCACCCGGTCTGTCTGTGGTATATGGCGTCGGGCCCCGGTCGGACCTACTGCTATATGCTATGCGACGGATAGGGGGGTGTTACAATTTGGTATCAGACTACTGGTTTCGGTCAGGCTTAAAATGAATTCGTGGGAGAATTCCTTTTAAGGGGTGGTGAGCACATGTGTGTGCGTCATCGTTATAACAACAAAAGAACCCATGAATGTCCACTTAGGAATGAAAATACACGTGTTTGGGGAACCTGCGTGTTCCTATAATTGCTATTTGCAATTTTATTTGGTCGCTTAACGGTGTTTTGTGCCACTATATGTGACCAGAAGTGGTGTTGGGCCGTCGGAACGTCGAGTTTCTGAGGCTAGCAGTGCACCAAATGATGCTCCTGCAACACCTCCATCGGCTGAGACCATACGATTGGTTGCCGAAGCAGTGTTTGCCATGATTAATGCGCAGCCTGCAAGGCAAATGCAGCAGCCCGCTCCTGTGATGGAGCAGGTACCTCTTCCAGAGGTTGAGCCGAGGAGAGTGGAGCAGGTAGTTGTGGAGCTGTTGGTGCCAAGGAGGGCAACCGAGAGACAGCTCAAACATGTCATGAGCTTTAATCCTCCAGTATTCTCGGGGTTGGGAACCCCATCTCATGCTGAAGACTGGCTCTCCAGGGTGAAGAGAGTCTTGACAGCAACGGAGACGGAGGAGTGGCAAATGACCACCATTGCTACGTTCCTTCTGGACGGTGAAGCGAGATTGTGGTGGGAAGGATTGGAGTTGCATCTATTGAGAGGTAGGCAACTGACAGACGTCTAGATGGAGGAGTTCTCGAGACTGTTCTTGGCTAGGTACCTCCCTTCGACGCAGAGGATAGCGTTGGAGAACGAGTTGCTGAAGTTAGTTCAAGGAGAGAGTAGCGTGGATGAATATCTCCACGAATTTACTCGATTGAGTCGGTATACTAGCTCCACCATCGCGGATGAGGAGTGCAAGACGAATCGATTCTACGAAGATTTGAGAGATGAGTTGAGGCTACTACTCTCGGGGCCGATGACGCAGGGTTTCTTGACCTTGGTCAACACGGCCCGGTCCTTGGAGAAGGACATGAAGAATGTACAGGCAAAGAAAAGCGTTGGTGATAAGAAGTCTGGGTTCAAAGTGCCGACTACTTCAAAGTCCGGCTATCAAATGTTCTTTAAGAAGTCTAGGACTTCGGGTCCAGCTCCTTCTTCTGATGCTTCTGGGGTGACTACGGGTCGGACCCCGGGTGCATGTTTTACTTGTGGGAAGACGGGGCATTTTGCCCGTGACTGTTGGAGCCGACGTACCAAGTCCGAAAGGAAGCCGGGAGCAACTTATGAAGAGAAGGGCAAGGCAGTGGAGTCAACCGCGTCCCATTATGCTTCGGCCCAACCGAGGGTTTATAATCTTGGCCAACAGGAGGCCATCAAACAGGAGGATGTGGTGACAAGTAAAATTTAAATTTATAGCAAGTTAATCTTTTAAATACTTATTATGTGCTTGTTACCTTACCACTGCTTGTTTAGGCTTTGTTTTGATTTGTGAAAATCCGGCAAGAGAACTCTTCGATACAGGAGCTTCACACTCCTTCTTGTCCGAAGGATTTATATCACGCATCGGAGTACCTTCTTCGATGGCGAAGGACAAGTTGGATGTGTTGTGGCCTAATGGGTGTTTGATGCGCGCGGATAGAATCTGTGGCGTGAAGATTCGAATTTGGAATCAAGAGTTCGATCTATAAGCGTCGTTACTACCGTTGGTGGAGTTCGACATTATATTTGCATGGACTGGCTCTCGGAGCAGCGGGCCTATATTGATTGTAGTCGCAAGGAAGTCAAGTTGGGAGCAAGTCGTGAGACGACTTTTACGGGCTTAAAATGGTCGAGCAAGACGTTGATGTCTGCCCTTCAGGTGGTGAAGGCGGTTCGTGCCGGTGCAGAACTGTTCTTTACACTAGTGGAGGTTGCAAAGCCTAAGCCCGTGTTGGACTGTATTTTAGTGGTATCGGAGTACCCTGATGTGTTCCCTAACGATCTTCCTGGAGCCCCGCCGCAGTGGGAGATAGATTTTACGATAGAGCTCGTACCATGTGCAAAGCCTGTGTCACGCTCTCCATATCGGCTAGTGCCTAAGGAAATGGCGGAGTTGAAGGTTCAACTGCAAGAGTTGTTGGAGCAAGGGTATGTGTGTCCAAGTTCTTCGCCTTGGAGCACGTCGGTCCTCTTTGTTAAGAAGAAGGACGGAAGCTTGAGGCTATGTATTGATTATCGGGAGCTTAACAAGTTGACGGAAAAGAACAAGTACCCGATCCCCCTGATTGATGATCTATTCGATCAGTTAGTCAGGTCGATGGTGTACTCAAAGTTGGATCTCAAGTCCGGGTACTATCAGCTGTGAATAAGGGAGAGTGATATCCCGAAGACAGCGTTCAGTAAGAGATACGGGCATTACGAGTTTACGGTCATGCCGTTTGGGCTGACTAATGCGCCGTCAGTGTTCATGGATTTGATGAACAAGACCTTTAGGGAGTACTTGGACCATTTTGTGATCGTCTTCATCGACGATATTTTGGTGTACTCGTAGAGTGAGGAAGATCACTCCAGGCATCTTCATTTGGTTTTGGAGACGCTAAGGAGGAATCAATTGTACGCCAAATTCTCGAAGTGCGAGTTTTGGTTGTCCTCAGTGGCGTTCCTTGGTCATATAGTAAGTGGGGAAGGTATTGCAGTGGATCCGGCGAAGATTGTTGCGATACGGGAGTGGCCTGAGCTTTCTACGGTAGCGGAAGTCCGGAGCTTTCTGGAGCTACTATAGGCGCTTCGTAGAGAACTTCTCGGGGATAGCGTTACCTCTCACTACTTTGACGAGGAAGGAGCAGAAGTTCATTTGGACGCCGGAGTGCGCGCGAGCTTTTGAGGAGTTGAAATGTCGGTTGACCACAACGCCTGTGCTGAGTTCGCCGAGTGGGACCGAAGGTTATGAGATTTATAGCGATGCTTCGGGCAGTGGTCTGGGTTGCATGCTACTGCAACATGGAAGTGTGATAGCTTATGGCTCGAGATAGCTGAAAGTGCACGAGAGGAATTATCCGGTCCATGAGTTGGAGTTAGCGGCCGTGATTTTTGCCTTGAAGTTGTGGAGACATTATTTGTACGGTGTGAAGATTGATATCTACACCGATCACAAGAGCCTGAAGTATTTGATTGATCAGAAAGATCTGAATATGCGGCAGCGTAGATGGATGGAGTTCCTGGGGGACTATACATTCAAGATCCACTACGTGCTTGGTAAAGGTAATGCGGTTACAGACGCGTTAAGTCGCCGAGCCCCAGCTCAAGCCAATTGGCTGTCGATCCATGATGATCAGTTGGTTCCGGAGTTGGAGGTGTTGGAGATTGTTTGTGTAGATAAGCAGTCAAGTGCTGAAGCACTCTTGAATTGGACTGAAGTTCAATATGACCTTGCTGATCGGAGTCGGCAGGCTTTGGATTTGGATGACCACATGAACCAGTTCATGGTAGAGGCTCTGGATGGGTTAAATTCCCAATTCGTTGTGGAGGACGGATTGCTTTGGAAAGACGGTCGTCTTTGCGTCCCAAGCGTAGGGAGTTTGCGGGTGGATTTGTTGTACGAGGCGCACCATACCAAGTACTCGATTCACCCGGGGAGCACAAAGATGTACCGCGACGTTAAGAAACTGTTTTGGTGGCCGGGTTTGAAGAAGGATGTGGCTCTCTACGTGGCGAAGTGCCAAACTTGCGCCTTGGTGAAGGAGGAGTGCCAAAAGCCAGGAGGATTTCTGAAGTCCTTGTCTATTCCAGAGTGAAAATTCGACGACATGACAATGGACTTTGTGCACGGTTTGCCAAGGTCACAAAAGGGGAAAGACGCCATCTGGGTGGTCGTAGATCGGCTAACGAAGGTGTCGCATTTCATTCCGCATAGGAAGGATGATCCGGTGGAGAAGTTGGCAAAGTTATATGTGGATAACATAGTGCGCCTTCACGGTGTGCCCCGCAACATCGTCAGTGACCGAGATGGGAGGTTCACGTCCAATGATTGGAGGCTAGTGCAGCAAATGTTGGGAACAAAGTTAAAATTCAGCACAGCCTTTCATCCATAAACAGATGGGCAGACCGAGAGGGTCAATAGGACTATGGAAGACATGCTCCGCATGTGTGTCTTGGACTTTGGAAAGCAATGGGAAGACCATCTTTATTTGGTGGAATTTGCGTACAACAATAGATACTAGGCGAGTATTCAAATAACGCCCTTCGAGGCCCTTTATGGTAGAAGATGTCGCACGCCGTTGTCCTGGTTGGAAACCGGTGAGTCAAAGTTGTACAAGCGTCAAGAGGTGGAGGATGCTACTTCATTAGTGCGAACCATTCGGGAGAGGTTGCTTATCTCTCAGGACCGGTAAGCGAAGTACTATAATGCCAAGCACAGGAACGTGGAGTTTGCTGTGGGCGACTAGGTGTACTTAAAGATCAAGCCGTTCAAGGGTGTCTCGCGGGTGCGGCGCTTGAAAAAGCTAAGCCCGATGTACCTTGGGCCATTTGAGATTCTGGAGCGGATTGGTGAAGCGGCTTATCGATTGAAGCTATCAGTGGAGCTTAGTGGTTTACATGATGTATTCCATATATCGGTGCTTCGGAAGGCGGTGCAAGAGCCTTCACAAGTGATCGCGGTTGATCAAGTGCCGATTGATAGTGGGTTGACAACAAAGGTCAAGCCCGTGCGGATTGAAGACTCGGAAGTCAAGCGGCTATGCAATAAAGAGATCAGGATGGTCAAGGTCCGATGGGACAATTGCAGTCGAGAGGAGCTCTCTTGGGAACGAGAGCAGACTATGCTTGACGAGTATCCGGAGTTGTTCCGCTCAAGTACAATTTAATTTTGTACTTATCTTTCATTTATGTAATTTCGTGGACGAAATTCTTTTAAGAGAGGGAGAGCTGCAACGCCCCGAAACTCAAAAGAGCGACGGGTGACGAATCTGTACCAAATTTGGAATTTGGCATGGGTACACGGCCTGGGACACGGGCGTGTCCCAGGGCGTGTCGAGGTAGTTCAAAGATCTGCCAAAACGATCAGACAGAAATATGGGTTCGATGATCGTCGGGCAGCGGTCGACGATCTGGTCAAAATGCTGTGTTCGACAATCGGGATAGCTTTCTGGGTTCGACGATCTGGCCAGCTATCTGTGTTCGACGATCGGGCCAGCTATCTGTGTTCGACGATCGGGCCAGCTTTCTGGGTTCGACGATCGGGCCGCGTGTTCGTCGAACAGGCAGTTTTCTGGGTTTGACGATCGGGTCGTGGGTTCGACGATCGGGCCACGCGTTCAACAATTTGGCCAGAGTTTTTTGTTCGACGATCGGGCTATAGATCTCCGTTCGACGATCTGGCAGCGGTCGATGATCTTGGTTCGACGATCGTCGACCGCGGGGCTGTTTATGGCGTGTTTGACTCGGTCGACGCGGAGTGTCGACACACGGGATTGGCGGGAGTTCACTAATTATTTCGATATTGACGCGGACGTGTCCTGCTCCTGTTGGTGTACCATGCGGTGTTTAGTCCCATTCGTCCAGGTCAGACCTGGATCGTATCCATGCATTTCTTTTTGTGGGATCCGACGGCTGTGGTTAATCCCGAAGAGATTATACCCGAGAGAAGGGTTTCAAAACCTTTATTTTTTCCTGCCGTGTTCTCTGTCTAAATCCTAGAGAGGGGAGGGCAAAGGAGGAAGAAGAAGACTAGATCCAGTCTTTGGAGGAGTTTTAGAGCTCCAAATCGCAAGCCGACTTCGGATCTACGAAGGCAAGGAGATTGCGGTGCTTTACATCCGCGTACATTTCCATGGCGCCAAGGAAGAACGCTAAAGTAACGATTCTCTACTTGAGCATGTGAAGCTCTACTTCTTTTGCATAGGTAAGCCTGCTCTCGCGAGTTTGCGGTGAGTTTGAGGCGTTCCTTCGGGTAGACATGAATAGTCCCCGTTGTGTAGAGTCCGTAAACGAGAACGGACATAAGCATGATGTGTGAAGCCTATCCGGACATGTTGGTCTGGATCGGTGATGTTGCATTGCATAAATGCCGGAGAAGACTCCGTGCGAATGTTTGTTTTTCGAGTTTTCTACGTGGTAGATTTCAACAGGGAGCCTTGGGGATTAACCCTAAGGTGCACCCGAAAAACTGGGCGGATGCATGATCTTGCCAACTTGGAGTCCTGGGAGCCAACTTGAACATAACTGGGTTCTGTGAAATGTGTGATGGAAACGATACTGAGGAGAAGTTTGACCTGCGCATATGTTTTAAATTATCGTTGCGATGTGAGCACGGGTTAGATGGAACCGTACCCGTTTTATGTCGTTCGGATTAGATCCGTTGGCATAGATGAGGGTCTTCGGCGTTCTATGGTTTAAATTACCGTGACCCATGCCGGGAAGACAAATTGCTCATTGTTGGGCCGTCCTGGGGACGGTGGTGAGTCGGCGGGCTTTGGTCGTGTTCACCGAGAATGTGCCCTGAGTGAACGGGGTGTGTGGCCGTGTAATCCTACGCCTGTGATGAAATGTATATTTATACACTGCTTGGTTATGCTAATAAGTGCAGGGAAGGAGCATCGCCGCCCCGAATTGGGGGCGGGATCGTTATAATTTGGTCAGCATTGCTGACCGTTGCTTTTGTTTGCCACCGTGCGGTGGTTTGTTGCTTGCAGGTGCTGCTGGACCAAGCGGTCAATAGCGGGCTAAAGCCCAAATTGCGTAGCCGGCCCTCGAAGGCCTAATTGGAGTGTTTACTTGCTTTTGTTCATGTATGACCGGCCTGCGTGCCGTGGTATGGAAAACATGTAATAAGATTAAACCATTTGTAAGGCCTTAAGGCCAGTACTTGCGTATGTACTTCATTCCTATTTGGCTTGTTAGTGGACATTCATGCTTATTACTGGGTTCTTTTAATTCCAACTTATATAACTGCTTCCGCTAGAATGCTCTGTGTAGGACGTTATGATTGGTTGAGTGGTTTCCATTGAGTAACCACCCGGTCTGTCTGTGGTATATGGCGTCGGGCCCCGGCCAGACCTACTGCTATATGTTATGCGACGGATAGGGGGGTGTTACATATCGACACGGTGGTATCGACATAATGGTGTCGACACAGAGGAGGTGTCGGCACAGGCAGGTAACACGGCCTAGGACACGGGCGTGTCCATGGTCGTGTCTTTCCGGGTTCATCGAGCGCCTGTGGTTTCGACATTTTTCGCTCGACGAAGTGTCGAGGCAGTGAACATGGTTCGGGACACGGGCGTGTCCAGGGCCGTGTCGAGCGTGTTCGACGAATTCCTGCGAGTTAGACGAAGAGACAGTCGACGATCGTCGAGTTGTCGAACACGGTCTGAGACACGGGTGTGTCCCAGGCTGTGTTCTTCTTGGGTTGTGAGCCGGGACTTGTGAGGGGTTGGACACGGCTTGGAGCCCAGGCGTGTTCAGGTTGGACACGACCGTGTAACAAGTGACACGGGCGTGTCAAGGACCCGTGTCCTGTTTTGGGTGAGACGGTTTCGACGTCGATTGGGGAACACGACCTTGGATACGGGCGTGTCACAAGCCGTGTTCGGCCCAGGTGCTTTGTTTTTCAGTCCGGATCGTGGCTGTTCTTTCCCTTCTTTTGTGATCTGATGGTCCAGGGTTGCCCTTGCTGAGTTAAATCCGAGAATAGGGTTAGAAACCCTCATTCTTCTCCAAGCAATCACTTTCCAAGATCTAGAGAGAGGGGAGAGCAAGGAAGAAGGTGAAGGAGAGATCCGGCGGTTGGAGAGGCTTCGGTACTCCAAATCGCGAGCCGAGTCTAGATCCGTGGAGGCAAGATCGTTGCGAAGGTTTTCATCCGGCTAAGTTTACATGGCTAGGAAGAGGGGTCGAAAGGTAACGACACTTCTCCTCTTGGTTTTAGGATGCATGTTTTTGCATCTTTTATTTTCTAGTTTTGGGCCCCAAACTCTCAAATGACAGGGGTTTGGGTCGCCAAGGTTCAATAGGAACCTCCGGGTCGATTGAGTCCGTCCCCGACATGTTTTTGCATTAGGGATCCGCTCCGTTAGTGGATTAGACATGGTGGGTGAAGCCGTAGTCGCGATCGTTATTCCGACTCGATAATGTTGCATACGAGCTTTAAGGATTCGTAGAGATCCGTTGAGGCAAGATGCCAAATGTAATGTTTGTGATGTTTTCTCCTTTTTCTTGAGTGAGTACGTGTAGTTGGAACCAGACAAGGTTAGCTCCTCAATGGCGGTAGATGGTTTCCTTGGTGAATAAGGTTAGCTCCGCATTGGTGGTAGATGGTTTCCTTGGTGCGCGGGAACGCTGAAGTACGAATGAGGGACTAGGGTGGAATTGTCTTGGATTGTGATGTGCTAAGGCGTGGCTGTGTCTCTGTGGTCGGCTGGCTATCCCGTGACATGCACGTCATGTGTGGAGAGTGTCCCGGCGAGACTAGTCCCCTTCTGTGAGACTGACGAGAATGTCAAGCATGGGGCAAGCCTGGGCAATGAGTCCATGAGCGGGTAGGGTCCAGCGAGGCTTCTTAGAATCGGTATGTCTGTGTTTGTTGGAATCCTGACATGAGAAGTCAGAGTTTGCAGGCAAGACCGGGTCTAAGACCTTGAGCGGGTGGGGCCTTTGCAAGAGTTCCGTGTGGCGGCTTGTATGTCGTCGGGGGAATGTTGGTAACCCCCCCCCCCTTTGTTTGCGTCTTTATGCCAATGGGGAAATGATGAGTACCCATATGATGTGATTATGTGGTAGTTGCATACGCGATAGGGTGCCTTGGGTGAAGCCCGGGTTTTTGCATACATGCTGCATAAGTAGGCCCTTTCATTATATGCTGAACAACAGAGAACGTGTATATTGTTTGAGACATCCAAGCCTATTCTTAGTGCCTTACTTGTTTATTTATATATTGCATACAAAGTGCTGACTTGCAGGTTGGAGGGGTTCCCCGAGGTCCGTTAGGGTCGGCCGGGAGGAGATGTGTTGGTTACACAGTTTGAGGTCAGCCTTTGCTGACCCACGTTACAATCAAATTTTTACAGGGCAAGGATCTCAAGCAGGAGCTAGCTCGCCGACCAAAAGGGCCTAAGCCTCATGAAGTGTTACCGTTTTGCTGTAGCTCTACTTTTTTGATATTGTATGCTTGATGCTCATGTTTTTCGGCTTGCATGCCGAGGTAGTCTAGGAGTGCTTATGCACATTTATGACTTGTGTTATTATTTGAGTTTTGGACTCACTTCTGTTGTAAGGCCTTAAGGCCGCTTCGATACTCCTATATGGTGTGGATAACTTCTAGTCTGTTTGCTTTTTCCGCTATGCTGTGGTTATGAGTTTTGAGATCGGGGAGTTATATCATCTTATAATACTGAAGTTGTGGCGTCTGTATATTGTGGGGCCCCGGCCGGACCCATATTATACGGTCATTACAGGGGAGGTGTTACAGCCTGAGGGTTATTCTTTAGTCTTATGCAACTCGTAATGACACAAAATACTATGGGGGGGTAACTCAAATTGGGATGTTACAACATGGCCGACCAGATTAGGCGGCCCCTTGTCTGCCCAAATTAGGAGGCCTCCTTACTGTCTCCCAGATTGGACGACCTCCTTACTGCCCATGTTTGGTAGCCATTTGGCCGTTGTGCCCTTGACCGGTGGCTCGTCTCCCTGGCCATTGGCCACCAACCATGTTGTCCGCCAATCCCCTCACACGAGGGGCGGTTACTTTTCATATGAACTCAAAAGTGCCCCTGGGCGGTCTCGTCATTTGCATAAAGTTGGTGATTCGTATGCACTGAACAAAGCGTTCCTATCCGTCCGCCCGGTAGTTATCGTGGAAAATTACTGGATAGCTCTTGGAATCTGTAAGTAGACCCCTATTCTCCTTCATTTTCATACTTTCGGCTTGACTGGAAAATCCCTCTACAGATTGTTGGATCCCTACTTTGATTTGGGCTAGGTTCACTAACTAGGATCTTTGACCCACCATGTATAGCTAGGGTCATGTCTGTGTCCTGGAGTTTAGGCTAAGTCCTTAGAATCAACCACACATGGACCAACCGATAGAAGACAGCAGAAGACTCAAAGACTTAGAAGAAAATCAGTTCAGAAAGTGAGTTCGACGTTCGTCGAACTCAGCTCGACGAAAGTCGTGCTCCGCTCGACGAACTCAGAATCAATTCTCTATGTTCAGCTTGACAATATTCACGCTCAGGTCGACGAATTCTGGAAGTTCACTTCAATTCATTTAGTCCAGAATACTTTCTCTGAACTCAATTCGACGAAGTTATATTATCAGCTCGACAAACTTAGAGCACAGAATTGAGAAGTTTTTCACAGAAAGCAGTTAATTGATCTCAGGTCGACGTACTTGGCTTGTTAGGTCGACGAACAAGAATTCCCAAGTCAACGAACTCGATTTCTTTGGTCGACGATCTTTGATCTTAGGTCGACGAAATCTGTTCTTTGGTCGACAATTGCTGTGCAGTTCCAGACTTGGAATTTTCCCTCATTTCTGTCCTTATTCTCTTGCAGTAATTCCTGAATAATCAATGCTTATATTTTCTTAATATAGCTGTTGGTTGCAACATTGATTATGGTATTCATTAGGAATATTACTGGTCATTTTTAATAGGACAGTTGGGGAAATTCATTAATGCAGATATTCTCTCCAGCCGCATTACATTCTCCAGGCAGTCAGCATTTAATGTAAAAAGGATTTCAAAATCCAAAGGAGAATTAGACAAGAATTTTCTCTTTCAGTCGATAGAGACTAGAGAAGAATAGAACACACAGAGAACACAATAGAGAACAAGACAGAACTGATATACACAAAGAAAAAGCTCTGGACTATCTTCATCAAGTGATCTTCCTCCAGCAAGATTTCAAGAGACAATCAATTTCTATATGTCTACAGCTTTCTGGAGAACTTTTCAAGAAGACCTACTCACCCTGCAAAGCTCTCATTCTTCCTGAATAGAACTTCATCTCAGGCGGATCTTTGACACCATTAAGTATCCGCAAGTCTTCTCTACTGCTTTGAGAAAAGAGAAGATGACATCAAGTTTTTTTTGTTTTTACCCCACTGTACACAGGGTTCTAGCTCTCTTCAAAAGTTAAACACTTGGTTGCAAGTCTCCTGATCAAAAGACTTGAATTGATTTTTAGACACCTGATCAAAATCCTGAAGGGTTTCCTGATCTACCTGAAGCAGATCTTGTGCTGACAGGCACCAGAGAAAAAACCTGATTGGTGGCAGGGCACCTGATCAAAAACCTGAGTGGATTCCTACCATGGTGGTAGAAGAGTGGATGTACCCAAATTTTATGGGAACCACTATAAAATTCTTGTGTCGTCTGTGATGCTATCTTATTTCTTTCTGTGTGGTTATTGCTGAATAGCTTAGTTTTATTTCTGCTCTCTCTGATTACATGTATAAGTATCACTATTTTACTTATGCAATAAAAATCTAAAAAGATTTTAAAATACTCTATTCACCCCCTCCATAGTTAAACGGTCTAACCAGGGGTGGTATCTTTCATACCATCCTTCACAGATTTTCTCTCTCCTCCTACAACTTTCTCTATCTTCTATTATCTTCCGTGTGCGCCTGTGCTCAGTCCTCCTCCTTACGCGCTCTTACGCGTGCCTCCGTCTTGTGAACCTACACCTTGCGCAGTCTTGACGCGCTTTCCCCTTGTGCGATCTTCTGCGAAACTCTGCCTTGCGCGCTCTTACGCGCACCTCCCCCCTGAGCGCTTTTCCGCATGCCTCCCCCTTGAGCGTTATTGCGTGCGCCTCCTTGCACTCGTATCCGTGCGCTCTGATCTTAAGACTTTTACAAGTGTGTTATCGGGCTCTCCATTCTCCAGATCACTCCTGCCAGCACCCCGTCTAGACAGTCGAAGACTGTTTAGTCCACCGAAGTTAGTCTCAACCTTTGAAGCCTCCTGCAAGATATAATAAGCATTTCAAAGACCGCAAGAGGTCCAACAACTTCCTTCACCCATTAGTCAAATGTATGGTAACCGAGCCAACCACGAGCTTACTCTGTGCGAATAGACCAAGCCCACTAGATCTCCTGAAGGTTATTTACCCCGCACTGCCAGTAGTTGACAAGATCAACTTCAGAGCCCGCTAAGGACGCTTAACTTTAATCGAACGTGCACAACGCTCAGTTTTCCCAGCATCCTCAACTCAGTAATAAGCTTACCAATCAGTGACAAGTCAACCACTCCAGACTTCTCTAAGCTCAACAGAAGACAACCCACAAAGGATAAGGCACATGGAGCGCACTACCTCAGCTTCCAAGCCCCAGACATTAGAACGAGTAAAACAAGCCGCTCCCGCCTCCAAGCATCCGTCAATGTCTCTAAAACATCTAGAGTGGCAAGCTCCCCATTGTAGCAAGAAAAAGAATTAGCTCCATGAGTGGTGGTTTGTCACCCTCTGAGCACTTCTCCATTTCTCTCCCTCAATAATTGTAATGAGAGACGACCTGTCACTCTCGAGTTCTTCAAAAAAGTCATGTACGACAACCAGCCAATAGTGGAGGTTTGGCTGGCACAAATCCGACAACATGGTTTTTTACCCAGTTCAAAACAAGAAAAACCTTGATTAACAAGGAGCAAATTTCGTTGTTAATTAGCTAAATCCCTTGTTAATTTTAATTAGTAAGAAATTCAGAAACAAAAAAATTTTGTAACTAATATAGGCATAACTAAATTTAGTAAGAAATTTATTTCTTTCTAATCAGTAAGATTTTTTTAGGAAAGAATTCTTTTAAAGTTAATATTTTGTATTTTATTTAATTATTTTGTTGAATTAAAATAATATTTATATATAAAAAAAATATTGTTTTTACTGTTCACCTACTGAGAATCAAACCGCAAACTTCCATATATAGATTCCTTACTTAACTAACCCTCCTAATTAACTAATTTGCTTTGAGATGACGATAATATATATATATATATATATATATATAAGCATGTACATATTATTTATATATACATAATTTTATATATATCAGCATGTACATATTATTTATATTATAAAATTTATATAATTTTAAAGTTTATATTATTTATATATATAATTATTTATATATACATATATATATATCTGTGTGTGTATATATATATATTTATACATATAAATATATATTTATTTATAGTTTATTATATAAATATATATATTTAATTATATATAATTATTTATTTATATCATTATTTCTGTATATTATATATATTTATAAATTATTTATTTATATATTTTATATGTATATATTTATTTATTTCTCAGTGGAGTAGGGCGGGAAGATCACGTGGGAGTGTGACGAGCTCGGCAGGGAGATCGTGCGGGAGTGTGACGATCTTGGTAGGGGAGCAGATATCAGGATGAGTATAGGGATATTAAGAGCTTCTTTAATTTCCTTAAAACTTATATATATATATATATATATATATATATATATATATATATATATATATATATATATATATATATATATATATATATATATATATATATATATATATATATATATATATATAATAATAATAATTAAAAGTAAGATAAAAATATTTGGAGGAAAATGAATCTTTTCCTGCAAAAATATTTTAATCTAAAATAATTAGTATGAAAATTTTGAAATGAAATATTTCGTTTCTATTTAGCTACAAAAACTTTGCAAAAAATAATTCGTTGCTATTTTGGTAATAAAAAAATTCTTTGCTAATTTTACAGGTAAAAGCAAATATTATATACCTAGCTAAATTCGATGCTAATTAACAATAAATTATTTAGCCTTCTTAATTTGTGTTGCAAAATGATATTTTTCTTGTAGTGGTTGAAGGATTATCCACGTTAAAAAATTTAATTTTATAGCTTTCTACTTTTTGTGAATGTTTGCACGCTCGACAGCTCCCGAGCTAAAGATGTTCAATTTATTCCAATCTAGCAAGAGCCTCAAGCAATTCGCAACAAGTAATATACTAGCCAAAACAAAGAAAGGAACAAATAATTACTCCTTCATGTCACAAGTGTTAGTGTATATTTGGACGAATAACGGGTTCGGAGGCTTAACAGGTCAGTTCGAGTACACGGTTAACCCTTACCCGTAGTAACTCCTAAGGGTTTGCCTATTTATACTCACCTAGGGGCAACGGGTAGGAGATTCCACTTTGATCACCACTCGGATGCTTCGAGCAACTTATCATTCTCGAAGTTAGCACCCGTCGCTCACGTTTTCCTCCATCCTGTAACCGTTCCGCCACGCTCTCGTTTCTGCGGTTTACTGCGCCTTACTGATCGAAAAAGTAGGAGAAAATCAAACCGCTGCCGCTGTGTTCGATCAGAGAATAAGGGAATTGTTGTTTCTCTTCCCTACCGCTCACGTTTCCGCCGTGATTGATCGATCGCGCAGCCTTGACGAAAAACGAAAAAAGGCTGGAAGGTCACGCCGCCTGGAGTAGGGGAAGACCAAACCGCCGCCGCTATTGTCAGAATCGGGTAGTTTTCCCGTCGCCCGTTCTTGTGCGTGTCTCATCGTCGCTCAATCAAAAAAGAAGAAGGAAAACCATCATTGTTTTCGATCAAAAGAAAGGAGGACCTTTCCCTGCACACCAGCCCGACGACACCCGCGCTTGCTCTTTCCGCCCGATGGCACCTGCTCTCGCCACCACCCATATTCTCGTCGTCGCCGCTTATTCTCGCCATGGTAGAGGAAATCGCAGCTTCCACCGGTTACTTCACGATCGAGAGCTCCATTCCAGAGATTCCAGTCTCCATTTGACGAGATTCCAGGCTCCCTTTGACGATTCTACCTCATTTCAGAGCGTGTTATTTCAGAGCTCAACACAAGCACCTGTTCACTTTTATCATTGTCCTGGATGTGCGAATGGGGATTTTCTCTTCAATGTTCTGATCACCCATCATTATCACCATTTTTTTGCATAACTTTCATCTTCGATCAGCCAGAGGTTGTAGTCTTTACAAGGAAGGTTAGCGGTATGAAGAATAATGATGAAGGGGAACAGTTTCTCCTCTCCTGTCCAGATGATAAAACTGGAGAAATTTATTGTGACCGAATTCAATGACTGGAAGTTGAATACCCAGTTTGGAATGAAGTATCTGAACGTGTTCTACACAGTTCAGTCTGATCGTGTTGACATTATGGGGACTGACGATGAGGCACAGTGGATTGCTGACGAGGACTTCTACCGCGACTACCTGCTGAACTGCTTGTCCTCCAGCCTGGTGAAGATGTACATCAAAATGAAGACCGCCAAGGAAATCTGGGAGGCACTGGAGGAGCACTTCAGGCAAGAGGAGGATCTGTCCAAGGCGCACCTGGTGGACAAATTCCATTCCTTCATGTTCGACGAGGAGAAGGAGATTCTCCCCCAGGTATCGGATTTTGAAGCTCTAATAGATTCTTTACATAGTGAGAATATTTCTCCTGCCAGACAGCTTTGTTGCTGGCACAATTATTTTTTAAACTGCCCTCTACGTGGTATAATTTTAAAACGAAATGTGCCGCAAGATGATGCAGGTCGTTTTAATGAGCTCAAGTGATTTATTCGCATTGAGGATGAAAATAGGACTTGACACGCTTTAGAAACTATTAGCAATCAGAAGGCTGCCGCTAACATGCTCCTTAGTTCTAAACGCGTGCCGAACCCTAAGAGGACCAAACCCTGCCATGGTAGTTCCCAAGTTGCAGGCCCTAACAAACACAATAAAAAATTCAAGGGTGTTGAATTTTCTCAAAGTGGTCAGCAAGATAGCTTAAAGCCAAATTAATATTCTCAGAACTATCCAGTTCACACCT
Source organism: Platanthera guangdongensis (assembly GCA_039583875.1). NCBI lineage: Eukaryota > Viridiplantae > Streptophyta > Magnoliopsida > Asparagales > Orchidaceae > Platanthera > Platanthera guangdongensis. Next base: position 118,946,554 of record CM077159.1, on the reverse strand, counting down.
TGATCAAGCGAAAGCCCAAAGAGCAAGCTAACACCAAAATCAATAGAAGAACAAGCAGATCTTATATTTATTAACACTTATTTACATGGCGAGGTATACATAGCGAGACATGATTTCGCTAGTACACACGCTAAAACAGAAAGCACAACACAAGCCGGGCGACCGCCCAGTCCTCCAAGGTCGCCGAAGCTGCCCGAACTGCTGCTGCTACACGCCGAATAGAACACATAGTCTGCTGAGACCGCGAGGTCGTGTCAACATACCGTTATTCGCTAACTGCTGAAGAACTGAAGAACTGACCGCCTACCCGCCTGAGACCGGCAGACAGGTTAATGGAACTTGGAAAAGCTGAAGCAGAGAACTGGCAAGCCGCAGAAGCGACCTGTTGAGACTGCAGAGACCACACACTTTATAGAACTTGACCGAAGTCAAAGCCAAACTCCTGGCTCTTTGAAGCTAGTCGCGCGACCTGCACACAGCAAACCGTCAACTCTACTCAACCCGCGCGGACAGAAAAAATCAGACCCCAGCAATAGACCAACCCCCACTTACTGTTCACTCAGTTACTGTAGACGTGCCGAGGGTCTATTTATAGGCGCGGTGAGGAGTGTGGTCACCACCGTAGTGAATAGAGTCACCGCCCCAGCTCGCGCACTAGCAAAAAACCCGTCCGTTGAGTCCGCGAGGACTTAACCGTATTCCAAGAAAAACCCGCCAGGAGCAATAACGAAGATGTTCTCTATCAGGCGAACTCGCACCAGTCTGCCCACACAATGCGGACAAGACATCAGCCCACATAACCCGCAAACACACCACTGCACATGGACAACCACAACCATACTACTGCGATAGTCCGCACACTATATGCGGACAAGGAGGCAGTCTGCACAGCTCGAGAACAAGCCTCCATCCGCCGAGAGTCCTCGACCAACAGGAAGTCTGCCAGGTCAACAGCGGACTCGGTGGATACCGCAGACACACTGATCTTGTCACTGAATGTGACCAAGTCCAGAAATCACAAAGAGCAAGCGCGAGCTCGGCGGAAAAGGTCCAGTCCGCCTGCCCCCAATGCAGAGCCCGCAAGCCCTACTCGCACAGCTGCCAAGACAATGGCCAACTGCCGAACTTTGACACCAGTCCATGCAGTTCTCCATAGCAACTAATACCTGCTGCAAAATCATAGCACGACAAAGGCCACAGCCGAACTCCAAGGCCATTCCACGACAGCGAACATCGCGTACTCAACTAGTCCTCAAATCCTCCTGCGGATTCAATCTCCAATCCGCCTAGCTACACAAGATCTTGCTAATTTGCAGGGCCGCAAATCGAGCAGAGCAACGCCAACAGTCCCGTGAACTGCAGTCGTCCGCTCAGCGCCGCTTCGCTAGAAGCTCAATTTCCTTGGCCAAAGGCCAGCCAGGCCGCACAAAAGGCCGCTCAGGCCGCACACCAGGGCGCACAGGCCGCTCCTCAAGACAGCCAAGCTATGGCACCCAGGCCGCAACCAGCAGTCCGCCCAGGCCACGGACTCAGTCCGGACAGGCCGCACAGTCCGCCCGGCCTGCCCATCACTCACTTCCACTTCACAAAATTCAACACTCCCCCTTAAAGTGAGAAGTGGTGATCAAGCCCAGCAAGCTTCGTAACCGCTGAAATGGCCCCTTTGACAACGACTTCGTGAAGATGTCAGCAAGATTATCTTCATTCTGAACATGCCCGACCCGAAAAGATCCCTCCAACACCTTCTCTCTTATGAAGTGGTGTTCGATCTCAATATGCTTGGTCCTTGCGTGACACACTGGATTTTTACCAGTTTGAGACACTCTCATTGTCACACCGGAGCAAAGTAGGCCCTTGCACTTCCTCAGAACATCATCTACAAACCTCCTCAACCAGATAGCTTCCCGAGCAGCCAAGGCTGAAGCCCTATACTCTGCCTCTGTAGTTGAGACCGACACTGAGTCTTACTTCTTGCTACACCACGAGACGCAACCTGATCCACAAGTGAATACATAACCCGAAGTTGATCTTCGATCATCTAAGTCATCACCATTGTTGGGTACATTGGTTTAAATGTACCTGATTTGAAGAAGCCTCACCCTACTCAATGATATACATCAAAATGTATTTGATGTGTTTTTGATTTAGTTGTGCAGGTCAAGTATTTATAGGGAAAGCAAAAAGATTCCAATATCCATGTGTCGACACCCAGGAGCAAAGTGTCGACACTTAAGAAGACTTGTGTCGACACCCAGACAAGCAGTGTCGACACTTGGAGTAATTGTGTCGACACCAGGGATGCAGAGTCGACACCAGACAGAAAGTGTCGACACATACATGTTGTGTTGACACTCAATGAAGAAAAGTCCAGTGAAGCTGTGTCGACACTTAATAGCAGTGTCGACACCTAGAGGAATCTGAGTCTACATCAGAAAGTGTCGACACTTGGAGGCTGTGTCGACACTTAACAAAGTTCAGCAGAGTCTAAGTATAAGTGTCGACATAATAAAGAATGTGTCGACACTCAGCAGCAGAAGACTCAACACATGAAGACAGTTTCGACACAATGAAGAATGTGTCGACACACGCAGAAAGACTCGATACATGAAGAAAGTGTCGACACTAGGAGGCTGTGTTGACACTCACAAAGTTCAACAAAACTTCTAAGTACAAGTGTCGACACAAAGGAGATTGTCGACACTCAGCCAAAGTCTCAACAGAAGAAGAATGTGTCGACACAAGGAGCTGTGTCGACACTCAGCAAGTATCAACCACAGAAGGCAAGTGTCGACACTAAGAAGATGTGTCGACACTGAACAAGTTAAACACATGAAGATGTGTCGACACAAAGGAGATGTGTCTACACTTACAAGAAATCAACAAAGTACTGAAGAATAAGGAGTTGTGTCGACACACATTATCAGTGTCGACACATGATGAAGAAGCTGTGTCGAGAAGTGGATTCTACAATACAAGGAGTTGTGTCGACACCTTGAAAGCTAGTGTCGACACTTAGTCAACTTGTGTCGACACTTAGTCTATAAGTGTCGACACTTAAAGACAGATTATCTCGACACTTTCAGATAGTTACAGTTTTTCAAGAACTGACTGGATGACTTGACAGCTGCCATTTCCAGCCGGTCTATGCACCTGTCAGAGTTGTCAGAAATCAGTTAGGAACCGGACCAGCCGGTCACCATGAAGAAGGCCTATATATAGGCTTATACTATCAACAGAAAGATGATGATCAACAGATCAAGTGATTGAAAAGAAAAGAAGATCTAGCTATTCATTGAAGAATCAAGTGAAGATCTAAGTAGTTGGAGAGAGAGAGAGCTCCATCCAAGAAGACAGCCGTTGGAACCAGGCTGTGAAGAAGGGTTCAGACCTAGTTCTGAATCTTAAGTTGCAGTGATTGAAGATCAGCTGCAGAGAATCAATCCTATTGTGTTCTAACATTCAAGAAGCTTTGAAGAAAGCCAAGTGAGATTGTTCTCAGCAGAGTTCTTCCAAGAACTCATCAAGAACCTATCAACTCATCTCTCTATTCAGAGTTGTAGGTATATACACTTTGTATTCTTATTTTTCTTGTAGGATCCTTAGGGATCTGAGTTTGTAAGCCTGCAATTATAAATGTTGAGTGGTAGGGCCTGTATGCCTGAGTGTAGGCCTGTTGTGGCTGAGTGTAGGCCTTTGTGGCTGAGTGTAGGCTTTGTGAAGAAGCTGAGTGTAGGTCTTTGGAGAAGACTGAGTTGTATGGCCTTGGGCCTGAGCTGTAGGAACCTGTTTGGGGTTCTGAGTGTAAGATCTGAGGATCTGAGATAGTGGAGGTGTTTGGCCGAATCTAGTACACTACTAGATAGGCGAAGGGGGGAAAATGGATGTACCCAAACCTTGGGGAACCACTATAAATTTTGTGTGTTCACTGTGTGCTTTATTGATTGTTGTGATTGCTGATTGACTGCTGTGTAGAATTAGTTACAAATTTGTGATATAATCTGCAATCTTCCTAAAAAGTTTTTAAAAGATTAAGTCACCTATTCACCCCCTCCCCCCTCTAGGTGATTAGGTACAATTTTCTTTCAAGTGGTATCAAAGCGAGGTTACTCAAAAAGAACTTAACTGTCTGAGTAGATCCTATTAGCAGATTCAGTCTAAGTAACTTGCAGAATCAAGAAAATCAAGAACCATGGGTTCAACTGAGAATCATAAGGAGACTTGGATCCATGAAGTTGCCCATTTGCAGAAAAGAATTTTTGGCATCTGGAAGGAAAGGGTGAGACTATTTATGGAAGCCTCAGACCCTAGAATATATAAATCACAGTTAAAGACGGGCCATATGTGCCTATGAAGGTTTCAGTCCTGGATGCAATCAGAGAACACCTAAGGACTTCTCTGAAATGACAAAAGATGAGATACTTCTAGCCACAATGGACAAAAGGGCTCAGAATATCATTGTGAGTGTCATAGATGATGCTACCTTTCAGAATTTGATACACTGTAAGACATCTAAGGAGATGTGGGATACCTTGATAGTGTATATGGAGGGTTCAGAAGAGGTGAGACAGGACAGAAAGTCATTGTTAAACCAGGAATATGAAAGTTTCAGGCAAGGTAAGTCTGATAGCATAACAGATGCTATAAGAAGTTCTATAGGATTTGGAATGAGCTAATGTCCTATGAAGAGATTTCAGTAATTATGAGCTGAATAATAAATTCTTGAGGTCCCTAACAAAGGATTGGGATACCAAGATCTGTTCATTAGGGAATGGCCAAGTTAGCAGATATCCCTCCTCCATCATTGTCTTGGAAACTGCTATCCTATGAAATGCAGTTGATGGTAAGGAAGAAGAGAAAATCTACCAATTTAGAATACAGAAAGAATAGTGGCATTCAAGATAGAAGCCACCAGGAAATACAAAAGTAAGTCACCAACTTCACCTCTAAAGTAGCTGAGACTGAGTCAAATGATTCAGAAAGCAGAAAGTCTGAAAGCAGTGAAAGTGATGAGGACTTTGCAGCCTTCACAAGACACTTTCAGAAGTTTCTAAAGAAGAAACAGTGGAGGACTAAGCCATCCACAGCACAGAGGTCATCAAAGAATGACAAAAGAAAGCCCAAGTCAACTAGAACTTCATCTTCAAAGATAGTTTGTTATTGTTGTAACAAACAAGGACATGTTGTTGCTGACTGTCCTGAGAAGAGAAAAGAATCTACTGATAAGAAAAGACATAATTCAAGGGCAAGAAGGAAAGGTCTTTTGTTGCCAAGAAGATAAAAGCCTGTCAGACATATCTTCTTCAGAAACTGAGTCAGAAGCTGAAGCATACATAGGTCTGTTTGCTGAGGAAGAGGAAGAAGAGTTCATCCAGATCATGAATTCTATATATGAGCAAGAGGACATCCAGTGCCAAAGGACTGATGGCCTTAACAGAAGGTGACAAAATCCAGGAGCAGCCTGGACCTAGTAAAGTACAAAATTGTTCTTTAAGTTCAATTTCTTGTGCTAGTTCAGAATCAGATTCATTATCATCAAGTGATGAGAGTGCATCTGAGTCTGAAGAGGATATTCATCAGTTGATTGATGAATATAGAGTTCTGTTGCAAGCATTTAAGAAATGCAAATCCTTGGCAAGAGTCAAGCTAAGGAGATTGCAAGTCTCAAAGTGGCTGCAACAGATTTTTAGAAGTTGTTTGATCAAAACTTAATGAGATAGCCAGACTGAAGAACATAACTGTTATTCAGATGGGGACTATAACATTTAAGAATGATCAAATCAGAAATCTGGAGACTAGTCTTCAGAAGGAGAGAGATATAGTTGCTAGGTTTTCTAAACCTAAGTCTGTTCTACCTTTGATTGATGAGTTTATACCTCACAAGGGTAAAGCTGGACTGGGGTTTACAAAACCAGCTAGGACTGTTCAGTACAAGTCTAAGGGCAAAGCCCCAACTCTCAACAAGCCAGCTGATAAAATAGCTAGGAATGTACCTAAGCAAAGGTACAATAGGTTTGAGTGCTGTGCTGTGGCAAGGTAGGTCACTATGCCATACACTGTTGGCACAATTCTAGTGACAAGTTAAGTAGCAAACTGCCTGTTGGAAGATCTGCAGGTAGCTTTGTTAAGAGGTAAACTAACTAGCACCAAGGACCAAGAATTCTTTGGGTTCTAAGGTCAACTAATCTGTTTTGAAGGTAAGTCCAAGTGGCCATGCCCCAATATGATACTTGGACAGTGGTTGTTCCAGACATATGACTGGAACTAGGGGATTGCTAAAGGACTTCACACCAATCAAAGATGGTCCTAAAAGTCACCTTTGGTGGTTCTGAAAAAGGAATCATCAAGGGTTTTGGTAACATTTCTAGCACCCATATTACTATTACTCAAGTGGCTTATGTTAAAGGTTTGAAACATAACCTTATTAGTATAAGTCAATTGAGTGATGTAGGATATGACATCTCATTTGTCAAAGATGGTTGTCATATCAGGAGGTCAATTGATCAAGAGATCATTTTGACAGGTTATAGAAAGAGGAATATCTATTGCCTAGACATTATGTGTGAGACCAATGGTTCTCCAGTGTGTCTTGTAGCTGATGAGAAAGTCTCTCATTGTGTCAAATGGCACAAGAGGCTAGCTCATCTCAATACAAGACAATTGGCAAAATCTATAGCAAAGAGTTAGTGAGGAATGGTCCTCAAGTTAAGTGTATTAAAGATGGTGTATGCTCAGCTTGTCAAAAGAGCAAGCAGACTAGATCCACCTTTAGTAGCATTGAAAACAAAGATGCTGTGAGGTGCTATACCTCTTGCATATGGATCTCTTTGTTCATATGCCAGTTCATAGCCTAGGTAGGAAGGTCTATACCTTTGTGGTTGTAGATGACTACTCAAGGTTTTCCCGGTTGTTCTTCCTTAGACAGAAATCTGAAACACCTAGTATCTTGTATAGATTTGTCAAACAAAATCAGAATGAACTAAACAGTACAGTGGTCAAAGATAAGAAGAAGTGACCATGGTACTGAATTCAGTCTGATAGTATGACAAAACTATGTGAAGAATTTGGGATATTTCAGGAATTTTCTCACCAAGAACACCTCAGCAAATGACATTGCTGAGAGGAAAAATAGAACCTTGATTGAGGCTGGTAGAACCTTATTAAGTGACACATCTCTACCAAAATATTTCTGGGTTGAGGCAGTTAATACTGCATGCCATGTATTAATAGGGCTACCATTACTAAAAGCCACAATAAAGACCCCCTATGAGATTGTGAAAGCAGAAAACCAAATATCCTATTTCAGGATCTTTGGTTGTAAGTGTTTTATACTTAACAATGGAAAGTCTTACTTGACCAAGTTTGCTGCCAAGTCCCAAGAGGGGATCATTGTTGGGTACAGCAACAATAGTAAGGCTTATAGAGTCTACAACTTTCTACTATCAGTTGTAGAATCCCCTGAGTAAGAACCATGGTCAATTTGATTGACCACTGTACTGATTAGTTCATTCTGAATTTGTTTGACAAATTATACAAGATAACTAGGTGTGTCAGATTTCTGTCTACGGAAGAACACCTAGGAAAACCTTTTGAGTAGTCATCACAACCACAAAGGTATAGACATTCTCTACTAGCTATGAACGGGCATATGACCAAAAGATCCATAGCAAGGAGCAGTTATAAGCACCTCACAGCATCTTGTTTTCAAGTACTAAAT